>OX439483.1:347622058-348822058 GCA_949320155.1 Melangyna quadrimaculata | reverse complement strand
ATGATGTCGAAAAGTGGTGCCGAAAATGTGATTCTTGTGCTGCTACCAAGGGACCAGGTAGAAAGCTTCAAAGTAAAATGCAAAGAATAGCAGTAGATGTCGCAGGTCCGTTTCCGGAGACCAACAGCGGAAACCGATACATCCTTGTAGCCATGGATTACTTCAGCAAGTGGCCTGAGGCAGTGACATATCCATACAAATCAGATTGTGGATTGGATTGTAGATTGGATTATGGACATCGTTCATGGCCTGTGGAGTCGGGGTGTTACCAAAAAAGGTTGGAAGAAACAAGGGTTGGTCGCACGAAAAAAATCCTCAACGTTTCTTAAATTAGAAATACTTTGCATTTAAACAGTTATCAAGTGCAAGAGGTAAACTGATAAATTAATGACAACTTTAAAGTCTTGTTTCTGATGTATAAATATGTTAGGAAGGTACTCTTTAAAAGTCCGAATAAGTAAATCCTAGAAATTACTGGTAAAACTTGTTATTTTTCGGTGATAATGGTAAAAGACTTAAATTAAATTTCTTTTCATAATTATTCATTACGGAGTGTATTCAACAGTTTTTTTTTTGGAAAAACGGTGCATTGGATGGCCCGGTTTTCGAGTTTCAAAGATTTGAACTTCGTTTTTGGGACTTCTTTTCTGTTCACTCAACTAATTTGATCCGCTTATGGTACGCTTAGTCGCGAGGCTGACGCTAATCTCAACACTTATCTTGGACAACAGTACCATTGGTTGTGCGCTTACCAAATGCATGTCGGTAAAAATCCACAATGAATTGCTCGTGTTTATTTATTTTGGGGGTAGTCATAACACCTTGACCACGAGCATTGTAAATAAATATATTTGAAAAGAAAACATTACGAATTTTTACCAATGCCACTGAAAAATTCTAAGTTTAACCTGTAAGTTCTGGAATTTCTCCATTCCTGTGTTTAACAGTGACATTTTTACAAAGCTATAATAACTGCCTCATTGTTGTAATTAGCATTACTTTTGCTTGCTCATATTTTGATGTTATTTTAGTTCGAATTGAATTGAATTAAATACCACTCCTCTTAGGTGTTTTATATATTAGCATCCATTACTTTTTATTTATTTATTTTATCCATTACTTGGAAACCGTTACTCTATTCACATTGTACAATCAATTGACAACTATATATCGCAATTTGTGACAAGAGTCCATTAAATGCTTTTGAAAGTAAAACGATTGTAAATTGAACGTGTTTAAGGCTCTCCCAAACCAATGCGAAACATTCGTTGCGGCGAAGAAACATTCGCATGTCAAAATTTATTTACATGGTCATATTCATATGGGAGTGCCCATACCAACGCGGCGGAGAAACAGATGAATTAATTTTGACTGTTTCGCTTTGGTTTGGGAGAGCCTATAACCACAGTCGTATTTAAAATATAATTTTTTTAAAAATAAAAAAAGATTTTTTTTTAAATCCATATCGTAGTCTTTCTTAAGCTAATTTTGTTTAATCAAATTCTTTGATGAGAATTAAATATTCCCTAATCATTACAAAAGATTTTGTAAGACCAGGTATACCGTTATTTTTAGACTTACAAAAAGACAAAAATAGTCTTAAGTATCGTCAAGATAACACTAGAAACCAAGCCATCTACGGTAACTTTATAACTTTTGGAAGAGCAGTCTAAACTAAACTTAAATTATTATTACGGACACTTTTATAAGGTTTCTGCCAATTGAATTAGTAAAGATGAGCGTAATATCACAATGGGATTATAATTGACTTGACGGCATTGTGCTCTTGCAGGAGTGTGCTAACAAAAATCACAATATGGATTGTGATTTTTTTTCATTCTAGGTGAAAGCAACAATTTAAAAAGAGAAAAAAACAAAACTTGTCACGATTATGTTGCAAACTATGAATGCCAATGTGTGAAGCCTAAAGGGTTTAAACTTGAAAAATTGCACGCTTTGTGGATTTTTTTTTATAATTCAATTAATAACATCCAAGTGCAAGACAATGATATATCGAAAATCAATTTAGAATTTTATTTTGTGTTTGTGTGTGAACAAATAATGAAACTTAGTTTAGGGAAAAAAATGTAAGGGATGAAATTTTTGCTTGAAAATGTTAAAAAACAAACAAATAGGGATTAGGTAGGTAGAACAAAATACATAAAGTAGAAACAGCAAAAATAAATCAAAATTCATTTGTGATTGTTGTAGGTACCTTGTTTCTTCTCCAACATCCAGTGTACATGGCGATAACACCGAAAGGCTTTTTGTTTTCAAATTGCTGTGTAGTTGTAGCGAAAAATAAAATTGAGAAAGAACAAAAATAATTGTATATTAGAGAGAGTTTGTTTGGAACAAAGACGGCTTTCACACAAAGAAACTGAGTTGCCAGAAACTGGCTAGTTTGTTGGCGAGAAGGGTGTGAAGGGAAATTTTTTGTCTTCCTTTTACGCCCTTCTCGCCTAGAAACTAAAAATCGCCGGCAACTCAGTTTCCTTGTGTGAAAGGGGTCAAAGATAAATATTTTTTTTTTAAATAAATGTTGTGAGAGTTCAAAGAAGAAGAAAAATAAAAAAGGACAACGTAAATTGTATCGATACAATAGATGTTCAAATGACAACGAAGCAAAAAATTATGTTACGAGTTTGTTTCATTCATATATAACTGGCAGACATATCAGAAGATTAGGTATTATGTGGCATCATACTATAATAATATAGGATGTCTTTGCAGTTATTTAGGCAGTTTTGTATCCTCTTTGTTGTGAAGGTGTGGAATTGTTGTACTTTGGAGTTACACCTTGAACTGCAATTGGAATCATTTTTATTTGTTTTTAGTTTCTTAAAAATACTATTTGAAGCTTTTTGAGTCTAACGGAAAATTCTTGATATTATGTATATGACCTTTTGAAACTACTATAGGTCAAGTTTTTTATATCGAATATTATATTGAATTTTTTGTTTGCATTTCATTTAGAACAACTTATCGAGGCCATAAAGCTAAGACCAGCAATATGGAATATTAGGAACGAGGACTACCGAAATCGTGTTGTCACGAGCAATGCATGGGATGATGTTCTTTCCGAAATAAGTATGTTTTTATTTTTGTTATTATAATTGTTATATTTTTTATTTCTATTTTAACATTAAACTCACTCTTTGGCAAATTAAATTCATCTTTTTGAAAATTGAATTCACCTAGGTATTCTCAAACTGACGATTTGTTCAGATATATGTATGTACATCTCTTGTCAAAAAGTTGTATTTTATTTGCAAAACATAGACCTACTTTTGTGCAAAAGTACAAAAGTGAGAAATTAAAATATTCGCTAAGGAAACCTGTTTGCAAAAAACCATACGAAAGTATGGTTTCAATTGTTTTTTTTTTTTGCAAGCAGGTGTCTTCAGCAGATATAATTATTTCTCACTTTTGTACAAAAGTAGGTCTATGTAGTTAAGCCTTTATAATCATATTTGCAAATTTGTATGTTTAGTATTTTTTTTATTTATTATTACTTACTTTTAGATTTAAACAATGAGTACAAAAATAAAGCCCGTAAAAGGTGCGATTCCTTGAAAAGTGGATACGGGCGTTCAAAAAATGGTCCAGCAGTTCTGGATCAAAACCTTTTGCTATTTGCTCTTTTGCTATCATTTTTAGATGACACCCGGGAACCAAGATGGTATTTAAGGATTTTGAAATGCATTTTTGTTTGTATTAATATATTATTATTCCTATAGCACAACTTGGTTGATAATGTCAGCCGACAGTCCACGTACGCCTGCAACGTCTATAGAGAAAAATAAAAAAAGGGAAATCTGTAACCTTGATTTTTTTTTTTCGAAAAATCTTAAAGGTACAATTCCAAGAAACTTACTAATTTATCTTTTTTTTTCTAACTGAGGAATATAAAAAGTCAAATTAAATCTCATACGCCAAATTTTGAAATAGTATTTTTTTGAAGTTGTACAAATTCTATGCTATTTGAGGGCTTGAGGTTTTGGTGAAAACAAGTTTATATCTCTTTGAATATATGTTTGTCGTCCTGAAAAGGACGTTTTTTTTTTTTTAATTTGTCAGCAACTAAACTAAGAACACTCATGGCTTTTCTTTTCCTGTCGTTATACATTATCACTTGATTTTTTTGTTAAATTTATTTACTCGCGCACTTTTTTAAAGCAAATAGTTAATTTTGACAACAACAAATATCTGTCCAAAACAGCTGTCTATAGATTATAGCAGGTTATATGAAGTAAAAAAGAGTTACGACCTGTGTATTCTTTCCCACTTTCGGGTTTCGACATATATCTGACTCCATCTACTTTTCTGCATTATGCAGACGCAGATACATGTAAATCCACCATTATGGTGGATTTACATGTATCTTCATCTGCAAAATGCATAAAAGTAGAGCAGGACAGATGTATACAAAAAATCCGAGTGAGTGAAAGAACCATCAAGAATATGAACATGTTCGTCTTCATTTCAGCATTATGGCACTTTCTTATAGTGCAGAAACGAAGATCTTCTGCATTTCGATCTTTTCTCTCTATCTAACAAATATACATTTTGTATTTGGCATCCCTTTTTTTGTGCAGAAACCAAATGCAGATACATGTAAATCCACCATAATAAATACACTATTAGGCTGGTATTCACCGAGCACTCGTAAACTGCTCTTAACTTTATGAGCTTCTTAACTTGAAAATTATTTGTGCTATTCACAAACCACTCATAAGTACTTTTCGATGTCCGAAAAAGAGAGGTTCTCTCTCTATCAGGCATACCCAAACTGTGAAATCAAACTGTTTTCGAAAATAAGTGACAGCTGGCGCCTTAGAAGAAGAAATAGAGGAACTGCCCTTGTTGGAAAAAATTGAAGCAGTTTTTTAAATGGTGTGAGATCCCACAAACACAAATGCATTACAGCGGGGACGGAGTGCTCTTTGACGGCAGCTCACTAGGGCGTCAAAGAGCACTAGGAATAATCATTTTTGTTATTTTCCGAAGTTGTATTAGTGGCATGGTCTTAGAAAATGAAAGAGTACGTGCATGAAGCAATTTTTGTCAATCTGAAATATCAAATCGCTAGTGTGACTTTAAAAAAGAACAATAAAAATGTGTTACAAATTAAGACGCATATATATATAAAAAAAAAAACTAAGAACTTTGAAAAAAAAAAACAAAACTTTTTAAGTGAATAAAATAGACATTGTGGTTATCTATCAATAAACAAAAAGAAACAATAAGTGCGTTGGTAAATCGTGTGAAAAACGACGAAAAAAAACGGTAAGATCATTTCCTCACATGTGTGTTTTATTATATTTTTCTTAAAGCAAGTTCTGTTAACTGTTTGTATTTATGTAGATTAATTAACTATCGAACAACATATTATTTAAAATGGACTAAACTTTAAACATGAGCCATGATCCATGAATAACCAAACATGAACTGATAGACACCTTACTGAAAAGACAAATTAACATTGAAACATGAACTAATAAGTTCACGAAAAAAAAATCGATTTAATAAAAAAAAAAATTTCTCATAATGGCGCTTAACAGATAGTTGCGCCTTTCAAACTCCGATATAATTTCATGCGCCCCTGTTAACTTGAATTTCAGTTTGACATTTCTGGTTCTTGAATTCTAACAAAAAAATTATGTGCACATTTTCAACTATATAATAATATTTTTGACTTAATTTAAAGTGTATACCATCCTAAATATGTTGTTTAATAGTTCATCAATCTAAATACAAAAACTTTACAGCACTTTTTTTGAGAAAAATATAATAAAACTCACCTGTTAAAGGAAATTCTTTTACCCACCTTGCTTTGTTGATTTCCACACCCCTGAACAATGCACTTCATGTTTTTTTTTTAATTTATAAGAAAATCACCACAATGTGCAATTAATGCACTTTAAATTATTAGTTTTTTCAAAGTAATTGTCATATTATTTTGTGTTTTAACTTGTATCAATTTTTTTTTGTTTTTTCTAATCACACGCTAACGATTTGACACTTCTGGTTCTCAAAAATTGCTTCACTCACGTACACTGTATATGTGACAAATACCTCTTCTTCTATTTCTTCTTCCAAGGCTGGCGCTAATACAAAATGTCAACAATTTAAAGAATGAATCAAACAAATTCTAAAATCTGAAAATCCTATTTAAATATTGTATACTCATTATACTCTTGTGTTTTGTTTTTTATCAAATAATCGTGCAAAAAGCAGATTTAAGTTGGTCTTTTGTTTGTAGTTTCATTTACGTTTCATAAAAATAAACCTACCTGTCTGTGATATGCTAAGGATAATTCGCATCGCGAGAAAGGCAAACGAAGAAGATTATCAGATTCTCCTGCGTCGGGTTGCAAATATCACAATTCCTCAAGCAGTCGTAATCGCAATCGTTCGAGATCCCGTTCTCCATCCAAAGAGCAAAGAATAATTCCATCAATTTCTGCCGCCATTGGAAGACAACAAAAAGATGAATCAACTGCTTCAACTGCGGTATCTCAAAATAAGAGCGCAATTAATTTGCAAGCTATTCTGCGCTGCGCCCACCGCTTAGTGATGAAGCTCCGAAAACACCAATCGTTATAAGCAAAACAGACGGCACTCCGATTTCATTCCCTACATATTATAACCCCAATATTATCAGTACTAGAAAATATGCAGAACAACAGTCTAGACGTGGGCAACATTCGCCCGCCATCAGGCATGGAATCATTGAGAATGTCTGGTTGCTATAAAGTTCCGCAGAGTCCACAATTATCTAGAATACGCAAGAAATCGTTACCTTCTTGACTCAATGGTACTTCTAGACTCAAGCATTAAATCCGAGATTTTAGATCACAGCCTGAACAACACAACAATGAGTAATTATGAAACGGCTATGATTTGGATAATAGCACAATGACACTGTAAATCTGTTCGGAGACAAAGACGCCACTACAATCTGATTTTAGTTTTCCGAATCAACTCCAAGAAAATATCGCACTGTCCACGGTGATAAGAGGACATTAACTCCAAAACAAAATGGGAAACTTGTTAAGGACCGTTTTTAAACATACACAATTGCAGCAGATTTTGCTCTGAACAAAAACTTAAGCTGTGAGATGCAGGAATAAGATTTTAAAGGAGACGAAGATGAAGTATTGCCAACAAATATTGGGGAAATTGAAGATGTATGTATGCAGGTGAACATTCGGGTGGGTATTATGGAAGAGTCCTTCAGCGATCCAAAGAAGAAATGCAAATCCAGAACGCTATCGCACACGAACAAATCAGCTATACTTGTGATCAGGAATATAATTTTGATGTGAGTACATAAATGAATTAATTTCTTAAACTTAAAGGAGACATAAATTCTTAAACTTAAACGAGACATATGTTGTTAAAAAGGTATTTTTGTATACATGAATACTTACTATGGCAGCTCATTCCAAATCGCTGTGCGAAAAAAGTTATTGGCCAACAAAAACTGTAATTTGGTGAATATTATTTAAACACATATAATGTAAGTATGTAGTATAGGTAGCAATGTGCTGGCCTTACCAATAACAACAAGACACATGTTTCTGAAAAGGTGTTTTTATGCACTACAATAGTTACCTGGACAGCTTACTTTAAATCCCTGTGTGAAAAAAGTTATTCCATAAATAAAATGTACATTTTGTAGGTATGTATAGCAAAAATGTGTCGGTCCAACCAATAAGGACACAACATATCTCGTTGGAAAGGTATTTTCATGTACATACTACAATATTTACCTAGACCGCACATTTCAAATTGTTGTGTGAAAAAAGTTATTCGATAATTAAGATTGTGATTGGGCACATTTTAGTATGAAATAAAAGACTTTGCCTATGCTGTATACATTTTCTATACTTAAATTCACCACATCGCAATCTTATTTATCGAATAACTTTTTTTACACAGCGATTTGAAATGAACTGTCCTATTATAGTTACTGTTACTATTATAGTACATGAAAATACCTGTACAACGACGTACGTCGCGTCGTTATTGGTTGGACCAGCATATTTTTCCCTTTACTTCATACCTACAAAATATACATTTTCTATATTAAAATTCACTACATCGCAACCTTAATTAGCGAAAACTTTTTTCACACAGGGATTCAAAGTAAACTGTCAAGGTAGCTATTGTAGTACATAAAAAGACCTTTTCAGAAACATGTGTTTTGTTGTTTTTGGTTAGGCCAGCACATTGCTGCCTATACTAAATTACATACTTACATTATATGTTTAAATTATATGTACCAAATTCCAATCTTTGTTGACACAAAGCGATTTGGAATGCGCTTATATAGTAATATTCATGTACACAAAAATAGCTTTTGAACGACGTCTCCTTGTTATTTATTCCTATACCAGCTCCCATACAGTTCTGCCCGTTCTCCTTTATTGTTCTTTAGTAAAAGGCCACTGTGGAGCCGCTCACTGCCAAAGATTCTAAACACTTGAAATTTGTTTCAATTTCAGTTTCAACTGGTGCAAGCAACGATCAAGAAAGTCTAACTTTAACTGACGATTGCTCCGAAGAGATGTCTTCTATCAAAGCAATGACAAAGCAATTTAAATTTATCTATTTATATTTTTGTTTGCGTTTGTTATCTTTTTCTTTTCTTTAATTTAAGTATCATAATAATGTAATTATTATATAATATGAATATATCACTAAGGTTCAGGAAGTGGTTTAAGCTCTTTTATTTGTTTAAATTGATACGCTTTTTCGTCGTTGAATTGCTCGTCTTCCGATCGATCTGTATGGAATTTCGTAAGGAAATCAACGAGTTTTGCCTGGTTCCTCAAAAGAATATCCAATACAGGTTTTGATTTGTTTGGATTTGCAACAAATACCTGAGGAAGTGTTTAAAAAATGAGTAAAACAAAATAGAAAATAAATGAAGTTCGGTGTGTAACGTTTCTTACTTTAAACACATGGAATGCTTCAAATTGAATATTTCTCGATTTCTCTTTCAGCATATTCATCATAAGTTTCAGATTATCCGGATTGGATATATATTTTATCATTACCTGTTAGAAAAAAAAGAATAAGGCATTCTTTTATTACCATACAGTTTTGTTTGTAGTTACAAATGTAATAATTTACTTGTATAATAAAGGTTGAGTAAAGTATATGTAAAACACAATTTTCATTGGCTATTCCATAAAAAAATACTATTTACTTTCTTCCATTTAATATGGTTAATAATTTGTTTTTGTTTTTTTAAATATGTACTTGTACATATGTATATGTATTGTGGTGAATATGCCCAGTTATGTAAACAACCACACATTAGTACAACTTTCCGCGCCATCTTTGAGTGAAATAAATAATTAAATCCATCACGGTTGGTGTCCAGGCTACTGGAATAATTGAACGAAACGAAAAAGAATCATCTAGCAGAATCCAGAACCCTAGAAAATTCTAGAACCCTTTATTTCGGATATAAATACAGGGCCACCAGTCCGAAAAGGGCAGTTTGATTTTGAAAGTGAATGAATAAATGTCAGTGTGAATAAAGAGTTGCATACTTGTGCTTGGTTATAATAAAAGAAAAGTATTTGAAATAAAAAGCGTTTTATTTTGTGAATTAATTGCAGTTTCAGTTTGAATAAAGGAAATAAGTTTTATTTGCGAACCCTTAGTAAAATACAACATTGGTGTCAGAAAAAGTGGAATAAAACTTATTTAATCTGTGAATTCAGATAATTGATGGTGAAAAAAAAATTGATAAAGTGTGTAGATTAGTGAACAAATAAGAAAGGTGTTTGTGAAAAGTGACACTCAAAGATATAAGAACAAAATAGAAAAAGAATAGCTAAAATTGTGAATGCATTGAATTATGTTGAACTTAAAGCAGAACTAAACAGACGAGGCCTTCCTACTGCTGGAACAAAAAAAAGACCTCATTATCCGTCTGCAGGAAGATTTAAGGCAGCACGATGAAAATCCAGACACGTTTCTATTTGAAATTGAAACGCAGGAAGAGCAAGTAAGTACAACGATAGACATTAGCAATATGATGGCTCAGCTGCTCGCCCAGTTTGAAGAACAACGAAATGAACAGAAGAATGACCAAGAGAATCTGCTTGTACGATTGGAAGAACAACGCAACGCGCAAAGGAACCTTCTAGACGACCAGAAAAACCTAATCGAGAGTAAGCTAAACTCATTTGAAAATAAATTCATGGCTCTTGATGAACGTGTTGAAAACGTCGAAAAACAGTTCTCAAAAGTTGACACAAGGTTCGAAAAATTTGTAGACAAAATGCAGAATTTTGCCATTGAGTTAGAAAAAGTTCGAAAAAAAAGGTTCGAGAAAGTTCTGGTGACTGCTCAAGGAAAAAGGAAATGTATCCACCAACCTTTGATGGACAAACTTCTTGGTCAATCTACAAGAAGCAGTTTGAGGCAGCCGCAACGACAAATGGCTGGGATGACGAAGACAAGTATATTGCCCTGACGCTTGCCCTTGGAGGTTCTGCTGCTGAACTTTTGCAAACCATACCAGCATACCAGAACGGCAACTTCAGTGCTCTTGTTCAGGCTATTGACAAACGCTTCGGCGATAGCCATATGCAAGAAGTCTTCCGCGTCCAGCACAGTACCAGAGTCCAGAAAAGAGGTGAAAGTCTGCAACAACTCCAAGCAGACATCGAACGGTTGGCACACCTAGCATACCCGACTGCAGGAGATGAAATTACCAACCAGCTAGCAACGAAGGCTTTTGTCCGTGCAGTTTCCCACATCAACCTCCAGCGAGCAATTCGAACTGCTGGAAAACGCACGCTTTCTGAAGCATAAGCGTTCGCTCTGACTATGGAAGCATCAGAACAGGCTTCCTTTGAAGTTCATCGGGTAAGAGAACTTGAAGTTGAGGAATGTTCTTGCCAGAGAGCTGAATTCCATAGAAGTCAGCGAGAAGGACCTGCTCGATGCTGGAATTGCAACAGAACCGGACATCTTCAGCGCCAGTGCAGATTGCCACCAAGAAGAGTCGCCTGTCAACACTGTAGAAACAGAAATTATACCCGCGAACAGGTGAGCAATAACATCAACGCTCTGTTTCCCAGTCGGGAAACGAGTAAGAACCAACTTCGAGGGGCAGAAGCTGGTTTCTGGTATCGATGGCCCCAGAACCACCATACAAGTCTCGCAGACTAAACGGAACAATAAAAGTCTGACAGTGGATGCAACATTAAATGGCAAGAAACAGTTGGCTACAATTGACACCGGTGCCACAGCCTCCACTGTAAGAAAAGACTTAGTCAAGATGACGTGGCTACATAACACCAATAGCTACCGTCTTAAAACTGCGACAGGTGAGGCAGCAAGAGTATATGGAGAAGTTCATCTTAAAATCCGTTTGGCAGAATTAGAGTTTTCGCATCTATTTTTGGTAGCAGACATATGTGATGAGTGCATAATTGAAATCGACTTCATGAAAGAGCACGGAGTGATTCTGGATATCGGTAAGCAAGTGTTGAAGTACCAAAATGTAGAGATTCCTATGGTTTATGGCAACGAAAACTCATCAACTCTAAGAACTGTCATCAAAGAAGACATATGCTTGCCTGCCTCTTCAGAAGTGTTTGTTTGGACGAAAATAGAGAGCGATCTAAGTAGCCATCGATACCTCATGGTGGAACCAGAGTCTGAGCAATCTTCCCAAAACATCATCTAGGGGACATCACTCTTGTGGAACCAAAGAACAACATGGTACCCGTACGGATTCTGAACATCAAACCGTAAGAGGTCAAGCTCAAGAAAGGAGAAGTAGTTGGAAAATGCGAATCTGGGACCGCAATAACTCAAATCACAGAAATTAACGCAGAAGAACCAATGGACCCCGGAAAATTCAGCTCCATGAAAGCCTTCTTCATGAGTACACTGATATATTTTCTTCACCCAGTGGGCAGTATGGTCGAACACAACTGGTACAGTATCGAATCGACACACATGATGCGAGACCAATTCGACAACCAGCAAGACGTCTCCCATAAGCCAAACAAGCCGAAGTTGAAGAAATGATATAGACAATGAAGAAAGATGGTCTAATCGAAAATTCCAAAAGCCCTTGGGCGTCACCAGTTGTTCTTGTCAAAAAGAAAGATGGAAGCACCCGATTTTGTGTGGACTACCGTAGGCTGAACGATGTGACAAAGGAAGACAGCTACCCTCTGCCCAGAATCAGCGATACATTGGATGCAATGGAAGGAGCTCAATGGTTCTCGACGTTAGACTTGAAGAGTGGCTTCTGGCAGGTAGAAATCCATCCAGAAGATCGAGAGAAGACAGCTTTCTCAACCGGAAATGGTCTGTGGCAGTTTAAAGTGATGCCATTCGGACTGTGCAACGCTCCGGCAACATTTGAGCGTCTCATGGAGTGTGTTCTTCAAGGCCTTACTTGATAATCATGCCTTGTATATTTGGACGATCTCATCGTTTATGGAAAAACTTTTGACGAGCATTGTGAAATCCTTAAGGCTGTATTTCAGAGACTTCGAGAAGCACACTTAAAACTAAATCCAGATAAATGTGCGCTTTTCAAGACCGAAGTTAAATACCTGGGACATATCATCCCATCCCAAGGAGTAAGGACTGATCCTGAGAAAGTTGACACTGTGAAGAATTGGCCAACACCACAGGATAAACATCAGTTCCGTAGCTTTCTTGGTCTAGCCACATATTATCGGCGCTTTGTAAAGGACTTTGCTGGAATCGCTAAGAGCTTGCATCAACTTACTGAAAAGGGGAAGCCGTTCAAATGGTCAGGTGAGTGCGAGAAAAGTTTTCAGGAACTCAAGCTACGTTTGTGTAATACTCCTGTGCTGACCTATCCGACTCCTGGAAAACCTTTCATCATCGATGCCGATGCCAGTAACGTCGGAATTGGAGCTGTGCTGTCGCAAGTCCATGAAGGAGAAGAAAAAGTCGTCGCCTACTATGTACAGTAAGGTGCTCTCGAGGCCAGAGCGCAATAATTGCGTCACCAGAAGGGAACTTCTAGCTTTGATTTTGGCAACAAATCACTTCCATAAGTACATATATGGACAGAAGTTCCTCCTTCGAATAGACCATAGTGCGCTTAATTGGCTTCTGAACTTCAAAAATCCAGAAGGTCAAGTAGCAAGATGGATCGAGAGACTGGAGACATACGACTACGAAATTCAACATCGAAGAGGAAAGCTGCACTCAAACGCAGATGCATTGTCTCGACGACCATGTTAACAGGACTGTAAGCATTGCACGCGTCAAGAAGAAAAGGAAGCGGTTGCCATCCAACGAATAAGAGCCGATCCCATTTACGGTTGGAGCAATGAAGAACTGAGGACTGCCCAACAAGAAGACTCGGATATAGAACCCATTCTTGCATGGAAGGAACACGGAGAAAAACCAGAATGGGGTGACACCTGCGATAGAAGTCCAGCTCTCAAAGCATATTGGGCACAGTGGGACTCACTTCATGTACAAAAAGGAGTACTAAGGCGCAAATGGGAATCTGCAGATGGCAAGTCCTATCTGATGCAGTTGATAGTGCCTATGTCAAAGGTTAATGACGTTCTTCGAGAGATGCATGATGGAGCATCTGGAGGTCATTTGGGAGTCAATAAAAAGCTGGGATACGACAACGGTTCTACTGGCTACATGCAAGAGATGATGTCGAAAAGTGGTGCCGAAAATGTGATACTTGTGCTGCTACCAAGGGACCAGGTAGAAAGCTTCAAAGTAAAATGCAACAGTACAATGTGGGCACGCCTTTCGAAAGAATAGCAGTAGATGTCGCAGGTCTGTTTCCGGAGACCAACAGCGGAAACCGATACATCCTTGTAGTCATAGATTACTTCAGCAAGTGGCCTGAGGCATTTGCCATCCCAAATCAAGAAACTAAAACAGTTGTTGATCAGATTATCTTCAATTGGGTGAGCAGGTTCGGCGTACCTTTGGAACTGCATTCTGACCAAGGAAGGAACTTCGAATCTAACATCTTTCAGGAGGTTTGCTCTTTCCTTGGCATCAAGAAGACGAGGACAATACCGCTTCATCCACAATCTGATGGGATGGTAGAACGATTCAATAGGACATACACCATCGGAGATCCTGTTTGGCACAACGATACGGCTACCCAGTGAGGTCAAGTTTGGATGCCATACCATGGAACCGGAAAGGTCAGATGAATATGTGGATAACCTCAAAGAAAGACTCATTGACATTTATCAACGGACAAGGAAAAAGATAAAAACCGCTAGCGATAGGATGAAAACACGTTACGACGCCCGTGCAACAACGATGGGATTCCAAGAAGGAGACCTGGTGTGGTTTTACAATCCTCACCGACAAAAGGGACTGTCACTAAAACTACAACAAAACTGGGAAGGCCCATATACCGTTGTGAAGCGAATCAAGGATGTGGTTTACCGCATTCAGAGAGAAGTAAGGGGTAGCTTAAAGTAGTACACTGCGACCGTTTACATCGTTATAACGGTGGGAATAATGGATTTAATCGGGACCATCAATTCTAAGAGGGGGGCAATGTGGTGAATATGCTCAGTTACCTAAAGAACCCTTAGTAAAATATTACAGTATTATAAGCTCATTAAATTCTGATCTCGACAGCATTGTCCAATGGGGAATCAAACACCGCGTAGAATTTAATGCTTGTAAAACTCAATGTTGTCTCCTGTCGTTAAAGCAAAACCCACCCACAATGCCGCTATCCATGGGCGGCACTTGCATCGAGGAAACCAAACAGCTCTCAGTTCTCGGTATGTGTGTCACAGACCACCTTTTGTGGAATGACCACATATTTGATGTCGCCAAAAACGCTGCTAAGTGTTTAGGTTTTCTCCGTAGATGCAAGAAGTTTTTTTCCCCTTCTGATCTGGCTGTGATCTACAAAGCCTTTATTCGTCCAAAACTTGAGTACAATTCTCATGTTTGGGCAGAAGCCCAAAAACTCACTTCAGTTTGTTGGACAGAATTCAAAAGAGAGCTTTTAAAATGATAGGCGAAAGATCTATAACAGAAACAATTACATCTCTCGAACACCGCCGTAATGTTTCGTGTCTTTCTCTATTTAATAGCTATTATTATAATCAGTGTTCTAGTGAAATAGCCAGTTGCAGTCCTCCTCTTAAAAAATTCAACCGTAATACTCGCGCTTCTAGGAATGCCCATCAGTTCACCCTCGAGCCCAACTTCGGACGTACTGTAATGTACAGAGATTCTTTCTTCAGTCGCACCACTCGAATGTGGAATGCTTAACCTGACTCGACTTTCCCCTCCCATTTCGATGTGCAAACGTTCAAAACCAATGTGCATCGGTATCTCCTTCTCAATTCTCTCCTACTTACCTAATCGCTCGTGCTGTGTTAAAAACATTTTAAGGGTAGCCTGACCCCTTTTGCGCGCGTGGAATATAAAAAAAAAAAGCTGGCAGCCGGTGTTCGCATCATAGATAAATTATTGTTTTATAAAAAGAAATAGGTACTTGTTCATAAGATAACAAAAATAAAATTCACGTGTTCGGGCTTATTATTATTCTTATAATTATTCCCTATTATGAGAGAACGTATAATTTGTGGCAGAGGAAGAGGGGAGCTCACCACACTTTTATGGTAAGCTTTGTGCAAAAAATTCATACTGTTATATTTTACTAAGGGTTCGCAAATAAAACTTATTTCCTTTATTCAAACTGACATTACAATTACTTCACAAAATAAAACGCATTTATTTCAAATACTTTTATTTCTACTACTTTTATTATAACCAAGCACAAGTATGCAACTCTTTATTCACACTGACATTTATTCAGTCACTTTCAAAATCCAACTGCTCTTTTCGGACTGGTGGCCCTGTATTTATATCCGAAATAAAGGTTTCTAGAATTTTCTAGGGTTCTGGATTCTGCTAGATGATTATTTTTCATTTCGTTCAATTATTCCAGTAGCCTGGACAGCAACCGTGATGTATTCAATTATTTATTTCACTCAAAGGTGGCGCGGAAAGTTGTACTAATGTGTGGTTATTTACATAACTGGGCATATTCACCACATTGCCCCTCTTAGGATTGATCGTCCCGATTTAATCCATTATTCCCACCGTTATAACGATGTAAACGGTCGCAGTGTACTACTTTAAGCTACCCCTTACTCCTCTCTGAATGCAGTAAACCACATCATTGATTCGCTTCACAACGGTATATGGGCCTTCCCAGTTTTGTTGTAGTTTCTGTGACAGTCCCTTTTGTCGGTGAGGATTGTAAAACCACACCAGGTCTCCTTCTTGCAATCCCATCGATGTTGCACGGGCGTCGTACCGTGTTTTCATCCTATCACTAGCGGTTTTTATGTTTTTCCTTGTCCGTTGATGAATGTCAATGAGTCTTTCTTTGAGGTTATCCACATATTCATCTGACCTTTTCGGTTCCATGGTATGGCATTCAAATTTGACTTCACTCAGCAGCCGTATTGTTGTGCCAAACAGGATCTCCGATGGTGTATGTCCTGTTGAACTATGAACCGCACTTCGATAGGCCATCAAGAACAATGGAATATGGCGGTCCCAGTCTTGGGACAACCTTGGACAGATGTTCTTTAAGAGTCCTGTTGAATCGTTCTACCATCCCATCAGATTGTGGATGAAGCGGTGTTGCCCTCGTCATCTTTATGCCAAGGAAAGAGCAAAACTCCTGAAAGATGTTAGATTCCTTGGTCAGAATGCAGTTCCAAAAGTACGCCGAACCTGCTCACCCAATTGAAGATAATCTGATCAACAACTGTTTTAGTTTCTTGATTTGGGATGGCAAATTATTCAGGCCACTTGCTGAAGTAATCTATGACTACAAGGATGTATCGGTTTCCACTGTTGTTCTCCGGAAACGGACCTGCGACATCTACTGCTATTCTTTCGAAAAGTGTGCCCACATTGTACTGTTGCATTTTACTTTGAAGCTTTCTACCTGGTCCCTTGGTAGCAGCACAAGTATCACAGTTTCGGCACCACTTTTTGACATCATCTCTTGTATGTAGCCAGAAGAACCGTTGTCGTATCTTCTCCAGCGTTTTATTGACTCCCAAATGACCTCCAGATGCTCCATCATGCATCTCCCGAAGAACCTTTGACCTAGGCACTATCAACTGCATTCCCATTTGCACCTTAGTACTCCTTCTTGCACATGAAGTGAGTCCCACTGTGCCCAATATGCTTTGAGAGCTGGACTTCTATCGTAGATGTCACCCCATTCTGATTTTTCTCCGTGTTCCTTCCATGCAAGAATGGGTTGTATATCCGAGTCTTCTTGTTGGGCAGTCCTCAGTTCTTCAATGCTCCAACCGTAAATGGGATCGGCTCTTATTCTTTGCATGGCAACCGCTTCCTTTTCTTCTTGACGCGTGCAATGCTTACAATCCTGTTTACATGGTCGTCGAGACAATGCATCTGCGTTTGAGTGTAGCTTTCCTCTTCGATGTTGAATTTCGTAGTCGTATGTCTGCAGTCTCACGATCCATCTTGCTACTTGACCTTTTGGATTTTTGAAGTTCAGAAGCCAATTAAGCGCACCATGATCTGTTCGAAGGAGGAACTTCTGTCCATAGATGTACTTATGGAAGTGCTTTGCTGCCAAAATCAAAGCTAGAAGTTCACTTCTGGTCACGCTATAATTGCGCTCTGGCCTCGAGAGCACCTTACTGTAGTAGGCGACCACTTTTTCTTCTCCTTCATGGACTTGCGACAGTACAGCTCCAATTCCGGCGTTACTGGCATCGGCATCGATGATGAGAGGTTTTCCAGGAGTCGGATATAGGTCAGCACAGGAGCATTACACAAACGTAGCTTGAGTTCCTGAAAACTTTTCTCGCACTCACCTGACCATTTGAACGGCTTCCCCTTTTCAGTAAGTTGATGCAAGTTCTTAGCGATTCCAGCAAAGTCCTTCACAAAGCGCCGATAATATGTGGCTAGACCAAGAAAGCTACGGAGCTGATTTTTATCCTGTGGTGTTGGCCAATTTTTCACAGTGTCAACTTTCTCAGGATCAGTCTTTACTCCTTGGGATGAGATGATATGTCCCAGGTATTTAACTTCGGTCTTGAAAAGCGCACATTTATCTGGATTTAATTTTAAGTGTGCTTCTCGAAGCCTCTCAAATACAGCCTTAAGGTTTTCACAATGCTCATCAAAAGTTTTCCCATAAACGATGACATCGTCCAAATATACAAGGCATGATTTCCAAGTAAGGCCGTGAAGAACACACTCCATCAGACGCTCAAACGTTGCCGGAGCGTTGCACAGTCCGAATGGCATCACTTTAAACTGCCGCAGACCATTTCCGGTTGAGAAAGCTGTCTTTCTCTCGATCTTCTGGATGGATTTCTACCTGCCAGTAGCCACTCTTCAAGTCTAACGTCGAGAACCATTGAGCTCCTTCCATTGCATCCAATGTATCGCTGATTCTGGGCAGAGGGTAGCTGTCTTTCTTTGTCACATCGTTCAGCCTACGGTAGTCCACACAAAATCGGGTGCTTCCATCTTTCTTTTTGACAAGAACAACTGGTGACGCCCAAGGGCTTTGGAATTTTCTTTCTTCATTGTCGATATCATTTCTTCAACTTCGGCTTATTTGGCTAATGGGAGACGTCTTGCTGGTTGTCGAATCGGTCTCGCATCACCTGTGTCGGTTCGGTGCTGTACCAGTTGTGTTCGATCATACTGCCCACTCGGTGAAGAAAATATATCAGCGTACTCACGAAGAAGGCTTCCAGCAACACTAAGCTGATGTTGACTTAGATTGGATGGCTTGAGAATTTTGGCTTTCATGGAGCTGAACTTTCCGGGGTCCATTGGTTCTTCTGCGTTCATTTCTGTGATTTAAGTTATTGCGGTCACATATTCGCATTTTCAATTACTTCTCCTTTCTTGAGCTTGACCTCGTACGGTTTGATGTTCAGAATCCGTACGGGAACCATGTTGTTCTTTGGGTCACCAAGAGTCTTCCCTAAGATGATGTTTTGGGAAGATTGCTCAGACTCTGGTTCCACCATGAGGTATCGATGGCTACCTAGATCGCCCTCTATTTTTGTCCAAACAAACACTTCTGAAGAGGCAGGCAAGCATATGTCTTCTTTGATGATAGTTCTTAGAGTTGATGAGTTTTCGTTGCCATAAACCATAGGAATCTCTACATTTTGGTACTTCAACACTTGCTTACCGATATCCAGAATCACTCCGTGCTCTTTCATGAATTCAATTATTATGCCCTAATAACATATGTATGCCATCAAAAATAGATGCGAAAACTCTAATTCTGCCAAACGGATTTTAAAACGAACTTCTCCATATACTCTTGCTGCCTCACCTGTCCCAGTTTTAAGACGGTAGCTATTGGTGTTATGTAGCCACGTCATCTTGACCAAGTCTCTCCGCACAATGGAGGCTGTGGCACCGGTGTCAATTGTAGCCACGTGTTTCTTGCCAATTAATGTTGCTTCCACTGTCAGACTCTTATTGTTTCGTTTAGTCTGCGAGACTTGGATTGTGGTTCTGGGCCCATCGATACTAGGGCGAGCAGGAGCGATGATGTTATTGCTTACCTGTTCGCGGGTATTATTCCTGTTTCCACAATGTTGACAGGCAACTCTTCTTGGTGGCAATCTGCACTGGCACTGGAGATGTCCGGTTTTGTTGCAATTCCAGCATCGAGCAGGTCCTCCTCGCTGACTTCTATGGAATTCAGCTCTCTGGCAAGAACATTCCTCAACTTCAAGTTTTCTTACCCGATGAACTCCTTAGGAAGCCTGTTCTGATGCTTCCATAGTCAGAGCGAACGCTAATGCTTCAGAAAGCGTGCGTTTTCCAGGCGTTCAAATTGCTCGCTGGAGGTTGATGTTGGAAACTGCACGGAGAAAAGCCTCCGTTGCTAGCCGGTTGATAATTTCATCTCCTATAGTTGGGTTTGCTAAGTGCGCCAGCCGTTCAATGTCTGCTTGGAGTTGTTGCAGACTTTCACCTCTTTTCTGGACTCTGGTATTGAGCTGGACGCGGAAGACTTCTTGCATATGGCCATCACCAAAACGTTTCGAAAACATAACCAGATGTTTATCTTGCTGTTTTTCTGCAACCGTTCAATGTCTGATTGGAGTTGTTGCAGACTTTCACCTCTTTTCTGGACTCTGGTATTGAGCTGGACGCGGAAGACTTCTTGCATATGGCCATCACCAAAACGTTTATCAATGGCCTGAACAAGAGCACTGAAGTTGCCGTTCTTATCTGCTGGTATGGTTTGCAATAGTTCAGCAGCAGAACCTCTAAGCGCAAGCGTCAGGGCAATAAACTTGTCTTCGTCTTCCCAGCCATCTGTTGTTAAGGCTGCCTCAAACTGCATCTTGTAGATTGACCAAGAAGATTGTCCGTTAAAAGTTGGTGCATGCATTTCTTTTCTCTTTGGAAAATCGGCATTACCTTCTCGAAACTTCATTTTTCTTACTTTTTCTAACTCATCGGTTATGCTCTGAATTATCTTCAACCTACTGGAATTTTGCTTCCACTGACGAAAATTGTTTTTCAACACGATCGTCAAGGGCAACAAACTTGTTCTCAAAGGCATCTAGTTTACCTTCGAGGACGTTCTGTTCTTCAAATCGTTCGAGAAGATTTTTTTCTGTTTTTTTTCAGTAAATTCTTTTGCTCACTGTGTTGCTCTTCTAGAAGATTCTTTTGCTCTTTTCGTTGGTCTTGAAACTGTGCAAGCAGCTGAGCCATCATATTGGTCATGTCTATGGTTGTACTTACTTGCTCTTCAGGCATTTCAATTTCAAATAGAAACGTGTCTGGATTTTCATCGTGTTGCCTTAAATCTTCCTGCAGACGGATAATGAGGTCGTTTTTTGTTCCAGCAGTAGGAAGGCCTCGTCTGTTTAGTTCTGTTTAAAGTTCAACACAATTCAATGCATTCACAATTTTACCCATTTTTTTCTATTTTGTTCTTATATTTTTGTGTGTCACTTTTCACAAACACCTTTCTTATTTGTTCACTAATCTACACACTCTATCAATTTTTTTCACCATCAGTTATCTGAATTCACAGATTAAATAAGTTTTATTCCACTTTTTCTGACACTAATGTTGTATTTTACGAAGGGTTCGCAAATAAAACTTATTTCCTTTATTCAAACTGAAACTGCAATTAATTCACAAAATAAAACGCTTTTTATTTCAAATACTTTTTCTTTCTTCTTTTATTATAACCAAGCACAAGTATGCAACTCTTTATTCGCACTGACATTTATTCATTCACTTTCAAAATCAAACTGCCCTTTTCGGACTGGTGACCCTGTATTTATATCCGAAATAAAGGGTTCTAGAATTTTTAAGGGTTCTGGATTTAGCTAGATGATTCTTTTTCGTTTCGTTCAATTATTCCAGTAGCCTGGACACCAACCGTGATGGATTTAATTATTTATTTCACTCAAAGATGGGGCGGGAAGTTGTACTAATGTGTGGTTGTTTATATAACTGGGCATATTCACCACATTGCCCCCCTCTTAGGATTGATCGTCCCGATTTAATCCATTATTCCCATCGTTATAACGATGTAAACGGTCGCAGTGTACTACTTTAAGCTTACCCCTTACTCCTCTCTGAATGCGGTAAACCACATCATTGATTCGCTTCACAACGGTATATGGGCCTTCCCAGTTTTGTTGTAGTTTTGGTGACAGTCCCTTTTGTCGGTGAGTATTGTAAAACCACACCAGGTCTCCTTCTTGGAATCCCATCGTTGTTGCACGGGCGTCGTACCGTGTTTTCATCCTATCACTAGCGGTTTGTATGTGTTTCCTTGTCCGTTGATGAATGTCAATGAGTCTTTCTTTGAGGTTATCCACATATTCATCTGACCTTTCCGATTCCATGGTATGGCATCCAAATTTGACTTCACTGGGCAGCCGTATTGTTGTGCCAAACAGGATCTCCGATGATGTATGTCCTGTTGAACTATGAACCGCACTGCGATAGGCCATCAAGAACAATGGAATATGGCGGTCGCAGTCTCGTTGGTAGTCACCTACAACCTTGGACAGATGTTTTTTAAGAGTCCTGTTGAATCGTTCTACCATCCCATCAGATTGTGGATGAAGCGGTGTTGTCCTCGTCTTCTTGATGCCAAGGAAAGAGTAAACCTCCTGAAAGATGTTAGATTCGAAGTTCCTTCCTTGGTCAGAATGCAGTTCTAAAGGTACGCCAAACCTGCTCACGCAATTGAAGATAATCTGATCAACAACTGTTTTAGTTTCTTGATTTGGGATGGCAAATGCCTCAGGCCACTTGCTGAAGTAATCCATGACTACAAGGATGTATCGGTTTCCGCTGTTGGTCTCCGGAAACGGACCTGCGACATCTACTGCTATTCTTTCGAAAGGTGTGCCCACATTGTACTGTTGCATTTTACTTTGAAGCTTTCTACCTGGTCCCTTGGTAGCAGCACAAGTATCACATTTTCACCACCACTTTTCGACATCATCTCTTGCATGTAGCAAGTAGAACCGTTGTCGTATCTTCTCCAGCATTTTATTGACTCCCAAATGACCTCCAGATGCTCCATCATGCATCTCTCGAAGAACGTCATTAACCTTTGACATAGGCACTATCAACTGCATCAGATAAGACTTCCCAAGAAACAAATTTAGCTGTTCAAATGCTTTAACAGCACTTCCAGAGCAAGTCTTAAAGCTTGTCACTTCGAGAATTAGCTCTAGTTGCGCATCTAGAGTAATCTTAGAGCTCTCATACAGGGAATTCTTTGACATTTAGAGCAAATTTCTGTTTGTAATCGGCTCGTTATTAGGGACTTAGTAGATTTTAAGCTCTTTAATTATCAATTTTGTATCTACTAAGGAGCATCTTTGACAGTTTTTTGTTGGTATAAGTGTGCATAATACAATCGAAGAATAATATATAATAGTTGCACAACATATTTTATGTTTGTGTGATGGATTATTTTATTTGAAATATTTATAAGTATTGTAAAACTTCATTAAGTTCGTAATGTCAACAAGATAAGTTATTTTTTTATATTCGAACAGAATAAGGAAATTATTATATTTTTCGGTAAAATAATTGTGAATTTTAAGTGCGCGTTTTGTTTTATCACAAATGTATTGAAGCTACTTCGCGAAATTACAACGCGCCTCCGGAATTATAAATTTTACGCTGAGATTTTGAAAAATTTTAATATAAACAAAACAAAAAAATCATAAGAACTATTGTCAATTATTTATAAAATATTTTGTTTAAAAATTACAAAATGTGTCGTGTTTTTTAAACGAAAAAGGAGACCTTTTCTTTTTCAAATTTGAAAAAAAAAAAAATGGTTATTCGAATTATTTTTCTTTTCATCGCCATATTTTTACTAGGGTAAAAGTTTTGTTTCCATAGAGCTTTATAGCCCAATTTCAGAGCTAGTAGCCACGAGGTGACAGATTTGCTTTCAGTGCTTTATATAAAATAGGGTGTTTTAGAAAATAAAAGAAAGAGTGAATATTCTGCACAGCAAATACCTAGTATATTTTTATTTAAAGAGTAGGTGTGCCTGGGATGCACTTTGAACTTAACGAGCAAGTTTTTTTTTTTTGTGATTCAGCTTTAGTTAAATTTCGATAAAGTTTTAAAGCTTTCTTAGGGTATAGAAAAAAATAATAAATAATTATAATTAATTTAAGCCGTGTTTTTTGAGAGAGTAATTAGCAACTCAGCAAAATGTTTACACGCAAAACAATAACCAATACTTACTTACTACTTACTTAGGTCCTCGGACCTATTACGTCCGTGATGTTTCCCTTACGGGACATAGGGCCTCCACTACACCTACGCGCCATCGTGTACGATTTCTTGAAATATATTTCAGCTCTCTCCAACTTTTCCCCAGTCGTGCCGATTCCTGTTCGACCGTTCTTCGCCATGTACTTCTAGGCCGGCCCACTTGTCTTCCCTCCTGTGTGAGCGGGTTCCACTGCATTGCTTGAGATGCAATGCACCGATCGCCTTTTCGAAGCGTATGGCCAATCCACTGCCACTTTCTTCTTCGTATAATGGAGTCTATGGGCTCCTGAGCCGTTCTCGCATGAAGTTCGGCATTGGAGATACGGTTGGGCCAGAAAATCCTCAAGATGTTTCGTAGACATCTATTAACGAAGGTTTGCAGCTTTCTAGTGACAATTTCAGTGACTTTCCAAGTGCTGCAGCCGTAAAGCAGAACGGATTCAACATTGGAGCGGAACAGTCGTAGCTTGGTCTTTAAGCTAAAAGAGTTGTTTCTCCATATTTTGCTCAGCATTCCGAACGCAGCCTTTGCTTTTCTGATTCGGCTGTTTACGTCCAGTTCAGTTCCGCCACCCGTAGAGACAATACTCCCAAGATATTGGAAATCCTCTACCATCTCTACCGGTTGTCCAGAAATATTTACTTGGATTGATGAGGAAGTTCCAAGGCTGATCCTTTTAGTTTTTGCCGAGTTGATCTTAAGCCCTACGATTTCTGCTTCTCTCTCCACCCTTGTTGTCATTTGATGGAGATCCATGATCCTATGAGAGAGTAAGCATACGTCGTCCGCGTAGTCCAGATGTTTGAGGTGAGATTGCAGAGTCCACTGAATTCCTCCATTTCCATTTGACAAAGCTGCGTGCAGTACGTCACTTATCACCAACAGGAACAGTATTGGTGACAGTATACAGCCTTGCCTAACTCCACTTTGGATTTCAAACTCCTCTGACAGCCTACCTTTGTGCAAAACGTGACACTTGGATCCATCATATGTAGCCTTGATAATAGCAATCAATTTATCTGGGATGCCCCTCCTGCGCAAAGCAAGCCAAATAAATTCTCTATTGACACTGTCGAACGCCTTTTCAAAATCGATGAACAGCAGGTGAAGTGGTGATCGATATTCAACGCACTGTTCGATGATGATCCGCAAGGTGTTGATGTGATCCACACAGGAAGATCCAGTGCGGAAACCTGCTTGTTCGGCGTCGAGTGTGTCTTCGAGGTGGTCTTTAATTCGGTCCAATATTATCCTTGCTATTATCTTGGCTACTGCAGGCAGAACGCATATTCCTCTCCAGTTTTCGCACTGTGTGAGATCTCCTTTCTTTGGGAGCTTGACAATCATTCCTTTTTTCCACTCTTCAGGAAAGCTCTCTGTTCCCAAGCTCTCTTAATAAGTGGTTGCAGTAGCTCGCTCGATGTCGTTGGGGCTGCTCCTAAGAGCTCTGCAGGAATACCGTCAAGTCCAACCGCTTTGTTGTTCTTCAGTGCTTTGATGGCGGTGATAATTTCTTCTTTACTGGGGGGTACGGTGCGTATTCGGGAAATTGTTACTTCGGGTAGCTCAGTGGGAATAGGGTTCACTTCACTTGTGAAAACGCGGTTTAAAACCGCAGAAAAGTGTTCCCTCCACCTTATGAGCTGGTCCTCATCCGAAATTAGCAGGGATCCGTTTGTGTCTTTAACCAGGTGTTGTTTAGAGCTCTGGACACCAGTGAGCCCTTTGGTAATTCTGTAGACGGTCCTACTGTCACACCTACTAGCGGCTTCTTCTGCTTCTGTGGCCAGTGCGTTGATGAAGTTACGCTTATCACGTCGCACACTACGGTGAACTTCCCTCATCTTCATGCGGTACGTAGACTCAAGCTCGTTTCTCCCTGCTGCTGGGGTAGCTGCGATGCGAGCTTTAAGGTGTTTCCTTTCTTCGATCCTTGCCCAAGTTTCGTCGGAAAGCCAATAACCAATAACAAAGCAAATTATTATAGAGAATTTTGTTTGTGTTTTCCGTGTAAAACTTTTACTGAGTTGCTAGCATAGAGTAAGTATACTACCTAGAGGCCCGACTCGTACCCCCCTTGCCTTAAACACCCGCAAAATTTATTTGAGGTGAGTAAGAGAAAACTCTCTTAATCTACTCTTTTTTTCCTATCCGTGAATCCATGTGTGTGGTGGATTAAAAAACAAAATGGCGAAATTTGCTCAAACTGACAGGTAAGTTTTTTTGTTGTTTTCGTTTTGTCAAAAGTCTGACAGTTCTAAAATAAATTTGTGAAATCTGAAACCGTGTAAGTTTTTATTTTAATTTAAAAGCATATTATTAATGACATTAAAAAGTTTGTTGTGTTTATTTCTAGCTACGGTGCAATATATAAAAGATATAATCAAGTTTTCGAAACTATTCCAAGATGAAATAACCCTTGACTCGCTTAGTCAAAAACAATTGGTGGCATTGTGTCGGGTCCTCGAACTCCAAACAATGGCAACAACTAACCTTTTGCGTTTCCAATTGCAACTGAAATTAAGAAGTCTAGCTGCTGATGATAGAGATATTTCCCGTGAGGGAGTGACTGCACTAGATCTCTTTGAAGCAGGCTCGTAAGACAAGAGCATACGGATTGTCGACCGAAAACTGCGAGCACAACAGCAAGAATGGATTGACTTGAGTCTAAATAAAAATCTTTCTAACATCTTGTTGCTGCTTTCAAGGGCTTTGATGATCTTAGACGATGCTTCAACAACTCATAAACTTAAAGAAACTATTCGCGTGCTATCCGATGTGCTTGGAACTCAAACAAAAGCAGCCATTGACGAGCATGAAGGAATGATTGACAATAAAATAAAGATCTAAATTATTAAAGAAGAATGAATTATTGGACAAGGTGTCAACTATCGACCAGCCCCTAACGGTGAAAACAAGCGACACATTAGCTGCCCCAGCTAAAACACATGTAGCTTCTCATGCAGATAGTCATTTGTCACCTAAGGATTTGGAGCTGTTGGGTGAAGCCTTGAAGAATGTTGTTGATATAAACGAACAGTTATTGGTTGAGAAGAAGACTATTAAAGATCTCAAAGAAGAGAACATGAGGTAAATTGTCATTTAAATTTTCACAACCACTTACAACCTTTTTATTAATCACATTTATGCTTTGTAGATCACAGAAACTCGAACTCAACTTAAAGAAGCAGTTAAAGAAAGCCGTGGTGCAAAGATCCTATTCAAAAAGGTTAATTCTATGATTGGACAATTGGATAAGGTTCTTAACGAACTTGAAGAAAAAGGCAAAAAACTTCAAGAAGCTGATGTGACAGCAGATAGACAGCCCCCTGAAGAAATTAGCAAGCCAGAAGCACTTGTTCGTGTTGATAAATTGTAAACGCTATTAAATTGGCATGTTTTGATTACTCTTTAGTTTAAAAAAAAAATTAATATCTCTAATTTTTGCAAATTAAGATGCAAAGGAGCCTCCGATGAAGCGAAACTTATTACGATAGAGAAGGACTGAGTTCCAAAAAGTTTTGAGGCGGCAGCAATACTCTATCGATGCGCATCTGCTACCCAAACATGGTGCTGTCGCTTTGTAAACATTTTCACTTTTGAGTTTTGGAACTTTTGACTTTGCATCAAAAATGCGCATCTGATGCGTTTCGGAACTCAGCCAAGGTACTAAGTAAAATAGATGTCGATCAAGATGGTTCGATCAATGCAAATTTGGTTTTTAAGGAAAATTATTCTTTTCAAAAAAATATAGGTATTTGATGTTGTTGGAGTTATAAATGGTCCTGGCTTTAGGTGGTGGAAACAATTGGTAGAGAAAATGTGAAACTTAGTGAAAAACAAGTCGAAAAACTACTAGAAGAAGAAATAATTGAAGCTGAAGAGAAAATCGAAAAAGCAATTGCGAAGAGTATAAAAGAAGCAGATAACGCGATGACAGTGGCAGAAGAAATTCAAGATATGGCACCTCTTCTTGAAGATTAAGGCAAGGATATGGACGCTGCTGACCAGTAAAATCTTCTTGTTGATGAGGTCAATTAAAAAAAAATACTTGTAAAAAAAAAACTAATTTATTTTTGTTTTACAGCTATGGAAGATCGAAAAAGAAGCAGATTCAGCAGAAAAAAAATCTGCAGATAACATAACACTCCCTCCAACAATTTTACAACCGCCTACCTCTTCACAGGGAAATCCAAAGGATAAATAAAATGCTTTAAATTACTAGTAGAGAATAAACTATAACAGTAAATACCAAAAATGGTACCACACGTACATCCTAGATAAATGGTTAATGGTGATAATCTGTTGAGTGTTATAATAACTTAGTTTAATATTATATGAAACATAACTTTAAAAAAGAACAGCAACAAAACTAAAAAGAAATTTTAACATTTATATGCAAAACAAACCCAGTTATAATGGGTCAATCGCACAAAATAAGAGAAAATTTCGAAGAAAATTACAGATCTCTATGATCTAGATTTCATTTTCTTAATATCTCTTAATATATATTTTTTAAATTTGACCGTAAAAAAAATTACACATGATATTTACATTTCTTTAGTAATTTTTAATTTGCGTCCTGTATTGGTTTATTGAGAAGCAAAATAAAATTAAAAAAAAGTGATTTGTATGTCTTCAAAGAAGAATATTAAGCTATAGTTTTCAAAACTGATAATAACAACAAGAAATCATTGTTTTTTTCGTATCTACTTTTTATATTTAAAAATAAATGAATTGTTAATTTGTATTCAAATCTATGTGTATAATATTATGTACAAAACAAAAATATACATACAAAAAAAAAAAAATATAAATAAAATGAAGTATGAGGATAATTTTGTTTGAGTTAGTTTATATTGGAAAGAAGCAAAAGGAAAAGTAATTGCCGAGGTAGAAGGTTGCCTAGGCAAGTCAAGCAACCATAGAATTGGATTTGGGACGGTCGATGGGGATATTTGTATCTGAGATTAAAGAGTTCTTGGATTGAATCGGCTAAGCTGATTATCAAGTTTTTGATTAAAAAGTACAAGTGACCTCAACTCCAGAAATAATTGTGTTTCGCCCAAGGCATAACAGTGGGCTCTTGGTGGTGCACGAATTTAAACAAATTCCCCTAGAATAATAAAATTCACAGTATCTTTTTGCTGTGATTTTTATAAGAGTCGACCAAAATTTGTGTCTTAGTAGGATATAACAGACTGACTGAAGAGCCCACTGTTGTACCTTGGGCGAAACACAATTAGTTCTGGAGTTGAGGTCACTTGTACTTTTTAATTTAATTTTATTCATTCACTCCACTTAAAACAGAAGTAATTTCAATATTTTAATATTTAAATTTCTTCATCTTCTTATTATAAAAAACCTGACCACGGGTATTTATTTTTTCTTCTTTGTTGTCATGTGTTATCATTCCAAGATATATATAATACATAAATAAAACTACTCAAATTATGTATTTACAATAATATTATATTTGCAATTTTATTAAGAGATTTGTGATAACAATAATAATGCAAAATAAATGACAAAAACTCCTAGAGGATCCAAGGATTTTTTTTTTTTAAATCCACTTTCTTAAGTTTTGAACTTTCATTATTGTTTACAAATACTGATGAAGAAAGATTTTTTTATTAATATTTCGAGCATACAAAAAGAAAATATATATTATATCCTTACAATTTACATAGAAGCTAGTAAGAGATTACGAAATTAAAAAAAAAAAAATGAAATAAGATATTTAAACGACGATACTGATATCCTGTAATTTAACATTCGTTGCTAAGTTAGATGATCACACGATAATATATATCGGTGATGCTGTACAAGGCCACAATGGGAGTGTTATTTTTCTCCGACAATATATCAATGATTTCATCAAAAATCGTTGATATGTAGCGTCTATGTTTAGGAAATCTTAAAAAGCAAAGTCAAAGAATTGTATATAAAAAAAAGTTTTACAAATAAACTTAGAAAAAAACAAACCTTTCTATCACAATATTCAGTTCCAGTTCAGTCTCTTTCTTTGTGACTTCTCGTGGATTTATAGCACCGACGATTGCATTTATAGCTGTGGTTGGTAACTCCACAACAAGGACGGTAAAATCTTCATTTTTCCCAAATTGCAGTAGAGTCGTAGTCATTTTTTGAGTTACCTTTTAAAAATAACAAAACAATTTAAATTTAAAGCTTTAAAGTTTCACCAAAACAAAGACGATGTGTCAAAATTACATGATTCTCATAACGTCGTCGGAAATTGGCAGTCATCTTTTCGTGTGTCATAAACACAACTTGTACTTTTGGTAAATGACTGAGAAGGGCTCCACTATTCTTAATACTGGTAGTTGAGGCAGACATGCTGAGTCCAGAGAAACTCTGCGTCGTATAGTCTAATGAGTTGGTATCGTTACGCAGGAGTTTTTGAATATATTCGACCAGTTTAACGTGGGTAACATGGCGTTCTTGGAAACGTTCACGATCCCAAGAACGTCTATGGCTCGACATTCTTCATCGAATTCAGTACCAACAGCTGCGACTAACTTGTCTAGAGAGAACGAAAGACCCGCACCACTAATTCCACGATTTGGGATGTTCACATTGCAGCTCTGGGCTTGTTTTTGGAACTCAACCAACATTGTGTCATAGCGTTCACCCACCGCTAGAACGGATGGGCGTGCAGATCAGTTTGGCTTTAAATCAGCAATCATCTGCCACACTATTCCACCGGAAGATGCTCTTTCGAAACTTATAGGAAGCCCGGCACACACATGAATTGGGCACTTTAAGAAAAAACATTTAACAATACGTTTGTTAAGGCACGCGCCTTCAAAGAACTTCTGTAACACCAAGACTCTTTGCAAGCATTACAATGCCTCTATATCTCTTATAGCTCCTTTGGCTAATGAAGATGCTTCCCCTTTTCCACGCACCAAAGACTTCAAAGCCGACTCATCAGCATTATTTCTCTGGCCATTCACAATAAAGTCCGCCAACAGCAGATCTATTAATGCACTGGCACTGGTCTTAGATTTCTCCATAATGACAGTAACAGCCGAGTGGAAATGGAATTTTGACAAACGCCCCTCAATATAGTCGAGTATGTTTTCAAACAGCTCCGAATACATAGACTTTGGCACATTGCAGAAAATCAAAATGGATCTCAAAAGACTTGTATGATTCATCCGTATACAGATGTTCTTCATTTGTAATTTCATAGGCTACAGACATAATTTCCGCATCGATTAGATGATTTCCAGGCATGGGGGTGATGATATCGAATGCATTCATAATTCTGTTTGGGATGAAAGTTGAAGACTTTCTTTTCGCGATACACCCTATCGACTGAGTAGCGTCGGATTATATTCACTCCGCTCATGGCAATGTGTCGGGCAAAGGGTACACGCAAATCGCTTGGCAGAACCACAACTCCACCAGAATGTGTCATATAAGCTTGACTGGATTCAGCCAGATACTGCTGTTCTTGGAGAATGGCGAAAGAAGTGGTGTATCCACTTCGATGGCTCCGTGTTTCCGAAACAAACCCACAACCCTGGACTGTAAAAGGAAAACAAGAATGTTTTTGAAATGCATCTTTGGAATTTTTGTCGTGCACAAACCTTAACAAACTCAATAGCTGGATTAAGAGACACCAATCCGAATGAAGCATATAAATATAAATGAATAATACAATTTTGCTATGATCCTTATATGCTACTGAAATGTTTTTTTTTTTTATTCTACCTGTCAAAATTTTTGCCATGATTGAGCAAAACTGGTCTATTTCATGGAGTGGAAGTTAGGGCACGTACGCATGGAATTTCAAGGGTGCGATTCTACTTTTTCATTACATTTTCTTTTTTTTTCAACACAAATAGTAATAAATATTACTGGATTTATATGCCAGCAGCAATAAAATGCATTATCAATTACAGTTTTTGTTCATAAACGTTTAGAAGCATCAATTTTATTGACAATATATTTAAATTTTCAATTTTTGAATTTAACGGATTCCCTTTTTTGAATATCCGATTCACCAATTGAGCACATGACCACGTTTGAGCAAATGCCCTAATGCATACATACAAAGCTCGTTTTGTCCCATTTAAAATGCATTGCAACTGCACACATCCTTACTGAATAGGGCATAAATCCTCTCAATTCAGCTTGTAGGGTGAAAGAGCATGGACACCTTAAGTCGGTTCTCTAGGTAGTATTTTCTCTATGGTTGCTAGTCACCCTCTCAAAAATCACGGCTTTATTTGTTTTCGACTCATGATTATTTGTTTTGTTTGTTTTTTGTTGAATTAATTTTGTTGGATTTATATAAGTTTGTAACACCCTACAAAATCAGTGGTGGTTTTACAATAGCTCTGTAAATGCTTTTTTTTGACACTTTACAATGCGCATGAGTAATATTTTTATTATGTACCATTTGTGTGAAAGTATTAGTATTCAGCTCTATACGCACTTTTTGTGGGGTTCTATTAGAGCTATGTTTCGACGTTTTGGTAGGCGCATGCGTTAATATTTTCTCCATGTGTTGTTGAAAGCTCTATAATAACTCGTTGAGAGCTGATATTTAGACAATGCTCTATTTTGAATGTTATAAACTCCAGTAAGGAGCATATTTTTGAATCTTGAGACGTTATTAGTTATTAGAGCTGAAACCATTACAGAACCTCTGTTATAGAGCACAATTTTTAAAAGAAATAAAGAGAGCTGTATTATAAACTCTTACAGAGCTATAGCCTTCGATTATACTATAATACAGCTGTAGAAGAGCAGTTGTGCTTCAACTAGCTCCAACAATGTTACTTGGGTTGCCATCTGCAGATTCCCATTTGCGCCTTAGTACTCCCTCTTTCACATGAAGTGAGTCCCACTGTGCCCAATATGCGTTGAGAGCTGGACTTCTATCGCAGATGTCACCACATTCTGGTTTTTCTCCGTGTTCCTTCCATGCAAGAATGGGTTCTATATCCGAGTCTTCTTGTTGGGCAGCCCTCAGTTCTTCATTGCTCCAACCGTAAATGGGATCGGCTCTTATTCGTTGGATGGCAACCGCTTCCTTTTCTTCTTGACGCAATGCAATGCTTACAGTCCTGTTTACACAGTCGTCGAGACAATGCATCTGCGTTTGAGTGCAGCTTTCCTCTTCGATGTTGAATTTAATAGTCGTATGTCTGCAGTCTCTCGATCCATCTTGCTACTTGACCTTCTGGATTTTTGAAGTTAAGAAGCCAATTAAGCGCACCATGGTCTGTTCGAAGGAGGAACTTCTGTCCATAGATGTACTTATGGAAGTACTTTGTTGCCAAAATCAAAGCTAGAAGTTCCCTTCTGGTGAAGCAATAAATCGAGAGCACCTTACTGTAGTAGGCGACGACTTTTTCTTCTCCTTCATGGACTTGCGACAGCACAGCTCCAATTCCGACGTTACTGGCATCGGCATCGATGATGAAAGGTTTTCCAGGAGTCGGATAGGTCAGCACAGGAGCATTACACAAACGTAGCTTGAGTTCCTGAAAACTTTTCTCGCACTCACCTGACCATTTGAACGGCTTCCCCTTTTCAGCAAGTTGATGCAAGCTCTTAGCGGTTCCAGCAAAGTCCTTAACAAAGCGCTGATAATATGTGGCTAGACCAAGAAAGCTACGGGGCTGATGTTTATCCTGTGGTGTTGGCCAATTTTTCACAGTGTCAACTTTCTCAGGATCAGTCTTTACTCCTTGGGATGAGATGATATGTCCCAGGTATTTAACTTCGGTCTTGAAAAGCGCACATTTATCTGGATTTAATTTTAAGTGTGCCTCTCGAAGTCTCTGAAATACAGCCTTAAGGTTTTCACAATGCTCGTCAAAAGTTTTTCCATAAACGATCACATCGTCCAAATATACAAGGCTTTCATGGAGCTGAATTTTCCGGGGTCCATTGGTTCTTCTGCGTTCATTTCTGTGATTTTAGTTATTGCGGTCACAGATTCGCATTTTCCAATTACTTCTCCTTTCTTGAGCTTGACCTCTTACGGTTTGATGTTCAGAATCCGTACGGGAACCATGTTGTTCTTTGGTTCCACAAGAGTGATGTCCCCTAGATGATGTTTTGGGAAGATTGCTCAGACTCTGGTTCCACCATGAGGTATCGATGGCTTCCTAGATCGCTCTCTATTTTTGTCCAAACAAACACTTCTGAAGAGGCAGGCAAGCATATGTCTTCTTTGATGACAGTTCTTAGAGTTGATGAGTTTTCGTTGCCGTAAACCATAGGAATCTCTACATTTTGGTACTTCAACACTTGCTTACTGATATCCAGAATAACTCCGTGCTCTTTCATGAAGTCGATTCCAATTATGCACTCATTACATATGTCTGCTACCAAAAATAGATGCTAAAACTGTAATTCTGCCAAACGGATTTTAAGACGAACTTCTTCATTTACTCTTGCTGCCTCACCTGTCGCAGTTTTAAGACGGTAGCTATTGGTGTTATGTAACCACGTCATCTTGACCAAGTCTCTCCGCACAATGGAGGCTGTGGCACCGGTGTCAATTGTAGCTACGTGTTTCTTGCCAATTAATGTTGCTTCCACTGTCAGACTCTTATTGTTTCGTTTAGTCTGCGAGACTTGGATTGTGGTTCTGGGCCGGTTGGTAATTTCATCTCCTATAGTTGGGTATGCTAAGTGCTCCAGCTGTTCAATGTCTGCTTGGAGTTGTTGCAGACTTTCACCTCTTTTCTGGACTCTGGTATTGAGCTGGACGCGGAAGACTTCTTGCATATGGCCATCACCAAAACGTTTATCAATGGCCTGAACAAGAGCACTGAAGTTGCTGTTCTTATCTGCTGGTATGGTTTGCAATAGTTCAGCAGCAGAACCTCTAAGCGCAAGCGTCAGGGCAATAAACTTGTCTTCGTCATCCCAGCCATTTGTTGTTGCGGCTGCCTCAAACTGCATCTTGTAGATTAACCAAGAAGATTATCCGTTAAAAGTTGGTGCATGCATTTCTTTTCTCTTTGGAAAATCGGCATTACCTTCTCGAACCTTCATTTTTCTTACTTTTTCTAACTCATCGGTTATGCTCTGAATTTTATCTTCAACCTTCTGGAATTTTGCTTCCACTGACGAAAATTGTTTTTCAACACGATCGTCAAGGGCAACAAACTTGTTCTCAAAGGCATCTAGTTTACCTTCGAGGACGTGTTTCTGTTCTTCAAATCGTTCGAGAAGATTTTTTTCTGTTTTTTTTCAGTAAATTCTTTTGCTCACTGTGTTGCTCTTCTAGAAGATTCTTTTGCTCTTTTCGTTGGTCTTGAAACTGTGCAAGCAGCTGAGCCATCATATTGGTCATGTCTATGGTTGTACTTACTTGCTCTTCAGGCATTTAAAATTCAAATAGAAACGTGTCTGGATTTTCATCGTGTTGCCTTAAATCTTCCTGCAGACGAATAATGAGGTCATTTTTCGTTCCAGCAGTAGGAAGACCTCGTATGTTAAGTTCTGCTTTAAGTACAACACAATTCAATGCATTCACAATTTTACCCATTTTTTTTTATATTTTTGTATGTTACTTTTCACAAGCACCTTTCTTATTTGTTTACTAATCCACACACTTTAACAATTTTTCACCATCGAATTTCTGAATTCACAGACTAAATAAGTTTTTTTCCACTTTTTCTGACACCAATGTAATATTTTACTAAGGGTTCGCAAATAAAACTTATTTCCTTTATTCAAACTGAAATTACAATTACTTTACAAAATAAAACGCTTTTGTTTCAAATACTTTTATTTCTACTTCTTTTATTATAACCAAGCACAAGTATGCAACTGTTTATTCACACTGACATTTATTCATTCACTTTCAAAATCCAACTGCTCTCTTAGGACTGGAGGCCCTGTTCTAGAATTTTCTAGGGTTCTGGATTCTGCTAGATGATTCTTTTTCGTTTCGTCCTTGTATATGAAAACTATAGTACTATCATGGACAAAATTTTTTTGTGCAACAATGCTTCGTTGGTGGCGCCACTTTAGCTCTACGGAGACTTCCATTTTTGGGAGACAATTCTCGGCGGAGACTTCAATTTTTGGGAGACTTCCATTTATCAGAGAATCGAAACTAAGTAGTTAGAGCAAGAGGAGTGTATTTTTTTCGATTCTGGTAAGAATCAAATGGAGTAAGCGAGATTACCAATCGAAGGTTTTGTTCAACGTCAATGATGAGAAAAAGGTGAAGAGAATGGCAAAAAAATGTTCGTATCCTCTTTGATTGAATGTGCAATGCAAGGTTATTTTTTTGCTTAATTTACTGATTATGCGCATAATTAGCGCTATATGCGAGAAGAGAAGTGGACATACATACATGTAAGTTAGCTTTTTGCGTCGTCGTTGTCAACAACCTTGAAGCAAGGAATATAGTTTTTTTTTTTGCGGGAAAGAATAATGCGTGGAGGTATAAATTCTTATATTATCAAGGGTATGTTTATTTTAATGCGTGAAAGAAAAATATATGTTCATGTTGTGTAAGTATATTTGTAGGTATATATGCAATCGTATGTTATTGAGGGTAGTTTTGATATTAAATTGTCTTGCAAAGATTTCTTATTTGCCGTGAAATTTGTTGCAAGTGCAAGATTTTGAGCATTTTTTTTGCGGGAACATCTACATAGGTAGATAATATTCGTATAAATCATGAATGGTAGGTTTTATTAATATTAATGTTGTTTGCATGATTTGAGCTTGACTTGAAATGTTTTGAAGAAATTTACAATTAATTATGCCGACAAATATAGGTAGGTCAATACATAATGCATAACTATATGTAGGTAGGTATGAAAATAAGTTATGAAAAAAGGGAGAATTTCTATGCAATGTTGAGGTAGGTAAGTGCTTGGTGGAAGGTAGGTTGTATTTGTTTACCTACTTTTAATTCACAATTTATCATACAAGCAGGCATGTAGGTATAGGTATGATTTTATTATTTGACACTAGTCTGTCAATGTGGTGGTTGAATTTCAGCCAGTGGGCAATATCCTAGGAGGTTGGTTTTATAAGTTTTAGTTGTGCCCAGAAATGTTTGAACTAAAGCTGGGTATGTAACTGTACCTACGTACATACCTACATCATTGTTCGTTTAATTAAAGCTACCTAAGTATTTACAAAGGTATGTACCTAGGTAGGTACCTACATTTTTATTTTTTCAAATCAACCAGAGAGAGAACATTAATGTAAATTGCAAAACGGTCAGTGCACTAAAAATTGAATTATACTCAGGTGTAGGTAGGTATGTACGTATAGGTTTGTAGGTAAGTACCTATATAAATATTGTTAAAAAAAGAAGAAACGAAATTTCAGTCGTCCAGCCAGTCGTCGTACAGCCAACTCCGCTTAACTGAAAACATCGGTTATCTGAAACAAGACATTTATTCCGGAGGCTTTTTTAAGAAAAAAACTGCTTCGCATAACTGAATTCCGCTTAATTGCAATCTCGGGATAATTGAAACAAAATTGTGTGCCTCAAAAGAACATTTTTCACTTTTTCAACTCCGTATAAGGGAAACGATCATTTTTTTTTTGTTTTTAATTATTTAATATATTCATGTAGGATATAAAGAAATATAAACAGTTTTTATACACTATAATAGTTAATATATTGTCTTTATTAAACAGTCGTTTTGGTTTTTATTTACTTTACTTTTCTTTGACTTAATTTAAACAGAAATATACTTCAGACCGCCGTCGTCGTATCGCGCGTCGTTACCTTACTTCTTGTCGTCGTCGTAGCTATTCTTGAACTCTTCTGTGTTTTTTCGCCGTCGCTTAGACAAGATCCCATACCATCAACCTTCGCATGAGTCGATACCAGGCAAGAGCCCTGGTGGCCCAACTCCATAGGCAGCCAACCCCTACCACTCCTCCCAGTAGCAGCAGAATCTTGATGACTCGATTTGGTATGCTTGGCATTGTTTTTGTTTTGTTCTCCTCCTTACGATGTGCATGGCTATTTAAATGCATTGAATTAGGTCATGTTTCGTCGGTCGTTGTCATTGCTGGATCAGTGCATTGACCGGTGGTGTATGTTTGCTGTTCCATTCTTATCTATCGTCGTGGGTGTATGGTTGCTATTCATCGCCGCGGTGGTGACAGGTCGTATTCCGTCCAGTGGAATGTGCTGATGTTTATTTTGCTTCTTGATCATGACGACGGTCTGAAAGTATAGTATCGGCGTTATCTAATATACAATAATATACTCTTATTAAATACTTAGCTTTATGTTATTACTCATCGATCCCACATTCATATTCGTTTTGTGATTAAAAATGTAAATACCTTTGTTGTTTGAATTGTTTCATATGGAAATATAACGACATATTAGGAACATACATATTTTGACACAAAAAATCATACCTACATTTTTTTTTTGATTCTCAGGCTAAATGAAATTTAATATTTGTTTTGAAAAAAACTCCGCTTATTTGAAATAAGTTTCAGTTATACATAGTTCGGTATTCGGTTAACTGAAAACTCCGCTTTACTGAAACAAATGGTCTGCAATTATGGTGCTCCAGTTATGCGGAGTCGACGGTCAATTTCATTTTTATATATTCCAAGGTAGGTAGGTAGGTTTATGTAGACATACCTACGTAGGTGTCTACATTTAAGAAAATTGTTCTAAAAAATTGATCTAAATTTTTATTTTATTTTTTTCAAATCAACCAATTGCAAAATGTGCCAACAGGTAGGTACCTACCTACTTACCTATTTTAATTTTAATTTCCGATTTTTTGATTCCAGGTAGTTTACAAAATAAATGTTTTATTGTAGACAGGTAGGTACCTACCTGTAGATACCTACCTACCAATAACTTTTTTCGTTAGGAATTTTTTCCTTTTTTTTAAATTTAAGTGTAAAATAAATTTGAAAAACTTAAATATGAATTTTTGCATAAATAATACAATAATAATAATTATAAATTGTTCCTATTTTCGTGAACTTTTTTTTATAAATTTCTAAATGGAATACAATTTTAGAAATTTATAATAATTTTAATTAGTTAGTGTTTTTTTTTATGTTTAAAGCTTAAAACTTCTACCTTTCTCCGTTTGTGGGGAGGGACAATTTTATAAAACATTTGCTTTAAATGGATTAAAAATTATTAAAAATCAACGATATTACTTACAATATTATGCGATAGCTTTTTTCAGCCTATTTTGTTTCAAATTGTTTTCAAAATAAAAATGTTCAATCAATAGTTTTTGAAACAAAATTTTTAAAAGTCAAAATTTAGAAAAAAAATTGAAAAATAAAATTAATTTGCATTTTTTACTTCAGAATTTTACGTAATATTCTTTGTTCCAAAAACGATTGCTGTAATTAGTTTTTAGTCAAACGCTAAGAACCAGGAGCTGATATATAGTTTAGTTTAAGAGAAAATCGAAACTTATGAAAATACTTTTTTCTTCCAAAATTATTTTTTTGAGTAGGTATTTAGTACGTGTATACAGGGTGGTTTGCATAAGGTGACATAAAAGGCTAGAGCGTGTAGGTTGGACTTAGACAAGACAAGATTCGTATGGGAGGGGGGTCTATTTTCATCCGTTTAGGCGGGAGGGGCAATTTCCAAAAAAAAAATCACTTAAAACAGAAAAAAAATATTAAAAAATTACGGGAACACTAACAGAGTGCCGCTATAGCATATTGAAAAGCCAAAAGTCTATTCTTTAATATAATTTTTAAATTAAGTTGTTCGAGTGAATAGTTTTTGAAAAATAAATTTTCCAAGTAAAAATTTTGGAAAAAAAAAAATTTCAAGCTAATTTTTTTCAAAAATTTATGTAATTAAGCATAATTTTTGTTTTCAAAACTTAATGCTCTTGTCAATTTTTAGTCAAACGCTGGAAACCGTATGGATCTAGGACTTTTACTTTTCAAGATATGAAAAAAATTAATGAAGCAACTTTCACATTAAACTAAGAAGAAACCGGGTAAATGATCATTTCAGCAACCAGTTGATTATCGTCAAGTTTAAGTTGTGAAAATTTGCAGAAAAATAGTTATAATATTAAACGATTGTTGACAATGAACAAAGCAAAGTAAATCTTAAGGATTTTATTTGAATTTTTATGAATTTTAAAAAATCAATAGTGACACTAATAAAGGAGGTACAGATTAAAAAATGAGTTATCAAATTAATGGTTATTTTATTGAGATTAAATATAAGAAAAAACCAATTCAATCCATGCCTACACTCACATGGTATTAAGTAATATGTGTAAAAATTATATATTGTTAATTTATCAGCTCAATAGTACAATAGAAATATAATTTTTTTATACAAATTCCTGGAACATATAGCTATAATTCATTAGTATATTGGAAACCTCTACCACTGTTTATTGAAAAGATATTAATAAAAAACCAAACAAAATTTCAAAATGTTTACCCTTTCTTAAATAAATCTGTCAAATGATAAGTTAGAAAGATAACATTTTTACCATTTAATTGCCATCAAATATATCAAGATTTTAAAATTTTAGATTTTTCCAACTACCCGTTAAAAATCATATAGATTGAAAAATTGACCAAAATAATTTACCCTTTTTCAAAAATCATTTTGGGTATGAAAAAAAAATCCTGTCAAAAATTGCTTAAACATGGATAATTTTTTTTATCATACCCTATAAAAATATGTAAAAATAAAAAAATAAAAAATGTACCCCCTTATAACTACTAAGTACTTTTCGAAACGACTATTTATCAATTTTCAGTTGTAAAACCGGGTATATCTCGGTTTGTAGATTTTTAATAAAAAAAAAGTTGTGCATATTTTGTTGCCTAATTTTTCAATATCTTTCAAATACAAAAATCATGTTTCTACGAAGTCGCGTTTAGAAGTTAGTTTTTTTGACTTTGAATCAGTTTTACCCTATTAAATGTGCGAATTTCCAAAATTCCGATCTTAGTGCAACCCTGAATATAATTTGCTATTATATAAATTTTAGTATATAGATACCTACCTACTTTTAATACTTCTAGTTTAAGCTGTTGCAATTTGTATTCTTTCATTTATATCTATAATATAAATAAATTAACATTCACATACAAATATGGTACGTACTTTCTTACATGTACCTAGTACCTACCTAGATATTAATACAAATTATCTACAAACATACCTACCTTTCTAGGTTAAAATAAAAAAGCGACAAACCTAACTACCTACCATGAGCCATACTCATCAAAAAACATCATCGCCATGAAACTCATGAATTATTGCATCACTGATATTCTTGCCAACAGACCTACATACATAAATATCTAGAAAGCAAAAAAAAAAACAATCTACCTATGCCTTGACCTTCATGCCGCCGCCGGCCGACGCGACGTCACGATTGTCTTCTTGCATTGCACACAAGTTGTAAAAAAAACACCCCTTCCTCTTTCAGCGCACAAGACTCAACAAACCAAGGAGAATTCCCAAATTTTTTTCACACTTTTTAATTCTCTGCACCTTTGCATAGCAAAGTAATCGACAAAAAAATGTAAACCTAACAAAAAACATTCATTCTACCTATTTCACTCTAACTATTATAAATATAAGTATTCCTTACTTATTCTTACTAGAAATTCTCCACAAAACTCAATTTTCTCCACTGTGAAATTCGATGAGATTCTTTCACAATCGATCTGAAGATGGCAGTCCATTCGACATTCACCATGATAGTACTATGGATTTCATATACAAGGATTCTACCTATTTCACTCTAACTATTATAAATATAAGTATTCCTTACTTATTCTTACTAGAAATTCTCCACAAAACTCAATTTTCTCCACTGTGAAATTCGATGAGATTCTTTCACAATCGATCTGAAGATGGCAGTCCATTCGACATTCACCATGATAGTACTATGGATTTCATATACAAGGGTTTCGTTCAATTATTCCAGTAGCCTGGACACCAACCGTGATGTATTTAATTATTTATTTCACTCAAAGATGGCGCGGAAAGTTGTACTAATGTGTGGTTGTTTACATAACTGGGCATATTCACCACAATACAATACCTACATTAAACTTTTAATTTTCACTGTTTCCCACAAAATTTAATTTAAAACAATTAATGGATTGCCTTCTTGCCTTGCAGAACAGAATGCGAGGACTTCAAAATAAGTCATCGATTGTGTTCATTACACTTTCATCCATCCGCCTTTAAGATATCAGTGGCAAACACTGCTAGAAGGTTTAAACTGCGACCAGTAGCAGTTCCAACAATTTTTCATACACGCGGAAAATGTCTGCCCTAAGTGAATTTTTTTCCAAGACGAACTATGCAAAAACATTAAAAATTTTCTTTCAATATAATGTACGTTTATTATCATTCTTTTTTATAATTACAGCGGGCCAACCCAAAATAACAATCAAGTGTGTTATTATTATTAAAAAAAAGACAAACCAGATTTATAAAAATAAAAGTTATAATTTATTGTGGCAAAACTAAGAACACATCTACTTGTGGCAAAAGCAAAATTCTAAGTAAGAAAAAGAAACAAGGAGAATTCGTTAATTTAAAAATTGCATCTATGACAACACGAGCGCCATCGTGCTTTTAAAACTTTAACTAAATCATTGTTAGGGCGCGTACACATTTTTTTCATAATTTCAATACTCCCACTTTTAGTTATAAGCTCAAACATAAAAAAAATATATTTAAAACAAATTGTTGATTGTGCTCGGATTTAATGTTCATTATGTTGGCTGCAACCACAGATATTCATCATGGAGCAGAAGTATTTGTGTTCGGCCTTTTCTAGAGGCTTCGTCAAGACATCAGCCAGCTGTTCACCCGTTGGTACATATTGAAGATTGAACATGTTATCTTTAAATTGTTCCCTTATAAAATGGTAACACACCTTTATATGTTTAGTGCGTTTATGATATTCTGGATTCTTTACCAGACGAATTGCACATTGAGAGTCCATGAAAAACATCGGATTCTCAATTTAATGTTGCAAAAACTCTGCTAGTAGATTTTTCAACCATATCAGCTCCTTATATAATGGCATGTGAAGCTGCCATATATTCAGACTCCGTCGTTGATAACGCGACTGATCGCTAACGTTCTGATCCCCAGGAAACAACACAGCCTCCCAATTAGAAAACATAACCAGATGTTTATCTTGCTGTTTTTCTGCAACCTGCATAGTCTGCATCGCTGTCACCTTTTAGTATCAGGTCAGTACAACCTTTAAAATACAAGCCCATGTCGATCGTTCCTTTAATATACTGTGGTGAATATGCCCATTTGTGCAAATTATAATAAATTAGTAATGAGTACAGCGCCATCTAGGAACAAAAGATTAACTAATATTATCCAATACCTAAACCACTCTATCATTATCCAATACCTAAACCACTCGCATCGTTATGCAATACCCAAACCTTGGAACTGCTATAATTTGTAATTGGTCGAAAGCTTTTGAGCTACTTGTGGAAGAGAAGTTCATTCCAGAACATTCCCGAACTCCTAGAAGATTCTAGTAGCTTTTTCTCGGATATTAATACACCGCCACCAGTCCGAACAAATCATTTTGATTTTGGAAGTGAACGAATAAACGTCGGTGTAAAATAGTGAATTAACTGCCCGAACACAATGGTGTAGGTAGCTGTTGCTTGTAGCACCTTCAAAGTTGAAAGATACGAAAATGGTATACATCGACACAATGTGAAGCTGTAGCTGTAGTAAGAAAATTGTCTGCAGCGAAAGTTGACTCAACTTTAACTTTTGGCGGCGCTACAAGCTGCATTTAAGATGACATTTGGGTTTCCCATGTCATTTTTTAACTTTTCACTTTTTTTGGGAACGTTCAATGCATTTGAGAAGTTTTTTCTGTTTTTTTAACTTTTTTATAGTCAGCTATCATACAAATTCAGTTCTAATATAAATTTCATATGAGTTGAACACGTCTCGAATAAATTTACAATTCAAAACAGCTGTGATGATGCGCTACATCATTGTAGACGTCCTTTGCTACATAAGTGAGCGTTTTTATTGATAGATTATACTACAGCGATTATTTTAGCTACAGCTGCATCCCATTGTGTTCAAGGGGTAAGAGTTGTGCTTGTTTATAATAAAAGTATTATGTCGTTTTCGATTGGATTTCGGAACAGTACTACTCCTTTTTGATTCCAGTCGAATTATTTTCTATTGTTCCGAGACTAATTTGTGAAATATTTATGTGTGTGTGCGTAAATTGTGTGATATTCATTTATATTTTGCACGTTCAGTCGAGTAAAATTAATTTTACACATAATCCGATGAAAGTTTTTATATGTATATGTGTGTTCCGGGTCTACTCCTTTATTAATTCCTGAATAGAAAAATACTCCGAAAACATTACTCGGAACAGCCAATCGAATTATTTTGGAGTAAGCGGAGTCAAAAAGGAGTAACTCCGAACCTCCAACCGAAAACGACATTAGAAGTAATTGAAGTGAAATAAAGGTGTTTTATTTTTGTAAAGTAATTGTTGTTCAGTTTGAATAAAAGAAAAACGTTTTATTTGCGAACCCTTGGCAAAATATTACATTGGTGTCAGTAAAGTGGAATAAAACTTATGTTATCTGTGCATTCACATAATTAATTTTGAAAATTTATAAAGTGTGTGAATAAGTAAACAAATAAGAAAGGTGCTTGTGAAAAGTGACACACAAAAATATAAGAATAAAAATAGAAACAAAATGGGTAAAATTGTGAATGCATTGAATTGTGTTGAACTTAAGGCAGAACTGAACAGACGAGGTCTTCCTACTGCTGGAACGAAAAATGACCTCATTATTCGTCTGCAGGAAGATTTAAGGCAACACGGTGAAAATCCTGACACGTTTCTATTTGCAATTGAAATGCCGGAAGAGCAAGTAAGTACAACCTTACTTACTTTACTTTTGATGGCGCTCACAGCCCAGGATGGGCTTCGGCCTCAACTAACAAGCCCCTCCAGCCAGCTCTGTCCCTAGCTAGCCGCTTCCAGTTGCACACACCGAGTGCTTCGATGTCGTCATTCACTTGATTGCGCCACCTGTTACGGGTTCTTCCTCTGCTGCGTACCCCATCGGGGTTTGATTCGAAACCTCGTCGGGCAGATGCGTTGCTGTCCATACGCTCCACGCGCCCCAGCCATCTCAGCCGCTGTATTTTCAACTTTTTGGCTAGGTCAACTTCGCTGTATAGCCCGTATAGCTCGTCGTTGAATCTTCTCCTCCATACTCCTTCGATACACACCGGACCGAAAATCACACGAAGAATCTTCCTCTCAAAGCACCCTAGCAGATTTTTATCCGAATCTTTCAGTGTTTATGCTTCTGACCCATAAAGCAGGACCAGGATGATTTGGGTCTTGTATAAAGTCTACTTGGTTCTCTGAGAGAGGGCCTTACTACTTAAATGCCTTCTTAGACCGAAGAAACAGCGGTTGGCAAGAGTAATTCTTCGCTTGATCTCTGCACTGATGTCATTCTGCGATGTAATAGTGGAGCCCAGGTAGACAAAGTCCTTGACAACTTCGAAGTTTTATCTGTCCATCGTGATATTTTTCCCGAGTCGACGATGTTAAGATTCCTCTCTCGATGACAGCATATACTTCGTCTTGTCCTCATTAACCGCCAATCCCATTCTAGCCGCCTTTGATTCAATGCTCGCAAATGCCCATGCCACAGCTCGCTTTGTTCTGCCGACAATGTCTATGTCATCCGCATATGCAAGCAATTGAACGGACTTTTGATAGATTGTACCGCTGGTGTTGAAATGTGCGTTGCGTACAATGGCTTCAAGAGCGATGTTGAATAGGTTGCATGATAACGCGTCGCCTTGCCTCAATCTTTTCTCAACATCAAAGGAATCGGTGGTGTTCTTACCAATTTTGACGGAGCAGCGAGATTTCTCCATCGTCATCCTGCACAAGCGGACGAGTTTTGCAGGGATGCCGAGACTCGACATGGCTCTGTATAATTCGTCCCTTTTCACGCTATCATACGCGACTTTAAAATCGATAAAAAGGTGGTGTGTATCGATCTGGAATTCCCGGGAGTTTTCTAAAATCTGTCGGAGTGTGAACATTTGATCGACGGTTGACTTGCCTGGCCTAAAACCGCACTGATAGGGGCCGATCAGATCGTTGACAAAAGGTTTTAAGCGGTCACGCAGGATGGCCGACGTTTAGGAGACTAATTCCTCTGTAGTTGGTACATTTCAGAACATCTCCCTTTTTACACACTATACCGAGGTTCCATTTATCGGGCATACTTTCCTCCGACCAAATTTTGCAGATGAGCTGGTGTATGCTCCTAGCCAATTCATCTCCCGCTGATTTAAATAGTTCGGCTTGTAAGCCATCCGCACCGAAAGCCTTGTACGACTTAAGTTTGGATGTCGCCAGCCGCTCTTCGGTTAGGTCGGGTGGACGGAACTCTTGGCCATCATCGTCCAAGTTGAATGGAGCGTTCTGCTTATTAGCGGCATCTTGGCTGTCTTCGCCATTAAGCAGTCTAGAGAAGTGTTCTTTCCAGATCCTGAGCACTGACTGTGTGTCTACTACCATATTCCCACTCTAATCTCGGCAGGCTTTCGTTCTAACCTTGAATCCTTGGGTGGATCGCTTCACCCTCTGATAAAATTTTCGAACATCTCCCCTACCGCTACAACCCTCAATACACTCTACCGCCCGCTTCACGTGCTCTCTCTTTTTCCTCCTGAGAAGTCGGCGTTCCTCTTTTCGTTTCAGCCCGTAGAGCTCCCGGGCCACTCTCTCAGCAGCTCTTGTTCGAGTCTGCAGCATTGCCTGGTAGGCCTCGTCCTTAGCTGCATGCGCTAGCCGGCACTCTTCATCGAACCAGGGGTTTCGTTGCATTCCCCTAGTGAAACCCAGCACATCAGAGGCGGCACTTCTGATGGCTTGTTGACAGTGTTCCCACTGGTCCTCTGCACTTGATGCTGGTGGCGGACCTCCTGAGAGATTAAGAGTTACGTGGTCTGCAAAAGTTCTGGCGGTCTCTTGCGATTTAAGCTTCTCGACATCGAATCTTTTCACAGCATCTGCTCTGCATTGTCGCGTCATGGATATCCGCATACGTAGTCTAGCTACCACCAGGTAGTAATCCGAGTCAATGTTGGCCCCTCGGAACGTTCGGACGTCCAAGATACAGGAAGCAAGTCTCGCGTCTATCGCAACGTGGTCGATTTGGTTGACGGTTAGTTGATCACGCGACCGCCAAGTCCCCTTGTATATATTGAGGTGTGGGAAGTAGGTGCTTGAGATGATAACATTTCGCCCCACCGCAAAGTCTGCCAGCCTGTGTCCGTTGCCGGAAGTTTCATCGTTTAGGCTGTGTCCTCCGACTATCGAACCAAAGATGCCCTCCTTTCCGAATCTTGCGTTGAAGTCACCAAGAATGATCTTAACGTCGCAGTTCCTGGATGGCTGTTACGTCAACCTTTAGCCTGTCCAGGTTCTCCACTTATTGTTCGGCTGCACGTGTTCTGTATAAGGACGTTCCACGTGCAGATCCGAAATTCATTGTCCTTGTTTCGTTTGCTGGGGTCGTCAACTTTAAAATCATCCATATCCGAGGCTTGTTGTTGTTTCTGAACAACTTTTTTTTACGTGGTAGGGAAGTTACCCCGACGCACAACCCCCGACCCGGATGACCAGACCCTTCGTATAACTCCAAGGGTAGGGAGCCGGATAATCCGCTCCTTTTAGGCCTGAGCTACAAATATGTCGTAGTAGCCCATATAAGGTGTACAACCTTAGACATCAAACAGATGCTCGCCCAGTTTGAAGACCAACGAAAGGATCAAAAGAATCTTCTAAAAGAACAACGAATTGAGCAGAAAAATGAACAAAGGAATCTGCTTCTACGATTTGAAGAACAACGTAGTGAACAAAAGAATCAACTCGAAAAACAAGAAAAGAATCTTCTCGAACGATTTGAAGAACATAAACACACCCTCGAAGTTAAATTAGATGCCTTTGAGAACAAGTTTGATGCCCTTGACGAACGTGTTGAAAAACAGTTTTCGTCAGTGGAAGCAAAATTCGAAAAGGTCGAATATAAAATTGAGAACAATACTAAGGAACTCGACCAAATTCGAAAAATAAAGGTCCGAGAAAGTTCTGCCGACTGTCCAAAGAAAAAGGAAATGCAGCCACCAACCTTTTATAAACAAATTTCTTGGTCAATCTACAAGAAGCAGTTTGAGGCAGCCGCAACAACAAATGGCTGGGATGACGAAGATAACTTTATTGTCCTGACGCTTGCCCTTAGAGGTTATGCTGCTGAACAATTGCAAACCTTACCAGCATACAAGAACGGCAACTTCAGTGCGCTTGTTCAGGCCATTGACAATCGCTTTGATGATGGCCATGTGCAAAAAGTCTTTCGCTTCCAACTCAATACTAGACTCCACAAAAGAGGATAGAGTCTGCAACAACTCCAAGCAGACATTGAACGGTTGGCGCATCTAGCATACCCGACTGCAGGAGATGAAATTATCAAGCAGCTTGCAACGGAGGCTTTTGTCCGTGCAGTTTCCGACATCAATCTCCAGCGAGCAATTAGAACTGCTGGAAAACGCACGCTTTCTGAAGCATTAGCGTTCGCTCTGACTATGGAAGCATCAGAACAGGCTTCCTTTAGAGTTCATCGGGTAAGAGAACTTGAAGTTGAGGAATGTTCTTGTTAGAGAACTGAATTCCAAGGGAGTCAGCGAGAAGGACCTGCTCGATGCTGGAATTGCAACAAAACGGGACATCTCCAGCGATAGTGCCGGAAAACGAGTAAGAACCAACTTCGAGGGGCAGAAGCTGGTTTCTGGTATCGATGGCCCCAGAACCACCATCCAAGTCTCGCAGACTAAACGAAAAAATAAAAGTCTGACAGTGGACGCAACGTTAAATGGCAAGAAACACGTGGCTACAATTGACACCGGTGCCACAGCCCAACTAACAATTTAGTTTGTAGTAGGTCCGATTTTCATAATTTTGGAAGCTATTGCTTGTATATAATTTGCACAAGGCTTAGTTATAGAAATCAAACATTTTTGTTGGTATTTTTACCCACATTAACTTTCTTAAGGCCTTTAAGAATAAGTTATATAGCAGTCAATGAGGTTTAACTTTCATAAGGCCTTTTTAAGACCTGCCAACATTGGTAAGATAAAGCGCGAAAATAAATAGTTTGTATATAGCATTCTGCTGCAAGCCTAATACAAATCATGCCACATGGATTTGCATACAGCGAATTACTACAAGCTTTAGCTTTTGCATTATGTTCTTATACAAATCATACCGCGTGGATTTGTATATGCCAAACTACTACAAGCTATAGCTTTTTTATTTTGTTCTTATGCAAATGTGCAGGTTTTTGCGGTTTGTATATAGCCAACTAATACAAATCATGCCACGTGGATTTGTATATAGCAAACTACTACAAGCAATAGCTTTTGCATTTTGTTCTTATAAAAATCAAACCACGTGGATTTGTATTGTTTTTGCATTTTGTTCCTATGCAAATGTGCAGGTCTTTGCGGTTTGTATATAGCCAACTAATACAAATCATGCCACGTGGAATTGTATATAGCAAATTACTACAAGCTATAGCTTTTGTATTTTGTTCTTATGCAAGTAAGCAGGGCTTTGCGGTTTGTATATAGCCAACTAATACAAACCATGCCACGTGGATTTGTATATAGCAAATTACTTCAAGCTATAGCTTTTGTGGTAAATAATAAAAAAACAGAGATTAAAAATCCCGATCTTATGAGCAACACCGTGAAGTCTAATTACATTAACTATGTTTAATTTAGTCAAAACGCCTTATTGACTTCACTTTATTTTTGTACACTTCTTCTTATTACTTCATTCCAATTTTAAAAAATAAAAAATAAATAATAAAAACAAATGTCAATTTCGGATGCATTTCGGCATTTTACATGCCATCCTCAGCACGTCTTTTTATTGACTAAATATCCAATATAATTAATATTAAAAGCTTTTAAACAATTACTAAAAAGAGCGAGAAAGAAAAATAAAAACAATTAACAAACTCATGTACATACAGAACATTAAGCTAATTTTGTCTAGTCATGATGTTAAAGAGAGATGACTTGATCGGTGCATCCATGATATTCATTAAGATGTTGTTGTTTCTGTGCATGTACAAGCTTTCATATGCGTCTAATAATCTGTCATCGCTTACGTGTTTAATTAGCTTTAAATTTTCTTTCGTCACATTATGCTCGTTCTCTATCTTGTGTAGGGCCACCGCAGATTTATTAGGTCTGTTAAGCTTTCTGTTGGCTAAATGCTCATTAAACCTTGTTTCTATATTCCTTTTGGTTTGTCCATAATATTTTTGCTCACAATCATTACATGCAATCTCATAGATACCTGGTTTTTTATTGTTATCTGTTCTATCTTTCGTTGATCCTAATTTCGACTTGAGTTTTCCGTCGGACGCATAAACTAGTTGTATATTTTGTTTCTCGAAAACTTTGGTTAGCTTATTTGTTATCGAAGGAGCAAAATGAATTTTTAATCGTCTCTTCTCTTCTGTCTCCTTAAGTGTTTTTAGTTTTGTTAAACCCATATTTTTTATTATTTTTTATTGTTTTTCGACCATTCTTGTTATTATTTCGCTGTCATATCCATTAAGTTTGGCGGCATATTTTATGTAGTTCAACTCTTCCATGTAGGTTTGCGCATTCATAGGAACTGAACACAAACGATATACCATGCTGTTAAATGCAGCCTTTTTATACTGCATTGGGCAGAACGAATTAATTGGAATATAACGAGGGATGTTAGTTGGTTTTCTATAAATTGAAAATTCGAGCAAGTTATTGAAATTTCTATTTATAAGGATATCTAAAAATGGAAGTTTCCTATCTTTTTCCATTTCATATGTAAATTTCAAAGAAGGCCATTTTGAATTTAAAATGTCCATGAAAGCATTTAAATTGTTTGGATTTATAGATGCAAACACATCATCAACATATCTAAACCATGCTGTTGGTAGCTTCCCTTCAGCTTCAATGCTTTTCTCAAAGTTTGACATAAACAAATTGGCTAAGAACGGAGATAATGAGTTTCCCATTGTTGTACCCTCTGTTATTTTGTAGAACTTATTCAAAAATTGGCAACAGTTGTACTCCATGCATAAGGTAGCTGCGTCAAAATAAATCTTTTTCTTTTCTTGATTATCTTCACGTTCGTCAAGCCAATCTTTCAACAATTCTAACGTTTCTTTGATCGGAATGCTCGGAAACAATGCTACTACATCAAAATATATTAAAACTTCATTTTCTTTTATTTTTAACTTTTTAACTCTTTCTATGAAATCATAAGTGTTACTCACGGATCGACTTTCACCTTGGCTGTAGTTTTGGAACTCGGATACTAACCATTTCGCGATTTTTTCCGTTGGTGCATCTATATTGGAGATAATTGGCCGCATACTTAGTGTAGGTTTATGTGTTTTGGGTAAACCATATAATTTTGGAACCGAAGGGTTCGCAACCATAAGCTTCCATTTCACCTTAGGTCCAAATACACGTAGGATTTCTTTGAGCAGTGCAGTTGTTCCTTTAATCATCTTAGGTAGTGGACCAAAACAAACATACGAAATGCGGCAAAACCTATAATTCAAAATGCTATTAAAGAAGAACAAATAACTAAAAATAAAAAGGAAAACTCTTCACATTTAAGAACCATTACAAAACTTCGAGAAAAAGATTGTTTTTACATGAAATCTGACAAAGGGCGGGACTTGGTTATCATGGACAGAAACCAATATGAAGAAAAAATGTGCGAAATAACATCGGCACAAAACTTTGTACGAAATGGTTAGTATCCGAGTTCCAAAACTACAGCCAAGGTGAAAGTCGATCCGTGAGTAACACTTATGATTTCATAGAAAGAGTTAAAAAGTTAAAAATAAAAGAGAATGAAGTTTTAATATCTTTTGATGTAGTAGCATTGTTTCCGAGCATTCCGATCAAAGAAACGTTAGAATTGTTGAAAGATTGACTTGACGAACGTGAAGATAATCAAGAAAAGAAAAAGATTTATTTTGACGCAGCTACCTTATGCATGGAGTACAACTGTTGCCAATTTTTGAATAAGTTCTACAAAATAACAGAGGGTACAACAATGGGAAACTCATTATCTCCGTTCTTAGCCAATTTGTTTATGTCAAACTTTGAGAAAAGCATTGAAGCTGAAGGGAAGCTACCAGCAGCATGGTTTAGATATGTTGATGATGTGTTTGCATCTATAAATCCAAACAATTTAAATGCTTTCATGGACATTTTAAATTCAAAATGGCCTTCTTTGAAATTTACATATGAAATGGAAAAAGATAGGAAACTTCCATTTTTAGATATCCTTATAAATAGAAATTTCAATAACTTGCTCGAATTTTCAATTTATAGAAAACCAACTAACATCCCTCGTTATATTCCAATTAATTCGTTCTGCCCAATGCAGTATAAAAAGGCTGCATTTAACAGCATGGTATATCGCTTGTGTTCAGTTCCTATGAATGCACAAAACTACATGGAAGAGTTGAACTACATAAAATATGCCGCCAAACTGGATATGGATATGACAGCGAAATAATAACAAGAATGGTCGAAAAACAATCAAAAATAATAAAAAGAATGGGTTTAACAAAACTAAAAACACTTAAGGAGACAGAAGAGAAGAGACGATTAAAAATTCATTTTGCTCCTTCGATAACAAATAAGCTAACCAAAGTTTTCGAGAAACAAAATATACAACTAGTTTATGCGTCCGACGGAAAACTCAAGTCGAAATTAGGATCAACGAAAGATAGAACAGATAACAATAAAAAACCAGGTATCTATGAGATTGCATGTAATGATTGTGAGCAAAAATATTATGGACAAACCAAAAGGAATATAGAAACAAGGTTTAATGAGCATTTAGCCAACAGAAAGCTCAACAGACCTAATAAATCTGCGGTGGCCCTACACATGATAGAGAACGAGCATAATGTGACGAAAGAAAATTTAAAGCTAATTAAACACGTAAGCGATGACAGATTCTTAGACGCATATGAAAGCTTGTACATGCACAGAAACAACAACATCTTAATGAATATCATGGATGCACCGATCAAGTCATCTCTCTTTAACATCATGACTAGACAAAATTAGCTTAATGTTCTGTATGTACATGAGTTAGTTAATTGTTTTTCTTTTTTCTTTCTCGCTCTTTTTAGTAATTGTTTAAAAGCTTTTAATAATAATTATATTGGATATTTAGTCAATAAAAAGACGTGCTGAGGATGGCATGTAAAATGCCGAAATGCATCCGAAATTAACATTTGTTTTTATTATTTATTTTTTATTTTTTAAAATTGGAATGAAGTAATAAGAAGAAGTGTACAAAAATAAAGTGAAGTCAATAAGGCGTTTTGACTAAATTTAACATAGTTAATATAGCTTTTGTATTTTGTTCTTATGCAAATAAGCAGGTTCATATTTTGTACCTATCATACTTTTTGTGCGTTGTAAATTTTTTTGTCTTTCATGGAAATTCAGCGATGAGTAGTGAATAAGTATTGATGTTAATATTCATTTTGTTTTAACATCATTGTTAACAAAACAAAACAAAAAATTGGTTACCACCAGGATATGAACCCCGGAGCACGAAATTTCGATCAAAAATCACAATCACAATATGAAGAACAAACTCTGTATGTGTTATCATTTTTTTTTGATTTTGCATTCAAAGTTTCCCATAAGAGAAAACGAAAAAGGGCCTAAATTAAATAGCAGTACTTTTCATAATTCATAATACAATTGCAATAGAATAATTGAACATGTGATTTTGTAAATCAAGCGTAAAATATATCGAAACTAATAAATAAAATGCTTTACTTTGTGGGTGTAAAATAATGTTTGGTTTGAAAAAAATCAAGACAGAGGCGTAGGTAGGAGTATTAACAATTTATGTGATTCGGAAAAATTTGTTAGTTTTCAAAATGAAGTTATGTATTTGAATGGATGAAAGTTTTTTTCCACTGCAGTTCTTGCAATGAAACAGATGAGCATAATCTTGGTTTCAGTTCGGAATTACTTCTTCTATTTCAGATTTTTAATATTCGATGGAAAAAGAACAGAAACAATAAAAAAAGGAGTAACTCCAGACTATCAAATGAAAACTAAATAAATATATAATTTAATTTTGTTCATCTCAATTTGCCATAGATTTCTACATTTCTATATTAAAGATAGTGAAGAATTTTAAGTGCAAATTTGCTCATTATCCTTTGGAGTTAGAGCGTGGACCGTGACATCGGTTTTTCGACTTTTCACATTCATCTGAAAACTGGGCGTTTTCTCGGGTTTTTGACATCTCGCCCCCAACTATCAACTGTCAAAGTGAAAGGTGTAATTTTTCGGATTTTTGACATTTCGTCACCACTGTCAACTGTCAAAGTGCTGAGTGCGATTATATCGCTTTCCACTGGGCTTAGAGTGCTGGCCGTGACTGTAGGTAAAATGCAGCTGCTAAATCCATTGGCGCCCTCAAATTTTGACATATTGACACTTTTCAAATTAAAAAGTTAAATTTCTCGGTTTCTATTGGTGCTAGAGCGCTGGCCGAAGCACTGGGTAATACCACCCTCTTTAATCGATTGGCATACTCAGATTTTGACATTTCGACACTTGTCAAATTTCTCGGTTTCTGTTGGTGCTAGAGCGCTGGCCGAAACACTAGGTTATACCACCCTCCTAAGTCGATTGGCATCCTCAGATTTTGACATTTCGACACTTGTCAAATTCTCGGTTTCTGTTGGTGCTGACCGCTGGCCGAAACACTAGGTAATACCACCATCCTAAATCGATTGGCATCCTCAGATTTTGACACTTGTCAAATTTCTCAGTTTCTGTTGGTGTTAGAGCCCTGGCCGAAACACTAGGTTATACCATCCTCCAAAGTCGATTGGCATCCTCAGATTTTGACAGTTCGACACTTGTCAAATTTCTCGGTTTCTGTTGGTGCTGACCGCTGGCCGAAACACTAGGTAATACCACCCTCCTTAATCGATTGGCATCCTCAGATTTTGACATTTCTACACTTGTCAAATTAAAAAGTTGCATTACTCGGTTTTTGTTGGTGCTAGAACGCTGGCCGAAACGTTAGGTAATACCACCCTCCTAAATCGATTGGCATCCTCAGATTTTGACATTTCGACACTTGTCAAATTTCAAAGTGAAATTACTCCGTTTCTGTTGGTGCTAAAGCACTGGTAGAGACACTATTGGCGTTTTTCTTTTTTAACTCTGAGCAGATCACGAAACTAACAAAAATTCTATGTTTTTTTTTTAGCTCAGACATATCAGAGCTCAAAAAGTGCATTTCTTTTTTCCATCTGAGCTAGCTCACAGCTTGATCGATTGGCTCAGAATAAAATGACCGAGCAAATCGAGCGGAACGCTGAGCGAAGCCAACTTAATTTTTTTTCAGTGCTTTGACAGACGAAAGAAATACAAAAACTTAAAAAATGGATTCCCAGGACAGTCGCCCGTCTAAATCAGGTAAACAAAAATGTATTTTAGTAACACACCTATGAAATGACAGTCAGTGCTCAAATGTGTTTCATAAATAAGTCTGAGGGCTCTGATCATAATCTGCTCAGAGCTCTGCTCTGATCGCTCAGCCTCTGCTCAGAGCTCTGCTCTGATCGCTCAGCCTCTGCTCAGAGGTTTATTTAGAGTCAAAAAAGAAAAACGCCATATGTAATACCACCCTCCTAAATAGATTGGCGCCCTCAGATTTTGACATTTCAACACCCGACCAGAAATCCACAGAGCTTTAATATTTTTGTATTAATATTTATTTATTATTTTTATATTTTTACAGCGTTCGTTAAAACGTGAAATTTGTCACATCTTAGGTGACTCACCCTGGATAATTTCCTTATATTCGCTTTTTTTTCGCGCGAACGCTTAAGTGCATCTACCATTATTCTACTTCTACCTTTACTGACAAAATATGTAAAAATAATATTTAATTTAAATGCATTGGTAACTCAAGTTCCTAACAAACCCCTTGCTTCTACGCACATGAAATCATTTCGGCGGCGACGTCCTTCTTGCCCCACTCTCCCCTATATCAATACACTATATATTTGGCTTGGTATATATAATATAAGCATATGGCACATGACTTTAGGGTAGTTTTGAATGATCAATCTAATGCAATCAAAATAAGTACGATACAGTTTCCCTAAAAACAGTAATATTCCTTTTTATAAAATGATGATTCAATTTGTTTCTTATTTGTTTTCTATCTCTGTGTCTAATAATTTAAATTAAAATGGATAACATTGAGTTTGAGCAGACAACTGTGCTCAACGACGTTCAAAAGGAAAAAGGAAGGTAAAATGGAGGTTTGAAGTTTGAACATTTCCAGAATGATCTTCTCCATTTAACGAAAGAAATTCTTTCGTTCAGGGAACGAAAGTCTTAAATAAAAGTGCTGCCAAATTCTCTTTTTTTGTGTGATCATATGGAATTCCGTGCGGGCAAATACACGAGGGCCGCACTATAATTGCGGTTGCCCGCAATGGTACCCTCGATAAGCGGACTGACTTTTGGTTGCATTTTTAGGCGATCCGCTACAGAATCTTGGATTGGGTACAATAGTCGGGATTGTCACAAGACATGAAAAATGGTTCGCTTTTATCGTCTTTGCATTCGGGGGTATATTCGGATATAACATGGCGTTAATATGTTCATTTTGACCTACGATCCGAGAAAACTTCAAAGAATTCAACCTTAATATTTTCAAACTAGTTCGCACGACACATCATATCTGTTCTGCAGTGTGAAGTCTGCCTTAGAAAAGGAATTTAATTTTCCCTACTGTTTTACATACTTCTCAGAAATTGGATCCTATACCCTCTCTGTTGAAAAAAAATCGATCTGTCAAACTGAACAACATAGAGCACTATGTGCCCGATTACACGATTCGTTTCTTCGGTTGTTTCGTCTTTCGTCTTTTTGACAGCTTGGGTGAGGGGACTAGAAATGTAGAGGGAAGAAAGTAACGAAAGCAGGAATGAAAATTTCAAGACTTTTTCTGGTTGAACTTTGACGTTTCTGATTTGGCAACCACAATTCTCCTCGATGTTAGCAAAAAACGATTTGAACAAAAATTATTGAATTGAAAAATAGTTTTTCGTAATTGGATACACCTAATATGCGTTTGTATTTGCGAAATAAGTGATTAAAAAATATTTTTATTTATTACTACTGATTATTTTCTTACAAAACATCCCCCAAAAATCCGTCAAAATAACGAATGGAAGTACGTACGTATTTTCGCGAACCATGTAATCATGAACGTTCTTGCCTGTCAAAAACACGAAAGACGAAACGAACGGGAAAATTGCGTCTTGACAAGGCCCTCACTGTCAACTGAAGAGTCCAAGTGAGAACGTCGCGCCGGAACGAAACGCCAATTTGTATGGACTAAAGGCCGTTAAAAGCTATATTGAATCAATAATTCAACAAGTCCAATTAAATAATGCTAAGTCTTCTACTTGGCTGATGTATTTCAGTAGTATATAGAATTTGTATTATAAAACACACTCATATGTAAACAATGTCAGGCCACGGGTAACAAAATTTCCAACAATTCTTGATTAGAAATTCTAATTGGCTTGGATATAGTTCACAATTGATTTTCGCAGTAAAATTGATGTAAGCTGGACTGAACTTAATAAAAATTGCGTCTTGACAAGGCCCTCACTGTCAACTAAAGAGTCCAAGTGAGAACGCCGGGACGAAACGCCAATTTTTATGGACTAAAAGCCGTTAAAAGCTATATTGAATGAAAAAGTTATACTTAAAATAAGATGAACATTTTCAAGAAAAATATAATTAAAGGGTCATAACTTTATTTTCACTTAATTGAAACAAAAAATCACTCGTCTTTTGTAGATGAGTATAGCAAACCTTCTATACTTATTTCTCAAAATTTTAAAATTTAGGCATGGTATATTTATCTGAAATTGGATTTTCCAATTTATTAGACTCTGTAAATTTCGGGCCAAATATAATAGTCTCGTCTCTGATGCAGTCTATTCTCGGATGCTTAAAAGGCAGTTTCGTCTCGTATCGTCTCGGTCGCATCATGCGCCTTTTCTCGTCTCGTGGCCAGCCCTAATCAAAGCGGTTCTCTAGTAAAGGATATTTTTTGAAATTTGAAGAAAACCTAACTTTATCCATAATTGATTTGCAGTTAACAGTTTTACTAATTTTAAGGAGTAAAATATTTTTCATTGGCATCACCATCTGCCTTCAATTTATTAGTTGATCTTGAACTTGGCCAAACTTGGACATGCTTTTTGAGTTACAAGCAAAAATCTAACGAGAGAACAGTGTTTTCCAAAAAGCACGAAACTTTGGTCTTTTTTCACCGTACACTAGTGGCCAAACCGTTAATTCTAAAAAAAAGTTTGTAGACCATTTTTGTAGGAAATTTTATGATCTGTAAAAAGTAGAAGGTATTTTATCCAAAAAGTGCGTATATTTTTTTGATTTTTGGGCAAAAAACTGAAAAGACAGTTTTAGGTTTTTTGTAATTTTCGCTGTGAAGCCATATCCGTAGGAAGTAGAAAAGTTGAAATTCGGATTCAACGAACCCTTAAAAAGACGAGTGAGAAAAAACTTCTATATTGTTTTCCTGAAACTGGCACTCCAGGTGACGATTTGACTGGGTAAACACCCTTGGAAAAAGTTATTTTATTTCTATAAACTGATGACTGAAATTTTAGTGCAACTAGCTATACTAGTATAACATAACCGAGTTCCAACGGTATGGTGATGACTGATGAAATTTGGAACACATGGTTAATTTTTCATAAGAAAAAAGAATCAAAAGCGTCCATCAAAATATCTGGGGTGTTTTTGAGTGAGAGGGAAAAGTCAGTCACTGGTAGAGTAAATCCCCCCCAAAACTGGTATGTTGATCAGAGTTGGTAGAAATGTTTTATTTTTTGTTAGAACCAAGACTCACAAGGATGCTTGCAAATATACTGGTTCCAGGGAGGTTTTTCTGAGGCGAAAGGAAAATATGGGTTATAAACCCAACATTTTATTTTATGTGATCGAAGTACAAATAACAATCACCATTAAGAAAGTAATAGCCGTTTTAGTGCAAAAATTAATGTATTTTTTGAATAGAGTAGATAAAACACTTTCCTTAAAAAAACCACCTTTGACAATAGATATTCGCTTTATCTTTTTTTATTCTTGGTTATAACAAAAAATGAAACATTCCTAGCGACTTTCATCAACGTACTAGTCCTGGAAGGGGTTTACTGGTCATAATATGTTTACGCATTTCACTTTCACTCAAAAAAACACCCTTTCAACCCAAATATTTGTATGGGCTCTTTTGATTCTTGTTTCTTACGACAAACGAAAGATGTCTGCCAAGTTTCATAACCATACCATTAGAACTTGGTAGTAATATGCATGTTCACTGAAAATTGAATCATCATTTTATAAAAAGGAATATTACTGTTTTTAGGGAAACTGTATCGTACTTATTTTGATTGCATTAGATTGATCATTCAAAACTACCCTAAAGTCATGTGCCATATGCTTATATTATATATACCAAGCCAAATATATAGTGTATTGATATAGGGGAGAGTGGGGCAAGAAGGACGTCGCCGTTGAAATGATTTCATGTGCGTAGAAGCAAGGGGTTTGTTAGGAACTTGAGTTACCAATGCATTTAAATTAAATATTATTTTTACATATTTTGTCAGTAAAGGTAGAAGTAGAATAATGGTAGATGCACTTAAGCGTTCGCGCGAAAAAAAAGCGAATATAAGGAAATTATCCAGGGTGAGTCACCTTAGATGTGACAAATTTCACGTTTTAACGAACGCTGTAAAAATATAAAAATAATAAATAAATATTAATACAAAAATATTAAAGCTCTGTGGATTTCTGGTCGGGTGTTGAAATGTCAAAATCTGAGGGCGCCAATCTATTTAGGAGGGTGGTATTACATATGGCGTTTTTCTTTTTTGACTCTAAATAAGCCTCTGCTGAGAGGTTTATTTAGAGTCAAAAAAGAAAAACGCCATATGTAATACCACCCTCCTAAATAGATTGGCGCCCTCAGATTTTGACATTTCAACACCCGACCAGAAATCCACAGAGCTTTAATATTTTTGTATTAATATTTATTTATTATTTTTATATTTTTACAGCGTTCGTTAAAACGTGAAATTTGTCACATCTTAGGTGACTCACCCTGGATAATTTCCTTATATTCGCTTTTTTTTCGCGCGAACGCTTAAGTGCATCTACCATTATTCTACTTCTACCTTTACTGACAAAATATGTAAAAATAATATTTAATTAAAATGCATTGGTAACTCAAGTTCCTAACAAACCCCTTGCTTCTACGCACATGAAATCATTTCGGCGGCGACGTCCTTCTTGCCCCACTCTCCCCTATATCAATACACTATATATTTGGCTTGGTATATATAATATAAGCATATGGCACATGACTTTAGGGTAGTTTTGAATGATCAATCTAATGCAATCAAAATAAGTACGATACAGTTTCCCTAAAAACAGTAATATTCCTTTTTATAAAATGATGATTCAATTTTCAGTGAACATGCATATTACTACCAAGTTCTAATGGTATGGTTATGAAACTTGGCAGACATCTTTCGTTTGTCGTAAGAAACAAGAATCAAAAGAGCCCATACAAATATTTGGGTTGAAAGGGTGTTTTTTTGAGTGAAAGTGAAATGCGTAAACATATTATGACCAGTAAACCCCTCCCAGGACTAGTACGTTGATGAAAGTCGCTAGGAATGTTTCATTTTTTGTTATAACCAAGAATAAAAAAAGATAAATCGAATATCTATTGTCAAAGGTGGTTTTTTTAAGGAAAGTGTTTTATCTACTCTATTCAAAAAATACATTAATTTTTGCACTAAAACGGCTATTACTCTCTTAATGGTGATTGTTATTTGTACTTCGATCACATTAAATAAAATGTTGGGTTTATAACCCATATTTTCCTTTCGCCTCAGAAAAACCTCCCTGGAACCAGTATATTTGCAAGCATCCTTGTGAGTCTTGGTTCTAACAAAAAATAAAACATTTCTACCAACTCTGATCAACATACCAGTTTTGGGGGGGATTTACTCTACCAGTGACTGACTTTTCCCTCTCACTCAAAAACACCCCAGATATTTTGATGGACGCTTTTGATTCTTTTTTCTTATGAAAAATTAACCATGTGTTCCAAATTTCATCAGTCATCACCATACCGTTGGAACTCGGTTATGTTATACTAGTATAGCTAGTTGCACTAAAATTTCAGTCATCAGTTTATAGAAATAAAATAACTTTTTCCAAGGGTGTTTACCCAGTCAAATCGTCACCTGGAGTGCCAGTTTCAGGAAAACAATATAGAAGTTTTTTCTCACTCGTCTTTTTAAGGGTTCGTTGAATCCGAATTTCAACTTTTCTACTTCCTACGGATATGGCTTCACAGCGAAAATTACAAAAAACCTAAAACTGTCTTTTCAGTTTTTTGCCCAAAAATCAAAAAAATATACGCACTTTTTGGATAAAATACCTTCTACTTTTTACAGATCACAAAATTTCCTACAAAAATGGTCTACAAACTTTTTTTTAGAATTAACGGTTTGGCCACTAGTGTACGGTGAAAAAAGACCAAAGTTTCGTGCTTTTTGGAAAACACAGTTCTCTCGTTAGATTTTTGTTTGTAACTCAAAAAGCATGTCCAAGTTTGACCAAGTTCAAGATCAACTAATAAATTGAAGGCAGATGGTGATGCCAATGAAAAATATTTTACTCCTTAAAATTAGTAAAACTGTTAACTGCAAATCAATTATGGATAAAGTTAGGTTTTCTTCAAATTTCAAAAAATATCCTTTACTAGAGAACCGCTTTGATTAGGGCTGGCCACGAGACGAGAAAAGGCGCATGATGCGACCGAGACGATACGAGACGAAACTGCCTTTTAAGCATCCGAGAATAGACTGCATCAGAGACGAGACTATTATATTTGGCCCGAAATTTACAGAGTCTAATAAATTGGAAAATCCAATTTCAGATAAATATACCATGCCTAAATTTTAAAATTTTGAGAAATAAGTATAGAAGGTTTGCTATACTCATCTACAAAAGACGAGTGATTTTTTGTTTCAATTAAGTGAAAATAAAGTTATGACCCTTTAATTATATTTTTCTTGAAAATGTTCATCTTATTTTAAGTATAACTTTTTCATTCAATATAGCTTTTAACGGCTTTTAGTCCATAAAAATTGGCGTTTCGTCCCGGCGTTCTCACTTTGACTCTTTAGTTGACAGTGAGGGCCTTGTCAAGACGCAATTTTTATTAAGTTCAGTCCAGCTTACATCAATTTTACTGCGAAAATCAATTGTGAACTATATCCAAGCCAATTAGAATTTCTAATCAAGAATTGTTGAAAATTTTGTTACCCGTGGCCTGACATTGTTTACATATGAGTGTGTTTTATAATACAAATTCTATATACTACTGAAATACATCAGCCAAGTAGAAGACTTAGCATTATTTAATTGGACTTGTTGAATTATTGATTCAATATAGCTTTTAACGGCCTTTAGTCCATAAAAATTGGCGTTTCGTTCCGGCGCGACGTTCTCACTTGGACTCTTCAGTTGACAGTGAGGGCCTTGTCAAGACGCAATTTTCCCGTTCGTTTCGTCTTTCGTGTTTTTGACAGGCAAGAACGTTCATGATTACATGGTTCGCGAAAATACGTACGTACTTCCATTCGTTATTTTGACGTTCATGGAATTGGGGGATGTTTTGTAAGAAAATAATCAGTAGTAATAAATAAAAATATTTTTTAATCACTTATTTCGCAAATACAAACGCATATTAGGTGTATCCAATTACGAAAAACTATTTTTCAATTCAATAATTTTTGTTCAAATCGTTTTTTGCTAACATCGAGGAGAATTGTGGTTGCCAAATCAGAAACGTCAAAGTTCAACCAGAAAAAGTCTTGAAATTTTCATTCCTGCTTTCGTTACTTTCTTCCCTCTACATTTCTAGTCCCCTCACCCAAGCTGTCAAAAAGACGAAAGACGAAACAACCGAAGAAACGAATCGTGTAATCGGGCACATAGTGCTCTATGTTGTTCAGTTTGACAGATCGATTTTTTTTCAACAGAGAGGGTATAGGATCCAATTTCTGAGAAGTATGTAAAACAGTAGGGAAAATTAAATTCCTTTTCTAAGGCAGACTTCACACTGCAGAACAGATATGATGTGTCGTGCGAACTAGTTTGAAAATATTAAGGTTGAATTCTTTGAAGTTTTCTCGGATCGTAGGTCAAAATGAACATATTAACGCCATGTTATATCCGAATATACCCCCGAATGCAAAGACGATAAAAGCGAACCATTTTTCATGTCTTGTGACAATCCCGACTATTGTACCCAATCCAAGATTCTGTAGCGGATCGCCTAAAAATGCAACCAAAAGTCAGTCCGCTTATCGAGGGTACCATTGCGGGCAACCGCAATTATAGTGCGGCCCTCGTGTATTTGCCCGCACGGAATTCCATATGATCACACAAAAAAAGAGAATTTGGCAGCACTTTTATTTAAGACTTTCGTTCCCTGAACGAAAGAATTTCTTTCGTTAAATGGAGAAGATCATTCTGGAAATGTTCAAACTTCAAACCTCCATTTTACCTTCCTTTTTCCTTTTGAACGTCGTTGAGCACAGTTGTCTGCTCAAACTCAATGTTATCCATTTTAATTAAAATTATTAGACACAGAGATAGAAAACAAATAAGGAACATTTAGGGGAAACAAAAATCCCGGAAAGCAGGTATAGAAACAAATTTTATAAAACAAAATAAGAAAACACAATTTTACATCGTAAAAATTATTTTTTTACACAGAAAACTAGTGCCACGTTGCACCAAAATCACATTGGTTGGTCTGCAAGCTGCCCGGCATCCGATCTTCGGTAGCCCCAACGTAATTAGGTGCATTGCATTACAGCTTACAGCCCCAAAAATGTGCAAAAGCCGGCACTCGTTTTCTGCGCCCGGCGCACGTGCCCCCCCCCCCGCAACATTTGGCCCACAGATACACAACTTTTAGTGCTCGTTGTAGGCTTCCGGACGTGTCGGCAGTGACGCCATAAATTGGTGGACGGAATAGCACAATTTGATGTGCATTTCGTCCTTCGTGCATCTTCCTATTCAGGAATTCTTTGTCGGTGGTAAAGCAAATTGTCCACTGTGACAATAACTCCCACCTGAGTTTTCGCTGCCATCTGCAGCTTCCTTCATCGATCATCTATCGCTGCCATCCATCGTTTTTTTTCATCACCGACATCCTCACAACGCTCATCGCCGTCAACATCACCCTCGTCATCGTATTCTCGTTTTTGCGAATCTAATAAAACGTGTTCATGTCCTGTAGAAATTAGTGAGATACAAAAAAAAATATTACATATAAGAAAAGAAAAAAGTTTTAAAATTAAGAAAATAAAAAAAAAAGAAGAAAAAGTTATAGAATTCTTCTAGTATTAAGTTTAATTAAGTTCTTGTAAAGGCCTCAATCCGAGCGCATTTCTTTGAAATGATCAGAGTGAAGCGATCGCGAAATAAATCAGTATTTCCCGGTCAAATTATAAAATCCAAAAAGTAAGAAAATTGAATTGAAAGTAAAGAAATTCTTCAAAACTGAAAAAAAAAGAAAGGAAAAGTTAAAATTAAAGAAAAGAAAAGCCTAAAGGAAAAGAAGATATCAGCAAATTATATGTATTAACATCCTTTATTCCTTTATCAGCCCACAGCGATCTTCGTGCGCACGGAATAAATGTTTAATACACTTGAACTCAACTATCTTTTTTTTTTGATTAGGGATAAAAGTTACACTTACTTTGTTTTTGCAAGTTTAATGTTGACTAAGATGTTGAGATAATCGAAAACCTCTTGGGCGACGCAGAGGTATGCGAGTTTAGACATGTGATATATCCTTGAACGACTTTAGGGGTCGTCTTTAAAAATTCCGGCTTTAGACGGCCATGGAGCCCTGACTTATGAGTCAGTGGTGTAGGGTGGGTACAGCCAGGGTCAACAACACCGACCCATGTTTTTTTTGTTTCGTCTTTCCTTTTCCACTTCCTATAATCTTGCAGGTTTCCTGCATATTTCCTGATACAGGTATGCTTTCGGCAGTTACACCTGCCGATTTTTTTTTGGAAACAATTTTACCATTTCCTAAGCAGAGGTGAACTTCCCCTTTGCCTCCTTGTCCCAAGTTCCTGACACGGCATGATTTTTTTAAATTTGTGGACGAACGGACAGCGGAAAAAAAGAACCCCCCTCCGACGAGTTATAGCCGAGCAAAAACGCCAGCATGCCGTGAAACTCCGCTGGGTAAATCAAATTTTAGGTTTTCCAAAATTAATTTTCAACCTGCCCTTAGTCCTCTCACAGATGGAGTGTGTTTTACAAGGCCTTACCTGGAAATCATACCTTGTATATTTGGACGATGTCATCGTTTATGGAAAAACTTTTGATGAGCATTGCAAGAACCTTAAGGCCGTATTCCAGAGGCTTCAAGAAGCACACTTAAAATTAAATCCTGAGAAATGTGCGCTTTTCAAGACCGAAGTTAAATACATGGGACATATCATCTCATCCCCAAGAGTAAAGACTGATCCTGAAAAAGTTGACACTGTGAAGAATTGGCCAACACCAAAGGATAAACACCAACTCCGTAGCTTTCTTGGTCTAGCCACATATTAGCGGCGCTTTGTGAAGAACTTTCCTGGAATCGCTAAGAGCTTGCATCAACTTACTGAAAAAGGGAAGCCGTTCAAATGGTCAGGTGAGTGCGAGAAAAGTTTTCAGGAACTCAAGCTACGTTTGTGTAATGCTCCTGTGCTGACCTATCCGACTCATGGAAAACCTTTTAACATAGACGCCGATGCCAGTAACTTTGGAATTGGAGCTGTACTGTCGCAAGTCCAGGACGGAGAAGAAAAAGACGTCGCCTACTACAGTAAGGTACTCTCGAGGCCAGAGCGCAATTATTGCGTGACCAGAAGGGAACTTCTAGCTTTGATTTTGGCAACAAATCACTTCCATAAGTACATATATGGACAGAAGTTCCTCCTTCGAACAGATCATGGTGCGCTTAATTGGTTTCTGAACTTCAAAAATCCCGAAGGTCAAGTAGCTAGGTGGATCGAGAGACTTCAGATATACGGCTACCAAATTCAACATCGGAAAGGAAAGCTGCACTCAAACGCAGATGCATTGTCTCGGCGACCATGTAAACAGGACTGTAAGCATTGCACGCGTCAAGAAGAATAGGAAACCGTCCAGCGAATAAGACCTGATCCCATTTACGGTTGGAGCAATGAAGAACTGAGGACTACCCAACAAGAAGAAACAGATATAGAGCCCATTCTTGCATGGAAGGAGCATGAAGAAAAACCAAAATGGGGTGACATCTCCGATAGCAGTCCAGCTCTCAAAGCATATTGGGCACAGTGGGACTCCCTTCATGTGCAACAAGGAGAACTAAGGCGTAAATGGGAGTCTGCATATAGCAAATCTTATGTGATGCAGTTAATCGTGCCTAGGTCAAAGGTTAATGACGTTCTTCGAGAGATGCATGATGGAGCATCTGGAGGTCATTTGGGAGTCAACAAAACGCTGGAAAAGATACGACAACGGTTCTACTGGATACATGTAAGAGAGGATGTCAAAAAGTGGTGCAGAAAATGTGATACTTGTGCTGCTACCAAGGGACCAGGTAGAAAGCTTCAAGGTAAAATGCAACAGTACAATGTGGGCACACCTTTCGAGAGAATAGCAGTAGATGTAGCAGGTCCGTTTCCGGAGACCAACAGTGGAAACCGATACATCCTTGTAGTCAAAGATTACTTCAGCAGGTGGCCTGAGGCATTTGCCATCCCAAATCAAGAAGCCAGTGGTTGATCAGATTGTCTTCAATTGGGTGAGCAGGTTGGGTGTTCCTTTGGAATTGCATTCTGACCAAGGAAGGAACTTCGAATCTAACATCTTCCAGGAGGTTTGCTCTCTCCTTGGCACCAAGAAGACGAGGACAACACTGCTTCATCCACAATCAGACGGAATGGTCAAACGATTCAACAGGACGCTTAAAGAACATCTGTCCAAGGTTGTAGGTGACTACCAACGAGACTGGGATCGCCATATTTCATTGTTTTTGATGGCCTATCGAAGTGCGGTTCATAGTTCAACATGACATACACCATCGGAGATCCTGTTCGGCACAAAAATACGGCTGCCTAGTGAAGTAAAATTTGGATGCCGTACTATGGAACCGAAAAGGCCAGATGAATATGTGGATAACCTCAAAGAAAGACTCATCATCATAAAAACAGCCAATGATAGGATGAAAAAACGGTACGACGCTCGTGCAACAACGATGGGATTCCAAGAAGGAGACCTACGTGGTTTTACAATCCTCATCGACAAGAGGGACTGTCACCAAAACTTCAACAAAACTCGGAAGGCCCATACACCGTTGTGAAGCGAAGCAATGATGTGGTTTACCGCATTCAGAGAGGGTTAAGAGACAAGCTTAAGGTAGTTCACTGTGACCGTTTACATCGCTATAACGGTGGTGACGGGAGTAATGGATTTAATCGGCACTAGGCGGAACTGCACTGCAGCGGAACTGCGATTCAAAATAATTTGTATGAAACTTAATGAAGTTCAGTTGCCGCTTAATGCGATATAGCTCATACAGTTTCATACAAATAATGTTTTGCCGCATCGTGAAGTGAAGTTCCGCTGCAGTTGTGTGCGGTCTAACCTTAAGAGGGGGCAATGTGGTGAATATGCCCATTTGTGCAAAAAACGACATCTATTATTCTTCTATAGCAGAATAAATTAGTAATGAGTTCAGAGCCATCTAGGAACAAAAGATTAACTAATAGTATCCAATACCTAAACCACTCTATCATTATCCAATACCTTAACCACTCGCATCGTTATCCAATACCCAAACATTGGAACTGCTATAATTTGTAACTGGTCGAAAGCTTTTGGGCTACTTGTGGAGCCTTGTGGAGGAGAAGTTCATTCCAGCACATTCCCGAACTCCTAGAAGATTCTAGTAGCTTTTTCTCGGATATAAAAACACCGCAACAGCGCCACCAGTCCGAGCACATCAGTTTGATTTTGGAAGTGAACGAATAAACGTCGGTGTAAAATAGTAAATTAAGTGTGGTGCTCGTTTATAATAAAAGTATTAGAAGTAATTGAAGTGAAATAAAGGTGTTTTATTTTTGTAAAGTAATTGTTGTTCAGTTTGAATAAAAGAAATAAGTTTTATTTGCGAACCCTTGGCAAAATATTACAATACTTTAAAATTCTTTTCAAAGCATTAACATGCGCTTCTGCAGGAAAACACAAATAACATATAGTATCTATAAATGTTAGGATAACACAGGCTTCTTTTTTTTTATTATTATTTTTTATCTTGATTTAAAAATATCTAATAATTATCATAGTAGGGAATTATACCTAGGAAAATTTATTATATGATTTAATGTAGCCATAGTAAGGTACTATAAAAGACAAAGTCGTACTTGTACACCATATTGAAATAAAAATTGAATTGAATTGAATTGATCTTCCATGTATCTGCTGACTTTAAATAAAAAAATAAATCGGGTGGCACAACGGCTCATGAAAAACCAGGGCCTAGTGACTAACAACTCGCAACCATTCCTGTGTGCGCCTATCGACAGGAATGGAAGGGACCTACAATTCTATGCCGAATCCGAACGGCCAGATGAGAAGCACTTATTCGTGACAAGTGATACTCTTGGAGGATTTGCCAATTCCTCGCAAGACGCAGTAGCCCTGAAAAAAACTTTTTAGTTTTTAGGTGGACGAGTCTGGAAAGCGAACCCACACCTCTTCCCAGCCTCGTCCACCAAAAAACTAAAAAGTCTGCTGACGTTGCCTACTGCAAAACTTATATCTGCGCGTGTACCCACAACCAGATACATCAAACTGCCAACTGCCTCGCGATACGGAAAGTCAAGTTGCTTCTTGTCTTCAAAATCGCTCAGGTTCCGTGGGCTGTCCGATGGTGTTGCAACTGTATTGTTGTGTGAAACCTCGCACGACTAAACGTGCCTTGAAGCGATCGATGCTCCCATCTTTTTTTTGCTTCAAACTATACACCCAACGATTATCAATTACCTTAAGATCTTTTGGCAGTTCGACCAATGTCCACGTACGATTTTTAAAAAGAGACTCAATCTCTTCGTCCATTTTCTTCTCCCACTGCTTACTGTCATATGATGCAATTACGATTTTGGTTCTTCGTAAACTGGCATTAGTGCTGCCGCATGATTAGCTGATTCATCAAAAGATAAACGTCAACGTGGTGTTGACACAACTTCATTTCTTAGACGCTTTTTTATGATGTACTTGTTGTCCACACTACAAACAGCACCATCATTTATTTCGTCCACTGGTGTCTTAAAATTCTGACTCATCCAATTCAGCACTATCTTCAGACTCCAAAAATATCTCGCCGTCTGTCTCATCATTAGTTTGCTCAGCACTCCCAGTATCAACAACAGCCACTGCTTCTTCTACGAGAAAAATCACATCACAGGCCACTTCAATGCTGTTCGTTTCAGGATTCCAAACTCTTAACGCCTTTGAGTTGTTATCGAACCCAACAAAAACACATTTAACTGCATTTCGGTCCAATTTATGGCGCTTCTCTTTCGGAATGTGTATGAAGACTTCGGATCTGAAAATACCCAGATGATCAACTTTTACTTGCATGTTAAACCACAACTCGTACGGTGACTTATCCGGAACATTGCTGGTTCCAGATCGGCTTAAAGCATGAACTGCAGTATTCAAAGCTTCTGCCCAGAATCTCATATCCATTTTTTTAGCATGAAGCATTGTTCTTGCCGATTCAACAATTGTTCTCATCTCTCTTTCCGCACAACCATTCTGTTGAGGCGTATATGGCACTGTACGTTGATGGTGAATACCCATGTTGCTAAAAAATTACCTCAGCTCATCGTTGACAAATTCCGTCCCATTGTCTGATCTCAGAATGCGAAAGCTGTCGCCTTGTTCCTTTTGCGCTATTTTTATAAAATGTTTTATGTTCTGCGCCACTTCAGACTTCTGCCTCAGAAAATAAACTCAACGGAAATGTGAGCAGTCATCTTTCAGCAACAAAAAATATCTCGATCCACCAAGAGAATTTTCTTCCATCGGCCCACATACATCGGCATGAACAATTTGTCCACAAATTTTAGAAACTTCGTCCCGAACCTTATGACTCCCTCGATGATGTTTTCCATAGACGCAGGCTTCACATGTGAATTCTTCGTCAGTGAAATCAATGCCTTTCCGTAGCAGGAACTTTCTTACATACGGCACGTGTTGATGACCAAGGCGTTCATGCCAAATACGAAGTGAATCGTTCATAGTTACTGTATTCGCAGAAACTTCTTCAACCTGGACTACCTTGAAAAACATCTTGAACAACTTCTCATGACGTGCTCCCACTGCAATAACTTCATCTCCACTGAATAGTTCACAAAATTTGTTGTCAGACCGCAGCACATATCTACGATCCATAGCCTTTCCTGATGAAAACAAATTCAAATGAATTTCTGGAACATAGAGAACATCTGTAGTATGCTTCCGCATCCATTCATTGCCATTGTATTCCTTGAGCTATGATACTTTTACCATTTCCAACAGTAACGTTTACCGATGCCTCCTTAAAATTTTGGAACCACTCACGACGATGGCTCATGTGGTCACTTGCTCCCGAATCCAAAACCCAGATATCTTTGTCAGCAGGAGAAAAAGCGATGTGACTCAAAAAAGCACCGGTCGATTTGGTTTTGGTTTCGTTCTGTTTACGTGGGTAGTCTCGCTTCCAGTTTCCTTTTTCCCCAAATGAAAACCATGCTCCTTTGGGTTTTGTGTGATGTTTTTTAGCATTTTCCTTATTGGCACGGTTAAATGATTCCTCGCAAAATGTCGTTTCATAACCAAAGCTTCCACGGTTTCAACTTCACCCTGTGCTTTCAAACGAAGTTCCTCTGCCATCAACCTTGCACGCAAGTTGGCCATCGTCTGCTCAGACAAACTTGTTGATTCCCAGGCACTGTGGAAATGATTGAATTCTGCTGGCAGTGACATAAGGATCTTTGTCATAACTATAGAATCGGTGAAGACTTCCTTTTGATCTTTCATCTGCTGGACAATTCCCATTAGCTTTGACAAGTAAGAAGCTATATCGTCCGATGGATCTTTTGTGAAGTTGTAGTACCTCTATTGCAAAAACAAAATGTTTGACTTTGAAGTCTGCTCATAGGTACTCTTCAGTGTCGCCCACATTTCATATGCTGTTTCGCAGTTCATTATATGTAAAAGCGGCTGCTTGAGACATGCACCAGAAATTGCACGACGTGCCCTTGGATCAGCCTTCCTCCATACAACAATACCCGCTGCATAATTTGTTGCACCAATCACCGGAGCAACTGAAGACCCATCAACAACATTCCACAACTCACCTGCCTCCAAATACTTAGGCCTATTCGGCGCAATCTTTTATTCTGTTATTCTTTTATCAATTTCCATACAAATTTTCGAACTGTCAAAAAATCTTTTATTCTTTTATTAATTGGTATTCTGCAGTTCGAATTCTGTTATGAAATCTGTTATAAACCATAACAGAATAAAAGACAGATTTTGTTGACTTTGATCATAAAAGATTTCAATTTATGAGGTAAAAACTTTTATTTTGTTAATAAATTGTTATTAAAAGGGGACGAATATACTAAAATAATATTAAAATACATAACTAAAAACACAAATACGAAATTGCAAGCCAAATTGGCGCAAAATTTTAAACATTTTGACGCGGCTCTAAATCTTCTTTAAATTGAGAGTCGGCTCTAAATAATAACTTTAGAATGATAGTCGGCTCCTTGTAAATTTTAAACGACATAAAGTATACTTTAACGTTAAAGAGGTCTTCTAACTTTAAAACCAGCGAAACGCCTCTTTATCTTTTTAAAGTATGCTTTATCCAGTTGACGTTTGTCATTTTATAATTAAAAAATAAGAAAAATGTTTCCTGAGGAGCAAGATATTGCAATTTTTGAAGATTTCCAACTTTTTAGAAAACCGAGAGTAATCAAAATTCGACCAAAATCTTGATGATCTTGAATTTTATTCAAGATATCGGTTTGATAAGACAACGGTTCGGTTCTTGGTTGATATCCTTAACATAAGAGAGCCAGTGTCGAATCGTGGTCTTCTCATTACACCAGGGGCCTATTTCTCCGCTACTACATCCGCTACAATGTAGTAGTATAGCAGTTGTATTACATCATTTCTGTTTCAAACATACATTGGTTTTTCAGGTGTAGTTCATCAATGTAGCATTGGAGAATCGGCTGGAAATATTGGGAAAATGTATGATTCTGTTTCACAGCTTTTGATACTACATTGTTGTAGTACAACTTACTGTAATTTTTTGTTACATTTTCACAATAAAAATATTTGCTGTGATTGCTGTAACAGAATAAAATTGCTGCATTTAAAAGAAAATATACGAATGTAAGTATTTTTTTTTTGTATTTAAACATAAGAAATTCAAAAAATGTATGAATTACCTTTTGATTTTTTGTATAGTCGGTGAAAATTGACTCGTTGTAAATACACTTTCGGTCTTCTTTCAATTCTTATGTTGAATTCAAAATCTTCGTCGAAAATATTTATATCGAAATCCATTTTTGATTTGTTTTTTTTTTATTTGTGTCTCTTTAAAGTTCAAATATCTCACTTCTAAAAAAAAAAACAATATAAATGGCCTCGTTCACTTTGCACTGAGATATGTTATCTCGAACAATTCAACGTAAAATGTAAATTTGAAGTCAGCTGTTGTTGACATTTCTCTTCAGACGTTCTTAATATATATTTTGCCTTCTTTGAACTCTTAAGGCAAGACCGCACTCAACTTCAGCGGAACTACACTTCACGTATCTTCAGAATAGATATTTATTTTTCACTTTTGTTCTTTTGTACAAAAGTAGGCCTATGTAGTTAAGCCTTTATTTTGAATTATTAATTTTCTTTCGTTATTTTGACGTTCATGGATTTTGGGGTTATTTTGTGATAAAACAAAAAGTTTTTTAATCACTTCATTCTCAAAGACCCTGTTTAGATTGGGAAGTTTGTGCACGGACTTACACCAGTTTGTAGGAAAGAGACGTGCGGAGTAAGTGGTCTCGTGAGGCATGTAGAAAATATAAACACCGGACTCACGAGTCTGCTTTGTTGTTCTTTCAATATGGATGTTGTTGTTGTTTCAATGCATTTTGAGGCACCTCACAGTTTGTAATGTAAACACGGTGGTACTCACCAGTCCGTACTCAATCTTCCCAATCTAAACAGGGTCAAATATACTCGTATATAAATTATACTCAATTACGAAAAACTATTATCCAATTCAATCATTTGTATCCAAATCGTATCTTGCTAACTTATGGTGGATTTACATGTATTTGCGTCTGTATAATGCAGAAAGTAGAACAGGACAGATGCATACAAAAAATCCGAGCGAGTGAAAGGGAACCATTAAGAACATGAACATGTTCTTCTTCATTTCAGCGTTATGGCACTTTCCTATCATGCAGAAACAAAGTTCTTCTGCATTTTGATCTTTTCTCTCTATCTAACAAATATACATTTAGTATTTGGCATCCCTTTTTTTGTGCAGAACCCAAATGCAGATACATGTAAATCCACCATTAAAGACGAAAGACAAAACAACCGAAAAAAAGAATGGTGTAGTCGGGGTCTAGGTCTACATCATCCAGCTACATCATACAACACTTCCAGTTGTAGTTATGAAACAGAAAAATGTAGTTGATGTAGTTGTAGAACGTTGCTGTCAGATGTAGTTGATGTAGCTGCTGTAGTAGCGGAGAAATAGGCCCCAGAACTGCAAGTCTTAATTACTTTGGACGAAATGTCCACCTAACCGATGTTGGTTAGCACATTAAAGATTTCAGACAGGACAGGATTTCTATTTTTAAGGAGCAATTTATGGTATGGTGCAGTCAACAGTGGGCAAGATCATTAAAAACATATCGAAGTGCATAGCAAGTCTTTTGCCACACATTATAAAGTTCCCGTCGACATCCGAAGAGCTAAATAGAGTTAAAACAGATTTTTATAAGATAGCTAGATTTCCTATGGCTATTGGAGCGACCGATTGCACCCATGTGCAAATAAAGCGAACAACTAAAATCGTAGGCCCTGTAATGGTAGGCCATTACATTAATCGAAAAGGTAGATATGTTTTACTTACTTTTGTATTCGAGAAACCTTTCTTTATCAATTTTATAAAAAGTGAACTTAAAGACCCCATTTCAATAAGACATACACAAACGGGTAATGTATTATTATTAAATTTCTTGAAGGTTATTATTCACTTAATATCCAAATTGTCACTGATGCGAATTGCAAGATAAGAGACATCGTTGCGAGATCACGTGGGTCTCTTCATGATTCAAATATTTGGAACAACTGCCGATTAAAAAGCAAACTAGAAGCAAGTGCTAGTACTTACCAGGGTATCCTGCTAGGTGACGCAGGATACCCATGTTCCAATATTTTGCTTACACCTGTAAGCACGTAAGCGACGAACGAGGAGCAAAGACGAACGAGGAGCAAAGGTACAACAATAGTCATACATCGACAAGGAGTCGTATAGAGTGCCTTAATGGTCAGCTTAAATCTAAGTTTAGATCACTTTTAGATCGGCTAAGAGTTGATTTGGATACGGTCAAGAATGTGATTGTTGCTGTTGCTGTATGTTGCTGTACTCCACAACATTGCCAAGGAAAGAAATATTTCTATCAGAGAAAATAGTGATCTAGATGTTAGATCACTGCCAACGCCACAGTTGAATGACACTGCAGACCACTTTCAAAGCCCCGATACAGGAAAAGCATTCCGAACCACCTTTATAAATAGGTATTTTTAAAAAACAAACAATTTTATTTTATTTAGTCTTAAGAACGCCACTTAAAAATACAAAAAAAAAAAACATTAAACAAAATTATTTTATTTTATGAATGTGTCTGCTTTCTTAGCAGCATAATCTCCAGTTTTAATTTTTCTACTTGAAGCTGGTGCAGCTCTTGCATATGAGATACTTTTATTTTGTGAATATCTTCCATATGCAGTATTTCTAATTTTTGTTTTTTGGAAAGATGCTCAGTTGTTCCCTGCGCTTGCTTCAAAAGCTCCTTCTCATGAGCAGCCTGCAATAAGTGCTACTCAGATTCATGGTAAGTCTCTTTTTTTTTTTGCTCCTTCCGTGCCTCCATCACCTCACATTTTGTGGTTGGCTTTTTTGGGAGTTGCCTCAGTTTGGTCAACAAACATTTTGATGAAGATTGGGCAACAGGTTTATCAGCATCAATATTTGAGGGCATCCTTTCTTCTTCATCACTTATATTTTGTGTGGGTGTGGTTTCTGATTGAGCTTCATTGAATTGCTGAAAATCAGGTGCTGGAGGATCTTCATCCTCAACAGCAACATCATCAACTGGATTATAGCTATCACTGTCGATATACATTTTGTCCTCCTCCTCCAGCTGTTCAATAATCATCCCCTGAACAATTTCATCTGCTGGATCGGCTTAAGGAATTACAACCCTATTTCCAGTAGCAAGCAATGCTGTCTTTGTAGCAGCTTTTGCTTTTTTGGCTGAAACTTTCATTCTGGACCACTGCGCATGCATCTTTTCCACACTCCTTGCATATCCAGAGGCAGCCATACCACTCCTGATTGCCTCCCAAGCTGCCTTTGTACCTGCAATCATTTTGTATTCATTTCCCTTGTTTTCTATGATTGTCAGGTGCTGCTGCACAAATTGAAGGAAGATCTCTTTTTCCATGCAATCCCAATTTAGTTCTCGGTCGTGTTTTTGCTGGAATAATAAAACACTAAGCTATACATACTTATAAATTTATTAATAATAAATTATAATACTTTTTCTGCTGCCATATTTCTGTTTAACTTATCCAAAAACTTTTCCTCTTTCTAATGAAAAATGAATGTGCACACGAAAATGATTTTTGAGGAATAAGCAAACACGAACCGTTATTGTATGAAGTTATGAGTTTTTGTAACGCACAAAAAAAAATCTAATTTTCGGTTATCTCACTCTATCTATTAAGATTTCTCTTTTTTTCTTTATATTTAACGAATGAAGAACTACAGAACTACAGAAACTTTTGAATTTTGAATCTTCTATTTCATTTACGTTAAGTATGAAGAAACCTCACAACCATAAAGTTCAACAAGTGAAAGTAACTATCTATCTCTTTTTTGTTTTTCTATTTCACCAATTGTCAAATCCAATTAAGTGAGGTGCTCTCAAGAGTGCTTTTCAGCATTGATTCCCACCCTGTCCCAGAGGACACCACTTAGTGTTTTCCATGATTCAAATCCATTGCATTGGGTACGTTTTGAATGCTTCTACATTATACTTTGCGTACAAAAGTAACAAAAGTGTTAACGTCTTCACATTTTGTTGCTCAATAAATAAATAAATACCAAATACTAAATATAAACATGATATTAGTTATGTATACATATATACATATACTGGTGGTATATAGCACATTTCAACATTATTCATTCTGTATAAAATTAAAATTTTTGTACAAAATAAATTTTTGTACAAAATAAATTGAATTAAAAACATTTCAAAACAACAATGAAGCTATATCCCTGCAGAAATCTCTATATACAAACGATAATAAAAACTCTACTTTCTTTGTTATCAAATTCAAGTTACTTTTTGAAAAATAGTTAACAAAATTACTTTCGAATCTCTGATTAAATTCTGAAATAGTCTGCTTCGATTTCCTCCCAAATTGTTGATCTTTCGCAATTGCAAAAGTGGACAAAGTATCGCATAAAGCACCGAGTTTAAAATCTAGTCAACCAGATACAATCTGCCTTTACCCCTTGAACCCAATGCAAGTCGCTGGTTGCCGGAAAAATCGCTGTAGCACAAGCTGTCATTAAAATCGCTAACTAGGTCGCAAAGGTCGTCCACAATGGTGTAGCGCAGAAAGAAAGTTTTTTTGACATTTAAATTTGTTTGGGTTCGTTCAGATGTTTGGAATTCTAATTTTTACAAGGCGTGTTCCATATGTTGCATGTTGTTTTCATTTCTATTACAAATGCGAGACTATCATGATTCTCTTTTAATAAATAAAACACAAAGTATGCCGGTATTTGAGACAACAGAAAACAAACAAACAAAATTCAACGTTGCAGAGCACAACACAGAATATTTTATTGAACTTTTAAAAAGAAATAATATTTTGTGCAGCTGCATTGTGGGCACATGAAAAATAGCACGCACGATACTATTTGATAGCTATTTCAGCTATGGCCTCAGTTCCAGTTGCTGCACTTTTTTGTGTTCATTTTGCAAAAAGTGCAAACGTGGAAAAAAAATCAATGATAAAGAAAAAAAATTGAAAATCGTGTATGGTAACTAAAATTATCTATCAGAACAATTTTCGCATGTTTTTTTGCAAACAGGTGTCTTTAGCATACATGTTTATTTCTCACTTTGGCACTTTTTGGAAAAAGTAGGTCTATGTAGTTAAACCTTGCTCTTGACAGATACAAAATTGGAAGGAGAAAAGGACAACAGTATCTAGAAAAATTCCATCAGTTTTATAAATGTGAAGAATTTGTTTATTTGTTTTTTTTTTTTTTTTCCAAGTACATTGGAGCTTTTATACAAAATGGTCTCACTTGTAGCGTAAACACTGCGCAATTTTAAAATTGAGTTATCAAAGTTGTGCAATTTTGGGGTCAGTGACAACATACTCAAATTATTAATAATAAGACTTTATTCAAATGCTTTTTTTCTACAATCATTGCTATCGAAACCAATTTTTTCCCAAATTTCAGTTCATAATAAACATGAAAAAAATAACTCAATGTGTTAAACGAACCCAATGTCTAATTTACATACAGTGTTTTGAACAGACCCACAGATATGTCAAAAAGTAGCGCGACTAAAAGCAGAAAGTTGAAAATTATTCAACTTTGGTGACAGCGATCGCTGCAGCTACAGCTTCTCATTGTGGCGCTGTGTACTGTTTTCGTATATTTTAACTTTGACAGTGCGACAAGCGGCCGCTACAGCGACTCCATTCTGCTCGGGCAGTTAGTCTTTTTCAACTTCTGCAAATATATCACAGGGTAGGGGGCATGTTTTCTGCGATGGCCTCCAGCTTGTTCAGCATCATCGAAATTGATGTCCTTGCCTGCTATGGCTATGTTCTCCATTGAAAAATTTTAGTATAATTGCATATGCAGCTATGACGCTTCAGAGATTAGAGTATATTTAGCTAAACAAAAATACATATATGTTATCAAATATCGTAGTATACCATTATGGTGGGTATTTGGGTACGAGTTTTACAATTTCCCCATTTTCGATTTGGAACTGAGTATTTAATTTTCTACGTCTGTGAGACGTTTCCATTTCCATACATCTTCTGAATTGGAGGGATTGAAAGTTGCTGAAATCTCGTTTAACAACTAGGTAAATACATACACTTAGTAGGTACACAAATCAAATAAACTAACCTCACCATCGACAGCGGTAGCTGTAGCATCCAGTGACTTAGGTACACGTTCCAATTGATCCTTCTTTTTGAAAGTATAGGAGCTAGATGAACCCTTAGAAGTGTTTAATCTCTTCCAAACCAACGTGGGACATTCGCTCTGGAGGGCGAGTTATTCACAATGATAACTTTAATAACAAATAAACAATGCTGTATAACAACAAAAACTGCCGTCTGGGAATGTTCCGTGCCGCTTTTGTGTTGGTTTGGGAGAACCTTTAATCAGTTCATCGACCAAAAATTCAGTAATGGTTTTAATGTTCCTAAAAGCAACTTCCCAGTGCCCAGTGTAAAGCAAGAAGATAGTTTGGCTGACACGACGACGAAGGAGCGAGACGTCGACACTTTGAGGACACGGGTTGAGTCTTCACGTGGCGCGGAATTGATGAATCACTCATAAGTGTCTGAAGTGGTTAATATCGCTCACGGTATTATCATCGCAACTCTATCTGGCCAAAAGCTTGATATCGGGTAACACGTCCGGCTGTGGCAGTGATGTTGCATCCAAAAACTCCTTTAAAAAAAAAAGAGCAATGGTCCTCGACGAAAAAAAAGCACATCCAGCTTATTTCCGGGAAACATCACACTGAATCGACCAACTCGGTAGATTATTGCAAGACAGACTTCCTATTCGGGTAAAACAATAATAAATAAATTAATATAATCACAGTTAAACTATTTTATAAATTTTACTTCTCTGATCAAACTATTTTCCAACCAAAAATTGTTTTGTTTTTATGAAGACTTGACGTTTGTGCTTCTTCCTAACTTTTGTTTCTGTTTGATTACTTCATGTGTCAAATTTAGACGCGTTCAGCTTCTTTTTAGCTATCGTCACGTTAAAAAGCTTCTCTAATTAGAAGAGTTGTTTAAAGTGTTTAAAATTAGGAAAAAGTTAGACAAGTGCTTACAACTAAACAACTGGTTTAACTAGAGTCGGTTTTATTCACTAAACGAGGACTGTTTAAAATTCTGCGCCATTATTTTTACACAGAAACGCACAGAACACTTATGATGGATGAAAGGTAAAAAAGAAGTCCCCTTAATATTGTCAGTGTGCGTTTCGTACAACTTTTTAAATTGGATATTAAATTCAGGAACGATAATAGACAAATTACATAGAACACCAATTTATCTACGCGAAACAAAACACGAAAATTCCGCAAGTTAATTTTATTTTGGTCACTCGTCATTGCCGAGTTTTTTTTTTATTTACTACAGCTGATAATTTCATAGCAGATTTCGAAGTTCCATAACAGACTTTTATAAAAGAAAGAACTCCTGAATACCAGTTATAAAATATCTTTTATGGTGGAGATCTGTTATGCATCATAACAGAAAATTCCATAGCAGAATAACAGATATGGCAGAATAGGTCTGACTGGTTCATAAGAAACTTCCAAGTCAGCCAGTTGGAGCCACCCTCCTCGCTACTTTTTTTTATTGCCAAAACTAAATAATATAGTCGTAAATATAAAAATATAGTATATAAATCAGGAAACCAAAACCCGTGTGTTTTTTTTTTGGGGGGGGGGGGAGTTTTTTTTATGATTGAAATTTATTTATGACATGATTAAGGTGAAATTTAGCCTGGGACTCATCTCTGAAATTTTGGCGTTGAGCCGCAATTTTGAAAATGGCGCCCAACGTTCCTTATATGAGAAAACTGTCAAACTACTTAGACAATTTAGTTTGTGTTTAAGGTGTCGTTGTGTTGGTCTGACAAAAAGACCATGACCCGAACCCCCCCCCCCCCATTGAATAATTATTTTAATAAAGCATTTTTCATACAATTTTTGCTCTTTTCAAATCGCTACAAAAGTGACAAAAAAATAAAATAAATACTATAACGATACTTTACGTTAGTTAAGGGTTTCAAGTATGTGTACAAACATTTGCGCCAGCTTAAATATCTAACTTTGACCGTTGGTGCAAACATTTCGCGGTGCACTTATTTAACATTACCTCTCATGCCGAACCTTAAATAAAATTACCAAAAACTCTACCCTCAAAAAAAGTACTTTTGTTTCTCCTAAAACAAATAAAACTCTTCTATCGTAAAATGGAAGAAAGAGTGCGATGTATACGATGCAAAAAATTTGTCTCATTTCGAATGTGCACAACATGACAAACAAAAACATTTATTTTATCGGCGAGCGCGAGTTATAAATGGTTGTATTTTGGTTGTTGTTTATATAAGAAACAAAAAAATTATATTTAATTTTATAATACAAATGTTCTTATTAGTGTTTTATACTTTGTTATTACTGCATTTCAGTTTCAACAGGGTCAAGGAAACCATTTTCGACGATCGTCGTGTATTGCAGCAAATTGTTCAATTATTGAAACGGCTCTAAAGTCTGAACAATTTTTTTATTTATTTTGCTAAAACTAGCAATAAACTGGTGACGAAAACTATTCGTAAAATTCAATTTATCATATAAATTATTTCATATATAATTTCAACAGTCTCAGTTTTAAATAAATAAACTACTTCTTGTACGTACAAGTTTCACAAGTTATATCCGTAATTCTAGATTCGAGAACTCAGTGTGTAGTAGTACGTATATAACCGGTAAAATGTACACGCATAAGAAGTACTTTTAAAGGACAAGTTTCAGTGCTTTCGCTATGGCTTAAGAAACTACTGGCGAATAAACATTAGAACTATTTCCAGTAGTGCTTCGCTGATATACATTTGAAGAACCTTTGTCAGTACTTTAATGGAGGGGAAATCACTTCATTTCGCATGCTAGAAAGAGATAGCTGCTTCATGTATTCTCATGTATAGGAGGTATATAACCATAGATAAACAATATAAAGATACACATCTTTCGTACGTTTTACCCCCCAAAACCCATTTGTTTACATTGTTGTTTTTGTAATTTAATTCTGTGTCCATGAATAAATGTGAAATCCAACAACAAAGTTACGGTGGTGGAAATCAGTAAGTTGCACTAGTATGCGTGTTTTAAAGCACACTAGTAAAACTTACTGATTTCCACCACGGCTAAACCCACCTTTTGGCTTGTAGGCAAACCAGATTGACAGCCAAAGATTTGTATCTTTATTTGCTTATCTATGATATAACTGAGTTTTTTCCCTAGCCCCTATCTTTTTTCAGTGGTAAAGGAGTTCTTCTATTACGTACATATTTTTCCGGTTATTTATGTAGTTCTACGTTTGCTGGGCTACTTTTGAATAACACTGGTCAAACAAATTATTTATTTGTTTGTTACAAAAATCAAAACGTAATTTTCCGAAGAGCTTTAGTGTGCTGATTTATAGTAAAATTTGTGTTTTTTTTTTAATATTCTAACGGGGATATCTCATAACCTGACGTGATGGACTAATTCTGATCTTAGATTCGAATTCAGTGCAAACTTAAGAAAAATATATTTTGGTTTCTGTGGCAAAAATATGTTTGACCAGTGTAAACATTCCGAATTTTAAAAATGAATGTGTACATATAAACTTTTTAGCACTATTCTTGGAAATGAAAATTTGAAAATTTGGAAGAACCATGTTTCTCAGGGTCTCTCAGTATCTCATCTGATATACCGAACAACCAAACTGAAGTAGGGTCGACCATCAACTTTATCGATGATTGTGATATTGAAACCCTGACGCTTTCCGAAACCAAAGGTTGTAAAAATATCTACCTTATACAATCCGAAAATATAATTGCTTTATTTTTTTTTTACTCAATAGTATCTTTGTCGAGTAAGCCGAACACATCTACGTCAACCCTAAAACGGAAGTTTCGTCGGTATTTAAAGGACATAAATACACCACAATACGGGAGATCAAAAAAGGCAAAATTAATTTTAGATATCGTAAGGAAAGATCTTGCTCGTTGCCGTCGAAGTAGGAATATTTGTAAGCAGAAAAATAGTCGCTTACAAAATAAACTCTTCACCATGAAAGAAACTTTGAAAAAGCTAACAGACAAGAATTTTTTTATCGGAAGGATCACTCTCTGATATATTGGTAAGAGACTTCTGTCGTAATTTTTAAGTTCACTGTCCTTGTCCTCGGTTCAATTGCTGTTTGCATTAACAACGAAATACTTTCTTAATAATTTTTAAGCCTTAGATTAAAAAGAATCTTAGATAGATAGATAGATAGATAGATGTTTGTTTATTAGCACATTGTATATGGCTAATAAACAAAATATTTAATATTGAGAATTTTATAATATGTAAATTTAAAATAAAAGTTATTAGTAGTCTTTAAAAATACAAACATTGAAAAACAACGGACTTAAAAGAATTTTAACAAAACTTGTTGCAAAGTTTTAGTTTTCGTTACAAAATTTTATTCACACATTTTAGGGAAATATTCCTCCGTCAATGGAAGCAATTGTAAAGCGACATCTCAATGCGAAGAGTGGAGAATACCCTGAAGAATTTAAGAATTTTGCTATTTCAGTCAATTTCTACTCGGCACAAGCCTATTCATTTCTTCGGCAGTTGAGGGGCAAGATAAATTTGCCACATCCCAGCAGACTCAAACACTGGTATTCAGTAATCAATAGAGATTACCGAATCCCGAAAACCGAAATCCCGAAAACCCAAATTCACGAAATTCCAAAATCCCGAAAATCCAGAATCCCGAAAACCCACAATCCCGAAAATACAGAATCCATAAAACGCAGAATCCCGAAAGCCCAGAATCCCGAAAACCCAAAATCCCGAAATCGGATTGCCAAAAAATTATATAAAATGAAAAATTTGCGCAAATTTTTCATTTTATATAATTTTTCGGGAATCCGATATCGGAAAAATAATCCTAAGTTAGTAAGTGTAAAGTTAAGGAGTAAAGGTTTAAACAACAATCAGTTTCGTTAATATCTCTTTAAACATTATCTAAAGCTGTTATTGTACTTTCAATAGTGGTGTGTTGAAATTGCATTAATGTGCAAAAAAAAAGTCATTGAACTAAAATCAATAAAGTTGTGAGTTTTAATTTATAATTATATGTTTAAATTATTGTTTAAATGGTGTTTTATTTTATGTTTCTGAGCTATAATGAATGTGTCCATGATAAAAACGAATAAAGGACGGGAGAAAATATGTATTGATGGCGGAGAAAGAACCCCCCTTTATGGAAAACAAATTCCTTTAAAAATAACGTTATCAGTTTTTGACGCAACCGCCGGCCGTATGAAAACAACTCTTGGTAATTAAATTTTGCCTAATTTAGTGTACATCAACTTTTTCGTATAGATTCGGATATATAGAAAAAAGAGGAAATTATAACTCCACTCTCAGCTTCATGACATGATGAAATAACAGTGAATGAATATGTATTTACCTTTTCTGTTTTTTACAAGTAAATTGTTATGAAAACATTCAATATCTAAGACAATAACAGTTTTTTTTTCAGATTTGCATCACCCTTATTATTAACGCTAGCGAAAATATGAACATAACCTTTTTTATAGACAATTTATTTGTCTCTAATTTTGTAGTACAGACTTTTCCGCTTATATGCTGGGTTGTGCCAATATGCTTGAACTTCGGCGACGACGCTGGGGAGCAAATGGCCAATTCATGGATGGAAAAAACGCTTTTACTTGCAGATCGAACATAAAGAACTACTACAACTTAGCAAAGCAATTCCATTTCATAAACGTGTTCCAGTTTTCATTGATTATCTAAATCAAAAAATAGATGACTGCCATATTGGCAAGAGAAAAGGTTATTTCCTACATTGGAAATAGGTTCGTGTTCATATTCGAACAAAATGCTCATCTGCATCGATGATGCGCGATTGAGTTGGGAAGTCAAAAAGTTATAAAATGTCTCGGGTATGTTCATTCAATTACTCAAATACGCTGGAGGTCTGGGTTCGCTTCCCAGCCTCGTCCACCTAAAAACTAAAAAGTTTTTTTCAGGGCTACTGCCTCTTGCGAGGAATTGACAAATCCTCCAAGAGTATCACTTGTCACGAATAAGTGCTTCTCGTCTAGCCGTTCGGATTCGGCATAAAGTTGAAGGTCCCTTCCATTCCCGTCGATAGGCGCACACAGGAATGGTTGCGAGTTGTTAGTCACTAGGCCCTGGTTCTTCATGAGCCGTTGTGCCACCCGGTTTATTAATTTTGATGCTTGTGACCCCTAAACATAATTTTAAAATTCTGAAAAAATCCAGGTCATGGGTTCAAAAAACTTAATTCCAAATACGGCTTAAATCGAGCGAAAAATACACAAAATTTAATTAATAAAAAATAAGTAAGTTTATTCAGTAAGTTCTTATTTATCTGATGGTATCAGAATCTAAAGCCTGATCCGCATCTGTGTCGTGTGTTGTGGAGTCGTGTGTCGCTATCGCTACAGTGTATTTCATATGCGTAGAACCATATTTGTCTTGTGTGTTGTGTTGCAGTGTGGCGCATAATATATATGGAATGACAGCGACACACGACTCCACAACACACGACACAGATGTGGATCAGGCTTAATGCTTAGCCACAGCGAATCCCTTAAGATGTGCTAATCTGCAATTAATAACCAAAATATTGGAATCGGCACTGTCCCAAGCATATAGTAATCGTCCTTACATTCTTACAAGTTTTGAGTTATACCCGCATCGAATGGCAAACTGTAGCGAATTTTCTCAAACATTTGAGATTTAATTAAGCTAAATAGTTCTGTGCGGTGAACATTTCTTCATGCAAGTGAAAATCGCAAATGTAATTAAAAAAAAAAAAAAAACGACAACAAATTCACTGGCAAAATGTGTTCTTTGTGTAAAAACAAACACTTATTAATAAGTTAACAATACATACAATTTACGCGTAGGGAGTTAATCACATTTTCAAGTAGGTTTTGTGCAAAAAATTTAAACATTATTTTAAACAATAAATAATGCGAACACCGTCATGCATTGGCTTTAGGAATATTATACTGAGTCAGCCGTCATGACTGCCAGGCGAGCTGTCAAAATACCCTCTCTATATTGAAATCACGCCCCCTATCACAAGCTCCAGAACTACAATGCATTAGGGATAGGAACTATCACTTCATATTGTATATACTCAGAGGGTATTCGGCTTTTCGCAGATTTATCTCTGTCTTTTCTCTTTCTAATTTTGACAGTTCATTACAAAAAAAAATTAAAGAAAAAAACTCTAAATCAAGGGACCAGCGTTACCACTATACTTTTTTAACTTTAGCTTTTAACTGATGAACACATTTCTTCTAGTGTTTATTATACCAAATTGAGCGATCAAGTCAGAGCTTTCAGATATGGGTTTGAAGATTTCGGCTCGTTTTAATTTCTACGCTTCTCGCTTCAAATTTGTGAGATAAAATTCTATGGTTTGCAAATTATTTTTCCCATACAAATTTTGACAGTTTATTTCTACCGATATAAAAGTCTACGGTTTATAAGCTTTCTATGGGTTTTCCGCGTTTTGCATGAATACCCCTATTGTAACAACGAAATAAAATTTAAAAATAGTGTAACACTTTTGTTATATTTGTAAAATTGTGGCAACGCTGTTTGTTTCCCTCAATTTAGGCTGGTATTCACGGAGCGCTCATAACTAAAGAGCCTCATGAACCTATTCACCAAGCAATATTAGTGAACATTTACGAGCGCTCGCAAAAGTTATGAGTGGTCTGGAGCACTCCTAAGTTACGACCGCTCTCTTCAAAAAGTTGTTCGAAAAATTTCGCAATAAAACTTCACTTCTCTCAAACTGTCAATCTGTCAGTCAAAATTTGCTTTTCGTTTGTGTTTTGTAAAAAATGTGTAGTTTTTAATTTAATAAAATAAATTTATAAAAAAATTAAAACCCGATCAACTGATAAAACGTCAAAGTCGCGTCGCTTCGTGGTAAATTAGGTGTTATTGCTGTAAACAAAACAATTAATCAGTGTACCGAATGGATCCAAGTAAAAATTAAAAAAAATCTTGAGTCAACTTGCAGTCGCCATTGCCGGCCGGTAGTAATACCAACTACGGACCCCTCAATGACGCAGATAATGTGGTCAACAAAACAGGAAAACAAGTGCCCCAACACAGCTCCAGACGTAGGGATGAAAGAGTATCCAGACCGCACAAAAGACCCAAAAAATAACAATCTGGGTCACCAACATTTTAGACTTCTATTTCAACACTCGTGGAACAATTAATTTGATTATCCCCGAAATGGGAAATATGTGATAAGAATTTAGAACATAGATGCAAATTTTTTTTTTTAGGTCCAATCAATTCATAATTATCAATCATATACTTTTGTAAAACAATTTCCTAAATCCATCTAAATAGTCCTAAACAACCAATTTCATTTTCTCTCATCTCAAATTTTATCACCATCTGAAAAATTCCAGCAGCTGACCCATTCAACTTATATTTGCAATTTTATTTTCACAGATTGATCTTTATGTCGACACAGCTCGTCCCATTGTTGAAAAAGTACTTGAAGGGTACAATAGCACCATTCTTGCCTATGGACAAACTGGAACAGGCAAGACATACACCATGTCCGGAAATCCTGATTCTCCACAGACCAAAGGTATTATTCCAAATGCATTTGCACACATTTTCGGTCACATAGCCAAGGCCAAGGACAACCAGAAGTAAGTATGCTTTAAGATTTCCACAAGCTCTGAAAACTATTATCGCCTTTACTTTTAGGTTTTTGGTTCGAGTCAGCTATATGGAAATCTACAATGAGGAAGTTCGAGATCTCCTTGGGAAAGACGTAAACAAAAGCCTTGAAGTCAAGGAACGCGCAGATATTGGTGTATTTGTTAAAGATCTTAGTGGCTATGTGGTGCACAATGCTGACGATCTTGAGAACATTATGAAATTGGGAAATAAAAACCGTGCTGTCGGTGCAACTAAAATGAATCTTGAATCATCTCGATCACATGCTATTTTCTCCATAATTGTTGAGTCAAGTGAATTAGCGAATGGAACTCAGCACGTTAAAATGGGTAAACTACAGTTGGTTGATTTGGCAGGATCTGAGAAGCAAAGCAAAACCCAAGCAACTGGCATACGATTGAAAGAAGCTACTAAAATCAATCTATCACTTTCTGTGCTTGGCATTGTAATAAGTGCATTGGTCGATGGAAAAAGTACACATATTCCTTATAGAAATTCTAAACTTACACGGTTGTTGCAGGACTCTTTGGGTGGAAACTCGAAAACTGTTATGGTAAATATTTTGTCATCCGTATTTGTGAGAGATCTATTGAGCATTCAATGACGTAAACAAATAAAATCTCATTTCAGTGTGCAACAATAAGTCCAGCTCATTCAAATTACGTTGAAACCATCTCGACACTGCGATATGCCAGTCGAGCCAAGAGCATTCAGAATAAAATGCATATTAATGAAGAGCCCAAAGATGCTCTACTTCCTCATTTCCAAGAAGAAATTGCACGTTTACGCAAGCAACTGGAAGAAGGTTGCTTTGAACCATCTGAATCCGAGGTCTCTGATAGCGGTGAAGATAACGAAGAGGAAGAAATTGAAATCGAAATAGAAAACGATGTAACTAATGGTCAAGCTAAAAAACCCAAGAAGAAAAAGAACTCAGAGAAGTCCGATGCTGAGAAAAGAAAGCAAAGGAACGTGAGCGTGAGTTGGACAGAGCAAAGTAAGTTAATGTGTTTTTTTTTATTTCAATTAAATAGGAAAGGCTTAAGAAGATATCTATTATTTTAGATCCGAGCATGAGCAATTGAAATCCAAACTTGTATCATTGGAGACGAAGATATTGGTTGGCGGGGAGCCAACAGGAGAAACTTTTGGAAAATTCACTTGCAGAACTGGAAATGCGAGAAAAAACCGAAGAGGAATTAAGGAAGTCACTTCAAAAGAAGGAAATAAATACATTTTATCACATCCTCACCCATCTTTTGTTGCTAGAAAATAATCGTTCGAGTGAATTTTGATATATTGAATTTTGTTATCTTGAAGCTTCACAAAGAAGAGCTTGTAGTTTCGGCTTCAATTTCTGAAAGTTTTGTTTTGTTATTTTATATATTATTATTTCAAATACCTAGCTTATCTTTCAAATTCGTGTTGTCGGATTAATTAATTAGAAAAGACAATTTTTTGATAGATTTTTTTAAATTTTTAATGAACATTTAAAATAAAACAGCACAATTTTTAAATAGACTACATGTTGTCAAAAAAAAATTGTCAATAATGATTTGTCTTGCTGAAAAGTCTGATTCTTCACCAAAAACGATCTCAACGGAATCGGCTTCCAGAACGACATCAACTTCTGACGGTGGAACATTTCTGTCCTTTAGTAAGTTGTGTAACACAACTGTTGCTACAATGATTATTACACTGGTGTCGATATGGGTTCTTAGTTCTTAATAAATAAAAACATTGATGAATCTATATTGCCTTCTATGTTTTGTATGGTTTACTTGTGCCAATTACTGGAAATCTCCTTTTCCACACACCAATCGTTTGCTCTACAATTCTCCTTGTGCGAATAAAAGCACGATTAAAATTTTTCTCACGTTCTGTTAATGGTGTTCCCAAAGGTGTAATGATGTAATTTTTACATGCATATCCTCCATCACCAATGAGAATGCCATCTAGAAATCCTCCTGCTTCTATTTGAGCCTTAATTTTTGAAAAATTAAAAACCATTTGGTCGTGGGTCGATCCAGGCCAACTTAAATAAACGAAAAATGTTAGATTAGACTTTCATTATATTTGTTAAATTTTACCGTGCAACAATATCGCAAATACGCATATTAGAGTCGACAACAATTTGTGTGTTTATGGAAAAGTATCCTTTTCGACATCGAAACTGTTTAGCAAATGGTCCACCAGTTGATTCGATTGGAATATGAGTACCTAAAATATGAGTAGGTATATAAAAATAGTTGAGGATATTTTGAATTAATCTTTTATTTACTTTTTAAATCAAATTTTGATTTGATTTAATAGATTTGAATTAAATTTATACATTTGTTGTATTAACCATCTATGGCACCAATTATATTTGGTATTCCTCCCATTCGGTAAAAGCCCTCCTTTGAAGTGTGTATATTTTCTATTGAAGGAAAATTAATTTCTTCTCGTGCCAGTTCCGCTATTGCTTTAGAAACTCGAAGGATTGTTCTTGATGCAGTAGGTTGAGATATCCCAAAAAGGTCAGCTACTACAATTTGAAAACTTGCCTTAGCATAAAACCTTAAAGTTATAAGGATCTGGTCACGTGGAGGCACTGGGTTATTTTTTTTGTTGGTATATGTAAGCTTGTGACCAATTCGTTGCGTTAAGTTATCAACCATAACTTTGGGAAGTCGAAATCTTTTTTCGAATTCGTCGTCGTCGTACAGCTCGAACATATTTGTCTTGTTAAGAAACTTTTTTGGCTTTCTCTCTGGCAAGCTCGCAAGAAACTCCAAATAATTGTTTTCATCAGAGCTAGTTTCTGAAGATGAAGACGAAGTTGAAGTTTCCATGTCCATGTCCATTGTTTAATATTTTTTTAAATTAAATTTATTTTCTTTAAACGAAAACAGAAACCCATGTAGGTATGTCTATAAAATTCAAACAACCAAAGCTGTATTAATGATCTGAAAAATATTCACCAACTTTTCCAAAAAAAAAAGCACGAAACACGACAAGAAACTGATCCCTTTTTTCTGAATCTCCTTTCTTATATACAATTCGTATATATAGTTCAAACAATTTTTCCAGTCTATCTTCCTTCTCTTTTACATTTTGTCCAGTTTCTTGTGTGTGTTGATAATGAGTGTACCGTTTTATTGACGGTAACGATTTTAGTGAATTTTTTTTAAATGAACAGGATTGAACCGGCCAATCAGACAAGCACAGAAGAATATGGAATATTACGGATAATCCGAGTATGTCTTTTTCACTCACATTTTACTCAGTTAAACAAGTACAAAAAACAATTGTTTGGAATATTATGGATAATCCGTGTGTCTCTCTCACACACACATTTTACTCAGGCTAACAAGCATACAAACAAAATTGCATGGAATATTAGGATTATGTCTCTCTCGCACACATTTTACTGAAACTAATGATCTGAGACGGAGTTCGTCCCTCTCCCACATATATTTTACTTCATTCACTAATTCACTTCACTTTTGTCACGTATATCCAACAATAAACACGTTAGCCGCAAATTGAAATTCAAAACAAAGAAAAATATAAAACAATGGCATCAGAAACAAATAAAAGAACACCTAATATAACAGCGCAAGACAAAGATCGACTATTCAGAATAGTCATAAGAAATGCATTTGTCCAATATTGTTTTGTTGTAATACTTATACTTATCTATCTTCATTTAAATAATTATTTTTCTTTTACGAAAATGTGGTACTAACCTCAATGTAATCAGCAACCTCTTTTCACTTTTTCAGTACTTTCTACCATCATTTTTTGTGTCCATTGTATCTTTTCTTATACGTTCTTTTCTAAGCTATCGGATTCTTGGGATTTTGTAATTTATGTTGATTCATGCCAAAAACAACACCATCGCAAAATCGAAAAAAAACAAGAGTTAGGTAAAATTTAAAATATATTTTCATATTTTAGTAGAATTTTCGTTTTTTTTTTGTTTGCTTCTTTAAAATGTTGACATCTGTCTTAGTGCCAGCTGTCACTCATTTTCGAAAACAGTTTGATTTCACAGTTTGGGTATGCCTGATAGAGAGAGAACTTCTCTCTTTTTCGGACATCGAAAAGTACTTGTGAGTGGTTGGTTAATAGCACAAATAATTTTCAAGTTAAGAAGCTCATAAAGTTAAGAGCAGTTTACGAGCGCTCGGTGAATACCAGCCTCAGAGTTTTATTTTGGCTCTGTGGTGCGTTTTTTTATTAACCATAGTTAACTATGGTTAACTATAGTTAACAATGGTCGTTCCTTTATTACAAAATTGTTACGATTTGTAACTATATGACGTCATCACATCGTTCCTAAATTCAGTTTATTAGTGTCAAATAGTTACAATTCGTAACTATTTCCAACTCATCTCCATGATATGAGTTGAAAGTGTTGATCTGTCAAAGCACATGGGAGAAGGATTGTTTACAAAAAAATAAAAATTGAAGAATCAAAACAAAGCTTTTGATGAAGTGAAATGAATTAAAATTGAATTTTCTACCATTTTTAATGAAAGAGGAGATTATATTGTAGAAAAATAACATGATTTTATGGTAATTAACGATGAAATAAAGTTTTCTAAAGTTTTCATTTGACAGATCAACAATATCTAACAATAAATCGTTCCAAAATGAAATGTAACAATTTCCAACTAAATCTAACAATGACACTTGAACAATTTTTTTTGACATATCAACCATAGTTAACTATGGTTAATAAAAGAACGCACCATTGGTGTTTTTTTTTTTAGCCACTGACGTTTCTGGGTTAAGCCGAATCCGTGTGCTCTTCGTTGGATGGTGTGGTGAATCACAATGGAAAATGAAGTGCACAGCAATCAAAAAATGAAGAAGACAAGGAAAAAATCTCATTGAAAAAATCGTTGTGTACATTTCACACGGTTTCTGGAAAAATCTTCGTGAAAAAATTGGGCAATGTAGATCGGGCAATGTAGAATGACGTTATCGGTTACAGGTTCGGTGTTACTCCTTTTTGACTCCAATTACTCCAAAAGACTTTGATTAGCTGTTCCGAGTAATGTTTTCAAAGTTATTTTCTATTCCGGGTTTAATAAAGGAGTCGACCCGGAACACACATACACTCCAATTCACTTGTTTAAATACAGGTTTTTTTCAATAAACTTTTAACGATTTCTCTATAACCTTTTATAATTATGACAAATCTAATTATAGAATTTATTAAGTGTAATATGGGGATTAAGAATCAGGAAGAATTTTGAATCCTCCTAAAAAATTGTTAGTATTATGGCTCTTTGAACAATTTTGGTCAAAAAATCGAACTTATTCTTTGTGTCATTCGTTTAAATACATCTTGAAAAACAACCTAGAAGCTCATAAAATCGTTAAAAATAGTATGCACAAAATCAAATAATTAACAGTTAGAGAGAAAAATGCTCGAATTCGAGCCTATCAGGACAATGGTCATAGCAGTCAATACATTGGACTTAGTATGCAGCTTCATTCGATATAGGGAAATCAATGAAAAAACAGCAAACCGCTAGCGAACATGGCTACAATACCTCAAGAAAGACAACGCATACTCTGAAAAGTCTCAAATTACACATTGACAGTTAGCAAAATCAGTGGTAAAACCGTAGTTAAAGCCACCTAGAATGCTTTTTATCAGAATGTCCGGGAAGCCACACATTTCAACCATCTGAAAATTTCAAAAGATCCACCGAAATCAGGCCGGAAAAGATCAGTTTCGTGAGCTTTCAAAGTTGAGTTAAACTGCGCCTTAATACAAAATACGGTGTGAAAGATAATGCCATCAGGTGGTTCTTAATAAAAAAAATAAGATCAATTTGGATGGTCCCAGCGGGTAAACCTTTCTTATATATGCACTATTTGGCAGAACTTTATGTGTGCATTCAGTAAGACACTTTGTGTACAAGATAGTTTTAAAATTGAATAACTGATATTTTCTCTGAAGAATAAGGAAGCTAAATAGAAATTGTCTGCTGCATTTTATTTTCATTTAAGCGAACAAAATTACATTTAAAAATACAGGCACAAACACAATAGTGGCGACGAGGACGAAAAAATCTACATTTTCGTGAAATTCAGGTTAATTAAATACACCTCAGGAAAAAAAAAATTATTACAATGCCAGCGAGTACACCACCAGCACAGACTGATACCGATAATATTAATATTCAGTCCTTGATTTGAGTTTTGCAATCTCTTCAAACGCTCAGCATTACGTCTACAACAAATCTACAATTTGAATCCTTTAAGGAAAGCGAAGAGACATTCCTAGCTTACAAGCAGAGACTCGAAAATTTTTTACAATTGCGAAAAAAGTGCAGGTCCTTAATAATTGCATTGGGACCAGACACTACCAACCCTTGACTAGCCTTACAGCACCACATCTACCAAATACGAAAACCTATGATGTACTGATCAGTCTTCTCGAAAACCATCTCTGCCTAGCCCCAAACGAAGTTACGGAACAACATAAGTTTTCACTTCGAGTTCAAAACGAAGGTGAAACTGTTGCAAATTACTTGGCTGAACTTAAGAATCTTACCACATTTTGCAACTTCAAATGTGTTTCGTGCCAAAGTTCCACTATCGATACTCATTTACGTGCTCAATTCATCAGAGGAGTCAGAGATAGCGATATCCGCGAAAGACTACTACAAGAGAAGAAGCAAAATTACGATGATGTCATTCAACTGGCTACTGCTATCGAATCTTCAAAAAGCCAAAGCAGGACAATGCAAGGGGTTCATCAAGTATGAGCGTGTCCCAGTAAACCAAAAACATCATCAAACGTAAGGAGCCCAACCAAAAACTACACAACATCTATGCGACGCACCGTATGTTACCGATGTGGGAAACAAAACCATAAATCCTCAGAATGTAAAACCGAATCACAAAAGCTCTCATGCTTATCTTGTGGCAGGAAAGGACATGTTTCATCTGTCTGCATGAAACGAGGAGCAACCACATCGAAGCGTCACACGCAAAATTCAAGACACCGATCCGCAAATTCGCTACAAATCCATGTCCAATCCAGCAGCTACCAAGGTAAGTTTTTCATAAAACTTAAAATAGAAAACAAACCTTATTACATGGAATTTGATACGGGGTCAGCAATAACAACAATGAGTGAGGATATTTTCCGAAAACTCTACCCAGAATTACAAATATATCCAACTTCAATACATCTCAGAGTTTTTGATAAACATGTTTTCAAAGCAGTGGTACATGTTTCATATCAAGACAAAACGTACTGCATGATTACTCTGATTTATTTCAATCCAAAATTGGCACCATACCTTAAGTACAAGGCTTACTGAAACTTCGAGAAGGGGTTTCTCCAATCTACATCAAACCACATCCTGTTCCTTATGCATTGAAAGATTTAATTGAAAACGAAATTGATCGTCTAGAGACACTCCGATTGGGGTACACGAATTGTTCCGGTCATTAAATCTGCAACTGAATGACGTCTATGTGCTGATTACAAGGTTACATTGAACCAGTGTATAGTTAATGACAAGAACCCCATTCCCAAAATCGATGATTTGTACCAACAGCTAAAATCCCCGTATTTTTATTATTGCATGTTTGATAAACACAAGGCTTACTTACACATGGAGATGACCGATGAAAGTGCGCTAATGCAAACTGTAAGTACACAAAAAGGATCATATAAAGTTCGAAGACTAATCTTTGGGGTGAAAACAGCACCCAACATTTGGCAACGCTTCATGGACGAGTATATAATGCGAGGACTAGAAGGAACTGTCTGCTTTTTTGACGATATCATAGTTACAGGAAGTTCTTTGCAGGAAACCGATAAGTCAGCTCGCGCAGTTTTAGATAGATTACGTGAAAATGACCTACACATAAATATTAGTAAAAGTAAATTCTTCCAAAAATCCGTAAACTACTTAGGACATACAATCGACAGAAATGGATTGCGCAAGAATAAAGAAAAAGTACAGGCAATTCTTGAAATAAGTTACCCTACAAACATAAAAGAACTACGAGCATTCTTAGGTATGGTCATCTATTACAATAAATTTATTCCTGACCTAGCTGCAAAATTACATAGCTTACACCAGCTCCTACAAAAAGATACACCCTTTCACTGGAATCGACAATGCGAAGAAGCATTCCAAAATATTAAAGAGGAGATCATGAGCGAAAACGTTTTGGCATCATTTGACGAGAAACTACCTCTTATCATAGCTACGGACGCTTCACCGTACGGGTTGTCAGCAATACTTTCCCATGTTACGTCCCATGAAGAGATACCGATCGCCTTCGCATCCCGAAGTCTCACTAAAAGCGAATCAAACTACAGCCAAATCGATAAAGAAGCCACAGCGATTTACTTGGGCCTTCACAAATTCTACAATTATTGCTATGGTCGTGATTTTACAGATTATTGCTAAACGGGCTTTAGGTCAAATGAAACATCGTGATTTTACGCTAATAACCGACACCAAACCATTAACATCTATTTTCAGTCCTAACAAATGCTTACCAGTACTTACCGCTCAAGGAATTTTACATTACGCTCAATTCTTATCTTATCAACATTATCTACCGGAATACCAAATATCACACCAACGTCGATTATCTATCACGAAATCCGCAAAGACTTGATCCTACCGAAAAGATACAAGAAATTCACATGTTCCAGCTTACAGGCTTTGTACTGCCAATTACAAGTAAAGTCATCGCCAATGAAACCAGAAAAGACCACGAACTATGCGAAGTGTATAATGCCCTTCAAGTTGGCCGAAATCTTCAAAACACTACGTACAAAGGCAAAGAAGATGAACTTATGTTACAGCTGCATTTATCGTGGCATACGCGTCATTATTCACAAACAATTACGAAATCAAGTACTAGACGAACTACATACAGCCCATGTTGGAATGGTTAAATCGTTCAATACACGATACAACCCATCGTACCGATTTCAATTGTACGGATATCGGTAGCGATATCGCACGTGAGCACACACACCACACGTTTAACTCGAGATTTCATCAACTGTCAAAAAAGTTGTTGCTATATTCGGGAATGTAAACATTCCAAAAGCAAGACATATCTAGCTGTGAATTTCAATAAATTCCAACCAGAATTCTTTGTCTGCTATTGAAACCATTTTTCTCATTCATATGTGTTTACCTACTAGCAACGAACACAGAAGCATCGGCTTCAACGGTCGTACAAACGTAAACAAACGGTACGATCCCCATCAAAGCAGTCGCACGCTACCTCTTGTTTTCGCTCGATAGCATTCGATCATGCGATTTCGGTACAGCGGATACTTCGGTTTAAACACACGATACAATCGTCGCATGCGATTCAACTTTTGTACGATAATCGGTACAATAATTGTATCGTGTATTGAACGCTTAAAATGAAAATACTCCGAGAAGCTACTGTTACTGGATCGGCATAGACACTGATATAGAACAACTTGTAAAAAGCTGCAAAAACTGTGCGAAGGTAGCAAACGAACCTGTTAAAATCACGATACATCCATGTGAAACTCCATTCATACCATGGCAAAGAATACAAATATTGACTTTGCAGGACCTTTCATGGAACATAATTTCCTAATCGTTGTTGACCAGGCTTGAACGCAGGGGGGGTTTGGGGGTTCAACCCCCCACTGAAATGTATGAATTTAACTTCCTCGCCATACAATTTCACTCTTAATTTTGAGTTTCTAGTTTAAATCTAAATTTAATTTAATTAAATTTAAATTTTTTTTGAAATCTGACAGAAATAGCCTGAGAGGGAAAAATGTACTAGAAATTTGTATAAGATTTGTCAATTTTCTTGCGTTACGTTACATTACGGTTGTTTAGTTAAGTATGAAAGGAATATTGATTATAGATACAAATTTAAGTAACGTGATTTAAAGGCAACTTTAATATTTAAGCAAGCTTAACTAAATAACCTCTAAGAAGCGTTTTAAGATAATTTTATAGATACGGCTGTAAGTGTTTAGAAGTTGTAATGATGAAAAGCATTACAATTACCAACACCATCAAAGCACTACGCGAAATTTTTGCCAGATTCGGTTTACCAACTACAATGGTATCTGACAATGGAAAGAACTTCACATCACGCGAATTCCAAGAATTTTTAAAATCAAATGGAATTTTAGACAAATTGACAGCACCAGCAAATCCTGCTACAAGATCCTGTGAAGAATGGACTCCGATCAGCTGCAAATGATCCAGGTGACTTGCATGTAAAACTACAGCGATTACTCATGCAATATCGAAAATTTCCAAACGCGACTACAGGCAGAAGTCCAGCAGAAATGATGTTGCGATACAACCTTAGAACTCGACTGGATCTAATGAAATCTTCAAACGGAAACGTAAGTAACATTGAAAATTATACTAATTCTAAAGCTATTCGCAGTTTTGCCACGGGAGATATAGTACAAATTCGATACTACCTCAACAAAAATGTTAAGTGGAAGTTTGGAAGAATTGTGCGGCCAGAGGGCGCATTACATTATATCATCGACGTTGATGGTCAACATTACAGACGACACATCGACCAAATCAAGTCTACAAACGTTCACCAGGAAGCATATATACCACAAACACAAACAACGAAATTCACTCATGCTCCTATAGCAATAACAGCACGAAGTCAACAATCGCAAACCAAGACGTTACTACCGAAACCAATTTGACACCAATTAAGGAAATACTACATCCTGAACCCGATGCAACTTCGTATGATGCAAGTGCAGGAAGTTCATTGCATCCAAAAACTAATTCGATGGATACAACACCGACACCAAGTAAAATAGTTGTACCGAAGGAAGACAGGCTCGTAAGGGGCAAAAATCTTGCTCCTAATCCACGAGTTAAAGAAAGCTTCGTTTATTAATATTGGGGTTTGTGTAAAAAATAGTTTTAAAATTGAATAACTGATATTGTATCTGAAGAATAAAGAAGCTAAATAGAAATTGTCTGCTGCATTTTATTTATATTTAAGCGAACAAAATTTCATTTAAAAATACAGGCACAAAACAATTCATGGCATGAGGAAAGAAGAAATAGGCTTGGGTAGTAGACACAAGAAGGGATGCTATTTAATGATATGAGGCGCAGTATGCTATTAATACCCAGTTTAACTCAACTTTAAAGGCTCACGAATCAGATCTGTTCCGGCCTGATTTCGGTGGATTTTTTTAAATTTTCAGATGGTTGATATGTGTGGCTTCCCGGACAATCTGATAAAAAGCATGCAAGGTGGTTTTAACTACGGTTTTACCATTGATTTTGCTAACTGATAATGTGTAATTTGAGACTTTTTGGAGTATGCGTTGTCTTTCTTGAGGTGATGTAGCCATGTACGCTAGCGGTATGTTGTTAGTTCATTGTTTTCCCTATATCGAAGGTAGCTGCATACTAAGTCCAATGTTGTGACCTTCACATCGATTGCTATGACCATTGTCCTGATAGTCTCGAATTTGAGCATTTTTCTCTTAGTTAGAGCACATCCTTTTGCCAAAATTGTAATATTCATGTGTTTAACTGTTGTACATTTGATTTTTTGCCATTTTTGTTATATTCATGAGAAAATGTCTTTAACTGTTGATTATTTGATTTGTTACCATTTTTCTCTATGTTTATATTTTACTCGCCATCTCTTAGGTCAGTGATAAGTTTTGACGTTTAAAATGAATTTTTTGACTAAAATTGTTCAAAGAGCCATAATACTGTAATATTTTACTAAGGGTTCGCAAGTAAAACTTATTTCCTTTATTCAAACTGTAACAATTACTTCACAAAATAAAATGCTTTTATTTCAAATACTTTAATCTCTAATACTTTTATTATAACCAAGCACAAGTTTGCAACTCTTTATTCACACTGACATTTATTCACTCAAAGATGGCGCGCAAACTTGTACTTATATGTCATTGTTTACATAACTGGGCATATTCTCCACAATACTAACAATTTTTTAGTAGGATTCAAAATTCTTCCTGAATCTTAGTCCCCATATTACACTTAATAAATTCTATAATTAGATTTGTCATAATTCTAAAAAGTTATAGAGAAATCCTTAAAAGATTATTGAAAAAAAAATCTGTATTTAACCGAGTGAATTGGAGTGTATATATCGAATTATTTGTCAAATTTATTTTACTCGGCTGAAATTGCGAAATGTACATAAATATCAAGCAATTTATACTGTTTTCATTAGAGCCGAAATGAGATAATTTCGAATTATCTCATTTGAAACGTCAAATTTGTATAGGAAATGACGTTCCAAATAAGCTAATTTCGAAATTAACTCATTTTGGGTAATGAAAACGTAGTATTAAGCCTCATTCACATCTGTGTCGTGTGTTCTGTTGTGGAGTCATATGTCGCTGTCATTCCATATATTTTATGCGCCACACTGCAACACAACACATTGAAACGTCAAATTTGTATAGGAAATGACGTTCCAAATAAGCTAATTTCGAAATTACCTCATTTTGGCTAATGAAAATGTAGTATTAAGCCTCATCCACATCTGTGTCGTGTGTTCTGTTGTGGAGTCATGTGTCGCTGTCATTCCATATATTTTATGCGCCGAACTGCAACACAACACACGAGACAGACATGGTTCTACGCATAATGAAATACATTGTATTGATAGCGACACACGGCACCACAACACAAAACACACGACACAGCTATGGTGCAGGCTTTACTCACACCCCAACTCCACAGGCCATGAACGATGGCCAGACTATGGAACATGTCTAAAAAAAATCCCATGGAGTCGCAAAAATCCATTTCCGGGCAGTGACATATCCATACAAATCAGATTGTGGATTCGATTGTAGATTGGATTATGGACATCGTTCATGGCCTGTGGAGTCGGGGTGTCACAAATACATAAATATTTCACAGTCTCGGAACAACAGAAAATACAAACAAAAAATTCGATTGGAATCAAAAAGGAGAAATCCAATCGAAAACGACAGAATACTTCTAGAGTAATAGGAGTCAAAGAGGAGTAACTCCGAAGGGGCGACTTTCCATTACGGTAGCACGCCTAGAATTTTGATTTTTTTTACAGTGAGCTACGGGTCTCTATAGAATAGCTTTCAAATATTACGGTGAGGAAACACCCCTAAATATGATTAAAAAATATTTTAATTTTTCGATTTTGACACTTTTTTTTCACACTACCTACTCAAGTTTTCCTTAACATAGCAATCATTTTCACACGCGAATACTTTTTTTGGGTAGATTAAATAATTCAATTTAACAATTTTAATATGAACAAACTTTTAATAAACATTTAAAGATAAAAAATTGCATTCAATATGCATTTACAATTATTTTGACAGTTCTACCTTTACTATGATAAGTGTTGTGTGGCGTGTGGATTTTATTTGGGATTTTATTTTGGGATTTTTTGTTGGAAAGTTTTTTGCGAATTAGGATGTTTTTTTTTGCGGGTTCAAGGATTTTAACTCCCTTTTCGGGTCCTTTGTCCCGCTCACGCGACTCCGTCGCTCTGCTTAGGGTATGTGCAGTCGTCTGGCAGCCGCCTATGTTGTTAGTCGATCTGTTATCAAAGTTTTTTTTTGTAGTAAACAGTACCTTGGGCGGTTCGGGTCCTCTGTCCCACTCACGCGACTCCGTCGCTCCACTTTGGAAATGCTCAGTCGTCTGGCAGGCACCTATGTTGTCAGTCGATCTGTTATCAAAGTTTTTTTTAGTGGCCCGCTTCGCGGGTTTAGGGATTTTAACTCCCTTTTCGGGTCCTCTGTCCCGCTCACGCGACTCCGTCGCTCCGCTTAGGGTCGTCTGGCAGGCGTCTATGTTGTCAGTCGATCTATTAGCAAAGTTTTTTGTAGTAAACAGTACACTGGGTGGACCGCTTCGCGAGTTTAAGGATTTAACTTTCAAACAGAAAAATAAACAATTCCTCTCATAAATCAAAATATTACAGAAAAATCCCAACAAAATTTACATATCACAACACTTAACATCTATGTGTGTGTACCTCTATGGTAAAGAACTGTCAAAACAAACAAACATTTTGTATGAAAAATTAAAATTTTAAAAATTAATTTTAAATATAAATAAAAGTTTCCTCCCATTAAAATTGCGATATTTATTACTTACTTGTTACTTGTTACTTATTTAATACTAAATCTATCGAATAAAATTATTCGCGTGTGGAAATTCATAATACCGTAGAGGAAAGTTGAGCCACTCCGAACCTTCAACCGAAAACGACATAAGCCTTGAACTCCGAACATCCAATCGAAAACCACATAAAATTCAACCCTAATTCTGGCTTTAGACTTTCTTTTTTCATTCGTTGTTCGGTGTTCGTTCTTCTCTCAACAACGAACAACGAAGAAAGCATTTACATTAGAAAGTTAAACTCTATTTACAAAATTGTTTATTTATATAAATAGGCTTCTTGTGCCATTCAGTAATTAAAAAAACTTCGAAATTGTCCCAACAGTTTGCACGACACTCCAAAACAATGTTCATTTAAACGAACACCGAAATTTCTGACCTGGACCCATGTTTTGTAACTTGCGAAGTGATAAAACTTGTCGAGAAACGGTGAAAATTGGAACGAAACTCATTTTTTCGCACCATCGGGTTTCTGTAACTTTGACAGGCGATAACTTTATCGACTGGAACAAACGGAATAGAAATACTGGAAAAATGCGATAAAATGGGTTTCTGTATCTCTGAAGGTGGATAAGTTTATCATTTAAAACGTCAAATCTTATCACTGACCTAAGAGATGGCGTCTAAATATAAATTTAGAGAAAAATGGTAAGAAATTAAATTCTTTTACAAAAAAAAACATTTAAAACTAAATTCAAACTTGTTTTATTGTAGCTTATTGACGATGAAGAAGAAGCTGATAACGTAAAATAAATTCGATAATAAAAGGAAATCTTAATGAAATTGGTTAATAAGAAAAGAGCAACATAATTTTTGCGAAACATTCAAAATTCTATTTTTGGATCTGCAAGACGTCCGACCATAATGCATCCCCTGACAAATACCTCATAAGCAACATCAGCAACCCAAGATGTTGTTTCATGTAGTAGCGCCACTGCCGTTAGCTTCGCCGCAACGACCATCAACAAATGACAGCCGACTATGAAAAACACAAACAAGAAGCAGAAAAATCCTCTCACCCACAGGATATCATCCTCACAAATGAAAGACGCGAACAAACACGCAAAGATCTGAAACCCTGCACAATTTGCGTAAGCTCTTCGTACAAGATCTTCAGGCTCGCATCAAAAAGTCCATTACCAATGAGGACAGCGAAGAAGACGGTGGCTCTCTAGCCCAGAAACAAAATATTTCATTCCTCGAAAATAACCTCGATCAACTGAACAAAGTGCATAAGCAATTGGCGCGTGACAACGCCGATCTACGTTGCGAATTGCCCGACTTGAGAAACGTCTCCGCACCACAATGGAACGCGTTAAAGCGCTAGAAATCGCACTCAAAGAGGCTTAGGAAGGAGCAATGCGTGAACGCAAACGCTACCAATACGAAGTCAATCGCTTCAAGGAAGCGGGCCGACAGAAGCACCTCGGCCGACGAGGACCACAGGCGCAAATCGCCAAACCCATCCGTGCTGGTTAGGGATATATTGCAATCCGTGGTGGTGGCAGAGCTCAACAGACAAACCCTGTTAGCTCGTATCACATGTCATCAATAAGTGCTTCTCGTCTAACCGTTCGGATTCGCCATACAATTGTAGTTCCGTTTCCATTCCTGTCGACATGCGCACACCGAAATGGTTGCGAGTTGTTAGTCACTAGGCCCGTGGTCTTTCACGAGCCGTTGCGCCACCCAATTTTTAATTTTTATTTATTTTAATATATATTTAAAAAAAAACTTGTTACAGTTAAATAAAAAAAATACTGCATTAATATAAAGTGCATTCGTTGTTGGCAGTCAATCACTTATTCGTAAGGAATCCAACTGAATGAATTTATATATTTGTCACTATTTGTTGTGTCTTGCAATTTTTAGTTCAAAACTAATTTAAGTGCATTTCATGTAGAAGCTGGATGCTGGTGCAACTTTGGCCCATTTTATCTCACGCTCTTCTATGCAGTTGAGAAACTTCGATGAGTTTTGGGTAGTCATTGGCCGACAATATAGGTCTTTCTTAAGGTTATATTATTTTGTTGAAATTTGAAGATATGCAATTCGTCGGCACTCTGTTTAAGATTTCAACTGAGGATCCTCAAATAATATTCTCTGTTCATGTACCCATTAATTAACACCAATTTGGAAACAGCTTTGGCTAATATGCAGCCAAATACCATCACGTCCTTTCATTAACTCAGTCCAGAACATTCTTATTACATTGTGTAGTTTTCCTAAACACGAGAGCTGAAATAACAATTTTTTCTTTATAAATACGGGGGTAAGAGTTCTTGTCATTCTGCCGGCACCAAAAGCATTCTTAATGGCGAGTGGAAAAAACGTAAGTGCAAGTGCACCAAACCAAAACCTATGCCAATAATTCCTTACAATAAAAAAAAACAATTTTCGGAAATATTTTCTTTTATTTTAAAAATTATTTTATTTGAATAATTAGCAATGTAACACAAAATCATAGAGAAAAAACAAATCAATTGTAGTAAGCAGACCTAAACGATCTCTCCGAGTCCCTCTTAAATGACTCGTGCATCTTAGATATATCCTCCAGTTTATTGGATATAGCTCCCGAGGATAATCTAATCCACTTCAATGAGTTCATATGGGCATTCAGAATCTTTCCAATCTAAATAATGGGATCTGTTCTGTGTTGACCCTTGTTAGACTCATTCAGATTATCGATGATCTCCTTTAGATCCTCAGACATTTGTTTTAACTGTGTATCTAAATTTTCGACCAACAAAAAGGTCTACGAACGTTCCACATCGACTTGAGGAATCGTCATGAATTCCTTTTGCAGTGGGACAATGCTCTCTTCTAGTTCGGTGTGTTGAGTGGCAATAAATTCTAGTTCCTGCTCCAAAGTCTGTTGGTCACTTTCACCTTTTGCACAGGATCGTTTAGTTCGAGGATCTTTTGGTTGTTACTTATTAGTACCTATCTTAACCCAGGCATTGATTTGTGTCACCTGATCGGTGTATATTTTCTCTTGTTCTTCCAGTTCCAAGGTCCATTTATTGATGTGTTCTTCGAGTTGATTGTAACTGATTTGTGTCGGCGATTGCTGTGCTGCACTAGAATCAAATGTCTTTGTGGTGGTCGATAAATTTGTTAGTCCAGTTGATGTTGTTTTGGGAAGTAAATTTAACTTCGGCCGACTTCATTTTCATGGCCACCGAGAGCTTTCTAAACAAATCACTGGTTGACATTGATTCAGGGACATTGTGTGCGACTTTGGGGGCGGTGTTCATTTGGGTGGTGGAATTTTTTTAAGCAGGCAATACACTTTCGCGGCTCGTGGTCCTCTAGCCAGTCAGCCATATGCTCGCCAAAGTATTCGTGGATGGTAAAAATGTAGCCGCCGGAGAGCAGAGACACGAACTGAGTGTTCTTCTGTAGAAACGAGACCACTACCATGTGAGTGTATTGATCCTCATCGAGCCGCCCGCTGCCTTTGAAGCACAGATGTTCACCACCCGCATTTGAATTTGCCTCAATGCCCTGGCGTTGTGACCGTAGAAGTCTCTGATGGACGGCAGTGGAAAATGCTACCGGCTCCTCCAGCATTAAGTTGTAGTCCAAATGAAAAGCAGTCGATAAGTGGCCGGCATTGTATTGTTTCGCTGTTTGGCCCACCAAGAAGAATCGCACAGCCTCGGGGGCAGTTAGTTCTATTGAACAGTTCTGCACCAATTTGTAAACTGATACTGGCAAGCAAAGAGCTTGCGAGACACTGCACAGCTAATTCAATTAACCATAAATTATCGTCCATCGTTTTTGTTTAAGAGATAAATTAGTGAAGATAAAGGTTCTAATTATGCAAAAGTTTTTCTTTTGTTTACGATTTTGTACGCTTGAATATTTACTTTGAATTGTTTTGGTTTTCAATTTTGAAATGTCAAAATGACATTGACTTATCGCCTTCCAATGGAAATTCCAGTCCAAAAATATCCCAAGTGGAACTTATCGCATTCAGTTACAGAAACCCAATTTTGTCCAGAGGCGATAAGTGGGGAATGAATCGTTTCATTTTTTAACGATGCGATAACTTATCGCCTGAGTTACAGAACATGGGTCCTGATTTGAATTTGCATGTTCTTCATTAGTTCTTAGTTCGTTGTTCGGTTTTCTCATTTACATTTTCGTTGTTCCGCGAACGAACAACGTACACCGATGATAACACCGAAAGTCTAAAGCCAGCTTAATCCAACTCGATTCGGCTTATCCCAGAAACGTCAGTGGCTAAAAAAAAACACAACAGACAAAAAAAACTCTAATGTCGATTTCGTTTGAACAATTTTAGATTTGATGGTCAAACTCTAGATCAAACGAGGTAAAAAGAACTCAAAACGTGATTTGATCTATACTTGCAATTGTGTGAGTGCCATTTTCTATTGATTTGGATAAAAATGTCACTTTAATTTGGTGTGTGTGCAAGTGCGTGTGAAAAACTGTGTAGGAATCTAGATTTGCAAAATTGATCTAAATCAAATCAGACCACCAGTAGTAAAGAACGTGAAATGTGAGAAAGATAAAAAAAAAATCGAATTATTTTTGATGAATCGAAATCGACATAAATCAAGGCAAACAAACAGCGTTGCCACAATGTTACAAATGTAACAAAAGTGTAACACTATTTTTAAATTTTATTTCATTGTTACAATATTCATGCAAAACGCGGAAAACCCATAGAAAACTTATAAACCCTAGACTTTTATATCGGTAGAAATGAACTGTCAAAATTTGTTTGGGAAAAATAATTTGTAAAATATAGAATTTTGTCTCGAAAAATTGGAAGCGAGAAACGTAGAAATTAAAACGAGCCGAAATCTTGTAGCCCATACAGCGCTGCCGCAGAAAAAAAAATCTTAGTGTCACCAATTATTTTTTTGAGTGCCAAAAAGTGCCACAGAGTGCCAAAGTAAACAAAATCGCATATTCAAATAAAAAGAATAAATATTCTCTATGAATGTTTGAATGTTCAACAACCACTTGAGTGGGTTACCACCACTAGATTTGGCTGAAATTATTGCAATTTCATGGCTGCCACACCAATCATCAGATTCCTTATTTGTGGTGCTTAGTCTTTGTTCAATTTTAATTTATAAATTATAAGGGCCGTCAATTGGAATCGAACCTAGACCAGCTACCTCTGAACCCTATGCACTACGCATTGCGCCACCGAGGTCACCTGATCATGCACATCCAATGTAGCGGTTTTGTCTTTATAAATTGCATATTGAGACAACTAGCATTTTTACTAGCTGCACACAAGTTGGTTGTTAATCATTCGGGTTCTTTCTCTTTTCTCCGTACACGATTTACAAGCCAACAATTCGTTGGACAATTGTAAGGTGAGAGAATGTATGAAAGATTTGACACTGGTCAAGAATTGATTTCAATAAATATTCATTGTTTACATATTTCACTATTAACAAAATAAAATTATAAAATAAAATAAAAAAAAAAAAAAATAGCAAAATTCATTTGCATATTTTATATAGGTAAGATATATGATATCATATGTTAGGTAGCAAAGGGCACGGTAGTGCCCAGGCAAGTTCTGCACTGCATCCTTTTTTACAGTTTCAAAATCAGGCGATTCCTGACCCCCCTTTTACTTATGTACCAATAAAGTCAGAAACTTAAAATTCGCAGTACTTGCTAAGGTTATCAGGTTCAGGCAACTCACCAAGTTTAAATTTTTTAGCATAAGTGGTTCCTGATATATAAGACTGCAAAAACCGTAACTGACTGACTGGACTCACTGACTGCCCATCAAAATTATTGAACACTTCCTAAAATCGTAGAATCATTTAAATTCAACAACGGTAGGTGGTGCGTACAAAAGAACAAATAGAAAATTTAAGATTTTTCATTCAGGGGGGCGTGGTACCCGCCCATTTTCACAGAATTGATATAATTATTATGGAGCACCTCTCTGACTGTCGTACACTGGGAAAATTAAAAATTTGAGATCTTACATGCAGTGGGTGTGGCAACCACCTATTTTCGAAGAATAAATATATATTTAATAGAGAGCACTTCTGCTTGGTGTATTGTTATGAAATTTTATAGAGCGGTTGGTTTTCACGTGCATGTATACAAGTATACAAAGAAAAAATTGTAATTATGAAATTTTTCATGCAGGGGCGTGGCATCTTCACATTAAATACTTAATTTTTCTTGTGATTCTTTCAGTGGCCTTTTATTCCACCCACTTTTCCTGATAAAAAAAAACTCGTGAAATTACACCAAAAACATAAATGTTAAAAAAGAAGCCAAGTTCTTCTATAGGTTAGTATATAAAAACCTTTGCGTATCAAGTCAGCCGTAAAAAGTAGTGAGATCTAAAGTGCGCCAAATTCTAAGTTTGTTAATGTTAAATATTAAATATTTTAAGTAGTGTAGTATCGAAGCACCTCAAAATTATGTTTTCGTGTTTTACTCATTTCTTTTGGAAATTCAATTCAATTCTGTTTTAATTTTAAGTTTCTGTTCCACTTGATGCTTCATTATAGTGACCATACGTCCCGTTTTCAGCGGGACAATCCCGTTTTTGAGGTCTCTGTCCCGCGGCCATAACTGTCCGCTAAATTTCCCGCTTTTCCTACGACGCAACGCCAACGGCCACAACAATTGTCAAAACGAAGTAATTATATAAAATATACTTTACATCCCTGTGCGTGTGCATACAAACTGACGCATATTAATTATTATTATCTGGTAGTCTGTTTGCTGTGAAGTGAAGTTTGTTGAAGATTGGACGGGTTGTTGTAATAAGGTAAATAATAAAAAACAATTCAAATATGTTAGCTCAAAAATTAATAATATTAAGGCTTCCTTATAGATAAATAGAATGTCATCGACCTCATCAGCAGCCAAAAAAAAATGCAAGAGGGAGTACCTATATCTGTACCTATATTCTCGGAAGATTAAACAAAAAATATCCATTCCTGATAACCAGGGAAAGGAGTTTGCTAACTTTGCCTTTTTTTTTTGCGTGATCGTTAGAAAGTATCGATTTTATAAAAATACGATTCATGTCCTCCTGGTTTAAAAAATATGTATTTTATTTTGCCTTTTTTACCCGTTAGTGCTTTTTGTTTTTTTCCTTTTTACCCGTTAGTGTCTTTTTTTTGTCAATTTTGACTTTCTTGACTTTTTTTATCAAAGTTAGTTGTTTTTTTTTTTAACGAAAAATCTTCCAAAAAAATTCTACAAATACAAACTGCATGTAGTTTTTCCATTTCCAGTAGAGATTATTTCACTTAAAAACATGATCCTTACCCAATCTAGAGCACACAGAAAACAAATTTGCTTGCCCTCAATATACAAGAAAAAGAAAGCAGGTAGTGTAGACTGCAGATAGAGTTACAATGATCTTTTCTCAATAAAATTTCTTGTCTTTTTTTTGTTTTTTTACTCATAAAAACAAGATCTTTGCATTTCTCTATGAATGATCGTGCATTTCCTTGCACTGCAAATATCAATGAAAATTTGGCCGAAAGGCGAAAGAGCCAGTAATAGCAAACGAAGTGTTGAAAAAGTTAACTATTGTTTTTAATGTAAATCGTGGACTTAAAACTGTTGAGCAAATGCTGTAATAAATGGCGACGTCAACTCCACACTTTTCGGAAACGTTGAAGTGAATAATGTAGAGTTTAAAATGGACACCACTCGTTCCTGCTCAAGTAGAAAGGTCCTTTAGCTCATTTAAGATGCTTCTTAGAGACAATCGTAGAAGGCTGTTGCCTGAGAACTTCAAAAAGCTGTTGGTAGTTCAATGCTATTATAATTAGGTGTTAAGTTATGTTTATATTCCCTATAGGGGTATTCACGATCGGATGCAACTGGTCTAGTATCATTGCAAAAGTGTAAAATTGAAAAATTTTCTTCCAAACTGACACTCCATGTTGCAATGGGGTTAGGGTATAGCAAAAATGCAAAACTGTTGCAAGATTTAAGGCAGTGTTGTTGTTATAGAGCAAGAACATTTTTGAATTTTACAATTTTGCAATGATACTAAACCAGTTGCAACGGATCGTGAATATCCCTTATATTCAATAAATGCCTTTTTTTGCCTTTTAAATATTTTTTGTTTCCCTTTTTTGATTTTTATAGGTCAGCAAAATCCTTTCCCTGCTGATAACTGTGATAATATTTATGAAAAAAATTAAAATAATAATGAAATTTTTAAGGAAATTCATTCTGCATCGAAATAGAAGAATTAATCTTAAATTTGTAATTAAATCATATATGTAGGTACCATATTTTAATTTTAATTTTCTAGAAAATTATTTATTTTTACTTTGACTTTGTCTAAAAACGTTAACAAGATTGAGGCTGATTTTTTTTTAAGTTTTTATTAAAAAAAAGTTAGCAGATTAATATGCATTTTTACTGATCCCTTTTTTTATTAAAACTAAAAATTGTTATGAAGTCTTAAGCCATACCTGTGTCGTGTGTTGTGTTGCAGTGTGGCGAAAAAAATATATGGAATGACAGCGACACACGACTCCACAACACAACACACGACACAGATGTGGATCCGGTTTTAGTCTGTTCTTTTTTTTTTTTTTAATATGTCATTTGTCGTTTATGTTGCGTAATATTTTAAATTTGTACTTTAAAAAAATCATAATTTCTACTCCCTGTGAAGTTTTGAAAATGTGTCCCGCTTTTGCTTCAAATAAATCTGGTCACTATATGCTTCATGCAACATTCAAAGTTGATGGATGGAATTTATTAGAAGTAGTGGCAGTGACAATGGCATCTACAAATCTTTCATTAGTTTCTTAGGCATCCAACAGTGACAGCGGCATACAAAATCTTTCGCTAGGTATCCTAAGCATCCAACACAATGTTCACTGTAGTAGATTTTTGTGGGGCTTACAAAAAAGAGCAACAAGTGTGGGAATGTTTGTTAATTGTATAAGAAAATTTAATTTTTAATGTTTTTTAATGATTTTTTTTTTATATTTTCATTCAGTGCCAAATTTTAAACTTTGAGTGCCAATGGGTGCACTTTTTAGTGCCAATGGGTGCCAAAGTGCCAAACTCATTTGAAAGTGCCAATTTGGCACTAAAGTGCCACTTTCGGCAGCGCTAGACCCATATCTTATGTGGATTTCCTTTCAACAAAAAAATCAAATCTGTGAAGGGGAAATTTGATTTGTTTAGAAGAAAAGATCAAATTTTCTAAACAAATCAAATCTTTAATGACGAATTCCTTACAGCCATTTGAAGTCGATTTCATTTAAAAATTTTTCTTTGTAGAAGGAATTTAATGTCGATTTCTTTTCAACTATTGGAGATCAAATCTTTTTTTTTGTTGTAAGGAACTCGCAAATAAAATAAATTTTTTTCTGTGATTGTATGTGTGTGCAATTTGACGGGCCCGAACGCACTGTTCTTAAATTTTTTTTTGAAAATGGAAAATTGTAATTCTATCTACATATAGTAAATTTTATTTAATTTATTTTATTTACTGAAGAACGTGAACTTTATACTTTTACTCCACGGTAATAATTTAATTGAACAAATTGACTGAAAAGCCAAACGTAAACAATAGCCAGAGAAATGTCGAATCTTCCTAGTGTGCATAGAGAAAATACTACCTAGAGAACCGACTTAAGGCTCTCCCAAACCAATGCGGAACATTCGTTGCGGCGAAGAAACATTCGCATGTCAAAATGTATTTACATGGTGATATATGAGAGTACCCACACCAACGCGGCGGAGAAACATATGAAATAATTTTGACTGACGAATGTTTCTTCGCCGCAACGAATGTTTCGCATTGGTTTGGGAGAGCCTTTAAGGTGTCCATCACAGATAAGCAATACCTAGATGGGAATCTACGGCTCTCAATTCGGTTTGCCTACAAGCTCAAACGTCAAATGGCCGTGGTGAACATCGGATTTTTGCACTAGTGTACGTGCAGACGACCGTGGTGAAAATCGGATTTTTGCACTAGTGTACGTGAAAAAAAAAATCCGAGTTTCACCTCGGTTCGTGAACAAAATGGCGGAAAATTTAAGAATCCAAGGGTTTGTTTAAAGGTTAGACCGCACTAGACGTGCAGCGGAACTGCGATTCAAAATAATTTGTATGAAATTTTATGAAGTTCAGTTGCCGCTGAGTGCGATATAGCTCACACAATTTCATACAAATAATTTTTTGCCGCGTCGTGAAGTGTAGTTCCGCTGCAGTTGTGTGCGGTCTAACCTTAAATGTGCTAGGTTCTTGTATACCGATTTCCTTTCGACGATTGCAGATTAATTTTTTTTGTTGTAAGGAAGTCGCAAAAAAAATCGTGTAGCCGGTGTAAATTTTCTATATGAAAGAATTGATTTTTGATCTTTTTTTCTAAACAAATCAAATTTTTCTATCACAGATTTGATTTTTTTGTTGAAATGAAAGTTACATTAAGGTTTAACTACATATACCTACCTACTTTTGCAAGAAAGTACAAAAGTGAGAATTTAAAACGTTCGCTAAAGAAACCTTCTTGCAAGAAAACATACAAAAATTGTTTTGACAGAAAATGTAGTGTAACTTCTTATTGGCTGTAAAGCTACTAGCGATGTTGTATTTGTAATGCCTGTAAAATCGTACTGTACTATGGATGGCTTTTGTTATAAAACACGCCTATTGTGTTTTTTCCTCAATCAGAATTGACTTTATTGCAGTTTTTGCAATTAAGAACAGATGAGATTCACACCATTGTGGGTGCTTTCTTTTATCCCCATACAAATTAATTCTGGCAGATGAAGGTTTTGTTGGTATTCCAAATGTTTCGCATCGGCTTAGGAGACCATTTTTGTTGCAACACAATTTAAATTGTGTAAAGGATCTTTCAAATCAACGTTAAAGGCTCTTCCAAACCAATGTAAAACATTCGTTGCGGCGAAGAAACATTCGTCAGTCAAAATTTATTTACATGGTGATAAATGAGAGTGCCCACACCAACGCGGCGGAGAAACATATGAATTAATTTTGACTGACGACTGTTTCTTCGCCGCAACGAATGTTTCGCTTTGGTTTGGGTGAGCCTTAAATCGGAGCGAAACTTTCACGACAACAAAACATTCACTCTTTAAAATTAAGTTACATGAAAATAATTGATAGTAGGTACCCACAATGAAAGCGGTGCGATTTTCCATATGAACCCGATGACTGACAAAAATGTTGTCCACGCATCGGTTTGGGGGACCTTAAATTAATTTCTAAAAATTTACGTCGGAATTTGACCATGATGCAATCCAACCCCTTACGTATAAATTAAAATACTTTCATATATTAAGTGTGTCTGTACCCTAAAACTAAGAATATAGTAGCTGTCAAATTTGCCATGGTGAATTTAATTTTTGTTGATTTCTCGAACCTAATTATTGGTTGGCGAGATTTTTTTTATAATTATTGTGCTGTAGAGCTGAAAAAAAATTGAAATTATGTTTTTAAATTTCATAAACATAATTAGGTCTTTTGCCCTTTGCTATACTCTGCTCATACAGGGCCCCTTCGGAGGCGACAGAGTTCTACAAAAAGTTCTCATCGCGCATCGTCTGCCCAAGTAGCATTTTGGCGAATTGAAAGAAAGAATCATGAAAGCACCAAAAGATTTTTCATTGAAATTCAAGGACTCGTTCAAGTTCCGCTTGCCATGCGGGCATTGTGCTTGGTGAAACAATTATTTTTTTGTTAATTTATTTTTTAATGAAAATCACAAACACCAGAATAGAAATCTTCGCACAGCACATTTATGAAAAAAAAAAATGAACTGTCAAACAAATCAAATTCACCGCGTTAAATTGTTGTTGCAGTTCACATCTATTCATCGACACGAAATGAAATTACAAAAACAACAATGTAAACAAATGGGTTTTGGGGGGTGATACGAACGAAAGATTCCTATCTAGGTATTGCTTATCTGTGGTGTCCATGCTCTTTCACCCTACAAGCTGAATTGAGAGGATTTATGCCCTATTCAGTAAGGATGTGTGCAGTTGCAATGCATTTTAAATGGGACAAAACGAGCTTTGTATGTATGCATTAGGGCATTTGCTCAAACGTGGTCATGTGCTCTTGGTGAATCGGATATACACAAAAGGGAATCCGTTAAATTCAAAAACTGAAAAATAAAATATTTTGTCAATAAAATTGATGCTTCTAAATGTTTATGAACAAAAACTTTATAGCCTTTTATTGCTTCTGGCATATAAATCCAGTAATATTTATTACTATTTCTATTGAAAATAATGAAAATGTAATCAAAAAGTAGAATCACACCCTTGAAATTCCATGCGTATGTGCCCTAACTTCCACCACAAGAAATAGACCAGTTTTGCTCAATCATGTCGAGAATTTTGACAGATAGAATAAAAAAAAACATTGCGCTCCAATCCTATTGATAGACATGTAATTCAAAAACTTTTGCAAAAATTTTTCAGACCCTGTTCGTGTGAAAAGAATTTGAAGAAAAAGTAAGATTTGCAGATGAGTATATTAACAATGTAAGCGAAAAAATAGGAGGAATAAAAAAACTGATGTAAGCAAGACATGTTTTATAGTGAATGAAAAACGTGAAGCACTAAAAAACAAGTTAGCTGACAAAGTGGCTTCTGGAAAATTGAATGAGAATTTTGTCCGGATCAATATCCAAAAGAAGGGTTTCGTTCATGGCAAGAAAACAGTAAACTTCTCTAAATACAAAAAGAGCCAATGGAAACAGAAGAAAGCAGCCGCTTTGATTGGACCCCAAATGAACATGGGTGGATGTGATGGCGGAATCTTGACTTGTTTTCAGTGCGGTCAGCCGGGTCATTTTGCCCAGCAGTGCAAACTTAAAGGTGATTCTCTTCTGCCAGCTACTGTGGATATGGATGATGATAGTCCTTACTTAACTCTAGAAGAGGCAGAGAAGATGGCCAGTCAGAGTGCATTGGTTGTGCATAGCCGGAATTTGGATAAACTTCCAGAAGCAACGAACACGCTTCTGTATAAGAAAGATGGCGAAGAAGATCAAGAAGATGACGAGGAAGAAACTTTTGATGGCAAAGAAAATGAAGCAGAAGCAGACATAGTCGCTGAAATTTATAAAGAAATCCAAGCAGCAACAGAAAAACCAGCTGAAATCCCACCATCTCCACCAAAAGTATATATAGGGCATAAAATCGCCCAGGATTTTCTTGAAAAAGCTGGTCTACTCAATGCTCCCAATAGAGTTTCCAAAGGCGGCGCTATCTATGAACTTAATCCTGACGGATCTATCCCAGCAGCAACAGAAGAAGTCTATGAAGTGCTTAGGATGTTTGGCCACACTGACTTCCGCAAGGGCCAGGATCGGGCCATAATGAGAATTCTCACCGGCCAATCGACATTGGTAACACTCAGCACTGGCAGTGGAAAATTTCTTTGCTATCAACTGCCTGCTTATTTATATAGCAACAAAATGGGTTCTATAATTTTGGTAATTTCGCCGTTGGTATCTTTGATGGAGGATCAAGTTTATGGTGTTCCACATTTTCTACGAGCTCACTGCCTGCATACCAATCAAACTCCGCAACAACGAATAAAAATTCTAGAAATGATCAATAATGGAGAAATTGATATTTTGTTGGTATCGCCCGAGGCAGTGGTGGCCGGCGAACCGGATTCGGTTCGATTTTGAGAAAACTACCGCCCATTGCATTTGCATGTATCGGTAAGGCGCATTGTGTTTCACAATGGAGTCATAATTTCCGAACTAGCTATTTGATGATTTGTAAGGTTTTACAAAAGAATTTGGGTGTAAAAACTGTCTTGGGTTTGACAGCAACGGCAACATTACCCACTAGAACGAGTATAATCAGACATTTGAGCATTCCGGATGGAGAGAAAGGAGTCATTAGTGATGTTCCCTTACCGGACAATTTGCTATTGTCAGTTTCGAAGGATGAAAATAGAGACACAGCTCTGATCGGATTACTGTTTAGTAAAGAGGTTATTAGGGTCAGAGAAGTAAGTTTCCGATGTTATAAAGCCAACCCTACTGAGGAAAACCGGAATAAGTTCAAACAAGCTAGAAAGACCTGTAATGTTCATATTCGACGAACCAAATTTTTGCATGACCAGAAATTAAGGCAAAAAATACTACAATGTCCCACAGGTAGTAAAAATTTTTGGTCATTTGCAAAGAATATAGGAAATGCTACTTCGTCGTCGGTTCCAACGCTCGTCTTCAACGATACACCCTTTGTCAGCTCGATAGATAAAGCCAATTTGCTTGCAGCACAGTTTGCTGTTAATTCGACGCTGCCAGAAAGTGTTATGACTCCTCCTGTACTTGAGAGCGTAAATGATTTCATGGGACAAATCTTCTTTCGCACTCGTGCAGTTGCTAGAGTTCTAAAAGATCTCGACGTACACAAATCCGCTGGCCCGGATAGTATCCCTCCCATTGTTCTGAAGAGGTGTTCTTCAACGCTGGCAAAACCACTGCGTAAGCTTTTCCATCTGTCCTATTCTACTGGTCTCTTTCCGAGTGGATGGAAAACAGCATTTGTCCAGCCTGTCCCTAAAAAAGGCGTATCTTCCTCACCCTCAAACTATCGACCAATTGCACTTACGTCCCTTCTTTCCAAGGTCATGGAAACGCTGATTAATTTCCAGCTAAAGAAATATCTCGAGGAACGAAAGCTTCTTAATGACCGGCAGTACGGCTTTCGTAGCAATAGGTCCACTGGTGATCTGATGGTATATCTCACCGAACAGTGGAACACATCTTTACATCGTTTTGGAGAAAGTAAGATTATTGCCCTTGATATTTCAAAAGCGTTTGATAGAGTTTGGCATCAAGCTCTCTTATCGAAAATGCGCGCATTTGGTTTCGATGAATCTCTTCTTCGTTGGATTAGAAATTACCTTTCGGACCGTTCAATACAAGTTGTATTGGACGGTTTCAAGTCTGAAATTCACAAAATAAATGCTGGTGTGCCCCAGGGCTCCGTTTTGTCTCCGACTCTCTTCCTTATATTCATAAATGATCTTCTGTCTGAAACGTCTAATCCATTAAACTGTTTCGCTGATGACAGCACCCTCAGCTTCTCATATTCGTTTTCAGATTCACATCCATGTCCTTCGGATGTGGAACTTGAACGGCAGCGTATGATTAGCTCATTAAATTCCGATCTTGACAGCATTGTCCAATGGGGAATTAAAAACCGAGTGGAATTTAATGCTTCAAAAACCCAATGCTGTCTACTGTCGTCTAAGAGAAACCCACCCCCTATGCCACTATCCATGAGTGGCACTTGCATTGAGGAAACCGAAAAGCTTTCAGTCCTCGGTATGTGTATAACAGACCACCTTCTGTGGAATGACCACATATTCGACGTCGCCAAAAATGCTGCTAAGTGCTTAGGTTTTCTTCGGCGATGCAAGAAATTTTTCTCTCCTTCTGATCTGGCTGTAATCTATAAAGCCTTTATTCGTCCAAAACTCGAGTACAACTCTCATGTTTGGGCAGGTGCTCCAATAACCCATTTAAGCCTATTGGATAGAATTCAAAGAAGAGCTTTGAAAATGATAGGTGAAAGAAATATAACTGATACATTTGCTTCTCTAGAACACCGCCGCAATGTTTCTTGTATTTCATTATTTTATCGTTATTTTCATAAACAGTGCTCTAGCGAAATAGCCAGTTGCATTCCTCCCCTTAAACAATTCAACCGTAATACTCGCGCTGCTAGGAATGCCCATCAGTTTACCCTTGAGCCCAACTTCGGACGTACTGTCAAGTTCAGGGATTCTTTCTTTTCTCGCACCACGCGAATGTGGAATGCTTTACCCGACTCTATCTTTCCCTCCCATTTTAATATTCAGAACTTCAAAACCAATGTGCATCGGTTCCTCCTCTTAAATCCTTCCCTATTTTCCTAAAGCTCGCACTGTGTTCAACATATTAAGGGTAGTCACAACCCCTTTAGTGCGCGCACATAAAAAAAAAAAAAAAAAAAAAAAAAGGTAAGATAAGAATCGTAGCAATTTATCTTGTAATCTTGTAAATGCAGCATAGCTTAACGGATTTTATTCTAAGACAACGCTGCGTGCATTGAAAGATAGTGAAAAAGATTTATTGCCAACAACTAACTATACTCTGTCTAATAAAAATATTCAGTACAGGAAAGATAGGCAATGGATTTCAATAACTCTGTCCTGTTTTAAGACTCTTAAAGGGCTGCCGTAGTAGGCGTGATCTATTACCACAAATCTGTGAGAAATATCAGTACGATTACCATCTGTTAGATAAGACTTCAAAGTAAATTATTGAGTTTATCATCAAGCAAAATCTTATTCAGCGTCCGTAGTTCATGGTTTGAAAAAAAAATGGATGAACTATTTGTCTTATGGCACAATTATTGACAAAATCGTTGACTTTTCTCTTGAGACCGGATCTTGTTTACATTCTTAGTGTTGACTTGTAATCTTTAGTTCTGTTCTCCTTCAAAAGCCACAGTTCCTTCTGCTGCAGAAAAAACACCAGCAGGTTCTTTTACAGCATTTGTCTCATTTGTCAAGATGGCCATGCAATTAGTAAAACATTTCTCGCTTCAGATTAATCTTATTTCTTTTATTATTTTTTATTATCAACACAAACAAATTAGGCACTAGAATTCTAAATTACATCTCTTAAAATCCATTAATTAACCTTTGTGTAATGGCATTTTAACAGAAACAGCAAGATGCAACACTTTTTCTCCTTTAGTTGAATTATTTGTTCTCAAAAGTTTTAAAAACGATGTTCTCAAAAGCTTTAAAAACGCATAAATCCTCAAGCTCCTTACCTAAAACCAAATAGAAAGCCTGAACACTACGAGGAGAAGGCCCACAAGCAGAAGTCTGCTGTCTGCACTTTGACGTGCAGTAGGTAGATGGTAGGATAAACGAGTATCTGAAGAATTAGCATTATTTTTAGATTTCCAGTTTCTAATCCCACTAAATAAAAGTTATAATAGAAGAAAATATCTGTTAACAACTTTCGCATTTGTATAAAACTTTTGGGTAATTTGGGTATAATTTCCGACGGATAAGTTTCAATTCTTACATTTACTCCGTTTACATGACGGGATTCGACGATCGAATCGGATTTATATTTCAATCTGGGTATACGACCTCACTGAATCGAGTTCAAATCGAATCGAGGTACACTTGAACTGACACTTTAACTTTACTGTTTGCGTGCGGAAATAATTTTATGAATATGGTTACTACGAGAGAACAAAAAAACAACAAAACAAAGCAAATTGAAATACACACACTTAAGGTAAGACCGCACACAACTGCAGCGGAACTACACTTCACGACGCGGCAAAACATTATTTGTATGAAATTGTATGAGCTATATCGCACTAAGCGGCAACTGAACTTCATACAATTTACTGTGAATCGCAGTTCCGCTGCAGTGCAGTTCCGCCTAGTGCGGTCTAACCTTAAAACTCAATTCTTTAATTTTTCAATTCAGGTCTACTTGTATTTTTCGATTCAGTTCAGCTTGCAAAGTGGAATCGGATCGAGAAATCCTGTTTGAATCCGATCCAGGTCTATGGAACTGAATCCGACTTCAAGTCTGATTCAATTCTCCATGTAAACAAAGTAATTAATAAAATAAGCCTCAAGATCAAATTTTTCTTCATGTTTTCAAAAATAATTGGTTTAACCCGTCCTCTTAAGTACGCCGTCACCATTTCCTAGGTTCATAATGCTCTTTATATCAGAAGATTTGCAGCAATTTCCAAAATTTATTAAAATACCTATCAAAATTGTTCGGTTCGTTTCGAAATAGAATACTCCCTTTTAAGTCGAATAACGACACTAATCATTATGTATGTAACGACATTAATCATTATGAATTTATATAATTTTAGTCTAAAGTACATTTAACTTAACAACTTTGGGGACTAAAATGTATATCATTAAGGCATATTTTTTTTTCAGACACAGACATATTATTTGAGCTGTTTTAAATTAGTATTTTTTCTATTTTCAGGACAAATTCGAAAAATTGTTCTCTTTTATGAATGGAAATCCACTAAAAACTACCGATGGACAGATCAGTATTAACGATCATCCGCTCGGTCGTGATTACTGCATCCTTCTGATGGCAAAAAAATTTGTCAGCCAAGACAGCAGTCTCGAGTAATCCCCAAGCCGCATTTCCAGTTGCCACTGTCATCGTTTTTCTTTGGAAACTATTTCCAGACTTTGGCAATTTATTCCTAGCGTACACATTCAAGGAATCACCATTCCTCGTTCCATATTTTATTCCCCAAAAACGTGGACAATCAATAGAAGAGTACTCCAAATTGCTCGGCTATCGAATTGTTGAAGGGGCCATAGAAAATCAGGCTATGTTCTTGAAAAGACAATTGGGCAGTGCTCGACTTTACTCAGCTGTGATGATGACACCAGGGCGTCGTGCTGATGGGTCTGCACATCCATATGGCATAGAGAACGGTTGGATATGGCTGAGTAACTTCATTGCAGTGCATCCATTGCCAGATATTTGTGCCACCCTAATGTTGGAATTCCTCACGAATGCCGGAGCTGACATGTTGGCAACATTTGGAAGACAATTCCGCAAGCTCCTGCTTGTCATTCAATAGCAGTATTTCCCTAAACTATCAGCGGTGGACGAGGGTGGGCCAAAAGCCCGTTTGGAAATAATTCTCGGTAAAATTTTAATGGAAGGACAAATACCAAAGCCACAAGGAATATAGCCCCCAAACTTTTGGTAAACAAAATAATTGGATGTCTCTTGTATGTTTGTGTTAAATTAAAAGAATGACAATTGTTATGTTAAAATTAGCTTATTAATTTAAGAATAATACAAAAAAACTCATATTACGCTAATAATAAATCCAAACGATTGTATTTTTTGATACCCAGTTATTAGTTCTCATAATTAAATTGGCAATCATATATATTTCTGTTCAACTGTTTTTCTTAATCGTCTCCATCCAAATCGAGGTCATTTAATTCGTCTTCAAGGCCGCCTAAGCAATCATCATCGAGGAAAAGATTTTCATTGATTGGAGCCGCATCAGCGTCGGCGGGTGTTTCTGTTTTAACTGCAGCGGCTTCTTCAGCATCTGCGGCATCTTGCTGGTCTTTTAGTCGCGTGTTTGAAGCCACAGTTCCAGTACCATCAACCTAGAAAGCACAACCAAAATAAATAATTTGACCATTGGAAAGAGTTAATATGATTCATTCATACCTCCTGAGCTGCCAAAGATAACGCCGCCAAATCGAGTTCCTTGTATTCCATTGTGTTGTCGTCTTCGTCATCGGAACGGGCCGCATCACCATCCTGCATTGGACCATCGTCAACAAGATCGGGATAGAAGCTAAACATTTCCCTACCAGAGATGCCAAATTGTTTGCCCTTGTTGTAGTCCTTCTTTTTCTTTTCTTCGTCAGCGATGCGCTTCTCTTTCTTCTCCTGGATTTTGCGCTTCTTCCAAGATAAGAAAGATTCCAGAGTTACACGAGTCTGAAGAAATTAAGATTGGTTAGAAGTTTCTCTATGCAACTATAATAATAACAATAGCCAACCTGATGGGGTCCAAGAGCGGAGCGTTCCCTTTCAATCAAATCGACCAAAGAAATCTCGGACGGTTTCTCTTCCTTCTTCTTATCCTTTTGAGGACATATCCGTGTGGAAGGGCATGTCGGTAAATGCAATTTTCTCCATTCGGGCATTCCCAGAACCAACCATATTTGGAATTTTCTAAAGCTTCCAAGAAGAAATTGCAAATCTAAAAGAAGCAGATAAAGAAATAAAAAGGTTTCCATCGTTAATCCAATTAGAATCTTACAATATCAGTTGTTGTAGGACGACGTTTATCATTTGAGTTCTTCTGATCAACAACGGCTTGCAGCTTGACGGTGTCCCAACTTTGCATGTCACCACCTTCGTCATCCCGCATGTCCACGTAGATGGAACGTTTTTCGGTCTAAAATGAGAACAATATTTTAAAATCGAACACACAATATCCAGACAGAAAAAAACTGACCTTATTTTCGATCGTTAACTCGTGAGAGAACTTACACTTGTCGCCCTTACCACAGCTTCCCTGCTTGAAGAAGGCACAGACAAACAGACTTAGGGTCGGTTCCCTTATCGACCTTCTGTCCCTGGATAGGCCTAAAGAGTGCAGCCAATTCCTTTTGTTCCTGCAATTTCTTCTCCTTCTCCTCTTTCTTCTTTTCGGCATCGGTTTTTGGATGATGTCCACCGGCGTGAACTTGTTTCTGGACTTGTTGAATGAATTTTTGTTGCTTAGATCCTTTTTTGTTCTTTAATCCGAATTTTTTGTCCTATTTGTTGGTGTTAAATTAAAAGAAAAAGTGAAATAATATAGTTTATTACATAAAGAACTTACGAGGTGCTTTGAAATTTTACATGGTGTAGCAAGGTGAGCCAAACAAATCTAGAATTTAGCAGATGATCTCAGACACAAGGACTCTCTCAGTGCCCCTTGGCAGTAGATTGTATTTTTAGTAGATTTTTGATTTCTTTAGGAGATTTAAAGTCTTTTGTTTCCAATAAAACGTGTCGCCATCATTTTGATTGGGACTTGCGTTTTAGGAGGAAGTAATTTCCTGTATTATTTACTTCTCCGTGAGCGTTTTGTTCACATTGTATCGCATCTATAAATGAACACAAAAAAAAAAAAACTTTTTAAAGATATTAAAAATACACTTTTATACAAATTAATAAACTTTTATTGAAGTTAAAATAAAAACTTATTTCACGAGTTTCACGTATTTTTTTTTTTTTGAGAACTGTCATTTTTGATAAACCAACAAAAAAACTTACCTGTCAGTTTGAGCAAATTTCGCCATTTTGTTTTTTAATCCACCCCTCACATGGATTCACGGATAGGAAAAAAAGAGTAGATTAAGAGAGTTTTCTCTTACTCCCCTCAAATAAATTTTGCGGGTGTTTAAGGCAAGGGGGGTACGAGTCGGGCCTCTAGGTAGTATACTTACTCTATGCTAGTGTGTGTGCAAGTCGGTGTAAATCTTTCTAATGTCGAATTCCTTAGTCCCGATCTACATTGCCCGATTTTTCAACGTAGATTTTTCCAGAAATCATGTGATATGTACACACAGAACGATTTTTTCCATAAGATTTTTTTCTTGTCTTCTTCATTTTTTTATTGCTGTGCTCTTCATGTTTCATTGAGATGCACTCACACCATCAAACGAACGGCACACTGACACCGAACCATAGAGTAAGTATACTACCTAGAGGCCCGACTCGTACCCCCCTTGCCTTAAACACCCGCAAAATTTATTTGAGGTGAGTAAGAGAAAACTCTTTTAATCTACTCTTTTTTTCCTATCCGTGAATCCATGTGAGTGGTGGATTAAAAAACAAAATGGCGAAATTTGCTCAAACTGACAGGTAAGTTTTTTTGTTGGTTTATCAAAAATGACAGTTCTCAAAAAAAAAAAAAAAAATACGTGAAACTCGTCAAATAAGTTTTTATTTTAACTTCAATAAAAGTTTATTAATTTGTATAAAAGTGTATTTTTAATATCTTTAAAAAGTTTTTTTTTGTGTTCATTTATAGATGCGATACAATGTGAAAAAAGCGCTCACGGAGAAGTAAATAATACAGGAAATTACTTCCTCCTAAAACGCAAGTCCCAATCAAAATGATGGCGACACGTTTTATTGGAAACAAGACTTTAACAGCCGTATTTATTAGATTTCACTAATACTCGGTTCAACCTCGGAATAGTTAAACCGAGTCGAAGCACTTACTCCGGGTTTTCGCCACGTCAAACTAATCCATATTTATAAAATATTTTCTCATCCGTTTTAGTTACGCCTGCCTTATGCCAAATATTCTATCAAAAAAATCACCAATCTAAAACTCTGGTTTTAATAAACGTAAACAAACCTCAGCTGATTTCCATTATTATTCGTTTAAGTTGTTTTGTTATTGGTAGAGTTATTGTTGTAGGAATATTTTGGTAAAAAAATTAACTAATAGATGATAAAAATAAAACAAAACGTTCTGAAAAAATGGGATAGTTCAAAAAAGGTATATTTAAATTTGTAAATATATGTAGGTATGTATATAATTTCTAGATTACAACAGACAAAAATAATTATTTTTGTTTATGTTCATAGATATTTCTCCGACAACTAATCATCCCTCAGTGTCATGGGATCTAAACGAGTTTTGTACTGCTTTGGCCTTCTCCTTCTTCCAGTAATGTTAAACCGTTTAAAGAATTTAAATGATGTATTAATATAAAATAAATCCACTCTTTCGAAGTAACCAAAATGAAAAAAATTGTTTGCACTCCTCTTTGTAAATTTCAGACGATGGCATGTCAAAATGACATTTAGATACTAAAACGGCTTTACTCCGGCTTTAAACCTCCTATGAACCAGTTTTAGCTTACTCCGCCTCTATTCCTGGTATATTTTTTTTTTAAATAAGCTTTCCAGGTTTAGAGGCGTTGTAAAGTCGGAGTAACTTTACGCTGCCGCTAAACCGAGTTAATAAATAAGGCTGTAAATCTCCTAAAGAAATCAAAAATCTACTAAAAATATAATCTACTGCCAATGGACACTGAGAGAGTCCTTGTGTCTGAGATCATCTGCTAAATTCTAGATTTGTTTGGCTCACCTTGCTACACCATGTAAAATAGAAAATTTCAAAGCACCTCTAAGTTCTTTATGTAATAAACATCATTTCCCCTTCTTTTTCAGAATTCTCATTCATAGTGGAAATATCAGCTTGAATTTCGCTGGCCAGGATCATTCAGTTTTCAAAGGAATAAAAACTGCACATATTTACCTGACATCACATCGAATGATCTTCAATAGCAAGAAGCAAAATGAAGAAATTATGTCGTTCAGTGATCCTTTTATTACTATGAGTGATGTGAGTTCACATTTTGATACACCTTAATCCCCAATACTCAACTTTTTTATATGTGCAGGTGGATATTGAACAAACTATTTTCGGAACCTTTTACATTAAAGGCAAAGTGAGTGCTCAACCAAATGACAATTTCATTGGTGAAGTGAAATTCAAGTTGTATTTAAAATCCGGTTGTGCCATCGAATACGGTCAGGCTATGTTGCGAGCCACTTCTATTGCTCAGCTAAATATGGGTTGTTTGAATGATAATCCCGACACTCCAACTGGGGCTTGGCATGAAGCTGGTGGATGCAGCTTATCAACCACCACCAGGCTACTACGAATGGATACCACAAAATGTTGCCTTCGCTAGCCCGGCACCGAATTCAGTGTTTGTGAGCAATACCCTGCTTCATATCCAGGAATCGGTATACGTATGTAAAATTTATTTTTACCTTTAGTTTTGTTCTCGCTTATCTTCTCGACAAATTTTTAACAATTTTACCTTCTATTTTAGATATAATTGAGTTAAACCTTCCAAGAACCTGCACAACTGATTTTCCCGATCCGGATGATCTTGTCAACTTTAAGCTTATAATTTGTCCAGACGAAGGTTTCTACAAAGATGCTCGATTAGAGTTTAATTTCCGAGTCGGCTAAGTGTGCAACTCAAGTTTATCACCCGAATATTGATTTGGAAGGCAATGTCTGTTTGTTCTAAGTAAAGACTGGAATCGAAATTTGACAATTAATTCAATTGTATATTGTCTTCAATATTTGTTCTAGGTAAATAAAGACAAAAAAACTCAATTTTTGATAATTTTAAATTTAAAAACTTATTATTTGATTTTAGGAACCAAATAAAGAGGATCCACTGATCAAAGAAGCAGCTGATTCTTACATTAAGAATATGTCTAGTAAATTAGTATAAACAAAAAACAATGCTAATAATGGTGAAGAATAGTTTTTGTTTCTTTTGCTGCGGGCCCAATATGTTTGTTTTATAAAGCTCAATTCAAAATTAGAACAAAAATATAAGCAAATAGCATTAGCGCAATTATGTTATCGAATACTTTTGTATTTTTTTTTTTATTTTGTTTCCAACAACTGTTAGCACAGTCAAATTCGACAATAAATTCGCTGTGTGCGATTAGTTCTGCATTTTTGATTCATTCTTGGGGCATGTTAGAGTAGTCTGTAGCTATGTTTGCAACTTCGAAAAACCTGTGCTCGCTGCAGGAAAAATGCAACAGCCAAAAAAATGCTAAAATCACCCCATTTTTTCCGACATTTTCCTTTATAACTTTGGAAATACGCAACTTAGAAAAAAGCCATCCACTACATTCTTGTTTGTTATAAAATTTTCTACAAGACCACATTATTTTAAAATTCATGTATGTTTTATTTGAGTTGCTATCTAAACATTGGTAAACAAAAATCTGAAAACTAAGTAATTTTGAAGCGCTGAAAAAATAGGTCAAAAATTTTCCAACTCTGCTAAAAATTTGGAATCAAATAGTCTAGAGTATTACAAGACGAAATTAAAAAAATCGATCCAAATCGGTAAAATAGTTTTGGCAAGAAATATGATGTGCAACTAAGTGCAACAAGCTATTATTGCATCATTGTTGTGGTCAAAGTGGGACACTTAAGTTGTCACTGATTTTTGTTCACGTACTTGGAACCTATGATAAAATATATATATGATATTTATATCTTTTTCTAAGCCACTTTGGTAGCGATTTTAAAAGTTCCGAAAATTGTTCACTTAGCATATAAATATGAGTCGTACTCGTACTCGTATAGACATGGTATTGTTCTTTTGATTATGGTATGTAGTATAAACGGCTACAAATTGCATATGAACAAAATTTGGAGCTGTATAAAACACTTACATATTTCTTTCCTCATTTTTTTTTTTGCATTTCAAAAATGCATTTTGGTCCGCTGTATCGCGAACATGTTATGCAATGCAGTTTGCATTGATACAAATAGCATATCCACTAAATATGAAGCGGTATAAAACACTTTTAGCAAATCGTTAAACAAATCTCGTAATAAAAAAATTTGTTTTATGACATTTTAACGATTTTGAAATGATTTGAAATGAATTGCTAAAGTTACGATTGTAATACATTAAAATACCTTTCCGATGACGTATTTCTTGTCCAGCTAGAATGCTATTTTTGACCACATTCCTAACCTTATTTATATCCAACTTTCAACATCTCAATATTTTTCTTTAAGAATTGTTAGTTAGTTTAAGAAATTTCCATTTGTTTATTTTGTCTTAAAAAAGCTTGTAACGAAAATATCGGGAGCTTTTAAGGCAAAATTAACTGAATTCATATTTTTTTTATATACTTATTACCAAAGAAACTTTTGTTTCTGTTTTTTATTTAATAACAAAAAATAAATTGCGATAAGAAAACAATAAAAAATCATAATAAGAGAAGTATAATATATATTATGTACTAATTTAAATCGCAATAAAGAAGCTTTCATATACAAACAACAGCACACACAGTCTTCAAGGAAATTCTTGTAGGACTTATTAGATAAAGATTTTTAATAATTTTTGTTCTTATCTTAAACATTTTTTTTGTTTTACACAAGTTAAATCGCCTAATCTACAATTGCAACTGTGTAGAGGGTATTCCTCTTGATTAAATACAATCGCTTATAAAAATAATTGGTGAATGAAAAAACTTTTTTATTTCATGCTAATTGCGATGTTTAGTCCATAATTTTGTTTTAAATAAATTGGCGGGGATGGACACTAGAAGGTTTTACAAATCTTCATCCTCCTCGGGCAAAGCAGTCTCCTGTGCCTCTTCGATTTAAACTTGGGCATAAATTGAATGAAAAATATCTTGTATGTTGTCATGGATCCCACTGCCTGAAATTGAACAAAAAAATATTTTTAAATTTAAATTATTTACATAAAACATTTTTTTAATTTTTTGTGTGTAAAGCAAAATCTATATAAATAGCCCTAAATAACTTTTGTGGTACCATTTTCTCAAGAAGTGTGTAACTGATTTCGATAAATTGTATATGGTTAGAAGGCCACACATGAGACATGCACTTATACACTGTGGGTCAAATTTGATTTACACTGCCGATCACTTTGCATATTTGCAACTATAGAGCAACATCTCAATCAAACATATTTCTGACATTTTAGCCGAATATAGTAAGGTGAGCAATAAACAGTAAAGCCTTAAGTCTTATTCAACAAATATTTCTTGCGACTCGCGATTTATATTTTTGGTATCTAAAAAATTTTCAAACAAATTGTTTGACTCTAGAGTGAGTCATTGTAAGGGTTTGTTCGTCAAATTTCAGCCATTGGGCGATACTATTCTAAATAATTAAGACATACATTTTATTTATACAAGACATTTTCTTTCTTATGTACAATTTTTTATATAAGAAAGAAAGGAATTCTTTGAATTTTTTTGAGTCTGTTATATTCGTCATCAACTGTAGCAACTTCTATTACAACAGCCGTAACTAGCTCCGGTGGAGTTGACATCTATTATCTTCCCTATAAAACAAAAATAATATTTTTTATTATTTGGAATCAGGCCTGTTGAGCTCGAATAATAATCGTCATAAAATTTTCCAATTAATTTTTTCATCATGAAAACGAAAAATGTGTACCTACTTAAATGTATACAGGGTGTCCACCTGGAATGCCTCATAGTAGACTTAATGACCGTCCTGAAAACTAATAGAAAAAAGTTCTATCCCAACCACAAGAAAAGATATGTGCATATTAACTGTTGGAATTCTTAAAGAAACAAATTATTAAACTTTGATTTTCGATGCAAAATGTGAAAGAAAATAATTTTTGAAAAAGTTAAATCATCTCTGGTATGAAAAAATGCATGAATAGATACCTGAGTGGCCAACTATTTTTAAAATATGCTCGTTCCATGCGGATTTCAAAATGGTATAATTTATTATTGCATGCACGAGAGTCAATTTAGCAAAAACAAATGTTTTAAAAATTAGTAAAACGTAAAATTAATATCATGCGTTCAACATGGTAGATTTTTGATTGATTGCCTGTTTTTATGATGTTGTCCTAGTGATAAATCCAAGCTTTTAACTTCTAGGGCCAATTGCAACATTACCAGAAATGTCAACAAAGTGCAAGAAACGGCTACATTTTCAAGCTATTTTGAATTATACCTGGTCTATTGCGCCCAAACAAAACCATATAATATTTTCGCAGTTGCTATAAGTTTATTTGTTATTTTCTTTAAACAAATAGTCTTTTGATCCAACTTTCAATCAATTGACCACTTAGTTAGAAAACAAAATCAGAAATAGGTATTTTGTTTAGTGTTTTCCACCCAATCTAATACAGTCTCTGCACCTCAGAATAAATAAAAGTCTTATAATATTCTTGTTAAGAATCTTGTCAGAATCTTGTAATGCGGCTGCCTCCACAGATCAAGTTGATTTAGGTCTGGTGAACGAGGTGGCCATAAAATTGGTCCCAGACCTCATATCCATCTCCCTGTATATCTGGATTATTTGTAATGCAGCGGCTTGCACAAAATTCCACACCCCCTCTGAGAAGCTGATCGGCTTGCTGTATTCGATTTATTTAATGCACCTCTTATAAGAAAATTAATTTGGTAATAACCACTACCAAAATATTTGATGGTTTTGTAAAAGGCCAACTGAAAAGGTGTAATTCAAAACTTTGTTAACATTTTTGGTAATGTGGCATTTGGCCCTAGAAGTTAAAAGCTTGGAATTTTCATTAGGACAACATTATAAAAACAGGCAATAAATCAAAATTCTACTACATACATATGTTCAACACAATATGGTATGATTTTAACGTTTAATGTGCTAATTTTGGAAAGTTATGTTTTGACAATTACAATATCCCACAAAAGTAAATATACACCAAAAACTAGTGTTCTCATGAGTCCAGTGTATACTTTTTTTGTAGTTACAGTGTACTTTGAGATGTTTATTTAAAAAAATATTTTTCAGAATTAAGAACTAACAAATTATGACTTACGTATTCTAAAATAGTGTATGGATGATCAATACCATTAACTCGCTCGCTCATTATCACATATCGTTGTTGAATGGCCAACGCTTCCTGTGGATCTGCTCAGGCGGGCCAACATCCTAAGACACTGTCCATTCTCAGAGTGCATTGCACCGAACACATTATTTAACAAATTTAATGCCTCATTTATCAGTTCATAACCTTCCTTAAAGTAACCCTGTTGAATTTTCGATTGACCAGTCGTATAGAAATTATAAGCGTCAGTGGCTCTAGGATTAATATGCTTGACAATTGGGAAGACATTGACAATATCCTCGTCGGTGAAAGTAGGCTTGTTCCGTGACTCAAAGTTATATTCCCTCAGTAAAATTTTAATGCCTACTTTCAAACAGAATGCTCGGAGAATGCTGATTTTTTGTAACTTTTATGTTTCAATAACCGATCGCTGATCCTCACATTCCAAATCAAAGTCGTAATAGGCTTTGATTTCACGCTTAATATGTTGCCACATTGTTGTCGTTCCCAAAGAGTGCGTTTTTACCATTCTTACGTTTATTGCGACGTTTGTTAGTCTTTTGTAGCTCATCTGATCCCAATGCTGGTGCCGTTACAGGTCCACTAGTAAGGAAACAGTTTAAGAAACGACTAATTGCTGATGATAAGCTCATAACTTCCGTATTTTGCATGTAAGTGTAGTAAATATGTTTAGCTGCACGAACAATTAACTCCTGGACGGCAATGTGATAGAGGTATTCGAGTCTTGGAACCTGTCCTAGTAGCTGAGCTACTTTTCCCAAATACCTTGAATTTTAAAATACAGTACAAATTAAATAAAAATAAAAAAAATAAACACTCTAGCTGACCTTATATTAATGCCCCGGGCATGTAATGTTTCATTCAAATTACAACCATCAATAGCTGCCGACAAATGATCCATATGCTCCTTGATAAACGCAGGAATCTGCTTCTGCACCAAGAACTCTGCTGCATCTCTTACTAGTTGCTTTTGTTTTTTAAGCGAACTGGACGAGTTGCTGGAGTCTACATGACTAATTCCCGGCGAGTAAACATCGGGATTAAAACGGAAGTCAAACTCGTACTCCTTTAAAGATCCAACAGCTGTACACGCTCGTTTAACAACTTCAGCTGCTTGTTTCTTATCGTGAGCGTTGGTCTCGTTTACTTTTTGTCAATTTGTTGGCTTCCTCTGTTGACGCATTCGCATTGATCTCTTCGGTGGTGACTTTTTCTATTGCTTTTTCCTCATATCTGTTCTTATCCTCAATTGCTGGTTGGTTCTTGTTGGCATCTGTTTGAGTAGCTGCTGCTTCAGCCTTCTTTTTATTAGCATTCAACTGTTATAAGTGCTGAGCTGCATTTCGAATGCAACTAACATAACGATCTTCGATGAAAGACTCCAAAAGCTCCTGTCGCAGACAAGAAAGCTTATGTTTATGCTCGATGGGGAATCCCATTGCTTTCAATTCAGCACTTGGTTCCTCGCCTTCGATCTTTAAAAAGTTCAAATCTGGTGGGAACGTACGTAGGAGATCTAAAATATAATGACGCCCGTCATTGCCAATGATTCCTTTGCACTCTACTGAGGAGCACAGCTCCACTTCCTCATCCTTTTCATTTAGGACAGAGTGAGGCAGAATTTTCAGATGCTTGGCAGCCTTACGAAGCAATTCCAAGTTCTTTGGATGGCTCAAAACTGTTTTGCCGAAATCAATCGAACCATAAACAACAGATTGTTCCTGGTCACGTTCGAGAATTCCCGGAATAATCGATTGTGCTGTGATGCGATATCCTTGATAATCAATTACAACCGTACCAAGTGTGTATAGTCCCTCGACATCAACTGCACTGTACACACGAACACCATACAAATCATTTCGTGGCGCTACAAATGCAGCAACATCCCCACCTAGCTCTTTGTAATGATCGCGAACATCGAAGCCCAGAGAGAAGAAAATATTATTCCAAATGAACATTTGCATTTTTGGATCTTCACCGGGATTAATGGCCAGAACATTGCCATCAATTACTGCCATAGCACCACGTGTGGCGGCAATGACAAAGTCTCCATGAACTTTGAAGATAGCACGCTCACGCAGTAAGCGGTCTGGCAGTGTTTTGCGTGGAAGTTCGCGAGTTGTTTGTAATTCCTCGTTCCAGTCTCGGGTTTGGCCCGGAATGTGTTCTTCATAGCTGTAAAAAAAAATCATCACTTAGCATGAAAGTTTAAGATAAAAACACAAAAAAATACCCTAATTTCGATGAAAAAGCATCCTCTGCTCTTATGGCATCAATTGTATGCTCTAACTGGGGTGATGACCAAGTGAAGACCTGGTAGGGTTTCGCAACCAATTTCGCGAAAATAATTTTCGAATTATTCAACGATAATCAAGTTTCGCGGGTTTGTTTCATTAAAAACTATTAAAAATATTGACCAAACAAATTATAATTATTTTGTTGTCGCAAAATTGCAGCAACAGCAAGTGTCAAAACAATCCACCAAATGTTGCTCAGTTGCTGTACGGCTTGTGGGGGAATTCAGGGCATGTACGCATTGAATTTCAAGGGTGTGTATCTACTTTTTAATTACATTTTCTTTGTTTTCAACACAAATAGTTATAAATATTACTGGATTTTTATGCCAGAAGCAATAAAAAGCTATTTTAAATAAAGTTTTTGTTCATAAACATTCAGAAACATCAATTTTATTGACAAAATATTTTATTTTACAATTTTTGAATTTAACGGATAACCTTTTTTGAATATCTGATTCACCAAATTGAGCACATGACCACGTTTGAGCAAATGCCCTAATGCATACATACAAAGCTCGTTTTGTCCCATTTAAAATGCATTGCAACTGCACACATCCTTACTGAATAGGGCATAAATCCTCTCAATTCAGCTTGTAGGGTGAAAGAGCATGGACACCTTAAGTCGGTTCTCTAGGTAGTATTTTCTCTATGCTTTTTCCAAGGGAAATTCATTTTGTGAGGAATTCCCGATAGGTGTTATATTTAACTGTTGTGTTAATACAAAGACAAACACCATTATTGTTTATAGCAACTAACAAAAACATTGGTTCAGCATTTAATTGTAGTTTCACTCTACAATACAGTTTTTATTTACACAAGCCTAATTTAAAAAAAAAATTGTAATTTTTGTATATCATTAGAATAAAACAAAATTAAAATTAAATTAAAGATAAATAAATTCTTAGACAAACTGTTCTTAGCTGTTGGCTGAGAGTTCTAACAATCTCCAAGCTGCTTTCAGATTCATTTCATTCGGATCTCGACATAATACCCAAACGTAATTTACACGCATTACTTTTTCTGGGTCACCTTCTACTACTTTTTTATGAACTCGATCTCGCACGCACATTATTTGTTGTGACTGGAAGGTAATAATAAGAACAGGTCCCTGTTCCATGACTTTTCCCATAACCAAATCAATATTTTATATAGACAGATCAAACATAACTAACAATAAATCGTTCCTAAATAAAATGTAACAATTTTCAACTTAATCTAATAATGACACTTCAACATTTTTTTTGACAAAACAACCATAGTCAACTATGGTTAGTAAAAGAACGCACCACAGATGTAGAAACTGATATAGTATACTTGTATAATGGAACTAAAAAAGTTGCAACTATTAGGAGAGACATGACAGACCCTTTAAAAACTCTAACCACAGTAGTATCACTACTATTTTACTAATTACGACCCTTTTTTGGTAGGCGGCCGGCTTCTGGAGACGGTCGGAATTAGGCAACTCTACCCTACATACCTAACCTACAGATGATGTATCTATGCGCACAAGCGCATCTGTACAAAAAATCGAAGGAAGATTGTATAAGTATCCGTACACAAAAAAACAGATACCTCTCGTACACTTTTCTTCTTGTTATTACTTGCTCTGTTTTGGTGATTTTTTTTGCGACAGTCAATGCGTTCCACAAAAATTTAAAATCTCGATTTGGAGTATGTAGCGACATTTAGTGAGGTTATCAATTTTTTTCGTGGTTCCTCTATGTGTATAAACTCAATGGTATTACTTCAAATTGATAGTTTCGGATAGCTTTTCTAACCCTGACGCTATACGAGCCAGTACTGGCAAGCCAGTTGGCTACATAGATTGACAAGTTCGTATACGTGAACATGCTGTGACGTAGGCGGCAGGCAACTTGTAAGCAAGTTGCTTTCAAGTATCTGCGGTCACGTTCAGCTTTTATTAGGACAGCCTATCAAGGATTCTAAATACACAATTTTATTGAATTTGCTTTGGCATGGGACTTCGATTTTTTCTTAAACAAAAAATGACGACGAATTCTGCATCAAGTCTTGCGATGGTCAACGCATAATACTGCCAATGCGTTGAAGGATGCATTGAAAGATGTCGCGTCAAATTAACATGGATTGATTTTCATCTAATTCAAAAATTTCGATTTTTTTTAAATAATTAAAAAAAAATTGATTTTTTGGAGGTTTTTTAATCCATCTTCATCGAAGCCATCCTTTAATGTAATTTGACAGTTCATGCGTTGACAGATAGGCAAGAAACTAAATTACGTCGTACGAGGAATATTTCGTTCCAAAATGTCACATAAAGTCGCTAAAATCGCCTTTCCCGCGCAAAAAAATTTAATCTCAAAAAATTGAGATATCTTTAAGTTTTTCAATGCATCATCTCCGTAGCAATCTTTCAATTTAATTTGACAGTCTATGGCTGACAAATCGGTAACAGAATGTACCAAATGTCACGAAATCCCCAAAACTCTCATTTTTCCCAAGAAAAAAAAAATATACTTTAAAAAAATTAGGATTTTTAAGAGATGTTGTACATTTCATCATAATCATATCCTTCAATCATATTTGACAGTTGCCTATTTTGGAAATGTTAAAAATTCCTGGTCCCTCCTCTCATTAGAAGTTGTGGTAGAAAGAATATTTAATTTTGTATTAAATTTCCAACGAAAAGCTATCCATATAGCTTTACATACAAGTCAGAACGAGGCCAGTGTCTTCTCTACTGGCTTCCCAACTGGTTTCGAAAATGGCAAGCCAGTTGACGAGCAAGTTGCTCAGGTTTGTATGTGTTTGTAAGAAAATTTAAATGTATTGTAACTTGTAAGCCAGTACTGGCTCGTGTAACCTCAGGGTAATAGCCCTCTTTCAGGTACAAAAAAATCGGCCGTCCTATATTTCGTTCCATAAAAGATTGTTTTTATGCTAGTTTTCCTGTACTATCAATCATACTTTTTCCAAGGGAAATTCTTTTTGTGAGGAATTCCCGATAGGTGTTATATTTAACTGTTGTGTTAATACAAAGACAAACACCATTATTGCTTATAGCAACTAACAAAAAACATTGGTTCAGCATTTAATTGTAGTTTCACTCTACAATACATTTTTATTTACACAAGCCTAATTTAAAAAAAAAATTGTAATTTTTGTATATCATTAGAATAAAACAAAATTAAAATTAAATCAAAGATAAATAAATTCCTAGACAAACTGTTGTTGGCTATTGGCTGAGAGTTCTAACAATCTCCAAGCTGCTTTCAGATTCATTTCATTCGGATCTCGACATAATACCCAAACGTAATTTACACGCATTACTTTTTCTGGGTCACCTTCTACTACTTTTTTATGAACTCGATCTCGCACGCACATTATTTGTTGTGACTGGAAGGTAATAATAAGAACAGGTCCCTGTTCCATGACTTTTCCCATAACCAAATCAATATTTTATATAGACAGATCAAACATAACTAACAATAAATCGTTCCTAAATAAAATGTAACAATTTTCAACTTAATCTAATAATGACACTTCAACATTTTTTTTGACATAACAACCATAGTCAACTATGGTTAGTAAAAGAACGCACCACAGATGTAGAAACTGATATAGTATACTTGTATAATGGAACTAAAAAAGTTGCAACTATTAGGAGAGACATGACAGACCCTTTAAAAACTCTAACCACAGTAGTATCACTACTATTTTACTAATTACGACCCTTTTTTGGTAGGCGGCCGGCTTCTGGAGACGGTCAGAATTAGGCAACTCTACCCTACATACCTAACCTACAGATGATGTATCTATGCGCACAAGCGCATCTGTACAAAAAATCGAAGGAAGATTGTATAAGTATCCGTACACAAAAAAACAGATACCTCTCGTACACTTTTCTTCTTGTTATTACTTGCTCTGTTTTGGTGATTTTTTTTGCGACAGTCAATGCGTTCCACAAAAATTTAAAATCTCGATTTGGAGTATGTAGCGACATTTAGTGAGGTTATCAATTTTTTTCGTGGTTCCTCTATGTGTATAAACTCAATGGTATTACTTCAAATTGATAGTTTCGGATAGCTTTTCTAACCCTGACGCTATACGAGCCAGTACTGGCAAGCCAGTTGGCTACATAGATTGACAAGTTCGTATACGTGAACATGCTGTGACGTAGGCGGCAGGCAACTTGTAAGCAAGTTGCTTTCAAGTATCTGCGGTCACGTTCAGCTTTTATTAGGACAGCCTATCAAGGATTCTAAATACACAATTTTATTGAATTTGCTTTGGCATGGGACTTCGATTTTTTCTTAAACAAAAAATGACGACGAATTCTGCATCAAGTCTTGCGATGGTCAACGCATAATACTGCCAATGCGTTGAAGGATGCATTGAAAGATGTCGCGTCAAATTAACATGGATTGATTTTCATCTAATTCAAAAATTTCGATTTTTTTTAAATAATTAAAAAAAAATTGATTTTTTGGAGGTTTTTTAATCCATCTTCATCGAAGCCATCCTTTAATGTAATTTGACAGTTCATGCGTTGACAGATAGGCAAGAAACTAAATTACGTCGTACGAGGAATATTTCGTTCCAAAATGTCACATAAAGTCGCTAAAATCGCCTTTCCCGCGCAAAAAAATTTAATCTCAAAAAATTGAGATATCTTTAAGTTTTTCAATGCATCATCTCCGTAGCAATCTTTCAATTTAATTTGACAGTCTATGGCTGACAAATCGGTAACAGAATGTACCAAATGTCACGAAATCCCCAAAACTCTCATTTTTCCCAAGAAAAAAAAAATATACTTTAAAAAAATTAGGATTTTTAAGAGATGTTGTACATTTCATCATAATCATATCCTTCAATCATATTTGACAGTTGCCTATTTTGGAAATGTTAAAAATTCCTGGTCCCTCCTCTCATTAGAAGTTGTGGTAGAAAGAATATTTAATTTTGTATTAAATTTCCAACGAAAAGCTATCCATATAGCTTTACATACAAGTCAGAACGAGGCCAGTGTCTTCTCTACTGGCTTCCCAACTGGTTTCGAAAATGGCAAGCCAGTTGACGAGCAAGTTGCTCAGGTTTGTATGTGTTTGTAAGAAAATTTAAATGTATTGTAACTTGTAAGCCAGTACTGGCTCGTGTAACCTCAGGGTAATAGCCCTCTTTCAGGTACAAAAAAATCGGCCGTCCTATATTTCGTTCCATAAAAGATTGTTTTTATGCTAGTTTTCCTGTACTATCAATCATACTTTTTCCAAGGGAAATTCTTTTTGTGAGGAATTCCCGATAGGTGTTATATTTAACTGTTGTGTTAATACAAAGACAAACACCATTATTGCTTATAGCAACTAACAAAAAACATTGGTTCAGCATTTAATTGTAGTTTCACTCTACAATACATTTTTATTTACACAAGCCTAATTTAAAAAAAAAATTGTAATTTTTGTATATCATTAGAATAAAACAAAATTAAAATTAAATCAAAGATAAATAAATTCCTAGACAAACTGTTGTTGGCTATTGGCTGAGAGTTCTAACAATCTCCAAGCTGCTTTCAGATTCATTTCATTCGGATCTCGACATAATACCCAAACGTAATTTACACGCATTACTTTTTCTGGGTCACCTTCTACTACTTTTTTATGAACTCGATCTCGCACGCACATTATTTGTTGTGACTGGAAGGTAATAATAAGAACAGGTCCCTGTTCCATGACTTTTCCCATAACCAAATCAATATTTTATATAGACAGATCAAACATAACTAACAATAAATCGTTCCTAAATAAAATGTAACAATTTTCAACTTAATCTAATAATGACACTTCAACATTTTTTTTGACATAACAACCATAGTCAACTATGGTTAGTAAAAGAACGCACCACAGATGTAGAAACTGATATAGTATACTTGTATAATGGAACTAAAAAAGTTGCAACTATTAGGAGAGACATGACAGACCCTTTAAAAACTCTAACCACAGTAGTATCACTACTATTTTACTAATTACGACCCTTTTTTGGTAGGCGGCCGGCTTCTGGAGACGGTCAGAATTAGGCAACTCTACCCTACATACCTAACCTACAGATGATGTATCTATGCGCACAAGCGCATCTGTACAAAAAATCGAAGGAAGATTGTATAAGTATCCGTACACAAAAAAACAGATACCTCTCGTACACTTTTCTTCTTGTTATTACTTGCTCTGTTTTGGTGATTTTTTTTGCGACAGTCAATGCGTTCCACAAAAATTTAAAATCTCGATTTGGAGTATGTAGCGACATTTAGTGAGGTTATCAATTTTTTTCGTGGTTCCTCTATGTGTATAAACTCAATGGTATTACTTCAAATTGATAGTTTCGGATAGCTTTTCTAACCCTGACGCTATACGAGCCAGTACTGGCAAGCCAGTTGGCTACATAGATTGACAAGTTCGTATACGTGAACATGCTGTGACGTAGGCGGCAGGCAACTTGTAAGCAAGTTGCTTTCAAGTATCTGCGGTCACGTTCAGCTTTTATTAGGACAGCCTATCAAGGATTCTAAATACACAATTTTATTGAATTTGCTTTGGCATGGGACTTCGATTTTTTCTTAAACAAAAAATGACGACGAATTCTGCATCAAGTCTTGCGATGGTCAACGCATAATACTGCCAATGCGTTGAAGGATGCATTGAAAGATGTCGCGTCAAATTAACATGGATTGCTTTTCATCTAATTCAAAAATTTCGATTTTTTTTAAATAATTAAAAAAAAATTGATTTTTTGGAGGTTTTTTAATCCATCTGCATCGAAGCCATCCTTTAATGTAATTTGACAGTTCATGCGTTGACAGATAGGCAAGAAACTAAATTACGTCGTACGAGGAATATTTCGTTCCAAAATGTCACATAAAGTCGCTAAAATCGCCTTTCCCGCGCAAAAAAATTTAATCTCAAAAAATTGAGATATCTTTAAGTTTTTCAATGCATCATCTCCGTAGCAATCTTTCAATTTAATTTGACAGTCTATGGCTGACAAATCGGTAACAGAATGTACCAAATGTCACGAAATCCCCAAAACTCTCATTTTTCCCAAGAAAAAAAAAAATATACTTTAAAAAAATTAGGATTTTTAAGAGATGTTGTACATTTCATCATAATCATATCCTTCAATCATATTTGACAGTTGCCTATTTTGGAAATGTTAAAAATTCCTGGTCCCTCCTCTCATTAGAAGTTGTGGTAGAAAGAATATTTAATTTTGTATTAAATTTCCAACGAAAAGCTATCCATATAGCTTTACATACAAGTCAGAACGAGGCCAGTGTCTTCTCTACTGGCTTCCCAACTGGTTTCGAAAATGGCAAGCCAGTTGACGAGCAAGTTGCTCAGGTTTGTATGTGTTTGTAAGAAAATTTAAATGTATTGTAACTTGTAAGCCAGTACTGGCTCGTGTAACCTCAGGGTAATAGCCCTCTTTCAGGTACAAAAAAATCGGCCGTCCTATATTTTGTTCCATAAAAGATTGTTTTTATGCTAGTTTTCCTGTACTATCAATCATACTTTTTCCAAGGGAAATTCTTTTTGTGAGGAATTCCCGATAGGTGTTATATTTAACTGTTGTGTTAATACAAAGACAAACACCATTATTGCTTATAGCAACTAACAAAAAACATTGGTTCAGCATTTAATTGTAGTTTCACTCTACAATACATTTTTATTTACACAAGCCTAATTTAAAAAAAAAATTGTAATTTTTGTATATCATTAGAATAAAACAAAATTAAAATTAAATCAAAGATAAATAAATTCCTAGACAAACTGTTGTTGGCTATTGGCTGAGAGTTCTAACAATCTCCAAGCTGCTTTCAGATTCATTTCATTCGGATCTCGACATAATACCCAAACGTAATTTACACGCATTACTTTTTCTGGGTTACCTTCTACTACTTTTTTATGAACTCGATCTCGCACGCACATTATTTGTTGTGACTGGAAGGTAATAATAAGAACAGGTCCCTGTTCCATGACTTTTCCCATAACCAAATCAATATTTTCGATGTCAAGGATTTTTGAATCCAAGTATAGGCCAGCTGTCATAGCTTGATTAATAGGAGTGGCTATAATATTGTAGGTGCTTTCAAAACACCAATCCTTTAAAATTTCTAAATTGCCGTGCACCATCGCCTCGAGGATGTTGGGTATGATGTCGGTTTCACAGTCGCGTAAAAATTGCTTTTGATCAAAGTTAGGATCGATTTTGCAGAGTTCGGTGAGTGTTTCGGAAAGTTCTGTTTTGGAAAACAGATTGCCCATGACATCGGAGACCTTATCAGTCAATAGGCGCGACGCACGAATCATAGGATTTTCCGATTCATCATACTTAATTTTCCAATCAAGAACTTTATTCACATAGGTGTTGTTGTTTTTGAAATCCTCCCACGATTGAAAGAATTTGGAATCCTTGTGTAATTCAACGCCTGTCGCATATATATTCGCTTTTACAATGCGAGCGTCTGAACTGGTGACAACTTCAACACGTTTTCTTAACTTTTCTGGACTTCGGTAGACTCTTCCTTGTATGCTCTGGGTTTCCATTTCTTGTTTGATCATTTTCGTTGTGTCGGATATCGTTTGGAATGCGCCTGACTTGCCCAGCTTTTCTCCTTTCTCCGATATAGTGTCCGTGACTCCTTTCGCAGATTTTGACAGTTCTTCTCCCAGTTGGCTGGCTTTTTTAGCAATTTCAGTTTTGCCAGCCTCTCCAATTACATCACTCATCTTATCTTTTATGCTTCCAAGGTGTTCCTTCAGGATGTTGGAACTTTTTTGTGCTTCCGACTCAACAGCGTTGAATTTTTGTCGAGCCGACTGTAGTGCATCGGACTGCTCAAGTTTCTGGGCCTCTTCACGGAACTTTTTTATGTTTTCCTTCATTTCTTTGTTCTTGTCCATCTCATTCTTGATGTTGTCAATAAACTGGGAGAAAAAACCGGGCCTACGGGATGAGTACCAGTTCTGAGAAAATTGATTGCTTTTTTACTTGATCTTGTACATGATAACATGAATACAAACATACCTGGTGCTGCAGCCCCTGTGGATGGCATCGTGTTGATAGGCGGATAAATGTCCCTCGAGGAAGCGATAATACCTTATACTAAGAATCATAAAATAAATTAATAGAATATTTTAACAGTGCAATTCAATGCTTTTACCATTTTGATTTTATTTGTTTACTATTCACACGTTATTTTAATAAAAACAATGAAATGAAGCAAACCCTGAGGAATTTATGTAATTTTTATTTTTCAGAGAGAAGATTGAAGAAGAAACGGACATCATGCTGCCCACGATAAACAAAATTAACCCTTCAAGCAAAATCACGGACCCGATTTCTCGGTTCACTTTGGAATCACATCGGAATCCAAAAAAAACTGAGTGTCTCACACACATTAACAAATTTTCTGTGTACGCATGTAAAATCAAGAGCAAGAATCAAGAGAATTTTTTTATTCACGGAGAAATAGAGAGAGTACAGTCAATTTGTTTTAATTTCCACTACCTTTTAAGTTCGTTTTTGTAGGTAGCGTGGCGAAGACCATTGCTTTTTTATCTTTATTTCTTGTGAAAACTTTAAGAAATTTCCAAGCAAAAATACAAGTTTACTGTTTATTATATGTATATGTTAAGTTGTGGAAATATATAATGTACCTTTTATAATTGATAAATAAAAGTAAAGTCTTGAAATGAACAAAATTCTGTTTGTTTTTTTTTTGTATGCTATGTAGAAAGACCACCTCGAAGACACACTCGACGCCGAACAAGCAGGTTTCCGCACTGGATCTTCCTGTGTGGATCACATCAACACCTTGCGGATCATCATCGAACAGTGCGTTGAATATGGATCACCACTTCACCTGCTGTTCATCGATTTTGAAAAGGCGTTCGACAGTGTCAATAGAGAATTTATTTGGCTTGCTTTGCGCAGGAGGGGCATCCCAGATAAATTGATTGCTATTATCAAGGCTACATAATCAGTAAGTTTAACTAGTGTGCTTTAAAACACGCATACTAGTGCAACTTACTGATTTCCACCACGGCTCATGACGCGTAACTTTGTTGTTGGATTTCACATTTATTCATGGACACAGAATTAAATTACAAAAACATCAATGTAAAGAAATGGGTTTTGGGGGGTAAAACGTACGAAAGATGTGTATCTTTATATTGTTTATCTGTGATTAAAGGGAAGGTATGCTCATATGATACACCCAATTCGCCATCTTGCTTATGTTGTGACGTCATCATAATCTGCGAGTTTGAGTTTGGCAAGCGAGGTTGTTAATTGGAAATTTTCAACTGGTTTTTGTTATTTTATTTGTTTTTCGGTTGTGTGTGCTGTTTTGGGGTGTAATAATACATCGGACAGACAAAAACAGTGAACAAAAATTAAAATACATATCACTATTTCTTGAACGACGCTAAAATATGCAAGTTGTGGATATGTGCCCTTGAGAATAAAAACGATTATACTTTAAAACAGTCGTGTTTGCTCAGGACATTTTGTTGAGAGTGACTATCCAGTTAAGGATATACTTTTACAGAGCTTTAAAGAAAGAATCAGTATCATGACCCTTATACATCCTGCAGCTTTAGTTGGTGGATGAAAAGTTGGAAGGTGGACTTAGAAACAAAGTGGTACATTCTTTGAAAATGTTAGACTTTTATAGCCATATTAATAAAAACAGCATTTAACTCACCTGTAACTTTCGAGGGGTGAGTTCAAAAATGCAGAATGCTGCATGACTGCAAAATACAATTGTAAACAAATAGTACCATTTATGCAAGTTTTTAGTAAAATTTGATGTCATTGTTGGAATTAATGTTTCCTCTCAACAATGATATCAAATTTTACTAAAACTTGCATAAATGGTACCATTTTTTTAACAATTGTATTTTGCAGTCATGCAGCATTCCTGCATTTTTGAATTCACGCTCTCATGTAGTAAGAGACAATTGGTGAATTAAAACGTATATTTACTTATGTTATTTAACACTTTGCTAAACCACCTTCCCTGTTGGTTTAGTAAGCTAGTAAGTGGCAGAAATTTAACTCCTAGTCCATCACGAGTTAATGATAACTCGCCGCTAGCTCCGTTTATTAATATGAGGGTTAGAAAACATTTTTATTAAAAACAATAAGGAACATCTATGTATATACAAAAGGGAAGTTCCTGGAAAGCAATTTAAAAAAATGCTGAAGCTGTGAATCTAGAACTAGACTAAATACAAAAGGACTATTTCTTAAGTGTAGACTGTATTTTAGAATTAACCATTTAAACAAATTGTTTGTAAGCGAAATTAACTGTAAGAATAGAAAAATTCTTAAAATAATCCAATGAAAGAATTCTTTTCTTCTATCTAATGCCGTTTTCCATTGGTTTCACTCAAAGTTTCACTCATTCTGAAATCCAATGGAACAGTCCAAAACGCTTCTACTCAATTCTGGGTATAAAGGTTTGGTATTTGTTTAGGTGAATCGTCAAATAAAAATAATTGGCTACCACACAAAAAGTGAAATGTAAAACACGAGTATATCAACTCCGAAATTCCAAATAATATTTTTAGTTTGATTTTTTTCTTAATTTGTTTATAAAAATCTACCAAAAACTTTGGTTTTGGATGCAAATTTAATTAAAATGGAAAGTTAAAAAAAAATATGAAGTACAGTGCAGTTTGTTGTGACGTTTCAGTTTGAATGTGTTAGTGCTTTTTGAGTGCATTCTGATTTAAAATCCAGAATTAAATTTCTCTTCTCAGAATCGTCAGAAGCGTATTTTTTGTGCCAATGGAATGGTTTCAGAAGGCTTCCGGACGCTTCCAATGAAAAACCGCATTATATTCGAACCAGATGACGAAGACGTCACACCACATCTGTCAAAATGCAATGAGCATACCTTTTGTGCCCGATTATACGATTCGTTTTTTCGGTTCTTTCGTCTTTTGTCTTTTTGACAGCTTGGGAGAGGGGAGTAGAAATGTAGAGGGAAGGAAGTAACGAAAGCAGGAATGAAAATTTCAAGACTTTTTCTGGTTGAACTTTGACGTTTCTTATTTGGCAACCACAATTCTCCTCGATGTTAGCAAAAAACGATTTGAACAAAAATTATTGAATTGAAAAATAGTTTTTCGTAATTGGATACACCTAATATGCGTTTGTATTTGCGAAATAAGTGATTAAAAAATATTTTTATTTATTACTACTGATTATTTTCTTACAAAACATCCCCCAATTCCATGAACGTCAAAATAACGAATGGAAGTACGTACGTATTTTCGCGAACCATGTAATCAAGAACGTTCTTGCCTGTCAAAAACACGAAAGACGAAACGAACGGGAAAACGAACCGTATAATCAGGCTCTATATCTGTTTATCGTGAAAAATGTCAGAACATTTTTTGACAGTGGGTAGGTTCAAAGAAAATAATTTGGCGTGTCCCACTCACTGAGCTTTATAAAGGGCAACTCAAACAGAACGCGGTCTGGCGGTGCGGTCAAACCTTCACCAGCAGAGAAAGGCCCCATTCACACAGGGAAACTAGTTGCCGGAGATTTTTTTGACGAGATTTTTTTGACGTTTTCCTTTAATTATCGTATACCTTTCACACAAGGAAGCAAAAATTGTCGGAGATTTTTGTTTATTTCCATGTAGAGTCTATTTTCTGAGCGCACATTACGGACAGTGTGAGAAAGAATGTGTGTGAAAGAAGCCTTAAAGGCCTACCACACTAGCCCACTGTGTATTAATACAAGTCAAAAAAGTGGAAAACAAATGATGTAGAATAGGAGGGGCTTCGAAAGCTTAGAGTTGTAATCATAGAGTAAGTATACTACCTAGAGGCCCGACTCGTAAACCCCTTGCCTTAAACACCCGCAAAATTTATTTGAGGTGAGTAAGAGAAAGCTCTCTTAATCTACTCTTTTTTTCCTATCCGTGAATCCGTGTGAGTGGTGGATTAAAAAACAAAATGGCGAAATTTGCTCAAACTGACAGGTAAGTTTTTTTTGTTGTTTTCATTTTGTCAAAAGTCTGACAATTCGAAAATAAATTTGTGAAATCTGAAACCGCGTAAGTTTTTATTTTAATTTCAATAAAAGTTTGTTAACTTGTATTATTTTTAATGACATTAAAAAAAATTATTGGGGCGTATTCAAAGTCATTTAAGACCTGGGTCTAACTTAAACATAGCTTTGGTTGAATTTTCGGACGTTGATTCTATTTTTTTAAGTTTATAAATTCAAAATATTTGAAACTTTTTGTGTAGTATACCAAGTTAATTATCTTATCAAAATAAAAAAACAACAATATGTATTTAAAATCGGTCTGTATTCATTGAGCCAAAATTGTCTTAAACTGTAGTTTAGTTAAACCTGGACCCATGTTCTGTAACTTGCGAAGCGATAAAACTTGTCGAGAAACGGTGAGAATTGGAACGAAACTCACTTTATCGCATCATCAGTTTCTGTAACTTTGACAGGCGATAACTTTATCGACTGGAACAAACGGAATAGAAATACTGGAAAAATGCGATAAATAGGTTTCCGTATCTCTGAAGGTTGCTAAGTTTATCATTATAAACGTCAAAACTTATCACTGAACTAAGAGATGGCGAGTAAACATAAATATAGAGAAAAATGGAAATAAATTAAATTATTTTACATAAAAAAGGCCTTTAAAACTAAATTCAAACTTACTTTTATTTTATTGTAGCTTATTGACGATGCAAAAGACGCTGATAACGTTAAATAAATTCGAAAATAAAAGGAACTCTTAAATGAAATGGGTTGATAAGAAAAGAGCAAAAATTGTTGCGAAACATTCAAAATTACATTAACATATTCTTGGATCTGCAAGACGACGGCTAAATGAACCTTAACACGGTGATTTAATAAGTTGTTTTGCTATTGAAGCTCCCAAGGATACTATTGGCGTTCGAGTTAATACTACTCTAAGTTACTTTGCTATGAGTCGAAAGGTAAATTTTTTAACTTTTGCTAAGAAACCTAAGATAGTATATGAAATATTTCCAGCTTCCTTCAGTATGGACAGAACTCTTCAAAGACAACAATACCTTTTCACTTATCTCCCCAATGGCTGTAGTCAATTTAACACAAACAAGACATCGTTGATTGTGATAATGTTAAACTATCAAAGAAAACCTCACTTAATTCCAGTGTTTTTGATTCTAACTGCGTTATTTATCCAAAAAATATTGTAACCAATTCGATTACGTCAACAAAGAAAAATCTTTAAATTCTTTTTTTTCTTTTTCGTGAATTTGATGAAAAAAGCTCTTTAAATCTCTTAATAAGAAACATCCACAAAAATATGAATCAATAATGTAGCTTTAACAGTACATAAATGAATAAATATTTACATTGTATCTATATATATCTGATAAAGAAATTAAAAATTTAATCATTAAAATCTTTCGTTTGTTTTTTTTATTTTAAAGGTTAGACCGCACACAACTGCAGCGGAACTACACTTCACGACGCGGCAAAACATTATTTGTATGAAACTGTATGAGCTATATCGCACTAAGCGGCAACTGAACTTCATTAAATTTCATACAAATTATTTTGAATCGCAGTTCCGCTGCAGTGCAGTTCCGCCTAGTGCGGTCTAACCTTAATTCAATTTCCTAAATAGAAGCCAATAATGACGGTGGTTTGCATATAACACTTAAAAGAATTTCGAGCTAAATTCTTGTATTACATTACAAACCACCTGTAATGTTTAAGTTATTTGGTATCATTTATATTTATACCAAATACCAATAAGATAGAGATGCATCATGTGAATGAGACAGAGCATTCAATTTAAATCTAGGCAGTTTAAATAAAGTAGTTAAGCGAACAGGACGTATTTTATTTTACTCCAGAAAGCATTTTATAAACTTAACAAGGAACAACAACACTACATTTGGCGACGAGGATAAAAAGGTACGCGTTAACAAAATTTTATTAAAATCCTAAACACTAAAAAAAACAAGATTAAATATGGAAGGGGGAAGAATTCCATTCTTTAATTACAACGAAGATGCCACCAACGCCGGTGATCGCTGGAAGAAGTGGATTGCTCGGTTTGAAAATTTTTTGATTGCTATGCAAGGCTTTTGAAATTGAGTTCCAACTGTGATTTCACAGACAGAGACAAGGAAATCAAATCTCAGATTATATGTACAACATCATCACATAGACTCCGAGATTTTGCATTTCAAACAAAGCCAACACTTCAGAGGTTGTTAGAAGAGGCAAAAACATACTGTTGCGAGGCAAGAGGAATCATTGGATGGTTGGTGAGGTGGTAGGGTAGGAAAAATAAGGAAAGGTTAGGAAATTGAAAAAGGAAGCGATCAGAAATTGGTTAGAGTGGTAAGTTCCGGGGAACGCGGCCTGCTTGCGATGCTCGACATTAGCTCGCCGGAATGGGGGGGATCTTGCCCCCGAAACTTTAACCTAGCCAGCAAACAAATAAACACAAATCAGGCCTGAAAAAAAAATCAAACAAAAGAATAAGACTGCGGACCGACGATCACCACTTCAAGGTACTGCTGGTGTAAACGCAGTATGGCCTAACCCACCCAACCTAGGAATCCAGTGGCCTTATTTAGGATTCCCCCTTTATTGGCAATGACTACGTTCCGGTCATACCATCTTCACTGCAGTAGCTTTGCTACTATCCACACCCCTGGTAGTTCAAATTTAGCACCACATGATTTCTCTTAAGAAATCAAAAGAAAAAAACCATGATTTCATCAAAACGAGACTTTGCATGAAGTTTATTGAAGTTCAAACTTTTGATTATTAGAAATATTTTTAAATTTGAATTTAAACTTTTACTATTATACAAATATATAAATGAAAACTAATTTTGAAAATTGACTTTTCTTGTTGGTTTTACAGCTAGCAAAAAAAAGGAACATCAAAGATACTAAGCAACGTGAGATAGATGTTTTTTTTTCAAAAGGGCTATCATTAAACTCTGATGGAAAAGACACATAGATGCCATAAAACAGTACCCTACCTACTAAGAGCTCTTTGGAGGTGGTTTTTATCGCAAAAGGAATAAAATATCGAAATAAGAGTAACACAATTGATAGACCCTGAAAAATAATCCCAAAAGGAAATTTAATAAATATATAAAAAATCAAACTTTGGAAAATAATAAATAATATAATATAATAATATAAGAAAATTGATTATAATACCCAATTGAATATGAAAATTAATATAAAAAAAAAGGAATATAATACTATAGCAAAAAGGAAAAAAATCTGTTTGATTAAATAAAACTTCACGTCTCGGAAATTTACAGCAAAATAAACGTTATACTGGAACGAACCAGCAATCAGGAACAAAAATTACAGGAATTAAACGGACTTGGGAAGTCCTTTATCTTAAGTAATATACTTTTTATGACCATTAAGGTAATTGCTTAATTTGAAGCTTAACTTTTCAATTTTTCAAGTTTTCTTAAAATTTAACTTTTCTTTAAATTCTTGATAGGTTCACCTGTTGCCCTAGATGAGAGGGCGTTCTGGATAATTAATCCACTATCCAATACCGCTTGGTCCAGGATTTCAAAAAAAAAACAGCTTCTTTGGGATACCAATTTATGTTGTTCGGAATGCTAGTTTTTCGAAGATAGATGGGATTATAGACCACCAGAAGTAAGGATAAGGAAGCATCAACCACAAAATACAGGATACACCAATAACGGCACATGAACGTTATGGTTTTCGGTCCTTCACAGCAAGAATTCTCCTCCAGAAAAAGCACGAGTTATAGGTATGGCCAACAATACTGCTTGAAAATAAATTTGTGTGGCGGTCCAGCGCTCTGCTGGCCAGCTGGAACCGCCAAAGAAATGTCGAGATGAAAAGCTAGCCTGTAGAAAATTTTCGTGTAAGCACTTATTTCCTCATTAAAAATTTCGTTTTCTGACACAAAACTCACCTCACTAGTTTTTATCGCTAATGAAAAAAATGATTGGCTCGGGTGATTATTTTAGCGAATATATCGGACTTGCACAAGTAAGTATTTCTACAATATGAAAAAAAAGACGATTATAACCTGGCTTTAATTTTCACAGAAATATTAAATCTCAACCGGCACTTATTTCTTACATTTAAAACTATTTAATACGTTTCATCAAAAAAAAACGTTTAGGTGTAAGCCGAACTCAAATATAATTTCACGTCTGCTCGTGTCCACTATTCACCCTTGGATATGTTCATTTATGACGTTTCGCTTTATCCCAACCAAATTCGTTGCTTTGAACATGCCACTTCTTTTCTATGAAATTTCCCCTCACACACCTAAGGTCATACGGTGAAATATGCCCGCTAGTTTTCTTTTAGTTTAATATTTTTTTCTCTGTATGTGTCAATGTAGTGGGAGATCTCAATTCGCTTCATGAATTGACATTCCGAAAAAAATGTAACCTCATCACCATTTTCCAAAAGTCCTTTCATAGTATTACTACTCTTGGATAGATGGCAGTACTCATGCCTTAATCACACGTGCACATATGGTTTAGGGTGAAGTTTTGTCGCACCCAGTTTGCTTATCGGCAAATTATTCTGTACTTATATTCCATAAAACGACCAACCTCAAACAACCAACTCCCTTGAAACCGATCCATCCCACCATACCCAAAATTCACCACACCAAAACATAGGTGAAAACACCACAAGTCTACATTAATTTTCGGTATCTTTTCCCGGCTATACCATATTACTGCAGTATAGTACAGATTAATAAACCGAAGGAACAATTTGACGTTTATAGAACCGATTAAGTTTGGTGAAAAACTCCAGCTTTGAAATTGACATTTTCACTAATAATTTATTTGATTTCATTGATGATCATTTTAATCAGCTGCATCGGAAACCCACGTAAACACACATCTGATGATAGAAATGTTGGTATGTATTTGTATCCCCATGTCAAATGTCAATAACAACCATTCTACCTAAAACCTACCAAACCTACCTAATATGGATACTAATGCAGCTAGTGCAAAAAGTGGAGCGGGACAGATGTATATAAATATCCGAGTGAGTGAAAGAGAACCATCAAGAAGATCTCTGCTTTATGGCACTTTCCTATACTGCCGAAATGAAGTTCATCTACATTTTGATCTTTTCTCTCTATCTAACCAATATACATTTTGTATTTGGCATCCCATATTCTTCGCATACTTCAAATGCAGCTACATGTAAACCCACTATAGTTTATCATAGTCCCGAACCACATTGAACGATCCTTCCAGTGCCGATCTTTTGTTCGTTAGTGAAGGGAGTGAAAAGTGAGGGGTAGGGATCAAATCGTTTGTATCAGAAAACTCGAACGATTTTTCCCGTCTGCTTATGTTCTCTCTTCTCCTTTCCAGTTTTTTGTGTGTGTTCGGTGTCAGTGTGCCGTTCGTTTGATGGTGTGAGTGAATATTGATGAAAAATGAAGAGCACAGCAATAAAAGAAGGAAGAAGAAAAAGCAAAAAATCTTATGGAAAAAATCGTTCTGTGTGTACATTTCACACAATTTCTGGAAAAATCTTCGTGGAAAAATCGGGCAATGTAGATCGGGACATAGATAGGCTATCGCATAGGCTTCTGAACGCAACCAATTTTCCTATCTTTCTTTGTCGAATATTCTTTGGATCTTTAATATCGAATGCGACCAATTGCAATTTATCTTTTTTTTGTTTTCCTTTCAGCTTTCCGCATCACTAACAACACTACAAACAACAGCAGCAGGACGTAAAGAAGACATAAATTGCGATGGTAAGTATTTATTTTATTTTATTTTGTTCATATTTTTTTTTTTTTTATCAATCTTTTTTTTTTTCCATTTAGTTAAAGCCTCTCCTTCAATGGACGACACCGGCAGGACGGCCGCAACAAATTTTGTTCGTTCGTCGGATACACTCCGACAGACGGACAAAAAAAAAGGACGCTGGGATTCCTCTTGCCTACCTAGGAAGTGAGGTGGGGAGTCAACCCATGATAGGACGCCGGGCAAACTATATACGGCCAGGGCCAAGCAAATCCCGTTGTTGGCGTGGGACGCCATGTAACAAAAACAGGTAAGTACCTACATATTATCAGCACGAAACAATATTTGTTTATAATGTTTTTTTTTCTTTTTACCAGTCGCTTAGGATTTTGGGGTAGCCCTTCCAAAATAAATCGATTGGCTGTGCCGAGTAATGTTGGAGAGTTTTTCTGTTCCGGATTTTATAAAGGAGTAGATCCGAAACACATATATGTACATTTACCCCTTCATTGAATCATATTCAATTTAACTTCACCTGACTGACAGAGGGAAACCGATCTGAAACAGATTCGAAAAATGATATACTCTGACAAAGGTGGGTAGTTATCTTTTTTGAAGGTATTTTGTTTTGTACAAATTGTTTTCTTTCTATTTCAGATAGGTTACATTCATGTTGAGGAAACTATAATTTCGATACAAAACATCGGCATCAGCACCGGCCACCATCTACAACCCCCTACATCTTCACATACCCAAAGCAGCATATCTTAAGAAGAATCTCTCCGGTGAGCGTTTGCGATTGTTAGTTTAGTCGAAATAAAGTATCAAAAAATATATAGGTAGATAAATTAAGTTAGTTAATAAATAAAACAAATTAGTTAATAAATAAATCAATATAAAACTTTTGAATTAATAAATAAATAAATAAAAGAAAGTAAAATAAGTTAGCATGCAAATTAAATAAATAAAAAGAATATCACAGTATATACCTACTTACTAACTAAATTATAAATATCACAGTAGTTTTAAATCATTTCGGATGCTTACTATTAATATCACAGATGTTATATTGCATAATTATATTAGTAAGTAAGTAATAAATAAATAGATTTTGAGAAATAAATAGTATATAAATAATAAAGAGAAATAGCGTCAATAAATAAACAACTACAGTTTTTAATAAATAACACCGACTTTCATGCAATAAATACTAAACAAAAATTAACAAGAATATTGTTTACGTGCAGAGGATAATCATGTTTCAGGTACTAGGTGATTTCAGTGTTCAGTGCATTGTCATATATCTATGGGTTATTAAACAACTTTTTGGTAGTTATGGGGACGGACTAAACGAAGAATAGTTGATTCAAAAGTGATGTGCAAGTGATAAGGTTTTCAAAGTACAAATTTGGTTAAGCGGTTTTCAATGCGTACTCTTTCGAATAAAGTTTTATTCATTGCCTTAAATCTTTGGCATGAAATATGCCAATCTTTTTACCAGATAGATTCTCCAGTTCATACATTTGGCGTCCTACTTGTTTGATTACACGACACTTTACGTATTTAGGACATAATTTTGCAGAAAGGTTTTTGGACGAATCGCTTAAAATAAAGTTCTTTCGATAGACTTCCTGCCCGGGCCGGTATCGAACATTTCTTGTGCGGGTGTTATATGTTTTTGCTGATCGTTCATTGGATTTAAGAATATTTTCGCGAATTCTTTTGCGAATGCATTCCAAACGATCACGGCGAGGGAGAATCAACAGTTCGCTATCGTCAACCGCACTTAACTTTTGTGCCAGTTCATAACTGCTACCGTGCATTATCATGTTCGTTCCGAACAAAGCAAAGTAAGGAGATACGCCGGTAGAGCTATGAACTGCACTTCTCAAGGCACAAGCAATGTCGTTCAGATGGTAATCCCAGTCTCGTTGGTCTGTCTTGAGATAAGAACGGATTGCTGCCAACAACGTGCGGTTGACTTGCTCCGATGCATTTGATTGAGGTGCGTAGTTCGCGGTCCTAAAGTGTCGAATTCCGTATTTTTGCAATACGTTTTGGAATTCCTTCGCAAGGAATTGCTTCCCGTTGTCGGAATGAATTATACGTGGCACACCGAACATGCTAAACACCTCTTGTTGCATGAACTTTATGACACTTACCGTGTTAGCGTTTTTTAGAGCTTTAAAAAACACAAATTTAGACATATGGTCTAGCACAACAAAAACATATGCATTTCCCGATTTCGATCGGGGATAAGGACCTAAAAAATCTATGTACAGTTTTTCGAACGGACGTTCAGAACAGTATGAATGGACAATAGGAGGACGTGAGACTTGATTGGACGCTTTACATTCTTTACATATAGAACAGTTAGTAACATACTCGCGCACTTGAACGGTCATGTTTGGCCAATGGAAATTTTGTATTATTCTATGTAGGGTCTTAGCAATCCCTCCGTGGGCTACTTTTGGGGGGTTATGGGCTTTTTTAATTATGTCTTCGGTAAGACCAGACGGAACCCATAAAAGCCAAGTATGCTCTTGCATTGGTTCATCACCTGCACTTCTAAAAGCACGCTTATACACAAAATTATCTTCGATCTTAAGATCAGGGAGTTCCTCAGAACGATCATTTATAGTTTTTATCAAGCTCACATACTCATCTGAGCGAAATTCAGGGGATTCTAAGTCGATAAGTGGGGCAACTTCTTCTATGGTCAGAGAATCTACGTGCACCCGAGAAAGAGTATCCGGTACAACATTCAGGCTGCCCTTTCGATGTTGTATGTCGAAGACATACGACTGTAAGAGCAAACTCCATCTGGCTAACTTACCGCTCAAATCCTTCATAGTCATTAGCCAGCGGAGACTAGAGTGATCCGTAATTACAGTAAAGTCCATGCCTTCGACATACGGCCTGAACTTTTGTACAGCCGTCACCGCAGCCATACACTCCTTCTCGGTAACACTATAGTTTCTCTGACTTTTATTGAACTTCTGTGAGAAGAATGAGATAGGGGCCTCTTCATCGTCTGCATTCTTCTGAAATAACACCGCACCGATTCCCGCATCCGAAGCATCACACTGGATGTAAAAACGTTTTGAAAAATCGGGATGCGTAAGAACCGGTACCTTGATCAACGTCTGCTTCAAATCCTCGAACGCTCTCATCGCTTCATCTGTCATCTTAAACTTTTCATTTCGCTTTTTCAGCAGGTCAGTCAGGGGGGCAGTCAGGCTAGAAAAATCCTTGATGAACTTCCTATACCACCCTGCTAAACCAAGCAACCGTCTAACTTGCCTTGCGGTTTTGGGTACTGGGAAGTCAACAATAGCTTCCACCTTAGCAGGATCGGTTTTAAGGTTCCCACCACCAACAATGAAGCCCAAATATTTAAGCTCTTTGAAGCAAAACTTGGATTTCTTCATGTTGATGGTGAGGTTTGCTTTACGCAAGCAGTCAGCTACTTCGTTCAACAGGGCTATATGCGTTTGGAAATCCGGTGCCATGACTAACAAATCGTCAAGGTATACGAAGACGCGATCCCTAAGTCGTGCAGGAATTACCTTGTCCATTAACTGGCACAACCTTTGAGCAGCATTACACAACCCAAAAGGCATGACAGTGAATTGGTACAAGGGTCTTCCCGGTACCGCAAAGGCAGTCTTTTCCCTACTCTGTTTCTCCAGTGGAATTTGCCAGAATGCTTCTTTAAGATCAATACTACTAATGTAGTACGTATCCGGTAGTCGGCTGGTGAGCCCCTCGATATGTGGAAGAGGATTAGCATTCTTCTTAGTCAGTGCATTCACCTTGCGAGAATCCAGGCAAAGTCGATTTTTGCCTGGTTTCCGCAAGAGCACTACTGGTGAGCACCAGGGACTTTCACTCTCTTCGATAACGCCGAGGCTCAACATCCGATCTAACTCTTCATACAAAATGGTTTGTATCGCTGGAGAGACAGGGTAGTGACGCTGTTTCACAGGGAGTGCATCTCCAGTATCAATGACATGTTCCATGAGCATCGTCTTTCCCAGACCATCACGGTCGAAGCAAAGAAATTTATCCCTAACTGAATCTAACTGAGCCTGTTGGTCTTTGCTCAGCTGATGAGCGTTCGAAACATCTGAAGCTTCAGTCAACGAAATTGCATTGATAACGTTCGGTGCTAAGTTGAAAACTCTCCAGAAGTCTACCCCGAGGTAGATCTCCTGGTCTAGACTGGGAACGAGGAAAAAGGTTATAAACGCTTCTCTGTCTTTATATGTTATTCTCGCCTCTACTTTCCCCACTATCGCTTGACTTTTTCCTTCAGCAGTCTTAACACCGGATCTGTACGCAGCTATAGACAGTTCTAGCTCCTTGACCAGCTGTAAGCAATTTTTGCCGAGAATGCTTACACTGGCCCCGCTATCTAGCAAACCTAAAACATCTTTGTTACCTAATTTAATTTTCGCATAGGGTCTCGGGTCAGATGCTAAGTCTACTACAGAAGAGGAAATTCTTTTTCTTGTGTCTTTTCTTGCCTTGTATCTTCCTCGGGCTTTAAGGATTTTTTTAGACGGTTTATAAATCGCGCTGTTAAAAATTCTATTACGTGCTTGATTATATTCTGTAATTCTAATATGCAGAGGTTTTATATGTGAAAATGTTGGTTTTGTATTTTTTTCTTCATTTTTATTTTCAGTTGGGTTTCTTTTCAGTATAGTAATTTGATTTTGTCCCTCTTCCTTAAGAGGACATTCAACCCTTTTTATTGGAGGATTGAACTCAACTTTTGAATTTACTTCGGGTTCTGGTTTTGGCTCGGACGCGATTCCCCCGAAGCTTTCGCGTCCCAGGTTTGGTTTCCCGGGTTGCATCGAGTGCACTGTGGTGTTTTTACGTCTGCCAATCCGCACTTGAAACAAAACAGATTGCGGACGTCAGACTCACAGTCAAAATAGGTGTGACCCCGTACTTTGCAATTCCAGCATACTAACTTAGACGGGTCAGCGTATTTCCGTGGAGGAAGTTTTGAACGAGCTCCACCAAACTGGTAAGCTGCTAATTGTTCGTCAGGGTGCTGCAACGTCTCATCGTATTCTATTTCATTTGCTGAATATTTGACGGATGGCTTAAAAAATGATTTTTGAAAATCTTTTTCCTTCTTTGGAAAGGCGGATTCAACATCTTTGCACGCGTTCCTCAGTTGATCCAAGGAATAAATTGGCATAGGATATACCAGTTGAACCAATCTGTCATTCAGGCTTTTCTTCAGGATTTTCACCAATTCCACTTCCGGAATTGTTATCCTCAGTTGGGATTTTATCTTGCTGACCGCGGCCAAGAAGTCGTCAATGTCTTCCGAGGAACCCTGTTTACGCTCCATTATCTCACGCATTATATCATAATCGGAGCGAGTGTTTTTGAACTGGCGCATCAGTGCTTCTCGAAGAGTGGACCAGTCGGGCTTATAATGCGTTCTAATGAATTGCCAGTACCAATCGTTGGCGTTTCCCTTCATTAAAAGGTGAAAGTCCCGCAAAATTATGGACCACGGACACCTATGGTCGGCCTGGAGGGTCTCTATTCGCAAAACGAAATTTTCCACCGATAAAGGACCGGGTTTTCCATCAAAAGGAATATTCCAGTGATCGATCTTGATCGGAGCCTTAAAACCAGAAGTCCACCAGGGTGGTGGATAACCAACTTGGTAATCTTGGAAGTCCGGATTCATTGAAGCTCTCTCAGGTCCAAAACAAGCATCTTGCCGATAGTCAGGCTGGTTTAACCCATCCTGGCTTTGACGAAAGGGTTCTCGTGTTCTATGTCGCTGTGGAGGAGGTTGCACAAAATCATTCCTCCTTGGATCTGGCTGAGGAGGCTGCTGTGAAGGTGGATAGTTCGGTGGTGGAAGATTTGGTGGTGGAAAGTTATACACTGGAGCGGGTGGTTTTGGTACTTGCTCGGTGGAAATCGGAGACGGCCTACCTAATTTCAACTCCCTCAAAAATCCACTAAGTTGACTTTGGATCTCTTCTTTTAAGGTAGTTGACAGTTCCCTTTGAATAACTTGCCGGGTGGTAGACAAACCTTCAACCAGGGCCAAGTTTATGTAGGCTTTCAAGTCCTCAGGTATTACTCTTTTGTCTTTTACTTTCTTTACAGGGGGAGGAGGTCTCTGAGCTAAACTATCTAGAATATCCCTAGAGCCCCCGAAACCAACGGAGTTTCCTGAAAGAGGCCTATTGGTGGTGTCAGGTACCCTTCCTGTCACTTGTCGGATAGTTTCATTTATCGAATCGGTACTTTCCCTGAGAGGCAAACTCGCTGCTACCATACCACTAAGTTGACTAAAAGAGGGAGGAGAGACGGACTCGATATGGCTGTAGTTATCGTTATCGGTAAGAGGACCACCTGACCTAGCGGGTTGGTTCGATTCGGCTCGGAGCTGTCTATCCGAAATGAGAGGAGAATACATGACTTTCTGTCTAGTGGTACTATCTAAACCTTGACTTACTGATCTAGTTAATCTATTTTCTTCATTAATTTCATTAATTTCAGCATTACGTATTATGCGATTAATACGTTCCTCCTCCTCTTTGCTGGAATAAGCCATCTTCACAATTATCGGAAAACGAAGGCGAGTTAATACAAAAATCAAAAACGATTATCAATATGGTGAGTTTCTCAAAGAAAGGTTTTCTTAATTCAAGTTCAGTGCAATATTATCTTAGAACTGAAACTTGTAATATTAACTAACATTTGAAAAACTTGTAGAAAACTTTAATAAATAATCTGAACTGCTAAAGCAATTTCCAAAATTATATTTGAAAAAAAAACTAACAAAATTATAATGAAATAATTCAAAGTAGAAGCAACAAAGAAACAGTATGTAAAAACAAGAAATGTTTCTTACGAAAATTTTATTACTTAGAACAAAAAAAACCAGTTGATAATGAAATCAATTGAAATAAATAATTGAAACAAAAGTAACTTAAATACAATTACGAAAACTAGTAACGTAAAACAAAATCTAAGATAGCCTTATACCAAAAATAATTCTAAAAACGTTATTTTAGAAAACCTAGTATCGGTATCTTCTAAACAAAAAATTGTTTTCTATCACAATTAAAGTATTTTTTTCTGTACCAGAAAAATAACTTAATAATGCAAGAAAACTTTACAAAATTAACTTGTCAAAACAAGAAAACAAAAAAATTAACGAAAACTAATGACAACTTATAATTTGCTTATGAAACGTAAAGTTTCTTTAAAGAAAAAGAATAAATAACGCAAAAGCAAAATAAGTTAAACAACAAAAAAATTTCTAAAACTATTTTTAGAAAACTGATTTCAAAAGCTGTAAGAAAAAAACATTGAAAAGTTTTTTTTTCAACAAAAATAAACAAAAAAAAATATTGTCTTGATAAACAAGTATATAATAAATAAGTTAGATTAATATAAGTATAAGACAATTTTCGAAGATTAATAAATTTAACTTTGTTTTCAAATCAAAACTAAGAAGTTTTTCTTTGAAGAAAATTCTTTTAACAAAAAGATCTACAACGAAATCGAAAATTTAACAATTATTTCACAATAACGAACATTTTCACTTGAAAATAAGTGTGATTTTTACTAACAAAAAGGAAATGAATGATTCTTTCCCTCGAAAAACTATATATTTTAAGACGTAGTTTAGGATTTAGTTTTCATAAATGTACGGGGTGCTTCAAGTGGCGTCTACAGTGGTTTCTTTTCGACATGGTACGACCTTACTAATAGCATCTTTAAAAAAAATTGACATCAGACGGACTTAATTAAATTCCTTGAAGCGGTGATGTAAAAAGGGAAGTACAGTAAGAAGAGAATTCACAATAGACAAGAAGTAGTTTTACCTCACCGTTCCCGCTATTCTAATCAGTCTCTTGGGACTTTGTTAAAAGACTTGAAACGGTGAGGGAAACGAAACGCAAAAAAAAGGAGCTAAAACCCGAAAAGAAAAGAAGAAAGAAGATAAGGTTGGAATGGTGCAGCGCTGTTTCAACTATTTGTCGAACACGGTCACCATATCCAAATCGAAAACTAAGAAGACAAGGCATGAGGAATGAAAATGAAATTTAGAGATAAATAGTTGAAATTTAGGATAGGGGATACAGGGTAAACAGGATTTAGAAAAAGAAGTGAACTGACAGCAACTTTCCGGAATTCGTCGCAGTTCACCCTAGTATGTCTGAGACTTTCTAAGTGAAGACATACGAATCCGAAAACTTACTTCCAGTTCATTTGGAGGAAGAAATAAAACACTCAATAACCGCAGTCGCTATGAACTTCCAAGAAATCGTCGCAATACACCTGAGTGCGTCTGTGACCTTCTCGATGCAGACATACGATTCCTGAAAATTCATAGCAAGTTTGGTTAAACTATCACGAAACGTAGACTACAAAAAGTATTAGCTAAAAGCCAATACGTTGGGCGCCATATTTGTTGCGAGGCAAGAGGAATCATTGGATGGTTGGTGAGGTGGTAGGGTAGGAAAAATAAGGAAAGGTTAGGAAATTGAAAAAGGAAGCGATCAGAAATTGGTTAGAGTGGTAAGTTCCGGGGAACGCGGCCTGCTTGCGATGCTCGACATTAGCTCGCCGGAATGGGGGGGATCTTGCCCCCGAAACTTTAACCTAGCCAGCAAACAAATAAACACAAATCAGGCCTGAAAAAAAAATCAAACAAAAGAATAAGACTGCGGACCGACGATCACCACTTCAAGGTACTGCTGGTGTAAACGCAGTATGGCCTAACCCACCCAACCTAGGAATCCAGTGGCCTTATTTAGGATTCCCCCTTTATTGGCAATGACTACGTTCCGGTCATACCATCTTCACTGCAGTAGCTTTGCTACTATCCACACCCCTGGTAGTTCAAATTTAGCACCACATGATTTCTCTTAAGAAATCAAAAGAAAAAAACCATGATTTCATCAAAACGAGACTTTGCATGAAGTTTATTGAAGTTCAAACTTTTGATTATTAGAAATATTTTTAAATTTGAATTTAAACTTTTACTATTATACAAATATATAAATGAAAACTAATTTTGAAAATTGACTTTTCTTGTTGGTTTTACAGCTAGCAAAAAAAAGGAACATCAAAGATACTAAGCAACGTGAGATAGATGTTTTTTTTTCAAAAGGGCTATCATTAAACTCTGATGGAAAAGACACATAGATGCCATAAAACAGTACCCTACCTACTAAGAGCTCTTTGGAGGTGGTTTTTATCGCAAAAGGAATAAAATATCGAAATAAGAGTAACACAATTGATAGACCCTGAAAAATAATCCCATTCACTTACAAAAGGAAATTTAATAAATATATAAAAAATCAAACTTTGGAAAATAATAAATAATATAATATAATAATATAAGAAAATTGATTATAATACCCAATTGAATATGAAAATTAATATAAAAAAAAAGGAATATAATACTATAGCAAAAAGGAAAAAAATCTGTTTGATTAAATAAAACTTCACGTCTCGGAAATTTACAGCAAAATAAACGTTATACTGGAACGAACCAGCAATCAGGAACAAAAATTACAGGAATTAAACGGACTTGGGAAGTCCTTTATCTTAAGTAATATACTTTTTATGACCATTAAGGTAATTGCTTAATTTGAAGCTTAACTTTTCAATTTTTCAAGTTTTCTTAAAATTTAACTTTTCTTTAAATTCTTGATAGGTTCACCTGTTGCCCTAGATGAGAGGGCGTTCTGGATAATTAATCCACTATCCAATACCGCTTGGTCCAGGATTTCAAAAAAAAAACAGCTTCTTTGGGATACCAATTTATGTTGTTCGGAATGCTAGTTTTTCGAAGATAGATGGGATTATAGACCACCAGAAGTAAGGATAAGGAAGCATCAACCACAAAATACAGGATACACCAATAACGGCACATGAACGTTATGGTTTTCGGTCCTTCACAGCAAGAATTCTCCTCCAGAAAAAGCACGAGTTATAGGTATGGCCAACAATACTGCTTGAAAATAAATTTGTGTGGCGGTCCAGCGCTCTGCTGGCCAGCTGGAACCGCCAAAGAAATGTCGAGATGAAAAGCTAGCCTGTAGAAAATTTTCGTGTAAGCACTTATTTCCTCATTAAAAATTTCGTTTTCTGACACAAAACTCACCTCACTAGTTTTTATCGCTAATAAAAAAAAATGATTGGCTCGGGTGATTATTTTAGCGAATATATCGGACTTGCACAAGTAAGTATTTCTACAATATGAAAAAAAAAGACGATTATAACCTGGCTTTAATTTTCACAGAAATATTAAATCTCAACCGGCACTTATTTCTTACATTTAAAACTATTTAATACGTTTCATCAAAAAAAAACGTTTAGGTGTAAGCCGAACTCAAATATAATTTCACGTCTGCTCGTGTCCACTATTCACCCTTGGATATGTTCATTTATGACGTTTCGCTTTATCCCAACCAAATTCGTTGCTTTGAACATGCCACTTCTTTTCTATGAAATTTCCCCTCACACACCTAAGGTCATACGGTGAAATATGCCCGCTAGTTTTCTTTTAGTTTAATATTTTTTTCTCTGTATGTGTCAATGTAGTGGGAGATCTCAATTCGCTTCATGAATTGACATTCCGAAAAAAATGTAACCTCATCACCATTTTCCAAAAGTCCTTTCATAGTATTACTACTCTTGGATAGATGGCAGTACTCATGCCTTAATCACACGTGCACATATGGTTTAGGGTGAAGTTTTGTCGCACCCAGTTTGCTTATCGGCAAATTATTCTGTACTTATATTCCATAAAACGACCAACCTCAAACAACCAACTCCCTTGAAACCGATCCATCCCACCATACCCAAAATTCACCACACCAAAACATAGGTGAAAACACCACAAGTCTACATTAATTTTCGGTATCTTTTCCCGGCTATACCATATTACTGCAGTATAGTACAGATTAATAAACCGAAGGAACAATTTGACGTTTATAGAACCGATTAAGTTTGGTGAAAAACTCCAGCTTTGAAATTGACATTTTCACTAATAATTTATTTGATTTCATTGATGATCATTTTAATCAGCTGCATCGGAAACCCACGTAAACACACATCTGATGATAGAAATGTTGGTATGTATTTGTATCCCCATGTCAAATGTCAATAACAACCATTCTACCTAAAACCTACCAAACCTACCTAATATGGATACTAATGCAGCTAGTGTAAAAAGTGGAGCGGGACAAATGTATATAAATATCCGAGTGAGTGAAAGAGAACCATCAAGAAGATCTCTGCTTTATGGCACTTTCCTATACTGCCGAAATGAAGTTCATCTACATTTTGATCTTTTCACTCTATCTAACCAATATACATTTTGTATTTGGCATCCCATATTCTTCGCATACTTCAAATGCAGCTACATGTAAACCCACTATAGTTTATCATAGTCCCGAACCACATTGAACGATCCTTCCAGTGCCGATCTTTTGTTCGTTAGTGAAGGGAGTGAAAAGTGAGGGGTAGGGATCAAATCGTTTGTATCAGAAAACTCGAACGATTTTTCCCGTCTGCTTATGTTCTCTCTTCTCCTTTCCAGTTTTTTGTGTGTGTTCGGTGTCAGTGTGCCGTTCGTTTGATGGTGTGAGTGAATATTGATGAAAAATGAAGAGCACAGCAATAAAAGAAGGAAGAAGAAAAAGAAAAAAATCTTATGGAAAAAATCGTTCTGTGTGTACATTTCACACAATTTCTGGAAAAATCTTCGTGGAAAAATCGGGCAATGTAGATCGGGACATAGATAGGCTATCGCATAGGCTTCTGAACGCAACCAATTTTCCTATCTTTCTTTGTCGAATATTCTTTGGATCTTTAATATCGAATGCGACCAATTGCAATTTATCTTTTTTTTGTTTTCCTTTCAGCTTTCCGCATCACTAACAACACTACAAACAACAGCAGCAGGACGTAAAGAAGACATAAATTGCGATGATAAGTATTTATTTTATTTTATTTTGTTCATATTTTTTTTTTTTTTATCAATCTTTTTTTTTTTCCATTTAGTTAAAGCCTCTCCTTCAATGGACGACACCGGCAGGACGGCCGCAACAATACGAAATGTCTGAAGAGCACGCAATCAAAATCGAAGCGCAACAGCAACAACCCGAGCAATGTAACTATGTGCGAGCGAGACAACATCAACACAAGCAACATCAGGCGCGCACAAACACCACCACCAGCAACAAAGATACATACAAAACAAAAAAGGTTACAAACAAAAAACCTAACTGTATGAACTGTAGAAATGATTGGCATTCTAACGGACTCCAACAATGCCCAGCAAGAAAAATCTTTTGCAATTCATGCAAAAAGAAGGGACATTTTGCTAAAGTGTGCATGAAAACAAAAACTCCAGTAAATACTTTCAAAACTTATAATCTACAACAAACAGAACATCAAACACTAAACACAGTATTTAACGTAAATTCCACAAAGAACACTTTGCCAACAATAACAGTTTTCATTAACAATATGCCAACAAATTTTACAATTGATACAGGATCAACTGCCACAATAATCAGCAATAACATTTTCAATAAACTTCCAATTAGACCAGCACTAACAAAACACACAGGAAAAATCATTCCATACAACTCCAACACATCATTGCCCATAATTGGAAAATTCACTGCAAATTTAACTTTTAAACAATATACCATAGCCGAAACAGTATTCGTTATATCCAGCCAAGCAACTTCTATACTCAGCTACAACGCATCCAAACAACTCAACATAATTCACATAGTCCAACATTTAACTAACAACATCAATCTTAACATAAAACAAAAATATCCGGAAGTATTCAGAGGAATAGGAAAGCATAACAAACACAAAGTTCATCTTTTCATCGACAAAGACGTACCACCAGTTGCACAGCGTTTCCGCCGTATTCCATTCCATATATGCGATTCCGTATATGCGAGCCGCCAACAAAGCCATTCAACGTGTAAGGAAGGTCACACCAACATTGCAAGACATCATAACATCACTAAACGGCACAACAGTCTACAGCAAAATCGACATCAACGAAGGGTACCATCAAATCGAATTGGAAGAGGAATCACGTTTCATTACAACATTTAGTACACACTGTGGAGTGTACAGGTACAAAAGACTGAATTTTGGCATCAACACAGCAGCAGAAGAGTTCCAAGACATCATAAGACAAACGCTAAACAACATTAAAAACGTCTTAAATGTGAGCGACGACATATTCATCTTTCACAGTATCACAACAACACTTATGAAATTGTGGCATATGCAAGTCACGCGCTGAGTCTAGTCGAAAAAAGATATAGCCAGATAGAGAAGGAAATGTTAGCAGCAACTTAGGCAATGGAACACTTCAAAATATATCTGTACGGAACAAAGTTCACGCTCCATACAGATCACATGCCTTTAATCAGCATTTTCAAAAACCCTCTTTCAAAACCAACAATGAGAAAAGAACGTTTCCTACTAAGAACACAACAATTTGATTTCAACATACAACATCAACAAGGTAGTTCAAATCCTGCAGACTATTTTTCCCGACATCCAAACAACAACAACACCATCAACAAAAACAATAAATTAGAACAATACGTTAACTTTATTCTTCAAAACTCCTTACCAAAAGCAATTTCAATAACAACAATGCAACAAGAAACCGAAAAAGATCCAATTCTACAAATTCTCATGAAGGCAATTGCAACAAATAAACACAGTGTTTGGAACTGCAAGGAAATTTCGCGTTACAGAGGAGTGCGACGAGAACTATGCATAACAGACGGATGTATCCTCAAAGGAACACAGCTTCTGTTACCCAACAGTCTTGTAAAAACAGCTGTCGCATTAGCACACAAGTCACACATGGGAATTGTTAAAACAAAACAGTTACTGAGAACAAAAATTTGGTTTCCCGACTTGGACAAGCGAGTAGAAGAAACAATCTCACAGTGCCACATCTGCCAAGCGGTCAACAATCAACACATCCGAGAGCCGATTGTGATACTTGAACTAGCATCAACACCATTTGAAAAAGTTTCAATGGATTTCGCTGGACCACTTCCAAATGGAAAGTATTTGCTGATTCTAGTCGATGAGTATTCCAAATACCCATTTGTTGAAGTAATAAACTCAACGAAGTTTATCGATGTGATGAAGGTACTGACAAAAATATTTGCAGCGTTCGGTATTCCAACCAAATTAAAGTCAGACAATGGACCTCCATTCAGCAGCCATGATTTCAGTGAATTTATGGAACAGCATAACATATGTCACCACAAAACAACTCCATATTGGCCCGAGGCAAATGGTGCAGCTGAGAGGATGGTTAAAACCATAAAAAAATCACTGATGTCATCAGAGTTGGAAAACTCAAACTGTCTTTCCCAGTTGGATAGTTTCCTAATGGACTACAGGTCGACTCCCCAGGCAACCACTGAAGTCGCACGGTTCGAGCTTATGTTCAACAGGAAGATGAACAATTTTCTGCCAGCACTAAACGAACAAACAAAAAAATTTAACAAAAATGAGCAAAAAAATAAACTTAAATACAAACAGTACGCGGACGAACGAAGGAACACAAAACCATCAAGGTTTAACATCGGAGACGAGGTCCTCTGCAAGCAGAAGAAAGTTAACAAATTAACTCCACCGTTCAAACCTGTTCTGTTGAAGATTGTAAAAATCATCGGATCGCAAACATGGGCATCAAGCAGAGGAGACTCAAAAATGAAGATAAGAAATTCGTCTTTCTTGAAACATTTCTTAAGAAGCGACAATACACCAAACATACAAAAAACTGCAATTAAAAATAATAAAACAATTTATTTAACACCAATTTTCAAAGACAATAATAATAAACAAACAAATCAAAATAATAATCAACGACAGCAAGAAGAAATTGAATTTAATTCTGGAACTGAAATAACAGCTGATACTGACAACCACAACCACATTTCAATAAATAACAGAGATGCTACTGAGGTTGAAGTTTTCACCACACCACCAGATTCACCACAGCCAATACAACAACCATCAAGCTTACACCAAGAACACAAACGAATTACAAGATCTCAAATGCCGCGACGTTTTCGCGATTTTGTCTTAGACTAATTTTATTAAGTAATTAATAATTTAATAATTTATAAATGTACAGTTTTATTTTTAATTTATCTATATCAATAAGCAAGGGAGGAAATGTAATGTTTAAGTAATTTGGTATCATTTATATTTATACCAAATACCAAGAAGATAGAGATGCATCATGTGAATGAGACAGAGCATTCAATTTAAATCTAGGCAGTTTAAATAAAGTAGTTAGGCGAACAAGACGTATTTTATTTTACTCCAAAAAGCATTTTATAAACTTAACAAGGAACAACAACACTACACCACCTTCATTTCAAAAATTATTGAAATGGTGCTAAGTTTCAACTTATGTCACCTAAGTGTTTTTTACAACCATTTTCAATTTAAGGAATGATTTCAAAAAATTTCCATGTAAAACTATTTTTTTCATTTTTTAAATTTCAAAAATAAATGTTGAAATGTTTTTTAGATGGAGTTTTTTTGAAATATTTTTTTAAATTAAAAACGCTTTCCGGAATTAGTTAGGAAACATAAATAAGAACTCAGAGCAGTTTCAATCATACCAATGAAGCACGTAGTTTTGAAATGACAGTGGTTTGTATGTAACACTTACACGAATTTCGAGAGAAAATCATACGAAATTCTTGTAAGTGGTACTGCAAATCAGCATCATTCGAAAAATACGTTCTTGATTTGGATTATTGAAATTGTTCTGAGTTTCCACTTATGTCGCCTTAATGTTTCTTACAATCATTTTCAATTTTATGAATTTTAAAAATAATTCCCATGTAAAAGTATTTTCAAAATTTTTAATTTTCAAACAAAAATGTTGAAACGTTTTTTATATGCAAATTTTTTGAGATAATTTTTTGAATTAAAAATGCTTTCCGGAATTAGTTAGGAAACACAAATTAGAACTCAAAGCAGTTTCAATCATCCCAATGAAGGACGTAGTTTTGAAATGACAGTGGTTTGTGTGTATCACTTACATTAATTTCGTATGAAATTAGAGAGAAATTCTTGTAAGTGATACACACAAACCACTGTCATTTCAAAACTGCGTGCTTCATTGGGATGATTGGAACAGTTCTGAGTTCTAATTTATGTCTCCTAGCTAGCTCCGGAAAGCATTTTTAATCCAAAAAATTAATTGGCAGAAAATCAAACGAAATAAATAAATTATTCTCTTAAGAAAAAGGCGAGATTCAATACAATTTTGAGGAAGTTAAATTAAAACGCAAGTTTAGCTTAAATGTGTATAATTTATGTAAATTAAGCACAATAGTGTATTTATGAGTGCTTTCCACATCTAGTATAATAATATTAATGTGCATAAAAACTATGTTCATGGTGTCTCAACATCGTTTCCTTCCCATTATTTACTGCTCGATAGATATTCCAATTAATTCAAGACAATCAAAGGCACATGGTCTTCCAACAAACTTTTTCCTCTAAATAATAAATAGTAGTGCTGCACTCCAATTCGATTTCTTGTTTTGCACTAAAAAAAATGTCATCATTAAAACAACGCTACAAACAAAAAGTAAAAAAAAATCACCTTAAATTAGTTTCCACCAAATAAGACATTTCTAGAGCGCTTGCCATTTTTCTCACTCGGTGAAACATGTTAGTCAGGGACTTGATGCTGGGCAATATTATTTGGAGCTGTTGCTGCATTCGAATTTGCAATTAGGTATGTCTACAAGTTTATCTTTAAATTCGTCAGACTTCATTTGGCCGCCGAAAGCTTATGACTTGTTGACTGATTCAGGGACATTGGACATTACGTCTGACTTTGTGGGCAGAGTTCATTTGGGTGGTGGAATTTTTCAAACAGACACTTCACTTCTGCGGCTCGTGGCCCTTATTGTCGTGATATTGAATGAGCAGACGGAAAACGTGAAAAATATTGCCATTGGCGATGCATCCCTTCGGAATGTAGGTGTCTGTGATGGCTTCGAAGAGATTCTGGGTGTCGGATTATTTCAGTTTCAACGAAAGCAGAGGTAACAGCAACTCGATACATCCGTTGACACACTCATATGGGAGATTTCTGTTCTGATTCCAATTCCGAAATGACAGACACCTTGTCCTCGATATCGTTGCAATTGCGTTCGACCATGCTGTTGCATGGAAATTCCAGTCAAAAAAAAACCCAAGTTGAACTTATCGCATTGAGTTACAGAAACTCGATTCTTTCCAGAAGCGATAAGTGAGGAATGATTCGTTTCCTTTTTTAACGATGCGAAAAGTTATCGCCTGAGTTACAGAACATGGGTCCTGGGTCTATCTGCGACTATGAATATGCCCCATTGTGGTTATTTATAGCTACGGTACAATGGGAAAAACAAAAAACGACCTACAATAAGTAAATAATGAAAAAATACAAGAAATTACATTCTCCAAGAGCCCAAGTCCGAGTAAAAATATTGGTGACACGTTTTATTACAGACAAAACTTTAAATTTATTTCATAAAGAAGATCTTCCTAAAGAAAACATCTTTTTGCTTAACTATGCTCCTACTCTTGCTCCAGTGCCAGCAATTGTTAAAGCACCACTGTCAGAGCTCCATCGCCAATCCAATTAGATACTACCTACTACTCACCAAATAACACAACTTTTTATAGGCGCATTGATAATCACAATGCAAACCGTCACTGGAAACGATATGCCTACTCTTGGTATATAAGATCAAATATCTAGAAAATGTCTTCCTCTTACGTGGCAATCACGAGTGTGCTAGTATTAATAGAATCTACGGTACCTATGATGAACAATACATTTTTCAAGCCATTGTTGACTTAAGGTATTATTATATTTTGGATTCTATGACGAATGATGAGATGACGTCCAAAGCATGGACAGGTAAGGCTTCCTGACGTAACTGTAGACAGATCTATTTCTAAAGTTAACTCACTCGGACTTAACCCAACACTGAAAAACCGGGCCTAAGTAAGATAAGATAATCCTACCCTATTGCAAACTTCTAATAATTTATTTTTTTTCCATGAAAGTTTGCAACTACTAATAATTTCTAGTTTTGTAGGCTATAGGTCAATGAAACAAATTTTGATTTTTTATTTCGACGTTTCGGGTATGTTTATACCCTTCATCAGGCCTTTATTAAAATAAATACATTATAAATCAACTAAAATACAAATTATAAATACTTACAATTAATTGAGCCTTAAATTTGTACAAACATGTGTATGATATCGAATAATATTGAATTTTAAATTTAAAAAATTATTGAAAACAAAATCTACATTAAATAAATTTTTAAAAAACAAGTTAAAAATTAACTTAAAAATCCCTTAAATTTTATTTTTTCGCAAGCTGGCTATATATGCTGCTTAAGCCATCGCAATCCGAACGTCTGTTAACTGCATTATTATTTTTCTGTATATGCAGCATATATAGCCAGCTTGCGAAAAAATAAAAAATAAAATTTAAGGGATTTTTAACTTAATTATTAACTTGTTTCTAAAAATTTCTTTAATGTAGATTTTGTTTTCAATAATTTTCTAAATTTAAAATTAAATATTATTCGATATCATACACATGTTTGTACAAATTTAAGGCTCAATTAATTGTAAGTATTTATAATTTGTATTTTAGTTGATTTATAATGTATTTATTTTAATAAAGGCCTGATGAAGGGTATAAACATACCCGAAACATCGAAATAAAAAATCAAAATTTGTTTCATTGACCTATAGCCTACAAAACAAGAAATTATTATAATTTATAAAAGTTCACAATCATAATTAGAGAGTTTGCAACTACTGTTCTTAATATCTCCTAACATCACCAACGATCTTAAATTAGATCTCCAAGCTTTGCAAGAGGATCTCACAAGTGAAGAAAGTACCCATTGGATAGCGACAGGAATGTACAATTTTTGGAGTTGTATTTTCAAAAAATGTTGCCCACAAGGATATGGCGGCAAGAGTCGATATACCAAAAATTCTTCTCCTCCAATGCCCGATTGCTTACGAAAGAGTTGAGGGCAAATTTGTAAGCATCTCTACGGAATGAGACGAAGGTCAGAAGCTTTTCAATTCGATATCGTATCATCGATTGCATCGAACGTTGGTAACCTAAGCTAGGAATGTGTGATTTTTTCATATAACGAACTTTGGCGATGGTTTTGGTAAGTTAGTTTAAGTCATGGAACTAGAAAAAGGAGATGAATTGTTTTTGCTTTCTATGTACAACAAAAACTTTTATGTATTTTGAAAAGTTAAGAATCTGCTAAAGAACACACTTAATGGCAATAAAAAGAGGAGGCAATCTGGTGAAGAAAGCGTCGTCGCAATCGATGATTTCGAGCAGAGTACACGAAAATCGTTGATTACGATCGAAGATGCCGATATTATATTTGAGCAACATGACGCTGGATTTATTGCCGCACTCTATACTCTAGCATCGACCTCTAAGCGTTTGGTGATTATTATGGTCCCGCCAATGTGTTGAATATATCAAAGTTCCTTTCCGTGCTTTCGCTTAACGAAAACTTCCCAGTTGAGTTGAATGATCTCGTGAGTTTGTATCTGTTGAATCGTAAGCACTTAAGAAAGACAATCTTGGAGATGCAGTTCTATATTCAGAGTGGTGGCGATCGACTGGCAAAATTAATAAAATAGAATCCAACTTCTGATGACAAAGGAAATTCGTCTTCCCAGTTTTTTTCGTCACCACAAAAGAGACGTTTTTCTGAAGAATCTAATCAAGTCACTGAATCATCAATCGATGATGATTGCGAAAAAAACAAAAAGAAATACTCAGCCAGCAGCAGCACTGAAGTCAATTTTCACAAGGGTCTCTTTGAATTCTTTACAGTTTGTCAGAATATGAAATATCGAATACCATTTCTAATTGATTTTCATTTACTGCGAAAAATTTTGACGGATATTTTTAAAGTCTCCAGAATTTTTTTTTTAATGTAATATAATATTATATTTTTTTGTTTATTCACTTAATGTTAAATATAAAGGAAAATATACGAATGTCATTGAATATTAGGCCGGAGCGCTGATGTATGGGGAAAAAATTAAATTGGAATATCAAAAACATACCCCCCGCAAAAGTTGTGTCAAGTCTTTTTAATATTTTTAAGATTTTTTTTTAATTTTTAAAATGACCGCTAGGGGTCGCGCATTGCAATTTAAAAAAAAATTGGACGATGTCATCGTTTATGGAAAAACTTTTGATGAGCATTATGAAAACCTTAAGGCTGTATTTGAGAGGCTTCGAGAAGCACACTTAAATTAAATCTAGATAAATGTGCGCTTTTCAAGACCGTAGTTAAATACCTGGGACATATCATCTCATCCCAAGGAGTAAAGACTGATCCTGAGAAAGTTGACACTGTGAAAAATTGGCCAACACCACAGGATAAACATCAGCTCCGTAGCTTTCTTGGTCTAGCCACATATTATCAGCGCTTTGTGAAGGACTTTGCTGGAATCGCTAAGATCTTGCATCAACTTACTGAAAAGGGGAAGCCGTTCAAATGGTCAGTCGAGTGCGAGAAAAGTTTTTAGGAACTCAAGCTACGTTTGTGTAATGCTCCTGTGCTGACCTATCCGACTCCTGGAAAACCTTTCATCATCGATGCCGATGCCAGTAACGTCGGAATTGGAGCTGTGCTGTCGCAAGTCCATGAAGGAGAAGAAAAAGTCGTCGCCTACTACAGTAAGGTGCTCTCGAGGCCAGAGCGCAATTATTGCGTCCATAAGTACATCTATGGACAGAAGTTCCTCCTTCGAACAGAGCATGGTGCGCTTAATTGGCTTCTGAACTTCAAAAATCCAGGTCAAGTAGCAAGATGGATCGAGAGACTGCAGACATACGACTACGAAATTCAACATCGAAGAGGAAAGCTGCACTCAAACGCAGATGCATTGTCTCGACGACCGTGTAAACAGGACTGTAAGCATTGCACGCGTCAAGAAGAAAAGGAGCGGTTGTCATCCAATGAATAAAAGCCGATCCTATTTACGGTTGGAGCAATGAAGAACTGAGGACTGCCCAACAAGAAGACTCGGATATAGAACCCATTCTTGTATGGAAGGAACACGGAGAAAACACAGAATGGGGTGACATCTGCGATAGAAGTCCAGCTCTCAAAGCATATTGGGCACAGTGGGACTCACTTCATGTGCAAGAAGGAGTACTAAGGCGCAAATGGGAATCTGCAGATGGCAAGTCTTATCTGATACAGTTGATAGTGCCTATGTCAAAGGTTAATGACGTTCTTCGAGAGATGCATGATGGAGCATCTGGAGGTCATTTGGGAGTCAATAAAACGCTGGAGAAGATACGACAACGGTTCTACTGGCTACATGCAAGAGATGATGTCGAAAAGTGGTGCCGAAAATGTGATACTTGTGCTGCTACCAAGGGACCAGGTAGAAAGCTTCAAAGTAAAATACAACAGTACAATGTGGGCACACCTTTCGAAAGAACAGCAGTAGATGTCGCAGGTCCGTTTCCGGAGACCAACAGCGGAAACCGATACATCCTTGTAGTCATGGATTACTTCAGCAAGTGGCGGGAGGCATTTGCCATCCCAAATCAAGAAACTAAAACAGTTGTTGATCAGATTATCTTCAATTGGGTGAGCAGGTTCGGCGTACCTTTGGAACTGCATTCTGACCAAGGAAGGAACTTCAAATCTAACATCTTTCAGGAGGTTTGCTCTTTCCTTGGCATAAAGAAGACGAGGACAACACCGCTTCATCCACAATCTGATGGGATGGTAGAACGATTCAACAGGACTCTTAAAGAACATCTGTTCAAGGTTGTAGGTGACTACCAACGAGACTGGGACCGCCATATTACATTGTTCTTGATGGCCTATCGCAGTGCGGTTCATAGTTCAACAGGACATACACCATCGGAGATCCTGTTTGGCACAACAATACGGCTGCCCAGTGAAGATGCCATACCATGGAACCGGAAAGGTCAGATGAATATGTGGATAACCTCAAAGAAAGACTCATTGACATTCATCAACGGACAAGGAAACACATAAAAACCGCTAGTGATAGGATGAAAACACGGTACGACGCCCGTGCAACAACGATGGCATTCCAAGAAGGAGACCTGGTGTGGTTTTACAATCCTCACCGACAAAAGGGACTGTCACCAAAACTACAACAAAACTGGGAAGGCCCATATACCGTTGTGAGGCGAATCAATGATGTGGTTTACCGCATTCAGAGAGGAGTAAGTGGTAAGCTTAAAGTAGTACACTGCGACCGTTTACATCGTTATAACGGTGGGAATAATGGATTAAATCGGGACGATCAATCCTAAGAGGGGGGCAATGTGGTGAATATGCCCAGTTATGTAAACAACCACACATTAGTACAACTTTCCGCGCCATCTTTGAGTGAAATAAATAATTAATTCCATCACGGTTGGTGTCCAGGCTACTGGAATAATTGAACGAAACCCTTGTATATGAAATCCATAGTACTATCATGGTGAATGTCGAATGGACTGCCATCTTCAGATCGATTGTGAAAGAATTTCATCGAATTTCACAGTGGAGAAAATTGAGTTTTGTGGAGAATTTCTAGTAAGAATAAGTAAGGAATACTTATATTTATAATAGTTAGAGTGAAATAGGTAGAATGAATGTTTTTTGTTAGGTTTACATTTTTTTGTCGATTACTTTGCTATGCAAAGGTGCAGAGAATTAAAAAGTGTGAAAAAAATTTGGGAATTCTCCTTGGTTTGTTGGGTCTTGTGAGTTTCATGGCGATGATGTTTTTTGATGAGTATGGCTCATGGTAGGTAGTTAGGTTTGTCGCTTTTTTATTTTAACCTAGAAAGATAGGTATGTTTGTAGATAATTTGTATTAATATCTAGGTAGGTACTAGGTACATGTAAGAAGGTACGTACCTTATTTGTATGTGAATGTTAATTTATTTATATTATAGATATAAATGAAAGAATAAAAATTGCAACAGCTTAAACTAGAAGTATTAAAAGTAGGTAGGTATCTATATACTAAAATTTATATAATAGCAAATTATATTCAGGGTTGCACTAAGAACGGAATTTTGGAAATTCGCACATTTAATAGGGTAAAACTGAATCAAAGTCAAAAAAACTAACTTCTAAACGCGACTTCATAGAAACATGATTTTTGTATTTGAAAGATATTGAAAAATTAGGCAACAAAATATGCACAACTTTTTTTTATTAAAAATCTACAAACCGAGATATACCCGGTTTTACAACTGAAAATTGATAAATAGTCGTTTCGAAAAGTACTTAGTAGTTATAAGGGGGTACATTTTTTATTTTTTTATTTTTACATATTTTTATAGGGGATGATAAAAAAAATTATCCATGTTTAAGCAATTTTTGACAGGATTTTTTTTTCATACCCAAAATGATTTTTGAAAAATGGTAAATTATTTTGGTCAATTTTTCAATCTATATGATTTTTAACGGGTAGTTGGAAAAATCTAAAATTTTAAAATCTTGATATATTTGATGGCAATTAAATGGTAAAAATGTTATCTTTCTCACTTATCATTTGACAGATTGAATTGGTTTTTTCTTATATTTAATCTCAATAAAATAACCATTAATTTGATAACTCATTTTTTAATCTGTACCTCCTTTATTAGTGTCACTATTGATTTTTTAAAATTCATAAAAATTCAAATAAAATCCTTAAGATTTACTTTGCTTTGTTCATTGTCAACAATCGTTTAATATTATAACTATTTTTCTGCAAATTTTCACAACTTAAACTTGACGATAATCAACTGGTTGCTGAAATGATCATTTACCTGGTTTCTTCTTAGTTTAATGTGAAAGTTGCTTCATTAATTTTGTTCATATCTTGAAAAGTAAAAGTCCTAGATCCATACGGTTTCCAGCGTTTGACTAAAAATTGACAAGAGCATTAAGTTTTGAAAACAAAAATTATGCTTAATTACATACATTTTTGAAAAAAATTAGCTTGAAATTTTTTTTTCCAAAATTTTTACTTGGAAAATTTATTTTTCAAAAACTATTCACTCGAACAACTTAATTTAAAAATTATATTAAAGAATAGACTTTTGGCTTTTCAATATGCTATAGCGGCACTCTGTTAGTGTTACCGTAATTTTTTAATATTTTTTTTTCTGTTATAAGTGATTTTTTTTTGGAAATTTCCCCTCCCGCCTAAACGAATGAAAATAGACCCCCCTCCCATACGAATCTTGTCTTGTCTAAGTCCAACCTACACGCTCTAGCCTTTTATGACACCTTATGCAAACCACCCTGTATACACGTACTAAATACCTACTCAAAAAAATAATTTTGGAAGAAAAAAGTACTTTCATAAGTTTCGATTTTCTCTTAAACTAAACTATATATCAGCTCCTGGTTCTTAGTGTTTGACTAAAAACTAATTACAGCAATCGTTTTTGGAACAAAGACGAAAGACGAACAAAGTTCTGAAGTAAAAAATGCAAATAAATTTTATTTTTCAATTTTTTTTTCTAAATTTTGACTTTAAAAAATTTTGTTTCAAAAACTATTCATTGAACAATTTTATTTTGAAAACAATTTGAAACAAAATAGGCTGAAAAAAGCTATCGCATAATATTGTAAGTAATATCGTTGATTTTTAATAATTTTTAATCCATTTAAAGCAAATGTTTTATAAAATTGTCCCTCCCCACAAACGGAGAAAGGTAGAAGTTTTAATCTTTAAACATAAAAAAAAACACTAACTAATTAAAATTATTATAAATTTCTAAAATTGTATTCCATTAAGAAATTTATAAAAAAAAGTTCACGAAAATAGGAACAATTTATAATTATTATTATTGTATTATTTATGCAAAAATTCATATTTAAGTTTTTCAAATTTATTTTACACTTATATTTAAAAAAAAGGAAAAAATTCCTAACGAAAAAAGTTATTGGTAGGTAGGTATCTACAGGTAGGTACCTACCTGTCTACAATAAAACATTTATTTTGTAAACTACCTGGAATCAAAAAATCGGAAATTAAAATTAAAATAGGTAATAAGGTAGGTACCTACCTGTTGGCACATTTTGCAATTGGTTGATTTGAAAAAAATAAAATAAAAATTTAGATCTAGGTTTAGTTAAAACAATTTTTTTTTAAATGTAGACACCTACGTAGGTATGTATATATAAACCTACCTACCTACCTTGGTATATATAAAAATGAAATTGACCGTCGACTCCGCATAACTGGAGCACCATAATTGCAGACCATTTGTTTCAGTAAAGCGGAGTTTTCAGTTAACCGAATACCGAACTATGGATAACTGAAACTTATTTCAAATAAGCGGAGTTTTTTTCAAAACAAATATTAAATTTCATTTAGCCTGAGAATCAAAAAAAAAATGTAGGTATGATTTTTTGTGTCAAAATATGTATGTACCTAATATGTCGTTATATTTCCATATGAAACAATTCAAACAACAAAGGTATTTACATTTTTAATCACAAAACGAATATGAATATATATATAATAATTAAAAACAAAAAAAAATGATCGTTTCCCTTATACGGAGTTGAAAAAGTGAAAAATGTTCCTTTGAGGCACACAATTTTGTTTCAATTATCCCGAGATTGCAATTAAGCGGAGTTCAGTTATGCGAATCAGTTTTTTTCTTAAAAAAGCCTCCGGAATAAATGTCTTGTTTCAGATAACCGATGTTTTCAGTTAAGCGGAGTTGGCTGTACGACGACTGGCTGGACGACTGAAACTTCGTTTCTTCTTTTTTTTTATCAATATTTATATAGGTACCTACCTACAAACCTATACGTACATACCTACCTACACCTGAGTATAATTCAATTTTTAGTGCACTAACCGTTTTGCAATTTACATTAATGTTCTCTCTCTGGTTGATTTGAAAAAATAAAAATGTAGGTACCTACCTAGGTACATACCTATGTACATACTTAGGTAGCTTTAATTAAACGAATAATGTTGTAGGTATGTACGTAGGTACAGTTACATACCCAGCTTTAGTTCAAACATTTCTGGGCACAACTAAAACTTATAAAACCAACCTCCTAGGATATTGCCCACTGGCTGAAATTCAACCACCACATTGACAGACTAGTGTCAAATAATAAAATCATACCTATACCTACATGCCTGCTTGTATGATAAATTGTGAATTAAAAGTAGGTAAACAAATACAACCTACCTACCACCAAGCACTTACCTACCTCAACATTGCATAGAAATTCTCCCTTTTTTCATAACTTATTTTCATACCTACCTACATATAGTTATGCATTATGTATGGACCTACCTATATTTGTCGGCATAATTAATTGTAAATTTCTTCAAAACATTTCAAGTCAAACTCAAATCATGCAAACAACATTAATATTAATAAAACCTACCATTCATGATTTATACGAATATTATCTACCTATGTAGATGTTCCCGCAAAAAAATATGCTCAAAATCTTGCACTTGCAACAAATTTCACAGCAAATAAGAAATCTTTGCAAGACAATTTAATATAAAAACTACCCTCAATAACATACGATTGCATATATACCTACAAATATACTTACACAACATGAACATATTATTTTTCTTTCACGCATTAAAATAAACCTACCCTTGATAATATAAGAATGTATACCTCCACGCATTATTCTTTCCCGCAAAAAAAAAACTATATTCCTTGCTTCAAGGTTGTTGACAACGACGACGCAAAAAGCTAACTTACATGTATGTATGTCCACTTCTCTTCTCGCATATAGCATAATCAGTAAATTAAGCAAAAAAAATAACCTTGCATTGCACATTAAATCAAAAAAGGATACGAACATTTTTTTGCCATTCTCTTCACCTTTTTCTCATCATTGACGTTGAACAAAACCTTCGATTGGAAATCTCGCTTACTCCATTTGATTCTTACCAGAATCGAAAAAAATACACTCCTCTTGCTCTAACTACTTAGTTTCGATTGTCTGATAAATGGAAGTCTCCCAAAAATTGAAGTCTCCGCCGACAATTGTCTCCCAAAAATGGAAGTCTCCGTAGAGCTAAAGTGGCGCCACCAACGAAGCATTGTTGCACAAAAAATTTTTGTCCATGATAGTACTATAGTTTTCATATACAAGGACGAAACGAAAAAGAATCATCTAGCAGAATCCAGAACCCTAGACAATTCTAGAACCCTTTATTTTTGATACAAATACAGGGTCTCTAGTCAGAAAAGGGCAGTTTGATTTTGAAAGTGAATGAATAAATGTCAGTGTGAATAAAGAGTTGCATACTTGTGCTTGGTTATAATAAAAGAAAAGTATTTGAAATAAAAAGCGTTTTATTTTGTGAATTAATTGCAGTTTCAGTTTGAATAAAGGAAATAAGTTTTATTTGCGAACCCTTAGTAAAATACAACAATACATTTTTAAGTACATTAAAAGATAGATAGATATTAATCAGAAAGAGATAGATGGATAAAGGTGAACACACACCACAACAAATATAGACTTTCTCAAATACGGTTAAAACACAATATTTCTTCCCACCCTTTGTGGCTAAAGTGAGAAGATTCGAGGCTTCCTTGGTCTGGTGGACCTTCGTTGAGTGCTAGAGATGTTATTAATTGACTTCCAGATCTAGGTGTTTGCGTCTCTTGTGGATTAAATGTCTGCTGCTTGGGTACTACAACTGCAGGACTAGTTTCACTTACTGGCTTATAGCCTTTTCACACCAAACCCAAAACCCGGTTTTCGCGAAAATATCGGTTTTGGCTGAAAACCTAGATCGAAAACACGATTTTCCCATACATTTATGCTAAACCATAAGTTTTGATAAGACACAAGTTTTAAATAAAACCGGTCCAAAACATGTTGGATTTGCAGGATGAACTAAACAAACACACCTTGTGAAACATTCAGCGCTCAATTAAATGTCATATAAATAGCTGATGGGTTACTGCCAGGAAAAAATATTTTTTCTGCTGGAACACAAGAGAGCGCGACGCAGTGTCGCGCATCCTAACTACTACGTGAAATCGACCGGTTAAGAAATAAATTAATTACAACGAATCAGGATTGATTGTATTTCCATTATAAATTCCAATATGAATAAATTGTCTTTTAATTGCACATAAAACATTTGATTTTTCCCATTTCTGTGGCACTGAACATTTTCAAAGCGGCGCGGCCCTTCCTTGAAACCATTGTGTTCAAGCAAAACAAATGAAATGTCAAATAAAAACTTGTACATTTTCGGTGTGAACGCATTTCAAGTTTTCGTAAGCAAATTGCCGAAAACCCGGTTTTGGGTTTGCTGTGAAAAGGCTATTATAATGATATGATTGCAGAGATGTACTAGCAGCATTGGAGTTTTCGTCACGAAATTGTTGTTGTTGTGGTATAGGCGTTTGTGGTGGTCTTATGTATTGATCGTTGACTGGAACATCTATTTGCTCTGCATATTGCGTTCCATGAGTTTCATCTTGATTATTCAAATAATTATCTTTATGACATTTTATCTGGTCAATATGGCGTTTAAACTGTTTGTCGCGGTAGGTAATTTCATAATGAAGGTATCCCAAACGGTTTTTGATAATTCCCGGAACCCATTTGTCCATACGAGGATTGTTTTATAGGAAAAACACCGATTGTCCTGGTTGAAGAATGCGGAATGTTGGATTGAATTGCGAGTTTTGTTTTTCTGTTACTTTTGTAAATAAATCATCAGGTGTGAGAAGATCCAGACTAGTCCGAAGTGAACGACCCAAAAATAACTGCGATGGTGATTGGCCTGTGAGGTGCTTTTCTATATTGCCGGAGGAATTTGTAAAGGTTTAGCTGAAGTGAGTTCTTAGTAGTTTCCATGGTTCTTAAAGCATCTTTTACTGTTTTTACGCTCCACTCGGCTTGCCCGTTCGTTGATGGATGGTACGGTTGTGTCAGTTTATGATATTTTACGCCAACTGTCTGCAGATATGTTTTAAATTCAGCTGAAGTAAAATTTGTGCCATTATCGGACACCACCATTACTGGGACACCATAGGCAGCAAATAGTTCATCCAGAATAGATATGGTAGCACCAGCCGTCATCGAGTTAGTTGTTTTAACTTCAAGCCACTTGCTATACGCATCAGATACTATGAGCAACATCGTTCCAGCGAAGGGTCCCGCGTAGTCTATGTGGACTCGTTCCCACGGTCCTTTTGGATACTCCCAATGGTGTTATCGAATGGGTCATATTCTAGTTCTGAATCCAAAACTTGATGCAAGTGGTGAATTTTATTGACATCTGTTTCTAATAAAGCTCGTGAGAAGTAATCAGCATTTGCGTTTTCCTTAGTTGTTTTGAATTTGACATCATAATCGAAGTTGGTCAGGAACTCCGCATAATTTGCCATTCTGCTGATACAGAGAACAGGCAAAGACTTTTCTGGGTGTAGGATTTGAGACAACGGTTTGTGATCGGTGATGACGAGCGTATTAATACATGAAAAACTTTTGCACAGCCCAGACAATAGCTAATGCCTCCGTATCGCTGTTCTGTTGCGCTCATGGTGCGGCTTGCATACGCTATTGGCTTTTCCTGCCCATTACTTTAGACATGTGAGAGAACGGCTCCAAGTCCAGTTTTGCTCGCGTCGGTTGGTAAGATAAGCGGGAGTGACGGGTTATAAGGCATAAGGACTTGTGGCGATATTAAAATATTTTTTTTTTTTTTTTATATTCCACGCGCGCAAAAGGGGTTATGGCTACCCTTAAAATGTTTTTAACACAGCACGAGCGATTAGGTAAGTAGGAGAAGGAGATACCGATGCACATTGGTTTTGAACGTTTGCACATCGAAATGGGAGGGGAAAGTCGGGTCAGGTAAAGCATTCCACATTCGTGTGGTGCGACTGAAGAAAGAATCTCTGTACATTACAGTACGTCCGAAGTTGGGCTCGAGGGTGAACTGATGGGCATTCCTAGAAGCGCGAGTATTACGGTTGAATTTTTTAGGGGCGAATGCAACTGGCTATTTCACTAGAACACTGATTATAATAATAGCGATAAAATAAAGAAAGACACGAAACATTACGGCGGTGTTCGAGAGATGTAATTGTTTCTGTTATAGATCTTTCGCCTATCATTTTTAAAGCTCTCTTTTGAATTCTGTCCAACAAACTCAAGTGAGTTCTTGGAGCTCCTGCCCAAACATGAGAATTGTACTCAAGTTTTGGACGAATAAAGGCTTTGTAGATCACAGCCAGATCAGAAGGGGAAAAAAACTTCTTGCATCTACGGAGAAAACCTAAACACTTAGCAGCGTTTTTGGCGACATCAAATATGTGGTCATTCCACAAAAGGTGGTCTGTGACACACATACCGAGAACTGAGAGCTGTTCGGTTTCCTCGATGCAAGTGCCGTCCATGTATAGCGGCATTGGGGGTGGGTTTCGCTTTAACGACAGGAGACAACATTGAGTTTTAGAAGCATTAAATTCTACGCGGTTTTTGATTCCCCATTGGACAATGCTGTCGAGATCAGAATTTAGTGAGCTTATCATACGCTGCCGTTCAAGTTCCACATCCGAAGGACATGGATGAGAATCTGTAAACGAATATGAGAAAATGAGGGTACTATCGTCAGCAAAACAGTTTAATGGATTAGAAGTTTCAGACAAAAGATCATTTATACGATAATACGACTTGTATTGAACGGTCCGAAAGGTAATTTCTAATCCAATGAAGAAGATGTTCATCGAAACCAAATGCGCGCATTTTCGATAAGAGAGCTTGGTGCCAAACTCTATCAAACGCTTTTGAAATATCAAGTGCAATAATCTTACTTTCTCCAAAACGATGTTAAGATTTGTTCCACTGTTCGGTGAGATATACCATCAGATCACCAGTGGACCTATTGCTACGAAAGCCGTACTGCCGGTCATTAAGAAGCTTTCGTTCCTCGAGATATTTCTAGAGCTGGAAATTAATCAGCGTTTTCTATGACCTTGGAAAGAAGGGACGAAAGTGCAATTGGCCGATAGTTAGAGGGTGAAGAAGATACGCCTTTTTTAGGGACAGGCTGGACAAATGCTGTTTTCCATCCACTCGGATAGAGACCAGTAGAGTAGGACAGATGGAAAAGCTTACGCAGTGGTTTTGCCAGCGTTGAAGAACACCTCTTCAGAACAATGGGAGGGATACCATCCGGGCCATCGGATTTGTGTACATCGAGATCCTTTAGAACTCTAGCAACTGCACGAGTGCGAAAGAAGATTTTTCCCATAAAATCATTTACGCTCTCAAATACAGGAGGAGTCATAACACTTTCTGGCAGCGTCGAATTAACAGCAAACTGTGCTGCAAGCAAATTGGCTTTATCTTGCGAGCTGACAAAAGCAGTATCATTGAAGACGAGCGTTGGAACCGAGGACGAGGTGGTATTTCGTATTTTTTTTACAAATGACCAAAAATTTTTACTACCTTTGGGACATTGCAGTATTTTTTGTCGTAATTTTTGATCATGTAAAAATTTGGTTCTTCGAATATGAACGTTACAGGTCTTTCTAGCTTGTTGAAACTTTTTCCGGTTTTTCTCAGTAGGGTTGGCTTTATAACATCGAAAGCTTACTTCTCTAACCCTAATAACCTCTTTACAGCTCGAATCAAACCATGAGCTTTCTTTGGGTTTGATAGATTTCACCCTATTCGGGATAAAATTTCTCATTCCACAAAGAATCAAGTTTGTAATCATATCTGCACTGGCGTCAACATCACTATCATGTAAGCATAGTGACCAATTAAAGCTCTTGAAGAAATTATGGAGACCATCCCAGTTGGCTATCTCGTATAGCCAAACGGTTCTCTTTGGGATTTTTTCTTTAACTGTGATTTGGTGGCACGAGAAATTCGCAGATATGACACAATGGTCTGATGAGCCTAGAGGAGATAATACACTAATAGTGTATTTATTAGGGTCAGAGATAAGGAACAAGTCTAGAGTGTTGGCGATTTGACCTGCAACGTCAGGAATCCGAGTAGGCTCGTCAACAAGCTGAGTCAGGTGGTTTAACTCAGCAAAAATCTCGACATACCTTCCTTCGGGTGTTGTCTGACCAGAATAGCGTAGCCACAAAGAATTGTGTACATTAAAATCGCCCGTAACAACGATTTCACTGTGCAGATAATGGGAAACAATTCTCAGGATTGAATCGGAAAGCGCATCGAATTCGTTAGAAGTCGAATAAATATCCAAACTTGGGCTACGATAAATGAAACATGTATGTATGATGTGCTTATTGACGGTGAATTTTAACCACATGAAGTTAAAGTTTGTATTTAAACAAGGGCCATATTGTGGTTGAAGCTGATAAGCCACATCATTACGTACATATATTGCGAGACCGTGGTGTAGGAAAAATAAATCATATATGCTTCGTGTGCTTCTGGTGTCCACTTAAACGATTCGAACCGCAGCATGTTTCTCAATGGTCGATCTCTCGTAGAAAGATCTGGAATAAAAGAGCTATAATAAGTTGCCTTACCCAAAAATAGTTGCAGTTCTTCGAAGGTGGAAGGTTTGGGTGCTTTTTTTTAACTGCTTCTGTGTGTTTGTCTGACTTTTGAATCCCATTAACATCTATTTTGTGTCCCAGAAATTCTACACATGACGTCGCAAACACACATTTCTCTCGATTCAAGTGAAGTCCATGTTTTCTTACTCCTTCCAAGACCAGATTAAGAATTTCCAACATTTCATCAAAATTCTTGGCATGAATAAGGATGTCGTCAAAGAAGATTCTTACATTTCAAATGCCTTGGAACACAATTTCGATTCACCGCTGCCAAATGGCCGGAATGTTTGCAGCTCCGTATACAGCACGAGTTAGACGAATTAATCCATGGGTTGTAGTGTTCAATGTCATAGCATGGCTGAACTGCTCGTCGATGGGTAGATGTGAGCAGCCGTCTGTGACGTCTAAGTGGCAGAATACAGTTGCATCCTTCATTTGATAAATATATCCTCGACTTTTGGAATTGGATGTTCATCAATGATTATTCGTGGGTTAAGTGTTGGTTTGTAGTTCCCAGTAATACGAATTCGTCCATTTTTCTTTGATACTATATGTGTTGTTGATGCCCATTCAGATAATTCTACTTTTTTATAGAATCCTGAGGAAATTTTCAAGTCGATCTCTTTGGCATACGCATCCCGCAATGCCAAAGGAATTTCCCTCGCTTTCATAAAAACTGGTGACACGTGAGGCTTAAGATGAAGTGAAGCAGGAGGTCCCTTCAGCCTGCTCGCTATGTCACTGAATACCTCTTCATAATGGTTGAGAAGGGAGTTCATCTGATTTCGTTGTTCCTCTGACAGATTAGGAGTTTTTGATGTGAGAGAGTTGACGTGACCTAAAGAGTTAAATAACTTTGAGAAATTTATTTCACTGGCGAATTGAGCGATCCATTTCCTTCCAAATAGAGTATCAAAGTGGCCTTCTACCACATAGAGATTCAACCTACGAACGGTTCTGCCAACAGTTACAGTGACTGGAATACGACCAATGCAATTAAGTCGGTGGCGGCAGTAACTTGCAAACTGCCTGTCTGACTTTATCAAAGAAAATTTGGGTTTAATTGTGCGAAGAACCCGTGCACTAATGATGGCACATGGTGAACCCGTATCTAGCTCCATGACAAGATCACGGCCATCAATTTTCACTTTAATTTTTAGGGTGTCTGATGTGGATGGAGGCTTTATGCATTAAACCATTTTAATATTTTTGAGACATTTTACTATTTCATCAGAATCACTCGGCTTCTCGTCGACCTCGATGATTTGTGCGGTTTTCGATCGGCACATTCGTGCAATATGTCCCTTTTTGCTGCAGGCATGGCACTCTGCTTCTCGAAATTTGCATTGATTCCTAAAGTGTCTACCTCCGCACCCATTACAAATTTGATTTGGTTGTTGTCCTTGTTTTGATGGTAGTAATGCTTCTTTTTGGCCTCACTCGAATCGTGGGGGGGGCATATCCCAGTTTGTTTGTGGCTTCGCCTGCCGGTGTTATTTCTGATTTTACCTCAACTGCTGTGTTGCGACTAGCTTCGATTGATTGTGCGACTTCGTATGCAATTGCGAATGTGTCGGGTTGTTTGACTTTTATAGCATTGCACATCTCACGACAAGCAAGTCCATGAAGAAATTGTTCAATGAACATCCTGTCCAAAAAATTGCCGTAATCACAATTCACAGCGCCTTGCCTCAGACGGAGTGTAAAGTTGGCAACTGATTCATCAGCTTGCTGAAAATTATGCCTGAATTTAATGCTTTCAGCGTATTTGTTCTTTGTCGTGTCAAAATAGTTTACAAGTGTTGATTTTTTTGTTCATATGAAAGGTATTCTGGATTCTTCGGACTTGCCAGCGTTTTAAGGGCATTTTTCAGCTCTGTTCCCATGTGAACACGTGCATAATGCGGTAATCGGTTGCTGGAATCTTGCTGAGTTGGAGCGCCCATTCAAATCGTCTTAAATAATCTGCGACTGATTCGGATTCAGATGATTTATACTCACCAATAGAAAATATTAGTAACTTTGGAGAGGGTTGGTGTGGGGTTGCGCCGCTACTAGTGGCAGTAGATATCGCCGCCTGTGTGGCATCCAAAACTGCTTTTTTGTTTGCTTCAGAAAAGACTGATGTAAGCGATTGCAGGGTTTCTTCTGAAATGACATTTTCTTTTTCTCAATTCCACTTTTGACACCACAAAAAATCAATGCAAAAATGATTGTTTTATTCTTACACTTAAATAGCCGAATCTATAAAGACATTTTAAATGCTTCTTAACTTTAAACTTCCTCTAAATACCACTTAACTGTGAAATAGGTATCTATAATCAATTTTCACACTTAAGCAACGTAACTTGAACCCCTCGTAACTTAAACGCCATTCACCGCGTTTAAAGGCTACGCAATGCCAACTTAAATATATTTTGACACATAAGAATTGATTTTTTAGTAAGGAAATATGTATTTATGTGTGCACTGTGATTGTGATGGCCGAGTTTTAATTGTTTTGATTCTTTTTTTTTTAAGAAAATAATACCTATAATAAATAATGATGTTTGGTTCCATTAAATAAATTGAGTTGCTGAAAATTTTTTTATTTGTGTATGTCCCCACAAATTTTCTAACCAATATATAGGTAGGAAAGAAATTTCTGAAAACGAAATAAAAAAAACAAACCAAAATGGAATGGTTTCATTTCTTCCGTTTTCTGTGGATCACGAAGCATACACACATACAAACAGTTGCTTCTCTTTCTGTCTTATTATTATTTGTACGCTATTTTGTGTATGTTTGTTTTTCAATCTGACAGAAATAGCCTGAGAGTGAAAAATGTACTAGAAATTTGTAGCAGTTTTGTCAATTTTCTTGCCTTACGTTACATTACGGCTGTTAAGTTAAGTATGAAAGGAATATTGATTATTGATACAAATTTAAGTAACGTCATTTAAAGGGAACTTTTATATTTAAGCAAGCTTAGCTAAATAACCTCTAAAAGCCATTTTTAGATTATTTTATAGATACGGCTGAAATTCATTTATTAATATTAAAGAGATGCTTTTACATAAAAATGTTAATCGCAATGAGATACAATTTCAATTTTTAGATACATTTTTAAGTACATTAAAAGATAGATAGATATTAATCAGAAAGAGAAAGATGGATAGACAATTAAAGGTGAACACACACCACAACAAATATAGACTTTCTCAAATAAGTTTAAAACACAATAGAAGGATAAATACAAGCGTTAAACATAACAAATGCAAATGATTTGTATTAATTTCTTCGCTTTGGACAACATTTATTTTGTTTGATTGATTTGTTCTGTTTTGGCATTTGCGTTCTCGTTACAATAAGGCAGTAAGCCCCTTTCACACAAGGAAACTGAGTTGCCGGCGATTTTTAGTTTCTGGGCGTGAAGGGCGTAAAAGGAAGACAACAAATTTCCCCTCACACCCTTTTCACCAACAAAGTAGCCAGTTTCTGGCAACTCAGTTTCCTTGTGTGAAAGCCGTCTAACTATTTTTATAAAATCTTTTAAATAAATCTTTATTTGAACGCTATTAAATACAAACAAAAATTTCATTGAATTTTTGAACAACAACAAAAAATTAAAGGCGCTACCACCAATTGTTTGGCTGGAGATATGGCTATTTCGTGCTTTTGCCACTTTTGCACTCATCATTCTCCTTTTTGTGGTGCTGAGCTTTAATCCAACTTTATTTTGAAAAACTTTGTATGCACACCGTAGGATTCGAATCCATGCATATCATATTTGCTCAGTCTTAGCAGTCGTGTGCACTACGCACTCCACCGCTTTAGAACACTGACGTCACAGGTCAGGATGTGTTATTGGTTTATAAAATGCATTTGGAGCATCAGAATTTTTATAAGTGCCTTTAAGTATGCTGTCTTGTTCCGCCTCCATTTTGCTCCATACCTTATACCTTATGTTATCGTGCAAAAGCACCAAATAGCTATATCTCCAGCCAAACAATTGGCGGTAGCGCCTTTAAGTTGTTGTTGTTGTTCAATAGTACACAAGTACAATAATAACAATAATAAAAAAAAATATTTTGAATTTTTTTTAACTAAAACACAGGTTTAGCCATTCATGTCAAGGCAGCTCATAGAAACATGAAAAAAAGCTGTGGTGATGTGTTCAGTATTTGCAAGTTCTAAAAACTACTATTTTGTATATTTAAGTATGTTTTTTTTATTCATTCGATAAGGTGCTCCACCAGGGGGTCATTCATTTCGGTGCAGGATTGCTTTCGGGCTTGCCGGATGTTACAAATTGGTTCCAAGTCTCGTGTTGTGTTCCCTTTAGAGGAGCTCCCTTCTTATCGGCACAATAACTCACCCCATATCCCGATGAAAAAGATTTAGCAAGACTCTGGATCAGAAAAAAAATATGGGTTCCTTGAATATAAATCGGGGGCTCTTCGGACATTTGATTCCCAAGACACTGCACGGGACTCCAATGACCGGTCACAGGATCACATCTTGGTTCAAACCAGACGGCCTGCCTTGCTCGTTTAGAGGCCAAGTTGTTCTTTAACTTCAGTCTTTCACATGGATTGAGCATTTAAAGGATTTCATTGAACTGATACATAAGCCTGCTCGTTCCGGAATATATGTTTCGTCTGACAGCTGGGCTTGTTCATAACATATAATGAGTCACATTGCTAACGAACGTCTCTGTAGCCTTACAAGCGTTATCTGCGGACTCAAAGCAGACATCTCCTACAAAGGAAATAAAACGGTTACAAGGATACTACGGAATATTAAGTACAAGACTTACTTGTCAGCAAACTCCTCTATGGGACACTGGGTTCAATTGGCAGGTGTGAGTTGTCGGACAAACATCATTCTTATTAGGATTGTTCAGTGAGGTTTTTTCAGATTAGAAGTGAACAGAACAGAGTAGAACAGAAACGTCAGACAAGATAGAACAGGCAGCTGTCTGACAGATGTAATTGTCAACAAAATAATTGGTATTTACTTTTCCAGTTTGGTGCATAAGTAAGAAATACTTTTTATTTAAAACAATTAGAAATATTATTTATTTAACTACACAATTTAACTAAATTTAATTTGTATTGTTTTTTTTTCAAATATTTATTTGTTTGTTTCCAAAGTAAAAGCACAAAGAGCCACGATATTTGTTAAAAAATATCAACTTGCAATTGACAGCAGCTGATTTTGACAGTTGTCACAAACCTGTTCTAAGTGGTTCTACATAAAAAGTAAGAACAGAAAATTCTGTTCTATTCTGTTCTAAACTGTTCGGAACAGCCTCACTGAACAGCAAATAAGAACAGTTTGGAACAGAAAATTCTCTTTCCAAACTGTTCAGAACAACGTCATTGAACAAAGCTATTGTGTGGCCCACAGCTAAGCTCAATGCTATTCTGCTAAAGCGGACTTCCTTCTAGACAAAGTCTCGGAGTAGAACACATATTGGTATTTTCGGCCATGGACGGTCAATACACTCAACGTTATTTACCTCACAAGCTTCATTCGATGAGCAAGTGATTTTCTCACATAAATATTTACATTGGCATGTTTTACATCCTTTCTTGTCAACTTTATGGCCATGCTCACAGGCTAATGGGCACTCAACAGAAGGGCAATGAACTGCAGAATAAGGATTGCTGACAGGAGTAGCATTCTTGACACGAGTGCCATCTAATTCTTTTCCGTTTGCGTACACACACCAGCAGATGATGTTTCTCTGAACGGCATTGACTCTCCTTACGTTTGCCAGTCTGTTCACCACACAAAGCCACATGCATTTGCTTGGCCGGAATGCCAATTTCACAATATTGATGCATTTGAATAGCTTGCAGATGCTGACAAACTGTCTTCATTTGAGGTTCAACACACTGTTTGCCACGGCTGGTGTTACGGAGCTGCTGCTGGTGGAATAGTTGTTGGTTGGAAACTCTGACTGCCTAAGTACCACTCATGTAAACCTGGTGGGACACTAAGCTGCTGAAGTTGGTGCTACATTTGCTGTTGAATGTTAAACAACTGCAGTTGACCAGCGTTACTGGTTCCTCGTATCTAACAACAGCGGCCTTGAAGTTTTTAGTACAGATGCCAATATCGACCGACCAAATGGCTAATGTCTAATAATCACATGGAAATAATGGTTTTGCCAATGAACAATAGGTTTACAGCTCAACATCTATTCCGGAACATCTTATGGCAGCATCCACTGGTGCGGGTAATTTCGGGAAAATAATTTTCCGAATTATTTAACGATAATAATCAAGTTCTGGCCTTGGGCGCTAGTTTTAATAATTAAAAATCCGACCGAAACTTAAAAATGTATACAATTATTTTGTTGTCACAAAAATTACCACTCCACCACTCGGTTCTCAGTTTTGCTCATTTTGCTCTGCAGCTGCTGTGGTGGAAATGATAGTAAAGGGTACGTACGCATTAAATTTCAAGGGTTCGCGTGTAGTTTTTGATTAAATTTTCTTTTTCAACATAAAAAGCCATAAATATTAATGAATTTATATACCAGAAGCAATAAAAGGCTATATCAAATAGAGTTTTTGTTCATAAACATTTAGAAACATCAATTTTATTGATAAAATATTATATTTTTCAATTTTTGAATTTAACGGATTCCCTTTTTTGAATATCTGATTCACCAAATTGAGCACATGACCACGTTTGAGCAAATGTCCTATTGCATACATACAAAGCTCGTTTTGTCCCATTTAAAATGCACTGCAACCGCACACATCCTTAGTGAATAGGGGATAAATCCTCTCAATTCAGCTTGTAGGACGAAAGAGCATGGACCCCTTAAGTCGGTTTTCTAGGTAGTATTTTCTCTATGTTTAAGGTTAGACCGCACTAGGCGGAACTGCGATTCAAAATAAATTGTATGAAATTGTATGAAGTTCAGTTGCCGCTTAGTGCGATATAGCTCATACAATTTTATACAAATAATGTTTTCCCGCGTCGTGAAGTGTAGTTCCGCTGCAGTTGTGTGCGGTCTAGCCTTTATAATTCTTTATTTTTTTTTTCCAGCAAGTTTTCCTTCTGTCCTCTTCTCTTTGTATCTAAAACTTAATGATGATTTTTCAAGATGGCTCCATTTCCTGCCTTTCACGTGTTTTTCTCTATTTCTTGTCCGGCATTGCCAGACATAATTTTATAATTTTTTTGTGGAAAGGCCAATAGGTGGCGCATGAAAAGCAATAAAGAAACCATTTACATTAAATATAACAATAATATTCAGCAAAAAGAAACTATTACAGCTCGGCCAATCTGACATTCTTGACTCACCTCAATCAAACAATTCCTTAAGCTCCTCTGAGCTTTCATTTACTTTGGGTGGCATGTGGTTAGTGATCCCAGGATCCGACAATTCTTTTGGTGGTAGCCAACGTCGAATTCGAATAGCTTCAACTACTCCATCATATCGTCGCCTGAGAATTGTTTTGTTCCATAAGCCATTTTTGTCGTTTTTGAGTGGCCGTGTGTCAATTGCATTAAAAGTGCGTTAAATTTGATCCTATGGCCAAATTTTGACATTGCTGAGGTGAATACAGTGTCGTCAAAATTTAACCTGCTCAGGAGCTCGTTTAAATTTTAACTAGTGGATAAATTTTGACGTTTGCATTAAGCTTCTTGCACATTACTTACACCATCGACTTATTATACCTGGACTGCTAGGAGCCAACATCACGATGGTTTCCTTTATAAAAAAAAAATCGATACACTAGCGTCAATTTGAAAACGACTTAGGCCTAATTTATTCACTCAATACTCATAACTTTGGGATTTTTACAGTCAACTTGAGAAATAGTTTTTTCACTTGAAGTTGACGTTTTCAACTTTAGATTTTCAACTCTAGAGTTGATCAACGAAGTAGTAGAAGTAAGTGAGTAAGCTTGGGAGTTTTCACCATTTCTGCTGATTCATTCATGATATTTAGTTGTGTAAACTTTTCGCTTTTGACTTCAAAAGGAAAAAATCTTAAAATAAATAATAATCAAATAAAAATAGATCTCTGTTTTAATTGAAATAATAAAATAAAAAATGTTTCGTGCATATAAACCTACTTCTGAGAGAATTGAGCGTCATCTTTTTGGAGCAGCGAAAATGATGCAGAGGAAGAAAATTTATCCCTTTAAAAATGCTTCCCCGTGTTCGTATCGATAAATAGGAAGACCATGATTTCATTTATCCTTCTCGCCTCTCAAAAGCAACGACATATATGTTTTTTTCATTTAATGAAGGATTAATTGCCTTTGACGAAAGACATTACGGAAAATATCGGTTTAAAAAAACAAAAACAGGTTCTAGTTCGATCACCGAAATCAAGCATCTTCGGGCGCGGTTAGTACTTAGATGAGGGACCGCATGAGCATTGAGTTTTTCGTTGTTGAATGTAAAAACATAATTCCAGATAAATTGGCATCACTTATGTTATTTTGATTTGGTAATAAAGATGTATGCTTTCCATTCGCTTTTTGGTTATTAACAAGTCGAGACCTTTTTCAGAATAATCTGCATTTTCAGGTTATGGGCCCAGACCCACAGTTAAAAAGTAATTTTTGCGATTAAAGATAATTAATATTGATTTTAGTTCCTCAAAAGTAAAAGAAATGTCTTTAAACATTTAACCGTCCATTGAACGTCTTAGAGGGCGTGAAAATTTTGATACGTGGAAATTTGCCGTGGAAAATTAATAAATCCTTGATGGGATATGGGAATCCATGTTAGGTACAGAAACAAAGGCTGAAAAGTTGGCACTGGCGAAAATCATTTTGCTAATTGATTTCTTCTTATATGTGAACGTAAAAGAAGATAGCACGCCAAAGGAAGTGTAGGACAAACTTTCAAGCATATTTTATGACTCTGGACTAACAAGGACAGTTGGACTCTTACGGGAACTGACCACTACCAGCCTGGACAGTTGCTCTTCCATAGAAGGTTATGTCAATAGGATTATTGGAACGGCGAACAAGTTAAATTCTATCAAATTAAAAGTTGATGATGAATGGATAGGCAGTCTACTTTTGATCGGTTTACCCGAAGAATTTCAACCAATGATAATGGGCATCGAAAGCAGTGGTATTCCAATAACAGCTGATGCGCTCAAGTTCAAGTTGTTGCAGGACTTCGATTCCTATCGTAAGGGTTTAGATATTAAAGATCAAGCTATGGCGACATTTGGTGGTAGAAGAAAAAGTAAGTACAAAAGCAAGGGCGTAAAATGCTTTAGTTGCGGTGGCCATGGTCATATCAAAAAGAACTGTCCGAAATCTAAATCTCAGGACAAATAATTTTCTGCTTACGCATCATATTCGGTACTACAACAGGAGAGTCAAGTCCACTGGTTTGTTGACTCCGCATCCTCTCATATGTCAAAGAACGTTGATCTATTTGAGAACTATGTAGAGTTTCCAAAAAAGGATTTCGTAGTTCTAGCTGATGGTTCAAAGCTAGATGTTCTTGGTAAAGGCAATGTTTCGATGCAGGTATGTGGAACAAATAAATCAATTAATGAAGTTGTTTTGCATGATGTATTATATACGTACCAAACATTTGTGTTAATTTGATGTCTATAAGCCAATGTGTGCAGAAAGGGAAGTTTATTCATTTTGATGACAAGGGTTGTTCTATTCTTGACCACGAGCGAAGAGTTTTTGCGACTGCAACCCAACACGACAAGGTTTACAAATTGAATGTTCCGTTCACGAATGCTGCCTACATATCAGCGAAAAGAGAACTTTGGCATAGGCGTATGGGACACCCGAGTACAGGCGTGTTGCAGCAATTGGCATCATTAGATGTGGGTGTAGAAATTGACGGAGGTGGCGAGGACTGATGCATTACTTGCAGCGAGGGTAAGCAGTGCAAACAATAATTTAAGCCTTCAGTTAGTAGCACCATGGATGTATTGCAATTAATTCACTCGGATGTATGTGGGCCAATGAAAACACCATCCCATTTCCAAAGAGTTGTTGTGGACGCCTAAACTACATGATTATACTTACTAGCTGGACCCAAATAGTTTATGTATTTAATTACAATATTTTTTTCTTGAACTTGGATATAGTGAGAACTGAGCCTTAAGTTTGGAAGCGTATCGTAGCGCCCTCTATAAGATAGATTGATCTGTAAGCGACATCTTGTGGTCAGATTGGAAGTGGGAAGATGGAGACATTATTTTCGGAATGTCAAACTAATAGCAATGAATGGAGAAAAAAAAGGTCTACTACTACAATGAAATTTGCACAGGAGTTTTTGGATGATGGATCGGGCGATAGGAAAATACAAATATAAAAGACCATTGACATTCAAAATCAATGTCATTTCTTAGATTCTCGAATAGCCGTTGATATCGAAATAAGTTATTTCAAATCCATAAACCATTGTGTACAGTCCGTTGGTCCTAAGAGTTCTTTTGTGTCAAATTCAAGACAAAAAAATACTTACTGGTGCATATTTGTAACATGTATTTACTGTTCCCTGCAATAAGCATCTAACTTTTTTTTGCTAGGATTTTACATAGTGCCTTGATAAATTGCCCCGAATAATCCGACATAAAAACCTAATTATATTTACTTAAACAACAAATTTGGATGAGTTTTAAAGAAGTTTTTATTGAAAGTATCTGTGCTAAGAGGGACATTTTTATATAGGTTACAAATCTCAAATAAGTAACTTTCTGGCGGCCCCAGTTGACTGCAGCGCGCTGGGCCGCCACACCATTTTATCGATTCCTGAATTTATTGATTCCCGTGATATTGATTCCTGTTGATTCTCGCAATTTTGCTTTTGCAACTGGTGACCTGGTGAATCCAACATTCGATTTGAAGGCGTTTTCATCTGGACCAGTTCCAATCCATTCATGCGGATACCTTCTAACCATATACGACATATACGCAGACGATCCGTGATTTGGGCAAATGCCCCAGAAACCAAGCCAGTGAAGTATCGTGTGAGGTGTTCCAAAACGCACTTCCCTCAGTGGTGTCAAGGTAACCCCCAAGGTATCAAAGCAATACCAGTTTCAACGTGAGTACCTGAAAAAAAAATATAAATAAAGAGAATCATTAGTCGAGAAAAGAAGTCACATGTATCGAGGCGTAAAGTTATTCAAAGTTTCAATATAGTACCTAGGAGTTAAAAATAAGATACTTTCACCTTATTCACCTTTTTTTTAATTTTTGCTGAAAAATGATCTGATGATAAATTTCCCTGACTTTCCGTGACTTTCCCTGACCAATTTCAAAATTTTTCCGGACCAAAAAATCAAAATTTTTTTCATGAGTGGCTACGTATTAATAGTAGTAGTAGTAGCCCGTAGCGTTATGGTTAGTGCGTTCGACTGTCACGCTGGAGGTCTGGGATCGCTTCCCAGCCTCGTCCACCTAAAAACTAAAAAGTTTTTTTTTTCAGGGCTACTGCCTCTTGCGAGGAATTGACAAATCCTCCAAGAGTATCACTTGTCACGAATAAGTGGTTCTCGTCTAGCCCTTCGGATTCGGCATAAAATTTAAATATTTTGTGTATTTTTCGCTCGATTTAAGCCACTTTTGGAATTAAGTTCTTTGAACGGTACGTGAATTTAGGGTCGATATTAGCAACATTCGGTTACTGAGAAAGAATTTCTGTGCTGTGTACGTACATACTGTAAAAAACAGACCAGCAGTCTTGGCACTAAGTGAAACCCAGGTAGGTGAAATTTCTGATTACTCCGAATTTAGCCTACCTGGTTATAGCTTAGTGCCTTTATTTTTCCTACACCATGGTCTCGCAATATATGTACGTAATGATGTGGCTTATCAGCTTCAAACACAATATGGCCCTTGTTTAAATACAAACTTTAACTTCATGTGGTTAAAATTCGCCGTCAATAAGCATATCATACAAACATGTTTCATTTATCGTAGCCCGAGTTTGGATAGTAATTCGACTTCTAACGAATTCGATGCGCTGTCCGGTTCAATCCTGAGAATTGTTTCCCATTATCCGCACAGTGAAATCGTTGTTACGGGCGATTTCAATGTACACAATTCTTCGTGGCTACGCTATCCTGGTCAGACAACACCCGAAGGAAGGTATGTCGAGATTTTTGCTGAGTTAAACCACCTGACTCAGCTTGTTGACGAGCCTACTCGGATTCCTGACGTTGCAGGTCAAATCGCCAACACTCTAGACTTGTTCCTTATCTCTGACCCTAATAAATACACTATTAGTGTATTATCTCCTCTAGGCTCATCAGACCATTGTGTCATATCTGCGAATTTCTCGTGCCACCAAATCACAGTTAAAGTAAAAATCCCAAAGAGAACCGTTTGGCAATACGAGATAGCCAACTGGGATGGTCTCCATAATTTCTTCAAGAGCTTTAATTGGTCACTATGCTTCCTCGATAGTGATGTTGACGCCAGTGCAGATATGATTACAAACTTGATTCTTTGTGGAATAAGAAATTTTATCCCGAATAGGGTGAAATCTATCAAACCCAAAGAAAACTCATGGTTTGATTTGAGCTGTAAAGAGGTTATTAGGGTTAGAGAAGTAAGCTTCCGATGTTAGAAAGCCATTCCTACTGAGGAAAACCGGAAAAAGTTTCAACAAGCTAGAAAGACCTCTAACGTCCATATTCGAAGAACCAAATTTTAACATGATCAAAAATTACGGCAAAAAATACTACAATGTCCCAAAGGTAGTAAAAATTTTTGGTCATTTGTAAAAAACATACGAAATACCACCTCGTCCTCGGTTCCAACGCTCGTCTTCAATGATACTGCTTTTGTCAGCTCGCAAGATAAAGCCAATTTGCTTGCAGCACAGTTTGCTGTTAATTCGACGCTGCCAGAAAGTGTTATGACACCTCCTGTACTTGAGAGCGTAAAAGCTTTTATGGGACAAATCTTCTTTCGCACTCGTTCAGTTGCTAGAGTTCTAAAGGATCTCGATGTACACAAATCCGCTGGCCCGGATAGTATCCCTCCCATTGTTCTGAAGAGGTGTTCTTCAACGCTGGCAAAACCACTGCGTAAGCTTTTCCATCTGTCCTACTCTACTGGTCTTTATCCGAGTGGATGGAAAACAGCATTTGTCCAGCCTGTCCCTAAAAAAGGCGTATCTTCTTCACCCTCTATCCACCAATTGCCTTCGTCCTTTCTTTCCAAGGTCATGGAAACGCTGATTAATTTCCAGCTCAAGAAATATCTCAAGGAACGAAAGCTTCTTAATGACCAGCAGTACGGCTTTCGTAGCAATAGGTCCACTGGTGATCTGATGGTATATCTCACCGAACAGTGGAACAAATCTTTACATCGTTTTGGAGAAAGTAAGATTATTGCACTTGATATTTCAAATGCGTTTGATAGAGTTTGGCACCAAGCTCTCTTATCGAAAATGCGCGCATTTGGTTTCGATGAACCTCTTCTTCGTTGGATTAGAAATTACCTTTCGGACCGTTCAATACAAGTCGTATTGGACGGTTTCAAGTCTGAAATCACAAAAAATAAGTGCTGGTGTGCCCCAGGGCTCCGTTTTGTCTCCGACTCTCTCCCTTATTTTTATAAATGATTTTTTGTCTGAAACTTCTAATCCATTAAACTGTTTTGCTGACGACAGTACCCTCAGCTTTTCATATTCATTTCTTGATTCACATCCATGTCCTTCGGATGTGGAACTTGAACGGCAGCGTATGATAAGCTCATTAAATTCTGATCTTGACAGTATTGTCTACTGGGGAATAAAAAACCGTGTAGAATTTAATGCTTCTAAAACTCAATGCTGTCTCCTGTCGTTAAAGCGGAACCCACCCCCAATGCTGCTATCCATGAGCGGCACTTGCATAGAGGAAACTGAACAGCTTACAGTCCTCGGTATGTGTGTCACAGAGCACCTTTTGTGGAACGACCACATATTTGACATCGCCAAAAATGCTGCTAGGTGTTTAGGTTTTCTCCGTCGATGCAAGAAATTTTTCTCCCCCTCCGATCTGGCTGTGATCTACAAAGCCTTTATTCTTCCAAAACTTGAGTACAACTCCCATATTTGGGCAGGTGCTCCAATAACCCACTTGAGTCTATTGGATAGAATTCAAAAGAGAGCTCTTATAATGATAGGTGAAAGAACTATAACGGAAACGTTTACATCTCTGGAGCACCGTCGAAATGTTTCATGCCTTTCGTTATTTTACCGTTATTTTAACAAAAATTGCTCTAGCGAAATAGCCAGTTGCATTCCTCCCCTTAAACAATTCAACCGTAATACTCGCGCTTCTAGGAATGCCCATCAGTTTACCCTTGAGCCCAACTTCGGACGTACAGTTAAGTACAGAGATTCTTTCTTAAGTCACACTACACGAATGTGGAATGCTCTACCCAGCTCTATCTTCCCCTCCCATTGTGATCTACAGACATTCAAACCCAATGTACATCGGTTTCTCCTTTAAATCCCCTCCAACCTACCTAATCGCTCGTGCTGTGTTTATCACTTTAAGGGTATTCATAACCCCTTTAGCGCGCGCTAAATATAAAAAAATTTGTGCCACTTTTCGGTGAGATATACCATCAGATCACCAGTGGACCTATTGCTACGAAAGCCGTACTGCTGGTCATTAAGAAGCTTTCGTTCTTCGAGGTATTTGGTAAGCTGAAAATTAATCAGCGTTTCCATGACCTTGGAAAAAAGGGACGTAAGCGCAATTGGTCGATAGTTCTAGGGGGAAGAAGACACGCCTTTTTTAGGGATAGGCTGGACATATGCTGTTTTCCATCCACTAGGAAAGAGACCAGTAGAGTACGACAGATGGAAAAGCTTACGCAGTGGTTTTGCCAGCGTTGAAGAATACCTCTTCAAAACAATGGGATGGATACTATCCGCGACAGCGGATTTGTGAACGTCCAGATCTTTTAGAACTCTAGCAACTACACGAGTGTGAAAGAAGATTTTTCCCATAAAACCATTTACGCTCTCAAGTACAGGAGGAGTCATAAAACTTTCTGGCAGCGTTGAATTAACAGCAAACTGTGCTGCAAGCAAATTGGCTTTATCTTGTGAGTTGACAAAAGGAGTATCATTGAAGACGAGCGTTAGAACCGAGGACGACGTGCTGTTTCGTATGTTTTTTACAAATGACCAAAAATTTTTACTACCTTTGGGACATTGTAGTCTTTTTTGCCGTAACTTTTGATCATGTAAAAATTTGGTTCGTCGAATATGAACGTTACAGGTGTTTCTAGCTTGTTGAAACTTTTTCCGCTTTTCCTCAAGAGGGTTGGCTTTATAACAACGGAAGCTTACTTCTCTGATCCTGATAATCTCTTTACAGCTCGAATCAAACCATGAGTTTTCTTTGGGTTTGATAGATTTTACCCTATTCGGGATAAAATTTCTCATTCCACAAAAAATTAAATTTGTGATCATATCTGTACTGGCATCTACGGCACTATCGAGGAAGCATATATAGTGACCAGTTAAAGCTCCTGAAAAAGTCATTGAGACCGTCGCAGTTGGCTTTCTCATATTGCCAAACGGTTCTCTTGGGAGTTTTTTCTCTAACTGGATTTTGTTGGCATGAGAAATTTGCAGATATGACACAATAGTCTGATGTGCCTAGAGGCGATAACATACTAATAGTGTATTCATCAGGGTCAGAGGTAAGGAACAAGTCTAGAGTGTTAGCGGATTGACCTGCAACGTCAGGAATCCGAGTAGGCTCGTCAACAAGCTGGGTTAAGTTGTTTAACTCAGCAAAAATCTCGGCGTACCTTCCTTTTCTGCCTAAGTCCCCGAATGTTGCTGTAGTCAACCCTAAATTCACCCCCCATTACGAAAAAACAGACACAAGAAACCAAATCAGACAGTTAACTATGCTGTTATCAATTTTGGGCCCCAAAAAACTTCCCAGTACAAATACTACTAGTGTTATGCCTAAATAGCAAATGCACTGATCCGCCCCTGGATACACAAAATCAATAACAACAATTTCTCTGATATGCTTTTGCTCAATTCATTATAAGCATTGTATGGTATGATACATACACATAGACATACTGCATATAATGACTGAACCAAAGCACTGTGAGTGATGTGGGAAGGAGAGATAGGAATTTACCGCTGCGCTATGGATAGTTGCGGTTGAGCATTATCATCTTTGATGCATGGGTGCACTTTTTAAGTAAGTACCTGATTATTTTTTCAATTTATTTAAATAAATGCAGTATATAAAATATAAATTTGTTTTTTTTTTTTTCAAATAAATCATGTTTGATGAGGAATTATTGCCCAAGGATCTTAGTTCTTCCTCTTCGTCGTCGGGATATTTTTCAAGTAATTAAAACTTACTCAGTTATTTCAAGGTAACACATTCTGTGCTAAATGTTATTTTTCCAAAAGGTGATGAATCAAGAGCTGACAGTAGTTGTGACAGCAAAATTCCAAGAACGTCAAAAACAAAGCAATCAACAAAGCAGTAAAACTGCTTTAATTTTAGTTGTTTTGTTTGCTTTTTTTTTAAGAAGAATGTTAAGTGTTTATTGTTTATTGGATTTGTTAAATAAAAACTTTATTGAAAAAAGAGATGTTATTGTTGAATGTAAAAACATAGTTCGAGATAAATTGGCATCATTTATGTTATTTTGATTTGGTAATAAAGATGTATGCTTTCCATTCGCTTTTTGGTTATTAACAAGTCGAGACCTTTTTCAGAATAATCTGCATTTTCAGGTTATGGGCCCAGACCCACAGTTAAAAAGTAATTTTTGCGATTAAAGATAATTAATATTGATTTTAGTTCCTCAAAAGTAAAAGAAATGTCTTTAAACATTTAACCGTCCATTGAACGTCTTAGAGGGCGTGAAAATTTTGATACGTGGAAATTTGCCGTGGAAAATTAATAAATCCTTGATGGGATATGGGAATCCATGTTAGGTACAGAAACAAAGGCTGAAAAGTTGGCACTGGCGAAAATCATTTTGCTAATTGATTTCTTCTTATATGTGAACGTAAAAGAAGATAGCACGCCAAAGGAAGTGTAGGACAAACTTTCAAGCATATTTTATGACTCTGGACTAACAAGGACAGTTGGACTCTTACGGGAACTGACCACTACCAGCCTGGACAGTTGCTCTTCCATAGACGATTATGTCAATAGGATTATTGGAACGGCGAACAAGTTAAATTCTATCAAATTAAAAGTTGATGATGAATGGATAGGCAGCCTACTTTTGAGCGGTTTACCCGAAGAATTTCAACCAATGATAAAGTTATACAAAGGCAAGGTTGTAAAATGCTTTGGTTGCGGTGGCCATGGTCATATCAAAAAGAAATCTACATCTCAGGACAAACAATTTTCTGCTTACGCATCATATTCGGTACTACAACAGGAGAGTCAAGTCCACTGGTTTGTTGACTCCGGAGCATCCTCTCATATGTCAAAGAACGTTGATCTATTTGAGAACTATTTAGAGTTTCCAAAAAAGGATTTCGTAGTTCTAGCTGATGGTTCAAGGATAGATGTTCTTGGTAAAGGCAATATTTCGATGCAGGTATGTGGAACAAATAAATCAATTAATGAAGTTGTTTTACATGATGTATTATACGTACCAAACATTTGTGTTAATTTGATGTCTATAAGCCAATGTGTGTGTGTGGAATTTTATTCATTTTGATGACAAGGGTTGTTCTATTCTTGACCACGAGCGAAAAGTTTTTGCGACTGCAACCCAACACGACAAGGTTTACAAATTGAATGTTCCGTTCACGAATGCTGCCTACATATCAGCGAAAAGAGAACTTTGGCATAGGCGTATGGGACACCCGAGTACAGGCGTGTTGCAGCAATTGGCATCATTAGATGTGGGTGTAGAAATTGACGGAGGTGGCGAGGACTGATGCATTACTTGCAGCGAGGGTAAGCAGTGCAAACACAAATTTAAGGCATCAGTTAGTAGCACCACGGATGTATTGCAATTAATTCACTCGGATGTATGTGGGCCAATGGAAACACCATCCCTAGGAGGAGGTAGGTACTATGTTTTGTTTCTCGACGATTTTTCCAAAAAGGTATTTGTTTAAGCTACAAAAGGGAAAAATGAGGTTGCTTCGAAATTTTTTGTTTTTAAGAATAGTGTAGAAAACAGCTGAATAAAAAAATCAAAATCTTTCGTTCTGACAATGGTACCGAGTTCGTGAACAAAGAAATGAGAAAGTGTTTTAAAGCTTCGGGAATAGTGCTTCAAACATCTGCACCCTATTGTCCCGAGCAAAATGGTAAATAGGAAAGGATGAATCGAACCATTGTCGAGAAGACTCGTTGTCTTTTGTTTGATGGTGGATAAGATAAGACTTATAGCCTTTTCACACCAAACCTTAAACCGGGTTTTCGGCAATTGGTTAACGAAAACTTGAAATGCGTTCACACCGAAAATTTACAAGTTTTCATTTGACATTTCATTTGTTTTGCTTGAACACAATGGTTTCGAGGAAGGGCAGCGCCGCTTTGAAAATTTTGAGTGCCACAGAAAAGGGCAAAAATCAAATGTTTTATGCGCAATTAAAGACAATTTATAAATACTGTAATTTAATAATGGAAATACAATGAATCCTGATTCGTTATAATTAAATTATTTCTTAACCGATCAATTTCACGTAGTAGTTAGGATGCGCGACACTGTGTCGCGCTCTCTTGTGTTCCAGCAGAAAAACTATTTTTTCCTGGCAGCAACCCGTCAGCTATTTATATGACGATTAATTGAGCGCTGAATGTTTCATAAGGTGTGTTTGTTTAGTTCATCCTGCAAATCCAACATGTTTTGGACAGGTTTTATTTAAAACTTGTCGTTTATGAAAACTTGTGGTTTAGCAAAAATGTATGGGAAAACTTGTGATTTCGATCTACATAGGTTTTCAGCCAAAACCGATATTTTCGCGAAAACCGGGTTTTGGGTTTGGTGTGAAAAGGCTATTACACAGTTAACACAGCTGCTTATTTAATAAACAGGACACTAGTTAAAAGTTTGCAAAACCGTTGTCCGGAGGAGGTCTGGGTCTGGTGTAAGGCCAGATTTAACTCATTTGGGTGTTTTCGGCTCAGTAGGTATGGTCTTGGTTCCGAAACAGTAGCGTCGTAAGTTTGATGTGAAATCCATCAAGTGCATCATGGTTGGTTATGCGGAAAACACTAAGGGAGATAGAATGTATAATTCAGCTAATAAGACAATGAATATTACCAGAGAAGTAAAGTTCTAAGAAGACCGTCGCTTTAATGATGAGAATTTTGTGGGGAACTTGAAGATAAATTCTGATCTTGATAGTCGAACTAAAGGAGTAGGTGGACATTTGTCCTTCTATAAAGAGAATTCTGTTCCTGTTGATGTTGGCGAAGTTGTTGGTGCTGTTGCTGATGAGGAGAATAGCGGAGACGAAGAAACGATGATGTTGGTGTTGTCGAAGTTGTTGCTGCTGCTGCTGCTGATGAGGAGAATAGTGGAGGCGAAGAAACAATGGTGGAGTCTAACATTGATGTTGTTGATGGCGATAGCGAATCATTTAGAACTGCGACTGAAAGTGATTCTGACCAAGATGAATCTTTGTCATCTGATTTCTTACCATCGGGATTAGTATTCAGTGGTGACGAGCCTGTACGACGTTCATCACGAGTACCAAAGCCAACAAAATTTGAGAATTATGTAACGTTTGTCAACTGTGGTGATGAAGATGATGACCCTGAATCATATGATGAAGCGATTACTGGACCGAATGCCGCAAATTGGAAGAAAGCTGTAAAGGAGGAATTCGATTCATTGCAGCAAAATGAAACCTGGGATGTGGTCGACCTACCAGCCGGTAAGAAGGCGTTAAATACAAAATGAGTATTTATGTGCAAGAGAGATATGAGCGGTGGAGTTGTTCTATATAAGGCGAGATTAGTCGCAAAAGGGTGCACTCAACGCTGATGGTAAAATCAGTTTAAGCTACCTGGCCTCAAACAAGATGCCAGCAGATATTATGACCAAGGCGTTACCATCTCCAAGACTTATTGAACTTATAAAAGCATTTGGTTTATATAAAAATTAGTTTTTAGTGGTCATGTTGAATGTAAAAACATAATTCGAGATAAATTGGGATCACTTATGTTATTTTGACTTTGTAATAAAGATGGATGTCATCCATTCGCTTTTTGGTTACTAACAAGTCTAGACGTGCTTTTGAGAATTTTTTACTTTTTCAGGATAATCTGCGTTTTCAACATTCATCTTGGTATTCTTTTGACTCCGCGCTTCAGATGGAATGAAAAATCCATTCCAATTATTCGGAATAAATAAAAAATCCACAATAATGGTGTATCCTGAGTATTTTATTGAATAAGGAAACACAAAATTCTTATTCCAAATGTTTTGAATATCTAAAATGAATAAAAAACATATTTCTTTTGATGTTGGTGACCTTTTGGTAATATATATGTTGTTACTAATTGGGCTCCAGGTCAAATGAAACAAATATTTTCTTTTTATCACTACGTTTCGTCCATGTACATGGACATCATCAGGTGAACAAATGGTTTCTATATTAGCATTGATAAAAAATGTTAAGAAATGTTTACAAAAAAATGTTCACAATACAGTTATTACTTACAATAATTATTGTTACATTTATATTAAATAAATTATTTCTTTGCGTCTACACACTACACAAAGTCTTACTGACAAGTAACATGTCCGTCAAATAAACATAAAAATTATATAAACATAAGCACATAGAGATCATATTGCAGAGCTTTTTCGTTTCCTCTTCTCCACCAAGTGTTTGTAGTGTTGGCTGACGTCTTCCATATCGGCTCGTCTGTTCATTGTGTTATCAGCATTGATTATATGCAACGTTTCTATTATCATTCTTTTGTTTTGATTTTCTTCTGGCTGCATTATTTTGACGTTAGAGTGGTTGGGGGAGTGCTTGAAAGCTATGCAATGTGATGCCAGGGCTGTCTTCTGTATTGCACTACTCTTGATATCGGATTTATGTCCTGCTAGTCTGCTTTTAAGTTTTTGTTTGGTTGTTCCTATGTAGATTTGGTTACATTCTTCGTCCGGATTTCCATTACAATTAATTTTGTAAATTAAATTTGAATGCTCCAATTTGTCTATTTTTGTTTTAAGGTTGGTGTAGAGTTGTGAAGTTGTATTTGTGGATTTGAAAGCTAATTTGTATTTCTCTGTATCTAGAAGTTTTGCATTTTTAAACCGATCTGCTATTTCTTTAACATACGCAAAGGATTTGTAAATTTTGTTTTCTCTTACTTCTTCTCCTGGTGGGTGGATAGTACGATGATCATATTGTGTTATTAGTGTTTTTATCATTCGCGAAGAAGGACAACTAAAAATGGATTGTTTTCAAAAACTAACTTCGTCCGGTAGATTAATCAACTTCTTTTCCCAGCATCCAAAACAAATAATTTTCAACACGGCCAAAAACTTGATACATAGAGTTCTTTTGATCAGTGATACAGAATACCACAGCAGTAACAAAATAAAAATCCAAGAAATATTACAAATAAAACGCCTTTCCGTAACAAATAATAAAAACACTAATAACACAATATGATCATCGTAATATCCACCCTCCAATACAGTTCCCAAATAACAATTTGAAACTTGAGTTGAATTATAACCACGGTCAAAAATAAACCTTAAATGACTGTCGTCATAATATGGTAAGAAATTAGAAATGTAAATACTTAAGTTTATTTAAGGTTAAAATAATACCAAATTTGTCTTAAGGTTAGATGTAAGGAAAGTTTTCTCCCAATCTCAACTGCGAGGTTGACTTGGGGTAACATTTTCACTCAATCAGAACGTTTGTCATATTTTTGGTTTTAAAAAAAATCATTTTACGACTTTAAGGTTAAATATTAGACATTTTCTTACTAATTATTAACAACTTAATGATTTTTATGGTTTAAAAACAACCAATCTATGAGGATACGTTGAATTTTGGTACTTTTTCGACTCATTCTTTATCACTTATTTGGAATATGTTTTTAATTAAAGCTTTTTTGGACAATCATTGTTATTTATTGGTTGAGAATAAATTAAATCTAACTTCAAGCGTGTAATCTATTTTTAAAAGTTCTTTTTTTTTATAACTGTGATTGTTTATTGCTTGCAAATCAACCAAATCCAGACAAGAGTTTTGAACAAGTCCTGAAGAGACTCTTTTTTCACTATAGCATATTATTTATTGGTTTAAAGTAAACCATATACTGTCAAGTTTTGAATAAGTCCTCAACTTACCCTTTTTTCAAGACAAAATATTATTTATTAGTTGAAAATCAACTAAATCCAGACCAACATTTTGAAATAGTCCTTAACAAACTTTTTTTTACACTGAATTTTATTTATTAGTTGAAAATTAACGAAATCTAGACTTAAGTTTAGAATGAGTCCTTAACTAACTGCCTTTTCAACACACAATATTATTTATTGGCTGAAAATCAACCACATCCAGACATTCATTTTGAATAAGTCCTTAACTAACGTTTTTTAACACTGAATTATATTTGTTGGTTGAAAATCAACGAAATCTAGACTTAGGTTTAGAGTCATAATTTAAAATATTATTTATTAGTCCAAAACTGACCAAATGTAATCCTTTAGTTAAACAATGACTCTTAAAGGCCTTCCACACTAGCCCATTGTGTATTAAAACATGTCAAAAAAGTGGGAAAGAAATCATGTAGAATAGTGTGGAAACAAAATATGAAAGCCAAACCTACACAACCCGACATTCTATCTCACACGATTTGACATGTGTTAATACATGAATAATTTTAGGAATGGTTCTAATTCTATCCCACATTCTAACACACTTTTTTTTAGGTTAAGGTAATGTATTAATTCAAGCAAGTGTGGAAGCAAAATATGAAGTCATTTCTTTCCCACAAATTTGGCAGTGGCGTGGAATTCTTTCCCACTTTCAATTTGACATGTATCAATACACAGTGGGGTAGTGTGAAAGGGCTATTAGTTAACCAATCCACAACTTAGGAAATATTTCAACTAATTTCCAACTCCAATTCAACTCAACCCCCATGCAATTTCCAGACGCATAGACACCTGGCATTTACTCTCTCTTTCAGTGTTTTGAATTATTTGTCGGCTTCGGTTTATTAATATATTGGCGTGCGTCGTTTATTTTCGCGGTAAAATATTTAAGTTAATATTAAAGTGTTATTGTTTTTTTTACCTTTTTAGTGATTAAAGTTAAGGTGAGTTATTTAACTATATTATTATATTGTTATTATTGTATTTCATGTTCTACACCCATTCAATATTAGGATAATTAGAATAAGATTAGAATAATACTTCACACTTTTCGGGTTTCCCCGACGACGCACGATGCGAAGAAAAAATCCAATGAGAATTGCGGTCATAAATGGAAAAATAAATGAAAAAAAAAGCAAATTTGGTTAATTTTTGGTCTATTCATGACCGATTCATATTGGATTTTTTTTCTGACTAAACTAACTAAAAGTTAGAAAGTGGCCACATTTTTGTCTTCATATTTCTATTAATTTTTATGGTGTGTTCTTTTATTCTGGGCTGTTCAGTGCTGTTGTTTCAATAGTTTTGAGTGCGGATATTTTTTTTTAATAAAAATGAATTCCATTATAAACAATAAGTTGTGTAGTAGGACTACATTTAAAAGATAAATGAAGTATGTTTTAATACGATTAAGTGATCAGAAATTGAAGACCAAGTGCTCCAATGTTAATCGAATGACAGTGTGCCAGTTTGTAATAAGGAGCGAGTTTGTGACAGTGACTGTGAAAGTTCCGAGGAAGATAGTTTTAAGCACGCCTCAAATCCTAAAAAAACTCCAGAGGATTTGGCCAAAAATTTATCTGATTGGGCTATTCAGCATAATACGTCTCATGTTTACCTCCGTGATCTGCTTAAAATTTTGCACGAATCTCATCCTTATTTACCATTAGACCCTCGAACACTTTTGTATACTTCCTTGGCAGTTAATAATTTAGTTATCGAATTTCCACCGGGTAGATACTGGCATTTTAATTTGGTTCTTGCTTTAACTGAAGCTTTTAAAAGTGTCGATAAATGTCCAACAGAAATATTTCTGGACTTCAATATTGATGGAATTCCTATTAGCAAAAGTTCTAAGGGGCAATTTTGGCCCATTTTATGTTCGCCAGATGGGATCCGTTTTCCACCGTTAGTGATAGGTGTCTATTACGGCATGGTTAAACCTGGAAACGTTAATGAATTCTTGCGATTATTTCTTGAGGAGGCTAGTACACTTGGTGATGTGAATATTGGTGCAAACAAGATTAACTTTAAAGTTCGAAATTTCATTTGTGACGCCCCTGCTCGCTCCTATTTAAAAGGAATTAAAGGTCATAATGGATATTTTTCATGCGAACGATGCAATGTGGAAGGAGATTATAATTACAAGACTCACCAAATGTGTTTTCCAACCTTGTTAAGATCACTTCGAACGAATGCTTCGTTCCAGGCTAAGATATACGAAGATCACCACATCCAACCATCTCCGTTAGAACAACTACCAATAGAGGTAGGAAGGTAGAAATGGCGGCCACGGGCAGTCTAGCCCATAGCCCAATTAGCGCTGAAGTGCGCAGTTTTGATACCATAACTCGTTTGAACCTGTGGATGGAATTGAAGAGAGAGAATATGGGCATATCCCCAGGATATCGTCCCTTTTTATTTGAGCTTAGAATAGGATTTTGTTGTAGCTTTTAGCACAATCATCAGAAAGTGGATCACTCACTCAACCAGATGAGCACCCGCACTATCCACAGTTAGCCCATTAGGCAGTTCGTTGGCTGGCACTGGAGCGTCCACTGATCCGATTGGATGCTCATCCGGCCGCTGTACATCACAAACCCCCACCAGAACCCTAGTCCACTATCTTATGATCATAGGGAATCGACGGAAGGTATAATGCAGAAGTAGCCGAAATTTGTCCTGGAGCCATTTCGTCGCGTTGAGGAAAGAAATGAAGTCTTTGATCTTCATTTCAAAAATTTCGTTAATGTCGTCAAAGAACGCTCTTCCGAGTGACTGTTTTCTAGATTTGGCCAGAGCAGGGCATTTGCAGAGGAAATGAACTACTGTTTCCTTTTCCTGCTGATCCTCACAACTCCGACAGTGAGTATTGTGAGGTATGCCCAGCTTCGCTGCATGCTCTCCTATTGGCCAGTGTGCGCTACAGGTTGCAACTACCTTCGCTATGTCTTGCCTGGGTCTGCGTATTAGATCAATTGTTCGGTTCTTGTCATAGGTGGGCCAAATCGTCCTAGATATAGTACAGTTTGATTAACTGCTCCACCTAGGGTTCGCTTTAGTAAGATAAATAGAGAGAATGTTGCCCTTCATAACTCCAAGCGGAAAGTTGACTCTTTCCGCAAGTGAGCCATGAAGGGGCTGAATCTTGCCTGGCCAGCTTGTCAGCCCGTTTATTGCCCTCAATGCCACTGTGACCCGGGACCCAGATAAGAGTGACATTGAGGTCAGTGTTCAGACCCGCAAGCTCATCCCGGCATTGCTGGACTAGTTTCGAGGATGCTATTGGATGCAATTCAGCTTGAAAGACGCTAGCAAGGTCAGGTAGCCGAAAGGACCTAGATACATTTAGAGACTCAGAAAAGATTCCTGCACCAACGCCACACTCCATCTTTGAGCCATCAGTAAAGATTGTTGTGTCGAAATCTTTCGTCACGACGTTATCATTCCAATCCTTCCTGGATGGAAATTTAACTTTGAAATCCTTACTGATACTCATTGTAGGGGTGCAGTAATCAGTGGGAGTCGAAAACATTTCCATTGGAATCAAGTCTGTGATATTGCTGTGACCATAGGGCTTGGCAAACCAAGAGTTTGGTTCTTTAAGTCTTAAGGCGCTGCAAGATACCAGATATTTGATATGTAAATCAAGTGGTAGAAAGTGCAGAAAAACACTTGAGGCATCAGTCGGGCAGGATCTTATAGCCCCTGTCGTGCCAATGCTAGCAGTTCTTTGAACCTTCCTAAGTCTATCGATGTTATATTTTTTGTTAAGTGCAGGCCACCATACAATCGAACCGTATGTGAGGATCGGTCGTACCACGGCTGTGTACGCCCCAACTAACAATTTAACTTGTATAAGGTCCAATTTTTAGAATTGGATAGGCTATTGCTGATATAGAATAATTTTAAGGCTAAATAATGCAAGTCAAGCATTTAACGATTTATTTATTACAAAATAGCTTGTTTAGTGCCTTTAAGTTTGTTTCTATATGAGACTTCATATAATGAGTACTACGGAGACTTTTTTAAGGCCTGCCGAAATTGGTTGCCTTAGCTAGAAAAATAATAGCTTTTATAGAACATTTAGACGAAAGTCATTACAGACAACTCCTTTACGGCTTGTTTAAGAAAGTAATCGCGCATCATGAAAATGTCAGATAGATGTTTAAATAGTTTGGTTTTAGTCAGTGTTGCTATAACGTTTTGAAGAACGGAATTTTCATAAATTTATAAAGCATATTATGAATGTTTGAACATACGCTTACCTAAATTTGCAAGCATGAAACAAATAAAAACTATAAGATCTGCTTCTGCAATTTTGTGCATGAAAATATCTTAGTTTGAGTTCCTCAAAAGCGAAGTCATGCAAGTCATTTGTTTAATGTATATAAAACTCCAACAAGTTAAAAAAAGTTGTTCTCATATTTTTTTCCTAATAGCCTCAATTCGTTTTTAAAAGTAAACTCTAGTATCCTCCGTTTTCATTGACCACTTCACCAAGTTTAAAACAAAAAAAAAAACGAGATTAATTTTTGAAATCGGTGTATAACAAGACTGATGACGTTAATCAAACATTTTGCACGAGTGGGACTTGCACTTTATTGACTTACGTAAGAGAACATTATAGCTTTTGCATTTTATTAATAGCAAACTTAAGGAAATCAAAAATTAGTGTAATATAGAGCGGGAATTTTGCTTTGGTTGTGATCTCTATATTGGACTTCCATAATGAAATTATAGCTTTTGCATTTTGTTAATAGCAAACTTATACAAATCAAGAATTTATGTTTGTGACAGATATTGCCATCCCTTTGAAATGTATAGCTTTTGCATTTTGTTAATAGCTTGCTTACAGAAATCAAAAATGCTAACTAAGAAAAAAGAGGAATTTCGTTTTTTTTTTACATTTATTGCCTTTCTAATTATATCTTTTGTATTTTGTTAATAAGAAATTATACATACCTAATTGTCCCCTTAGGTGAGACTTTGATAGAATTAAGCAACTTAATTACTTAATTATATGGCATCGCACATATCTACTTGCTTGAAAGAACTTTTTTTCAAACACATGGTACGATAAAAAAGGTCATGCATACCTTATGTTAATGTGAGTTCAAAATATAATACTTAACTTATGGTATATAATTTTCAAATACATAAAGAATTTCATGATTGATACTTTAAATTCAATCTTCTAAAACCCTGTTATGGGTACCAATGTTTAATGAAAATTTAGTTTGATTTTTTTGGGCTTGAAGTATCAACTCATTAAAATTTTTACACGCGTATGGTATATTGCCAATTGGCCTGGTGTTTTGCGTGGTGGCCTACTAATAGAGAGGAGCTGAGTTCGATCCCTGGATTCTGAAATTTAATGTGAGTAAAAGTTGAATTTTTTCAAATAAAATAAATTTCTATACATTTCAGAATAAATAGAAAAGCGGTTCTAACACCCTAAAGTCATGGGAAAATGGAATGAAAAATAAAAACAATAATAATAATAAAATTTATAGCAACGATTTTTTTTTAAATAACACACTGCTTTACTAGGCCTTTGTAACGCCTTACAATGTGAGTCATTTAATTTATGCGACCTGAAAGTGAATGTCTTATAAAAGTCAGACAACTTGTTTAGTGGAGCAATAACACTGTTTTGCTTTGTTTATTTTATCAATAAGACTTTCCATGGAAAACTATTAAATTATATAGAACTTCTGGTCAAAGGTCTTAAAGGAAATGAAATAGCTTGTATAATGTGCGCCAAACTGATTTGCATGAGGTCTTTATTAGTTACTATACAAACTAGAAAATAGCTTGTGTAGACACTTAAACCAGTTAAATTGTAAGTTGGGTGTCCACAGGATCATCTTCGACTGAAGCCCCCACTTTTTACCAAAAATTTTACTACAGGCATAGAATGCTATGCTTCTTGACCCTTTCTTCAATGTTCAACTTCCAATTTAATTTGGGGTCGAGAATAACACCTAAATATTTAGCTTTAGAGGAGAGTGAGAGTGTTTGGCCGTTGAGTCGGGGTAGAGTGAAGGGGTGTATCTTAGTCTTGGTAGTAAATAGCATCAGTTCAGTTTTGCTTTGGTTAACTCCTAGTCCACAGCTCGTGGCCCAGTTGCTGACCTTCCTTAAAGCCATTTCCGTAATCTCACTTAACACAGGAGTAAACTTCCCTGACACTAATATCACCAAATCATCAGCATATGCCACCGCTTTACTCCACATCTTTCCAAATTAACAAGAATTTTATTCATGACTAAAAGCCATAGAAGAGGGGACAGAACCCCACCCTGGGGTGTACCTCTACTTACTTAAATTGGTTGCCTTAGCTAGAAAAATAATAGCTTTTATAGAACATTTAGACGAAAGTCATTACAGACAACTCCTTTACGGCTTGTTTAAGAAAGTAATCGCGCATCATGAAAATGTCAGATAGATGTTTAAATAGTTTGGTTTTAGTCAGTGTTGCTATAACGTTTTGAAGAACGGAATTTTCATAAATTTATAAAGCATATTATGAATGTTTGAACATACGCTTACCTAAATTTGCAAGCATGAAACAAATAAAAACTATAAGATCTGCTTCTGCAATTTTGTGCATGAAAATATCTTAGTTTGAGTTCCTCAAAAGCGAAGTCATGCAAGTCATTTGTTTAATGTATATAAAACTCCAACAAGTTAAAAAAAGTTGTTCTCATATTTTTTTCCTAATAGCCTCAATTCGTTTTTAAAAGTAAACTCTAGTATCCTCCGTTTTCATTGACCACTTCACCAAGTTTAAAACAAAAAAAAAAAAACGAGATTAATTTTTGAAATCGGTGTATAACAAGACTGATGACGTTAATCAAACATTTTGCACGAGTGGGACTTGCACTTTATTGACTTACGTAAGAGAACATTATAGCTTTTGCATTTTATTAATAGCAAACTTAAGGAAATCAAAAATTAGTGTAATATAGAGCGGGAATTTTGCTTTGGTTGTGATCTCTATATTGGACTTCCATAATGAAATTATAGCTTTTGCATTTTGTTAATAGCAAACTTATACAAATCAAGAATTTATATTTGTGACAGATATTGCCATCCCTTTGAAATGTATAGCTTTTGCATTTTGTTAATAGCTTGCTTACAGAAATCAAAAATGCTAGCTAAGAAAAAAGAGGAATTTCGTTTTTTTTTTACATTTATTGCCTTTCTAATTATATCTTTTGTATTTTGTTAATAAGAAATTATACATACCTAATTGTCCCCTTAGGTGAGACTTTGATAGAATTAAGCAACTTAATTACTTAATTATATGGCATCGCACATATCTACTTGCTTGAAAGAACTTTTTTTCAAACACATGGTACGATAAAAAAGGTCATGCATACCTTATGTTAATGTGAGTTCAAAATATAATACTTAACTTATGGTATATAATTTTCAAATACATAAAGAATTTCATGATTGATACTTTAAATTCAATCTTCTAAAACCCTGTTATGGGTACCAATGTTTAATGAAAATTTAGTTTGATTTTTTTGGGCTTGAAGTATCAACTCATTAAAATTTTTACACGCGTATGGTATATTGCCAATTGGCCTGGTGTTTTGCGTGGTGGCCTACTAATAGAGAGGAGCTGAGTTCGATCCCTGGATTCTGAAATTTAATGTGAGTAAAAGTTGAATTTTTTCAAATAAAATAAATTTCTATACATTTCAGAATAAATAGAAAAGCGGTTCTAACACCCTAAAGTCATGGGAAAATGGAATGAAAAATAAAAACAATAATAATAATAAAATTTATAGCAACGATTTTTTTTTAAATAACACACTGCTTTACTAGGCCTTTGTAACGCCTTACAATGTGAGTCATTTAATTTATGCGACCTGAAAGTGAATGTCTTATAAAAGTCAGACAACTTGTTTAGTGGAGCAATAACACTGTTTTGCTTTGTTTATTTTATCAATAAGACTTTCCATGGAAAACTATTAAATTATATAGAACTTCTGGTCAAAGGTCTTAAAGGAAATGAAATAGCTTGTATAATGTGCGCCAAACTGATTTGCATGAGGTCTTTATTAGTTACTATACAAACTAGAAAATAGCTTGTGTAGACACTTAAACCAGTTAAATTGTAAGTTGGGTGTCCACAGGATCATCTTCGACTGAAGCCCCCACTTTTTACCAAAAATTTTACTACAGGCATAGAATGCTATGCTTCTTGACCCTTTCTTCAATGTTCAACTTCCAATTTAATTTGGGGTCGAGAATAACACCTAAATATTTAGCTTTAGAGGAGAGTGAGAGTGTTTGGCCGTTGAGTCGGGGTAGAGTGAAGGGGTGTATCTTAGTCTTGGTAGTAAATAGCATCAGTTCAGTTTTGCTTTGGTTAACTCCTAGTCCACAGCTCGTGGCCCAGTTGCTGACCTTCCTTAAAGCCATTTCCGTAATCTCACTTAACACAGGAGTAAACTTCCCTGACACTAATATCACCAAATCATCAGCATATGCCACCGCTTTACTCCACATCTTTCCAAATTAACAAGAATTTTATTCATGACTAAAAGCCATAGAAGAGGGGACAGAACCCCACCCTGGGGTGTACCTCTACTTACATGTTTGGTCGAGTTTGTATTACCTAACGTAGCTTGAATCCGTCTGTCTCTGAGCATGGATATTATCCATTCCCTTATGTAGTCTTCTACACCAAAAACAACTAAAGACTCTAGAATGGATTCAGTAATCACGTTGTTGAAAGCCCCTTCAACATCTAAGAAAGTGGCAAGAGTATATTCTTTATAGTTTATAGTTTATAGTTTTCTTAATAGTGCGCACTACCTCATGCAGGGCTGTTTCAGTGGATTTGGCTTTAAGGTATGCATGTTGAGAGTTTTCAAGTGACATCCTGTCTCTAGTATGGGTGTCGAGGATGCGCTCTAAGGTTTTAAGCACAAAAGAGGTTAGACTAATTGGACGGAAATCCTTCGCAGATTCATGCCCCCGCCTACCGACTTTCGGGATAAAAACCACTCTTACATGTCTCGAGGACTCGGAAACATAGTTAAGAGATAAACATCTTTTAAAAATTGTTTCCAGCCAGGGAACTGCTATCTCTTGCAGTTTCTGGAGCATAATTGGCAGTTAGCCGTCCAGGCCTGGAGACCTATACGGTGAGAATGCATTAATTGCCCAGGCAATTTTTTCTTTTGTTATAACGGTTGATATGCTCTCCTCGAGTTGAAGACATGTCCCAAGGTTGCAGCGTCGCTAACCTCCTGTTCTCACAGCCCGGGAAGTGCGTCATCATTAATAGCTCCAAAGACTCAGCTGGAGAGACTGTCCAGGAACCATCAGGCTTTTTCAAGAATGATGGATTGCAATGTTCCTTAGATAGAATTTTACCGAGCCTTGCGGAATCTTTTATATTTTCAATTGACTGACAGAATTCTCTCCAGCCTTGTTGCTTGGCTGATTCGAGAGCTCGCTTGTAAACCTTGAGACAGTCTTTATAGGGTTGATAAAACTTATGTTTGTGGCAGATATTAAAGATTGTTCTAGTCATTTTCCTTAGATTAGACAGGTCTTCATTCCATCAAGGGGGTAGTGTTTTACGGCTATATTTTATTGGCCAGGAGACCTTTAAAGCAGTGCTCATTGATGCCTCAAAGGATTTCACCTTTGACTCAAGATCTATCACCGAGTCTGGACTTAGGTTCGGTATATTGCCGAGTTTAGATTTTACAACTTGACTGAATTTCTTCCAGTCTATTCTTTTGGGATTTCTATAAGGGGATTTATTTTCGGTTTTGAAATTGATGCTGAACCATCTATGGTCCGAAAAAGATTTCAGAAGGGATACCCTCCAGTTTTCTACTATTAGATTCATTTTGTTATTTACGATCGTAACATCCAGTACGTCCTCCCAGCCTTCATGATTATCCGAGCTCGGAAATACAAAGGTGGATGTGCTACATCTGTTGTAAACCGTCAGGAGACTAACCTCGTTCATTGATCTCTGAACTACCCCATAGAGTATGTCGTGCATTAGCATCATTACCAATCACAAGGTTAGTCCCTTTGGCTTTAGCTTCATTTGTAAGGGTCTCTTCTGGCGGTACGCCGAGTACGCCGAGGCAAACAATAAGCCGTCTGCATTTTTATCCTCCAACCTTACAACTGTTAGATCAGGAGTGCTAAGATTTGGACACAAAAAAGCTTTTAAGTGTTTTTTTTAGCTAAAATACAAGTTCTAGGCTTACCTTGGTGTCTGGATTGCGATTTTATAAAAGAGATCGTATTAGTGATCTTGGAGGCCTCTTACATTGAGTCCATTCACCCATGGTTCTTGAATGACCGCTACGTCGACGTTTTCCTCCCTCAGAAAAACCCGCAGATTATCCGAGGCACATTTAGAGTGCTTCAGATTAATCTGTACGACTCGCAACGTGTTTTTAATTTTGTGATCAGCCTGCACAGTCAGGGCTTTTACTAAGGAAATCCCTAGAGAACCGGTCCTCACACTTAATTACCCTATATCCCCTGAGCACCTCACTAGAGTCGAAACCAGGAAAGTGACCCTCACTTGCCGATAAAGTGTATAAAAACACCATCTCTGAGAGCTTGGCCTCGATGAGGTTCCACACAGCCAACAGACCTTTGTTGTTTGTGGAGAGCTCATCCACAACCAATACCTGGAGATCGTCTCTGGCAACTTCCAGAGCATTCGGTTGCGCTGCTCTGAGAGGTGGCATTTGCTTACTTCTACTAGGATTGTCTAGCCTACTCTTCTTCTGCGGTTGTGTGGTCTCTTCTTAAAACCTATTCCGCTTGAGGGCGTTTTCTTGTATAGCCAGAAGACCGTTGTAACATGACATTATTTTGTCAGCGGCGTACCTCTCATGGACCGTTCCAGTTTCCTCATTCTTGGCTATCTTGCCAAGAAAGTAGGTAGCTTTATTAAACTGGGCCTTGAGAAGGGCGCTCGCTGATTGTCTTTTGGTTTTGCAGGATTTATTGGTGGGTTTGGAAGGTACAGGGGTACTATGTCTAGCACTGCCTGTGTTTCCTGAAGGTCCGGGTGGCCCATGAGTACCGAGACTTCCGGTGCTCACTGAGCTACCCTTAAGGGTTTCTTGTCTAGAGGCCAAGAGTTCATCCTCTGTGTCAGTGGATTGTTCTACGTCTGTACTGTCAGTATCGTCCATAGTGTAAGCAACAAAATTTGATTCCCACGAGTAGGTCGGAAAGGAAAGGTCAGCCCCGGCAGAGCCGATATACCGGGGTAAGGCAAAGAATATGACGGACCCTGCCAAGGCGTCCGAAAGAGCTCGTTAGAGACTGGTTTACCCCCCAGCCTTCTATTTCTTCGGCACGGATTATGAAAACGCTCACACCACCACTGAAAATCAGGGACCCCGTATCTATGGTCAAGTCGCATTGCTGAGTGTTGAACCATTGAGAAATAAAGGAACACAACAACATTTCGACCTGACCTTAGCTGATCCCCATCTTGACATCGCACAATATTAGCTGTGGTGATCATTACCGCCCGGTACCCACTAGGAGGGTTTGATACGAGGATTTTTGCCGAGCACTACCAATAGATATTATTATGAATTTTCCACTCGACTATATGCATTTATTGTGCTTAGGAGTTATGAAGAAGTTATTGATTATTTGGATCAAAAATAGATCCTTTAAAACAAAACTTTCCGCAAGGAACATTGAACAAATCTCTAACTCCTTAGTATCACTACGAAAATGTACTCCATTCGATTTCAGTAGAACAGCTCGTGGACTTGACGTTCCTAGCTTTTGGAAGGCATTCGAATTTCGTACTTTTTTTTTATATTAAGGTCCAGTGGTTTTGAAAAAAGAAAATTCATTATGAGGTTTATGCTAATTTTATGGAACTTCACTGTGCTGTTTTCATATGTATGAATAAAAATGAAATTTTATAATATTGTCGAAGATTTTTGCAATAAAGATTTGAACGATATAGATGCAAATGAAATTCCTATTCTTTATAAAAAAGATAACAATACAACATGCAAATTAAAACACTGCTCTGGGATCTATAGAGCAATTCAGCTTGAACAGTTTATTCTGAAGTCTTCGTCTGCAGATAGTTATTTTTTTACAAAGTCTAAAGAAATTGTTAAAATGGAATTCGCGACCTTTCGACATGGTAGCCCAGTTATCTATGGTTCGAGCTTGAAACAAAAATAATATGCTTACGAGAACCCATTTTATTCTAAATTTTTAAATGTTTTTAAATCAAATGAAGAAGAAAATTTGCCTCAATTTTGGAACTTAGACGATATTACCTACAAATTTATTAAAATAACTCTAAATAACAATGAATCATGTTTCTTCCCTTTGGTTCATTGCTAAGCAAAATGTATTGTGTTGTCGAGACTGTGGAGGATCAGGAGAAGTTGGTAACGGCGGTCCCGAAATGCTGGGTGGTTGATTCATCTACAACATATGGCCTCCAACTCGGAAGGTATCTGTTTTAGGTCGGAAAAACTGCATCATTCCGCTGGCAAAAATGCCATGCACAACCATTTTCGACAACATTGGTAAGAATTTTTTTTTAAATTATATTTGATAACACTGTTATTTCTTTGAAATAAGAAATTGGTTAAAATATTGAAAAAAATATAGAATATTAAAGAAATTCGTATATGTATAAAAAAAATGGTTGATGTAGTACGGGTGTAGTAGCCCGTAGCGTAATGGTTAGTGCGTTCGACTGTCACGCTGGGGGTCTGGGTTCGCTTCCCAGCCTCGTCCACCTAAAAACTAAAAAGTTTGTTTCAGGGCTACTGCCTCTTGCGAGGAATTGACAAATCCTCCAAGAGTATCACTTGTCACGAACAAGTGCTTCTCGTCTAGCCGTTCGGATTCGGCATAAAATTGTAGGTCCCTTCCATTCCTGTCGAAAGGCGCACACAGGAATGGTTGCGAGTTGTAAGTCACTAGGCCCTGGTTCTTCATGAGCCGTTGTGCCACCCAATTTATTTATTTTTTTTTTGTAGTACGGGTAAAATAGTACATGCACAAAATCTTCCGAAATGTAAAAAATTAACATAAATGAATAAATGAATGGTGGGAATTTTGAATTGACCATAACAATGAAAAATCTTAAGAGTGAATAAGTATATCGTGTTGAATGGTTTTTTTTTTTTGAGGGGCAGAGGTATGGGCTTATCGAAATTAATTAATGAATTTTTAAGATAGTTTTTCAATTTTGATTTGGCACGAGAACTAAGATTAAAGAGAGTCCATAAAAATATCTATCATGGATAAGTGTGTTTTTACATGTTCGACAAAAAAAAGTAATTTTCAAAAGTTATGCAATACTTATGTAAGTGTTCATCAATATACCATTCTTTTCAAATAAATTTTTTGGGCTTTTTGCCTCAAGTTGTGTACAAAATGTATTTTGTCTGCATAAAAAGCACTGACTTTGTTAAGGTTATCCGATCGCCTTGTTTTTGATGTCGTTAGATTCAAAATTGAAAACTATTTTAAAGTTATGTATCAATTGCTTAAGTTGTATCAATATAAGTTTTAATTTCGACAAGCTTATGTAGTATCTACCTCCCCCTTTCCCCATTAAAAAAAAACCATGGAACACAGATATTTGTATGGGCTCTTTGGATTCTGTATTCGTATGGCAAATCCAACGTTAACGTAAGAATGTTTTCCGTATGTATGTATGTATGTCCTATTTTACCTGTACTAATAACAATTTTTTTTTGGTAAAATATTAATTAACATTAACTTATACGCCATTTTTCCATTAATGCTTATGCAAACAATGTTGTCCTTTCTTTTTTTTAAGATTCCTGGGGGCATGCAGTTAACAAAAAAAACAAAGCCGAATATATCTCGACAGACGAAAACTCAGAAGAGCTATCTGAAACTTTATGTACTGATGAGTACAACAGATTTATGTCGACGATGGTTGATGATGATAATGTTGGTAGGCATAAACTTTTAAATCTAAAAAAAACTATTTTCTTTTTTGAAATACATTTAATTTTACAGAAAATAACTCATTTGTACCCTCCGAAGTGACACTCACTCTCTCAAATATTGATCAAACGGATGAAGGAATCAGTAATCCTAACATCGTCCAAGGTAAAGTAATTTATCAATGTTTATTTAAGAAACATACATTTTTAATTAATTAATAATTAATTAATTAATTAATAATTGTATTAAATTTTTTATTGAGGCATTGTAAAGATACAAAGTAATGTATTTTCATGAAGTATTTTCGTTGCATTAAGAAATCTTTCATCAAAATAAACAATTGGCTTCAGAGTAAAAAAAGTACAATAAACTTTTATTTTGACATTTATTAAAATCAACGAAAACTTAGCCAACGAAAACTTAGCCAACGTAAAGAATTTCATAACTTTACGAAGAATATTATATTATGAGTGAAAGATTTTACATATATTTCATTTTTCGATAATCAGGAAGTCCTTAGGTCGAGGAAATAAAGAGATTATTACAGCAATTTATCGCAAAAACTGAAGTCTCCCTCACTTGCATAGTGGACAAAGTTTCTGAAAACGTTGGTAGAGAGGTAGTGCCAAATCTACTCCTTGAGGAGTTATCGCCTCTTCAATCAGTAGAGGAGCTTGAGGACTTGGAGGTCAACTTGAACGAAGACATTCGCTTCAAAAGAAATATGGTAAAATAAAATAAATGTTACAATATCGTTATATATGTTATATTATGCACATACTTAGCATTTCATTCATAAAATCATATATGTATATTAGACTGGACCTTAGGTACCTTTAAAAAAGAACACTCTTCTCCACCCGTCAATAGTTTCTAAATAGTAAAAAAAAAAAATTCCCTAATTTTTTTCAGATTTTTCCCCTCCCCCTTAGTCACCCTGTTTTCAATTAAGGATTGATATATATCAAAATTCATTCAGCCTTAATACGATAAAAATTTCAAATTATTATTTTGTTTACTGTCACTGGATAGTTTGAACTCCTAAAATTAACATGGAAAATAATTTTATGTGAGGAATTCTATTTTAACAGACATTTAATTTAAATAGTAAATTTCTATTTTTGTTCTTTCTTCAAATTCATAGAACAAAAATAGCAATTCACTATTTAAATTAAATAGTTAATTGGGTTGTTTTTTTTTTTTTATATTTCGCGCGCACTAAAGGGGTTGTGAATACCCTTAAAGCGATAAACACAGCACAAGCGATTAGGTGGGTTGGAGGGGATTTGAAAGGAGAAACCGATGTATATACATTGATTTTGAATGTCTGTAGATCACAATGGAAGGGGAAGATAGAGCTCGATAGAGCATTCCACGTTCGCGTAGTGCGATTAAAGAAAGAATCTCTGTACTTAACAGTATGTCCGAAGTTGGGCTCAACGGTAAACTGATGAGCATTCCTTGAAGCGCGAGTATTACGGTTGAATTGTTTAAGGGGAGGAATGCAACTGGCTATTTCACTAGAGCAATGTTTGTTAAAATAACGGTAAAATAACGAAAGGCATAAAACATTTCGACGGTGCTCCAGAAATATAAACGTTTTCGTTATAGTTCTTTCACCATTTTAAGAGCTCTCTTTTGCATTCTATCCAATAGACTCAAGTGGGTTATTGGTGCACCTGCCCAAATATGGGTGTTATACTCAGGTTTTGGACAAATAAAGGCTTTGTAGATCACAGCCAGATCAGAGGGGGAGACAAATTTCTTGCATGGACGGAGAAACCTTAAATACCTAGCAGCATTTTTGGCGATGTCAAATATGTGGTCGTTCCACAAAAGGTGGTCTGTGATACACATACCGAGGACTGAAAGCTGTTCAGTTTCCTCTATGTAAGTGCCGCTCATGGATAGCAGCATTAGGGGTGGGTTCCACTTTAACGACAGGAGACAGCATTGAGTTTTAAAAGCATTAAATTCTACACGGTTTTTTATTCCCCAGTGGACAATACTGTCAAGATCAGAATTTAATGAGCTGATAATACGCTGCCGTTCAAGTTCCACATCCGAAGGACATGGATGTGAATCAAGAAACGAATATGAAAAGCTGAGAGTACTGTCGTCAGCAAAACAGTTTAATGGATTAGAAGTTTCAGATAAGAGTGCCCTGGGGCACACCAGCATTTATTTTGTGGATTTCAGACTTGAAACCGTCCAATACGACTTGTATTGAGCGGTCCGAAAGGTAATATCTAATCCAACGAAGAAGGGATTCATCGATACCAAATGCACGCATTTTCGATAAGAGAGCTTGATGCCAAACTCTATCAAATGCTTTTGAAATATCAAGCGCAATAATCTTACTTTCTCCAAAAAGATGTAAAGATTTTCGTGGCTACGCTATTCGGGTCAGACAACACCCGAAGGAAGGTACGCCGAGGTTTTTGCTGAGTAAAATAACTTAACTCAGCTTGTTGACGAGCCTACTCGGATTCCTGACGTTGCTGGTCAATCCGCTAACACTCTAGACTTGTTCCTTACCTCTGACCCTGATAAATACACTATTAGTATATTATCGCATCTAGGCACATCAGACCATTGTGTCATATCTGCAAATTTCTCATGCCAACAAAATCCAGATAGAGAAAAAACTCCCAAGAGAACCGTTTGGCAACATGAGAAAGCCAACTGGGACGGTCTCAATGATTTTTTCAGGAGCTTTAACTGGTCACTATGCTTCCTCGATAGTGCCGTAGATGCCAGTACAGATATGATCACAAATTTAATTTTTTGTGGAATGAGAAATTTTATCCCTAATAGGGTAAAATCTATCAAACCCAGAGAAAACTCATGGTTTGATTCGAGCTGTAAAGAGGTTATCAGGATCAGAGAAGTAAGCTTCCGTTTTTATAAAGCCAACCCTCTTGAGGAAAAGCGGAAAAAATTTTAACAAGCTAGAAAGACCTGTAACGTTCATATTCGACGAACCAAATTTTTACATGAACAAAAGTTACGAAACAGCACGTCGTCCTCGGTTCCAACGCTCATCTTCAATGATACTCCTTTTGTCAACTCACTAGATAAAGCCAATTTGCTTGCAGCACAGTTTGCTGTTAATTCAACGCTGCCAGAAAGTGTTATGACTCCTCCTGTACTTGAGAGCGTAAATGGTTTTATGGGAAAAATCTTCTTTCGCACTCGTGTAGTTGCTAGAGTTCTAAAAGATCTGGACATTCACAAATCCGCTGGCCCGGATAGTATCCCTCCCATTGTTTTGAAGAGGTATTCTTCAACGCTGGCAATACCACTGCGTAAGCTTTTCCATCTGTCGTACTCTACTGGTCTCTTTCCTAGTGGATGGAAAACAGCATTTGTCCAGCCTGTCCCAAAAAAAGGCATATCTTCTTCCCGTCCCTTCTTTCTAATGTTATGGATACGCTGATTAACTTCCAGCTCAAAAAAATATCTCGAAAAACGAAAGCTTCTTAATGACCGGCAGTACGGCTTTCGTAGCAATAGGTCCACTGGTGATCTGATGGTATATCTCACCGAACAGTGGCACAAATCTTTACATCGTTTTGGAGAAAGTAAGATTATTGCGCTTGATATTTCAAAAGCATTTGATAGAGTTTGGCATCAAGCTCTCTTATCGAAAATGCGTGCATTTGGTATCGATGAATCCCTTCTTCGTTGGATTAGATATTACCTTTCGGACCGCTCAATACAAGTTGTATTGGACGGTTTCAAATCTGAAATCCACAAAATAAATGCTGGTGTGCCCCAGGGATCCGTTTTGTCTCCGACCCTCTTCCTAATATTCATTAACGATCTCTTATCTGAAACTTCTAATCCATTAAACTGTTTTGCTGACGACAGTACCCTCAGCTTTTCATATTCATTTCTTGATTCACATCCATGTCCTTCGGATGTGGAACTTGAACGGCAGCGTATGATAAGCTCATTAAATTCTGATCTTGACAGTATTGTCTACTGGGGAATAAAAAACCGTGTAGAATTTAATGCTTCTAAAACTCAATGCTGTCTCCTGTCGTTAAAGCGGAACCCACCACAATGCTGCTATCCATGAGCGGCACTTGCATAGAGGAAACTGAAAAGCTTACAGTCCTCGGTATGTGTGTCACAGAGCACCTTTTGTGGAACGACCACATATTTGACATCGCCAAAAATGCTGCTAGGTGTTTAGGTTTTCTCCGTCGATGCAAGAAATTTTTCTCCCCCTCCGATCTGGCTGTGATCTACAAAGCCTTTATTCTTCCAAAACTTGAGTACAACTCCCATATTTGGGCAGGTGCTCCAATAACCCACTTGAGTCTATTGGATAGAATTCAAAAGAGAGCTCTTATAATGATAGGTGAAAGAACTATAACGGAAACGTTTACATCTCTGGAGCACCGTCGAAATGTTTCATGCCTTTCGTTATTTGACCGTTATTTTAACAAAAATTGCTCTAGCGAAATAGCCAGTTGCATTCCTCCCCTTAAACAATTCAACCGTAATACTCGCGCTTCTAGGAATGCCCATCAGTTTACCCTTGAGCCCAACTTCGGACGTACAGTTAAGTACAGAGATTCTTTCTTAAGTCACACTACACGAATGTGGAATGCTCTACCCAGCTCTATCTTCCCCTCCCATTGTGATCTACAGACATTCAAAACCAATGTACATCGGTTTCTCCTTTAAATCCCCTCCAACCTACCTAATCGCTCGTGCTGTGTTTATCACTTTAAGGGTATTCATAACCCCTTAAGCGCGCGCTAAATATAAAAAAAAAAAAAAAATTTGTGCCACTTTTCGGTGAGATATACCATCAGATCACCAGTGGACCTATTGCTACGAAAGCCGTACTGCTGGTCATTAAGAAGCTTTCGTTCTTCGAGGTATTTGGTAAGCTGAAAATTAATCAGCGTTTCCATGACCTTGGAAAAAAGGGACGTAAGCGCAATTGGTCGATAGTTCTAGGGGGAAGAAGACACGCCTTTTTTAGGGATAGGCTGGACATATGCTGTTTTCCATCCACTAGGAAAGAGACCAGTAGAGTACGACAGATGGAAAAGCTTACGCAGTGGTTTTGCCAGCGTTGAAGAATACCTCTTCAAAACAATGGGATGGATACTATCCGCGACAGCGGATTTGTGAACGTCCAGATCTTTTAGAACTCTAGCAACTACACGAGTGTGAAAGAAGATTTTTCCCATAAAACCATTTACGCTCTCAAGTCCAGGAGGAGTCATAAAACTTTCTGGCAGCGTTGAATTAACAGCAAACTGTGCTGCAAGCAAATTGGCTTTATCTAGTGAGTTGACAAAAGGAGTATCATTGAAGACGAGCGTTAGAACCGAGGACGACGTGCTGTTTCGTATGTTTTTTACAAATGACCAAAAATGTTTACTACCTTTGGGACATTGTAGTCTTTTTTGCCGTAACTTTTGATCATGTAAAAATTTGGTTCGTCGAATATGAACGTTACAGGTGTTTCTAGCTTGTTGAAACTTTTTCCGCTTTTCCTCAAGAGGGTTGGCTTTATAACAACGGAAGCTTACTTCTCTGATCCTGATAATCTCTTTACAGCTCGAATCAAACCATGAGTTTTCTTTGGGTTTGATAGATTTTACCCTATTCGGGATAAAATTTCTCATTCCACAAAAAATTAAATTTGTGATCATATCTGTACTGGCATCTACGGCACTATCGAGGAAGCATATATAGTGACCAGTTAAAGCTCCTGAAAAAGTCATTGAGACCGTCGCAGTTGGCTTTCTCATATTGCCAAACGGTTCTCTTGGGAGTTTTTTCTCTAACTGGATTTTGTTGGCATGAGAAATTTGCAGATATGACACAATAGTCTGATGTGCCTAGAGGCGATAACATACTAATAGTGTATTCATCAGGGTCAGAGGTAAGGAACAAGTCTAGAGTGTTAGCGGATTGACCTGCAACGTCAGGAATCCGAGTAGGCTCGTCAACAAGCTGGGTTAAGTTGTTTAACTCAGCAAAAATCTCGGCGTACCTTCCTTTTCTGCCTAAGTCCCCGATTGTTGCTGTAGTCAACCCTAAATTCACCCCCCATTACGAAAAAACAGACACAAGAAACCAAATCAGACAGTTAACTATGCTGTTATCAATTTTGGGCCCCAAAAAACTTCCCAGTACAAATACTACTAGTGTTATGCCTAAATAGCAAATGCACTGATCCGCCCCTGGATACACAAAATCAATAACAACAATTTCTCTGATATGCTTTTGCTCAATTCATTATAAGCATTGTATGGTATGATACATACACATAGACATACTGCATATAATGACTGAACCAAAGCACTGTGAGTGATGTGGGAAGGAGAGATAGGAATTTACCGCTGCGCTATGGATAGTTGCGGTTGAGCATTATCATCTTTGATGCATGGGTGCACTTTTTAAGTAAGTACCTGATTATTTTTTCAATTTATTTAAATAAATGCAGTATATAAAATATAAATTTGTTTTTTTTTTTTTCAAATAAATCATGTTTGATGAGGAATTATTGCCCAAGGATCTTAGTTCTTCCTCTTCGTCGTCGGGATATTTTTCAAGTAATTAAAACTTACTCAGTTATTTCAAGGTAACACATTCTGTGCTAAATGTTATTTTTCCAAAAGGTGATGAATCAAGAGCTGACAGTAGTTGTGACAGCAAAATTCCAAGAACGTCAAAAACAAAGCAATCAACAAAGCAGTAAAACTGCTTTAATTTTAGTTGTTTTGTTTGCTTTTTTTTTAAGAAGAATGTTAAGTGTTTATTGTTTATTGGATTTGTTAAATAAAAACTTTATTGAAAAAAGAGATGTTATTGTTGAATGTAAAAACATAGTTCGAGATAAATTGGCATAATTTATGTTATTTTGATTTGGTAATAAAGATGTATGCTTTCCATTCGCTTTTTGGTTATTAACAAGTCGAGACCTTTTTCAGAATAATCTGCATTTTCAGGTTATGGGCCCAGACCCACAGTTAAAAAGTAATTTTTGCGATTAAAGATAATTAATATTGATTTTAGTTCCTCAAAAGTAAAAGAAATGTCTTTAAACATTTAACCGTCCATTGAACGTCTTAGAGGGCGTGAAAATTTTGATACGTGGAAATTTGCCGTGGAAAATTAATAAATCCTTGATGGGATATGGGAATCCATGTTAGGTACAGAAACAAAGGCTGAAAAGTTGGCACTGGCGAAAATCATTTTGCTAATTGATTTCTTCTTATATGTGAACGTAAAAGAAGATAGCACGCCAAAGGAAGTGTAGGACAAACTTTCAAGCATATTTTATGACTCTGGACTAACAAGGACAGTTGGACTCTTACGGGAACTGACCACTACCAGCCTGGACAGTTGCTCTTCCATAGAAGGTTATGTCAATAGGATTATTGGAACGGCGAACAAGTTAAATTCTATCAAATTAAAAGTTGATGATGAATGGATAGGCAGTCTATATTTTTGATCGGTTTACCCGAAGAATTTCAACCAATGATAATGGGCATCGAAAGCAGTGGTATTCCAATAACAGCTGATGCGATCAAGTTCAAGTTGTTGCAGGACTTCGATTCCTATCGTAAGGGTTTAGATATTAAAGATCAAGCTATGGCGACATTTGGTGGTAGAAGAAAAAGTAAGTACAAAAGCAAGGGCGTAAAATGCTTTAGTTGCGGTGGCCATGGTCATATCAAAAAGAACTGTCCGAAATCTAAATCTCAGGACAAATAATTTTCTGCTTACGCATCATATTCGGTACTACAACAGGAGAGTCAAGTCCACTGGTTTGTTGACTCCGCATCCTCTCATATGTCAAAGAACGTTGATCTATTTGAGAACTATGTAGAGTTTCCAAAAAAGGATTTCGTAGTTCTAGCTGATGGTTCAAAGCTAGATGTTCTTGGTAAAGGCAATGTTTCGATGCAGGTATGTGGAACAAATAAATCAATTAATGAAGTTGTTTTGCATGATGTATTATATACGTACCAAACATTTGTGTTAATTTGATGTCTATAAGCCAATGTGTGCAGAAAGGGAAGTTTATTCATTTTGATGACAAGGGTTGTTCTATTCTTGAACACGAGCGAAGAGTTTTTGCGACTGCAACCCAACACGACAAGGTTTACAAATTGAATGTTCCGTTCACGAATGCTGCCTACATATCAGCGAAAAGAGAACTTTGGCATAGGCGTATGGGACACCCGAGTACAGGCGTGTTGCAGCAATTGGCATCATTAGATGTGGGTGTAGAAATTGACGGAGGTGGCGAGGACTGATGCATTACTTGCAGCGAGGGTAAGCAGTGCAAACAATAATTTAAGCCTTCAGTTAGTAGCACCATGGATGTATTGCAATTAATTCACTCGGATGTATGTGGGCCAATGAAAACACCATCCCATTTCCAAAGAGTTGTTGTGGACGCCTAAACTACATGATTATACTTACTAGCTGGACCCAAATAGTTTATGTATTTAATTACAATATTTTTTTCTTGAACTTGGATATAGTGAGAACTGAGCCTTAAGTTTGGAAGCGTATCGTAGCGCCCTCTATAAGATAGATTGATCTGTAAGCGACATCTAGTGGTCAGATTGGAAGTGGGAAGATGGAGACAAAAAAAAGTCTACTACTACAATGAAATTTGCACAGGAGTTTTTGGATGATGGATCGGGCGATAGGAAAATACAAATATAAAAGACCATTGACATTCAAAATCAATGTCATTTCTTAGATTCTCGAATAGCCGTTGATATCGAAATAAGTTATTTCAAATCCATAAACCATTGTGTACAGTCCGTTGGTCCTAAGAGTTCTTTTGTGTCAAATTCAAGACAAAAAAATACTTACTGGTGCATATTTGTAACATGTATTTACTGTTCCCTGCAATAAGCATCTAACTTTTTTTTGCTAGGATTTTACATAGTGCCTTGATAAATTGCCCCGAATAATCCGACATAAAAACCTAATTATATTTACTTAAACAACAAATTTGGATGAGTTTTAAAGAAGTTTTTATTGAAAGTATCTGTGCTAAGAGGGACATTTTTATATAGGTTACAAATCTCAAATAAGTAACTTTCTGGCGGCCCCAGTTGACTGCAGCGCGCTGGGCCGCCACACCATTTTATCGATTCCTGAATTTATTGATTCCCGTGATATTGATTCCTGTTGATTCTCGCAATTTTGCTTTTGCAACTGGTGACCTGGTGAATCCAACATTCGATTTGAAGGCGTTTTCATCTGGACCAGTTCCAATCCATTCATGCGGATACCTTCTAACCATATACGACATATACGCAGACGATCCGTGATTTGGGCAAATGCCCCAGAAACCAAGCCAGTGAAGTATCGTGTGAGGTGTTCCAAAACGCACTTCCCTCAGTGGTGTCAAGGTAACCCCCAAGGTATCAAAGCAATACCAGTTTCAACGTGAGTACCTGAAAAAAAAATATAAATAAAGAGAATCATTAGTCGAGAAAAGAAGTCACATGTATCGAGGCGTAAAGTTATTCAAAGTTTCAATATAGTACCTAGGAGTTAAAAATAAGATACTTTCACCTTATTCACCTTTTTTTTAATTTTTGCTGAAAAATGATCTATAAACTTACCAAAGCATACTGAAGAAATTACAATTCATGGTGTCCATTATTTTTCAAAATAAATTTCCCTGACTTTCCGTGACTTTCCCTGACCAATTTCAAAATTTTCCCGGACCAAAAAATCAAAATTTTTTTCATGAGTGGCTACGTATTAATAGTAGTAGTATTAGCCCGTAGCGTTATGGTTAGTGTGTTCGACTGTCACGCTGGAGGTCTGGGATCGCTTCCCAGCCTCGTCCACCTAAAAACTAAAAAGTTTTTTTTTTTCAGGGCTACTGCCTCTTGCGAGGAATTGACAAATCCTCCAAGAGTATCACTTGTCACGAATAAGTGGTTCTCGTCTAGCCCTTCGGATTCGGCATAAAATTTAAATATTTTGTGTATTTTTCGCTCGATTTAAGCCACTTTTGGAATTAAGTTCTTTGAACGGTAGGTGAATTTAGGGTCGATATTAGCAACATTCGGTTACTGAGAAAGAATTTCTGTGCTGTGTACGTACATACTGTAAAAAACAGGCCAGCAGTCTTGGCACTAGGTGAAACCCAGGTAGGTGAAATTTCTGATTACTCCGAATTTAGCCTACCTGGTTATAGCTTAGTGCCTTTATTTTTCTTACACCATGGTCTCGCAATATATGTACGTAATGATGTGGCTTATCAGCTTCAAACACAATATGGCCCTTGTTTAAATACAAACTTTAACTTCATGTGGTTAAAATTCGCCGTCAATAAGCACATCATACATACATGTTTCATTTATCGTAGCCTGAGTTTGGATAGTAATTCGACTTCTAACGAATTCGATGCGCTGTCCGGTTCAATCCTGAGAATTGTTTACCATTATCCGCACAGTGAAATCGTTGTTACGGGCGATTTCAATGTACACAATTCTTCGTGGCTACGCTATCCTGGTCAGACAACACCCGAAGGAAGGTATGTCGAGATTTTTGCTGAGTTAAACCACCTGACTCAGCTTGTTGACGAGCCTACTCGGATTCCTGACGTTGCAGGTCAAATCGCCAATACTCTAGACTTGTTCCTTATCTCTGACCCTAATAAATACACTATTAGTGTATTATCTCCTCTAGGCTCATCAGACCATTGTGTCATATCTGCGAATTTCTCGTGCCACCAAATCACAGTTAAAGAAAAAATCCCAAAGAGAACCGTTTGGCAATACGAGATAGCCAACTGGGATGGTCTCCATAATTTCTTCAAGAGCTTTAATTGGTCACTATGCTTCCTCGATAGTGATGTTGACGCCAGTGCAGATATGATTACAAACTTGATTCTTTGTGGAATGAGAAATTTTATCCCGAATAGGGTGAAATCTATCAAACCCAAAGAAAACTCATGGTTTGATTTGAGCTGTAAAGAGGTTATTAGGGTTAGAGAAGTAAGCTTCCGATGTTAGAAAGCCATTCCTACTGAGGAAAACCGGAAAAAGTTTCAACAAGCTAGAAAGACCTCTAACGTCCATATTCGAAGAACCAAATTTTAACATGATCAAAAATTACGGCAAAAAATACTACAATGTCCCAAAGGTAGTAAAAATTTTTGGTCATTTGTAAAAAACATACGAAATACCACCTCGTCCTCGGTTCCAACGCTCGTCTTCAATGATACTGCTTTTGTCAGCTCGCAAGATAAAGCCAATTTGCTTGCAGCACAGTTTGCTGTTAATTCGACGCTGCCAGAAAGTGTTATGACACCTCCTGTACTTGAGAGCGTAAAAGCTTTTATGGGACAAATCTTCTTTCGAACTCGTTCAGTTGCTAGAGTTCTAAAGGATCTCGATGTACACAAATCCGCTGGCCCGGATAGTATCCCTCCCATTGTTCTGAAGAGGTGTTCTTCAACGCTGGCAAAACCACTGCGTAAGCTTTTCCATCTGTCCTACTCTACTGGTCTTTATCCGAGTGGATGGAAAACAGCATTTGTCCAGCCTGTCCCTAAAAAAGGCGTATCTTCTTCACCCTCTATCCACCAATTGCCTTCGTCCTTTCTTTCCAAGGTCATGGAAACGCTGATTAATTTCCAGCTCAAGAAATATCTCAAGGAACGAAAGCTTCTTAATGACCAGCAGTACGGCTTTCGTAGCAATAGGTCCACTGGTGATCTGATGGTATATCTCACCGAACAGTGGAACAAATCTTTACATCGTTTTGGAGAAAGTAAGATTATTGCACTTGATATTTCAAATGCGTTTGATAGAGTTTGGCACCAAGCTCTCTTATCGAAAATGCGCGCATTTGGTTTCGATGAACCTCTTCTTCGTTGGATTAGAAATTACCTTTCGGACCGTTCAATACAAGTCGTATTGGACGGTTTCAAGTCTGAAATCACAAAAAATAAGTGCTGGTGTGCCCCAGGGCTCCGTTTTGTCTCCGACTCTCTCCCTTATTTTTATAAATGATTTTTTGTCTGAAACTTCTAATCCATTAAACTGTTTTGCTGACGACAGTACCCTCAGCTTTTCATATTCATTTCTTGATTCACATCCATGTCCTTCGGATGTGGAACTTGAACGGCAGCGTATGATAAGCTCATTAAATTCTGATCTTGACAGTATTGTCTACTGGGGAATAAAAAACCGTGTAGAATTTAATGCTTCTAAAACTCAATGCTGTCTCCTGTCGTTAAAGCGGAACCCACCACAATGCTGCTATCCATGAGCGGCACTTGCATAGAGGAAACTGAACAGCTTACAGTCCTCGGTATGTGTGTCACAGAGCACCTTTTGTGGAACGACCACATATTTGACATCGCCAAAAATGCTGCTAGGTGTTTAGGTTTTCTCCGTCGATGCAAGAAATTTTTCTCCCCCTCCGATCTGGCTGTGATCTACAAAGCCTTTATTCTTCCAAAACTTGAGTACAACACCCATATTTGGGCAGGTGCTCCAATAACCCACTTGAGTCTATTGGATAGAATTCAAAAGAGAGCTCTTATAATGATAGGTGAAAGAACTATAACGGAAACGTTTACATCTCTGGAGCACCGTCGAAATGTTTCATGCCTTTCGTTATTTTACCGTTATTTTAACAAAAATTGCTCTAGCGAAATAGGCAGTTGCATTCCTCCCCTTAAACAATTCAACCGTAATACTCGCGCTTTTAGGAATGCCCATCAGTTTACCCTTGAGCCCAACTTCGGACGTACAGTTAAGTACAGAGATTCTTTCTTAAGTCACACTACACGAATGTGGAATGCTCTACCCAGCTCTATCTTCCCCTCCCATTGTGATCTACAGACATTCAAAACCAATGTACATCGGTTTCTCCTTTAAATCCCCTCCAACCTACCTAATCGCTCGTGCTGTGTTTATCACTTTAAGGGTATTCATAACCCCTTTAGCGCGCGCTAAATATAAAAAAATTTGTGCCACTTTTCGGTGAGATATACCATCAGATCACCAGTGGACCTATTGCTACGAAAGCCGTACTGCTGGTCATTAAGAAGCTTTCGTTCTTCGAGGTATTTGGTAAGCTGAAAATTAATCAGCGTTTCCATGACCTTGGAAAAAAGGGACGTAAGCGCAATTGGTCGATAGTTCTAGGGGGAAGAAGACACGCCTTTTTTAGGGATAGGCTGGACATATGCTGTTTTCCATCCACTAGGAAAGAGACCAGTAGAGTACGACAGATGGAAAAGCTTACGCAGTGGTTTTGCCAGCGTTGAAGAATACCTCTTCAAAACAATGGGATGGATACTATCCGCGACAGCGGATTTGTGAACGTCCAGATCTTTTAGAACTCTAGCAACTACACGAGTGTGAAAGAAGATTTTTCCCATAAAACCATTTACGCTCTCAAGTCCAGGAGGAGTCATAAAACTTTCTGGCAGCGTTGAATTAACAGCAAACTGTGCTGCAAGCAAATTGGCTTTATCTAGTGAGTTGACAAAAGGAGTATCATTGAAGACGAGCGTTAGAACCGAGGACGACGTGCTGTTTCGTATGTTTTTTACAAATGACCAAAAATGTTTACTACCTTTGGGACATTGTAGTCTTTTTTGCCGTAACTTTTGATCATGTAAAAATTTGGTTCGTCGAATATGAACGTTACAGGTGTTTCTAGCTTGTTGAAACTTTTTCCGCTTTTCCTCAAGAGGGTTGGCTTTATAACAACGGAAGCTTACTTCTCTGATCCTGATAATCTCTTTACAGCTCGAATCAAACCATGAGTTTTCTTTGGGTTTGATAGATTTTACCCTATTCGGGATAAAATTTCTCATTCCACAAAAAATTAAATTTGTGATCATATCTGTACTGGCATCTACGGCACTATCGAGGAAGCATATATAGTGACCAGTTAAAGCTCCTGAAAAAGTCATTGAGACCGTCGCAGTTGGCTTTCTCATATTGCCAAACGGTTCTCTTGGGAGTTTTTTCTCTAACTGGATTTTGTTGGCATGAGAAATTTGCAGATATGACACAATAGTCTGATGTGCCTAGAGGCGATAACATACTAATAGTGTATTCATCAGGGTCAGAGGTAAGGAACAAGTCTAGAGTGTTAGCGGATTGACCTGCAACGTCAGGAATCCGAGTAGGCTCGTCAACAAGCTGGGTTAAGTTGTTTAACTCAGCAAAAATCTCGGCGTACCTTCCTTTTCTGCCTAAGTCCCCGATTGTTGCTGTAGTCAACCCTAAATTCACCCCCCATTACGAAAAAACAGACACAAGAAACCAAATCAGACAGTTAACTATGCTGTTATCAATTTTGGGCCCCAAAAAACTTCCCAGTACAAATACTACTAGTGTTATGCCTAAATAGCAAATGCACTGATCCGCCCCTGGATACACAAAATCAATAACAACAATTTCTCTGATATGCTTTTGCTCAATTCATTATAAGCATTGTATGGTATGATACATACACATAGACATACTGCATATAATGACTGAACCAAAGCACTGTGAGTGATGTGGGAAGGAGAGATAGGAATTTACCGCTGCGCTATGGATAGTTGCGGTTGAGCATTATCATCTTTGATGCATGGGTGCACTTTTTAAGTAAGTACCTGATTATTTTTTCAATTTATTTAAATAAATGCAGTATATAAAATATAAATTTGTTTTTTTTTTTTCAAATAAATCATGTTTGATGAGGAATTATTGCCCAAGGATCTTAGTTCTTCCTCTTCGTCGTCGGGATATTTTTCAAGTAATTAAAACTTACTCAGTTATTTCAAGGTAACACATTCTGTGCTAAATGTTATTTTTCCAAAAGGTGATGAATCAAGAGCTGACAGTAGTTGTGACAGCAAAATTCCAAGAACGTCAAAAACAAAGCAATCAACAAAGCAGTAAAACTGCTTTAATTTTAGTTGTTTTGTTTGCTTTTTTTTTAAGAAGAATGTTAAGTGTTTATTGTTTATTGGATTTGTTAAATAAAAACTTTATTGAAAAAAGAGATGTTATTGTTGAATGTAAAAACATAGTTCGAGATAAATTGGCATCATTTATGTTATTTTGATTTGGTAATAAAGATGTATGCTTTCCATTCGCTTTTTGGTTATTAACAAGTCGAGACCTTTTTCAGAATAATCTGCATTTTCAGGTTATGGGCCCAGACCCACAGTTAAAAAGTAATTTTTGCGATTAAAGATAATTAATATTGATTTTAGTTCCTCAAAAGTAAAAGAAATGTCTTTAAACATTTAACCGTCCATTGAACGTCTTAGAGGGCGTGAAAATTTTGATACGTGGAAATTTGCCGTGGAAAATTAATAAATCCTTGATGGGATATGGGAATCCATGTTAGGTACAGAAACAAAGGCTGAAAAGTTGGCACTGGCGAAAATCATTTTGCTAATTGATTTCTTCTTATATGTGAACGTAAAAGAAGATAGCACGCCAAAGGAAGTGTAGGACAAACTTTCAAGCATATTTTATGACTCTGGACTAACAAGGACAGTTGGACTCTTACGGGAACTGACCACTACCAGCCTGGACAGTTGCTCTTCCATAGAAGGTTATGTCAATAGGATTATTGGAACGGCGAACAAGTTAAATTCTATCAAATTAAAAGTTGATGATGAATGGATAGGCAGTCTACTTTTGATCGGTTTACCCGAAGAATTTCAACCAATGATAATGGGCATCGAAAGCAGTGGTATTCCAATAACAGCTGATGCGATCAAGTTCAAGTTGTTGCAGGACTTCGATTCCTATCGTAAGGGTTTAGATATTAAAGATCAAGCTATGGCGACATTTGGTGGTATAAGAAAAAGTAAGTACAAAAGCAAGGGCGTAAAATGCTTTAGTTGCGGTGGCCATGGTCATATCAAAAAGAACTGTCCGAAATCTAAATCTCAGGACAAATAATTTTCTGCTTACGCATCATATTCGGTACTACAACAGGAGAGTCAAGTCCACTGGTTTGTTGACTCCGCATCCTCTCATATGTCAAAGAACGTTGATCTATTTGAGAACTATGTAGAGTTTCCAAAAAAGGATTTCGTAGTTCTAGCTGATGGTTCAAAGCTAGATGTTCTTGGTAAAGGCAATGTTTCGATGCAGGTATGTGGAACAAATAAATCAATTAATGAAGTTGTTTTGCATGATGTATTATATACGTACCAAACATTTGTGTTAATTTGATGTCTATAAGCCAATGTGTGCAGAAAGGGAAGTTTATTCATTTTGATGACAAGGGTTGTTCTATTCTTGACCACGAGCGAAGAGTTTTTGCGACTGCAACCCAACACGACAAGGTTTACAAATTGAATGTTCCGTTCACGAATGCTGCCTACATATCAGCGAAAAGAGAACTTTGGCATAGGCGTATGGGACACCCGAGTACAGGCGTGTTGCAGCAATTGGCATCATTAGATGTGGGTGTAGAAATTGACGGAGGTGGCGAGGACTGATGCATTACTTGCAGCGAGGGTAAGCAGTGCAAACAATAATTTAAGCCTTCAGTTAGTAGCACCATGGATGTATTGCAATTAATTCACTCGGATGTATGTGGGCCAATGAAAACACCATCCCATTTCCAAAGAGTTGTTGTGGACGCCTAAACTACATGATTATACTTACTAGCTGGACCCAAATAGTTTATGTATTTAATTACAATATTTTTTTCTTGAACTTGGATATAGTGAGAACTGAGCCTTAAGTTTGGAAGCGTATTGTAGCGCCCTCTATAAGATAGATTGATCTGTAAGCGACATCTAGTGGTCAGATTGGAAGTGGGAAGATGGAGACAAAAAAAAGTCTACTACTACAATGAAATTTGCACAGGAGTTTTTGGATGATGGATCGGGCGATAGGAAAATACAAATATAAAAGACCATTGACATTCAAAATCAATGTCATTTCTTAGATTCTCGAATAGCCGTTGATATCGAAATAAGTTATTTCAAATCCATAAACCATTGTGTACAGTCCGTTGGTCCTAAGAGTTCTTTTGTGTCAAATTCAAGACAAAAAAATACTTACTGGTGCATATTTGTAACATGTATTTACTGTTCCCTGCAATAAGCATCTAACTTTTTTTTGCTAGGATTTTACATAGTGCCTTGATAAATTGCCCCGAATAATCCGACATAAAAACCTAATTATATTTACTTAAACAACAAATTTGGATGAGTTTTAAAGAAGTTTTTATTGAAAGTATCTGTGCTAAGAGGGACATTTTTATATAGGTTACAAATCTCAAATAAGTAACTTTCTGGCGGCCCCAGTTGACTGCAGCGCGCTGGGCCGCCACACCATTTTATCGATTCCTAAATTTATTGATTCCCGTGATATTGATTCCTGTTGATTCTCGCAATTTTGCTTTTGCAACTGGTGACCTGGTGAATCCAACATTCGATTTGAAGGCGTTTTCATCTGGACCAGTTCCAATCCATTCATGCGGATACCTTCTAACCATATACGACATATACGCAGACGATCCGTGATTTGGGCAAATGCCCCAGAAACCAAGCCAGTGAAGTATCGTGTGAGGTGTTCCAAAACGCACTTCCCTCAGTGGTGTCAAGGTAACCCCCAAGGTATCAAAGCAATACCAGTTTCAACGTGAGTACCTGAAAAAAAAAATATAAATAAAGAGAATCATTAGTCGAGAAAAGAAGTCACATGTATCGAGGCGTAAAGTTATTCAAAGTTTCAATATAGTACCTAGGAGTTAAAAATAAGATACTTTCACCTTATTCACATTTTTTTTAATTTTTGCTGAAAAATGATCTATAAACTTACCAAAGCATACTGAAGAAATTACAATTCATGGTGTCCATTATTTTTCAAAATAAATTTCCCTGACTTTCCGTGACTTTCCCTGACCAATTTCAAAATTTTCCCGGACCAAACAATCAAAATTTTTTTGATGAGTGGCTACGTATTAATAGTAGTAGTAGTAGCCCGCAGCGTTATGGTTAGTGCGTTCGACTGTCACGCTGGAGGTCTGGGATCGCTTCCCAGCCTCGTCCACCTAAAAACTAAAAAGTTTTTTTTTCAGGGCTACTGCCTCTTGCGAGGAATTGACAAATCCTCCAAGAGTATCACTTGTCACGAATAAGTGGTTCTCGTCTAGCCCTTCGGATTCGGCATAAAATTTAAATATTTTGTGTATTTTTCGCTCGATTTAAGCCACTTTTGGAATTAAGTTCTTTGAACGGTAGGTGAATTTAGGGTCGATATTAGCAACATTCGGTTACTGAGAAAGAATTTCTGTGCTGTGTACGTACATACTGTAAAAAACAGGCCAGCAGTCTTGGCACTAGGTGAAACCCAGGTAGGTGAAATTTCTGATTACTCCGAATTTAGCCTACCTGGTTATAGCTTAGTGCCTTTATTTTTCCTACACCATGGTCTCGCAATATATGTACGTAATGATGTGGCTTATCAGCTTCAAACACAATATGGCCCTTGTTTAAATACAAACTTTAACTTCATGTGGTTAAAATTCGCCGTCAATAAGCACATCATACATACATGTTTCATTTATCGTAGCCCGAGTTTGGATAGTAATTCGACTTCTAACGAATTCGATGCGCTGTCCGGTTCAATCCTGAGAATTGTTTCCCATTATCCGCACAGTGAAATCGTTGTTACGGGCGATTTCAATGTACACAATTCTTCGTGGCTACGCTATCCTGGTCAGACAACACCCGAAGGAAGGTATGTCGAGATTTTTGCTGAGTTAAACCACCTGACTCAGCTTGTTGACGAGCCTACTCGGATTCCTGACGTTGCAGGTCAAATCGCCAACACTCTAGACTTGTTCCTTATCTCTGACCCTAATAAATACACTATTAGTGTATTATCTCCTCTAGGCTCATCAGACCATTGTGTCATATCTGCGAATTTCTCGTGCCACCAAATCACAGTTAAAGAAAAAATCCCAAAGAGAACCGTTTGGCAATACGAGATAGCCAACTGGGATGGTCTCCATAATTTCTTCAAGAGCTTTAATTGGTCACTATGCTTCCTCGATAGTGATGTTGACGCCAGTGCAGATATGATTACAAACTTGATTCTTTGTGGAATGAGAAATTTTATCCCGAATAGGGTGAAATCTATCAAACCCAAAGAAAACTCATGGTTTGATTTGAGCTGTAAAGAGGTTATTAGGGTTAGAGAAGTAAGCTTCCGATGTTAGAAAGCCATTCCTACTGAGGAAAACCGGAAAAAGTTTCAACAAGCTAGAAAGACCTCTAACGTCCATATTCGAAGAACCAAATTTTAACATGATCAAAAATTACGGCAAAAAATACTACAATGTCCCAAAGGTAGTAAAAATTTTTGGTCATTTGTAAAAAACATACGAAATACCACCTCGTCCTCGGTTCCAACGCTCGTCTTCAATGATACTGCTTTTGTCAGCTCGCAAGATAAAGCCAATTTGCTTGCAGCACAGTTTGCTGTTAATTCGACGCTGCCAGAAAGTGTTATGACACCTCCTGTACTTGAGAGCGTAAAAGATTTTATGGGACAAATCTTCTTTCGCACTCGTTCAGTTGCTAGAGTTCTAAAGGATCTCGATGTACACAAATCCGCTGGCCCGGATAGTATCCCTCCCATTGTTCTGAAGAGGTGTTCTTCAACGCTGGCAAAACCACTGCGTAAGCTTTTCCATCTGTCCTACTCTACTGGTCTTTATCCGAGTGGATGGAAAACAGCATTTGTCCAGCCTGTCCCTAAAAAAGGCGTATCTTCTTCACCCTCTATCCACCAATTGCCTTCGTCCTTTCTTTCCAAGGTCATGGAAACGCTGATTAATTTCCAGCTCAAGAAATATCTCAAGGAACGAAAGCTTCTTAATGACCAGCAGTACGGCTTTCGTAGCAATAGGTCCACTGGTGATCTGATGGTATATCTCACCGAACAGTGGAACAAATCTTTACATCGTTTTGGAGAAAGTAAGATTATTGCACTTGATATTTCAAATGCGTTTGATAGAGTTTGGCACCAAGCTCTCTTATCGAAAATGCGCGCATTTGGTTTCGATGAACCTCTTCTTCGTTGGATTAGAAATTACCTTTCGGACCGTTCAATACAAGTCGTATTGGACGGTTTCAAGTCTGAAATCACAAAAAATAAGTGCTGGTGTGCCCCAGGGCTCCGTTTTGTCTCCGACTCTCTCCCTTATTTTTATAAATGATTTTTTGTCTGAAACTTCTAATCCATTAAACTGTTTTGCTGATGATAGTACCCTCAGCTTCTCATATTCGTTTACAGAATCTCATCCATGTCCTTCGGATATGGAACTTGAACGGCAGCATTGTCCAATGGAGAATCAAAAACCGCGTAGAATTAAATGCTTCTAAAACTCAATGTTGTCTCCTGTCGTTAAAGCGAAACCCACCCCAATGCCGCTATCCATGGGCGGCACTTGCATCGAGAAAACCGAACAGCTTTCAGTTCTCGGTAAGTGTGTCACAGACCACCTTTTGTGGAATGACCACATATTTGATGTCGCCAAAAACCATGCTAAGTGTTTAGGTTTTCTCCGTAGATGCAAGAAGTTTTTTTCCCCTTCTGATCTGGCTGCGATCTACAAAGCCCGTGTTCGTCCAAAACTTGAGTACAATTCTCATGTTTGGGCAGGAGCTCCAAAAACTCACTTGAGTTTGGTGGACAGAATTCAAAAGAGAGCTTTAAAAATGATAGGCGAAAGATCTATAACAGAAACAATTACATCTCTCGAACACCGCCGTAATGTTTCGTGTCTTTCTCTATTTTATCGCTATTATTATAATCAGTGTTCTGAAATGTAGTGAAATAGCCAGTTGCATTCCTCCCCTTAAAAAATTCAACCGTAATACTCGCGCTTCTAGGAATGCCCATCAGTTCACCCTCGAGCCCAACTTCGGACGTACTGTAATGTACAGAGATTCTTTCTTCAGTCGGACCACACGAATGTGGAATGCTTTACCTGACTCGACTTTCCCCTCCCATTTCGATGTGCAAACGTTCAAAACCAATAAGCATCGGTTTCCCCTTCTAAATCCTCTCCTACTTACCTAATCGCTCGTGCTGTGTTAAAAACATTTTAAGGGTAGCCATAAACCCTTTTGTGCGCGTGGAATATATAAAAAAAAAAAAAAAAAAGAAATTTCTTTGAACCCATGATAGAATACCTGAATTTTTAAAGTTATGTTAAGGGGTCGCAAGCATCAATTTTATGGAAAAAGCAGTTTTTGGAGCATTTAATTTGTAAAAAAAAAACACAAATATTAGTTTTTAAATAATATTTTTGGTGTCAAAACCATCTCTGGAAAAAATCAAAAAATATCAATTTGTATCTCATTTATCAGAATAAAAATAAGTATTGTTTTTAATATTTTGCAATTCGTAAAAGTAAAACTTACAAAACGACCCTCAAAACCACCATTATATATTGAATATTATTATAAGGGGTTGAAATATTTTTAGCTTATTCATTATTTAGTAACGAAAAAATTGGTATTACATTTATAACGGGCTGACGGGCACAAAATATTGAAATATACCTACTAAAAGATTTTTAACTCAGTCAGTTTCTTACCTATTTTAAGTTACTTTTAAGTTAGTCTCTTTTATATCATATACAAAAGCAAAAATCCAGGTCCTTGTTTTACACAAAAATCACTTAATAGTCCAAAATCAAAGCCAGGTCGTCGTTTGTGAACGAGTAGACAAAAAAAAACATGTTTGCACTAAATCCTCGTTTTCATTATCGTTATTTTAGATAAACTGTTAAACTTGTACTTGATTTTGTAGCTTGAGCAAAAAATGTTCTTTTTCTGAAATGTTATTCTTCTTTGAAAAACCACAGACACTTCAAATCGGTAAAAAACTGACTGAGATAAAAATATTTTAGTACCATAAAAAAGAAAAAAAAAATATTCTATTTTTTGTTAATATTTTTTTGTTTGATCTATTTAGGAATCATTTCGTACAAAATGTACAACCATTTTCTTCGTTACTAAATAAGGAATAAGTTAAAAAAAATTGATCCCCTAATAACATTTAAGGGTAGTTTGTGGGTTGTTTTGTCCAATTTTTACGAATTGCAATTTAAAACCTTGAACATAATACCCATTTTTACTATGTTAAATGAGATACAAATTGATGTTTGTTTGTTGTTTTCCAGAGATGATTTTGACATAAAAACTTTTATTCAAAAGCCAATATTTGTATTTTTTACAAATTAAATACTCCAAAAAATGCTTTTTGCATAAAATTGATGCTTGCCGTAAACATAACTTTAAAAATCTGAAATATTTCAGGTAGTGTGTAATGCGTTCAAAGAACTTAATTCTTAAAAATGGCTTAAATCGAGCGAAAAATACACAAAATATAAAAAAAAACTATGGAAAAAAATAATTGTGACCCTAAAACTCATTTTATTCAAAATTAAATAACACACAGCGAATTTGGACAAACGGTTAACGGATAACGAATGCATACACATGTACCTATATACGATATGAAGGACGTTCTTATTGGTGCTGGGCCCAGGCTCCATACATCTTTGCCCATTGTCCTTTAACAGTGCCTCTTGCCTCTTATTGGTCGCGATCGGAAACCTATGCGATAGCCTATCTAAAGGTCGATTCACAATGGAACGAGTAAACGCGACGTGAGCGTGACTTTATTCGCTGTCATTTTTTTCTAGTTATAAAATCGTTTCCCAATTCACAATGTGACGAGTTTCTTGACAATGATTTTTTTGGCAGCGTTAAATTATGTATTCTTTTTTTTCTTGCTGAGCCGTGTGCGTTCAAAATAATGAAAAAATCAAACTGAAATTACTTTTATTATTTAAATATTATGTAATTATAATTTAAATATTATAAACTGTACCTCTTATTTATAAAGAAAAAATAGTTATTTAAGCTTCCGTGTTTAGGAAAACTACAATATGGAATAAGAATGTTCCGGACTCAAATGGAGCAGTAAGCAATTGCCTTTAATTTGAGTCCACAAAATTCTTATTCCAAGGTGTAGTTTTCCTAAACGCGGTAGCTGAAATAACTATTTTTTTTTTCGTCGCATTGTAAATCGATCTTAAGATAGTTTCGTATCCATATAGGTTTTCGAAAGGATTGGTTCTTTTTGACATTTCGCTTGGGATAGAAGCGTACATTTATCTACCAAAATATTTCAGCTAGCATGGATAGCTATCCAATAGCAAAAGGTGTTTTGTCAGCACCTGTTTTTCACACGGGATTCCAACAACACGAACCTATCTGGATAGCTCTACATAGGTTTCCGATCGCGGCCATTACTATAGGAAATAACACAAAGTGCAGTTAGTAGCGTTTCATTAATTTTTTTTTTGACATATTCACAGGTAAGATAAAATATACGAAATGAATAATTTTAAACGGAGATGTAATCAAAACGAAATGTTCGATCAGAAAACAATTTCTTATGAGAATTTCAGTGAATTTTTAAAAATTGATATGGACAAAATTTTCCCTCACCGCCTCCCGAATTCCCTGACTTTCCCTGACCAAATTTTGTTCGCTGAGTTTCCCTGACTTTCAAGTTTAGCGGACACCATGCAATTATATCCAGAAATTGTAAATTGTTGTTTGTTAATTTACTTTTGATTTATAATTTACATCCTGTTTGTTGAATTTCGATGAGCGTTGAAGTGTTGTTTATATATATATATATTTTCATTTACATAAATAATTTTAAATAACTATTTGTAAGTGTACGAGGTAATATTTCTTCCGTTGGTCTGTCGTCGCGTTTAAGGTTACACTTACAGTTTAATCCATGCAGGCAGGGATTTTACATCGAAATTTTCATTTATTTTTTGCTAAGCACCAAAAATGGTGTTCTAAAAAGTTTTCGATAGTCTCGTTAGGAAATATCTCGTCATCACATTTATATTCTTTTTTTTTCAGTTTTCAGTTACATTTTTGTTTTGTATCATATTAATTCTAAAGCTAAAGTTAAATTTATTTTTGATGTTTTCGAACTTTATAAATTTCATATAATACCTTTTTGCCAGTTAATTTCATGATATCAATAAAATGAAATTTCACGCCATCATTGATTTCGAAGAACGAAATCATGATTGTTTGAAGACCACTTTTCAGGGGTGTGGATGGTAGTCCAGTCTTTTTGGTGAAGATGAAGTGATCGGAACGTGGAGTCGACAATATTGGGGAAATCCAAATAGTGCCAAAGGATTTCATGGTAGGGTGGGTATGGCACCGCTGCAAAGTCATCCGCAGCGCCCTTGAAGTGGTGATATGGTCCGTCCGCAGTCTTCTTTCGCACTCGTTCAGTTGCTAGAGTTCTAAAGGATCTCGATGTACACAAATCCGCTGGCCCGGATAGTATCCCTCCCATTGTTCTGAAGAGGTGTTCTTCAACGCTGGCAAAACCACTGCGTAAGCTTTTCCATCTGTCCTACTCTACTGGTCTTTATCCGAGTGGATGGAAAACAGCATTTGTCCAGCCTGTCCCTAAAAAAGGCGTATCTTCTTCACCCTCTAACTATCCACCAATTGCCTTCGTCCTTTCTTTCCAAGGTCATGGAAACGCTGATTAATTTCCAGCTCAAGAAATATCTCAAGGAACGAAAGCTTCTTAATGACCAGCAGTACGGCTTTCGTAGCAATAGGTCCACTGGTGATCTGATGGTATATCTCACCGAACAGTGGAACAAATCTTTACATCGTTTTGGAGAAAGTAAGATTATTGCACTTGATATTTCAAATGCGTTTGATAGAGTTTGGCACCAAGCTCTCTTATCGAAAATGCGCGCATTTGGTTTCGATGAACCTCTTCTTCGTTGGATTAGAAATTACCTTTCGGACCGTTCAATACAAGTCGTATTGGACGGTTTCAAGTCTGAAATCACAAAAAATAAATGCTGGTGTGCCCCAGGGCTCCGTTTTGTCTCCGACTCTCTTCCTTATTTTTATAAATGATCTTTTGTCTGAAACTTCTAATCCATTAAACTGTTTTGCTGATGATAGTACCCTCAGCTTCTCATATTCGTTTACAGAATCTCATCCATGTCCTTCGGATATGGAACTTGAACGGCAGCATTGTCCAATGGAGAATCAAAAACCGCGTAGAATTTAATGCTTCTAAAACTCAATGTTGTCTCCTGTCGTTAAAGCGAAACCCACCCCAATGCCGCTATCCATGGGCGGCACTTGCATCGAGGAAACCGAACAGCTCTCAGTTCTCGGTATGTGTGTCACAGACCACCTTTTGTGGAATGACCACATATTTGATGTCGCCAAAAACGCTGCTAAGTGTTTAGGTTTTCTCCGTAGATGCAAGAAGTTTTTTTCCCCTTCTGATCTGGCTGCGATCTACAAAGCCCTTATTCGTCCAAAACTTGAGTACAATTCTCATGTTTGGGCAGGAGCTCCAAAAACTCACTTGAGTTTGGTGGACAGAATTCAAAAGAGAGCTTTAAAAATGATAGGCGAAAGATCTATAACAAAAAACAATTACATCTCTTGAACACCGCCGTAATGTTTCGTGTCTTTCTCTATTTTATCGCTATTATTATAATCAGTGTTCTAGTGAAATAGCCAGTTGCATTCCTCCCCTTAAAAAATTCAACCGTAATACTCGCGCTTCTAGGAATGCCCATCAGTTCACCCTCGAGCCCAACTTCGGACGTACTGTAATGTACAGAGATTCTTTCTTCAGTCGGACCACACGAATGTGGAATGCTTTACCTGACTCGACTTTCCCCTCCCATTTCGATGTGCAAACGTTCAAAACCAATAAGCATCGGTTTCTCCTTCTAAGTCCTCTCCTACTTACCTAATCGCTCGTGCTGTGTTAAAAACATTTTAAGGGTAGCCATAAACCCTTTTGAGCGCGTGGAATATATAAAAAAAAAAAAAAAAAAAAAAAAATTTCTTTGAACCCATGATAGAATACTTGAATTTTTAAAGTTATGTTAAGGGGTCGCAAGCATCAATTTTATGGAAAAATCAGTTTTTGAAGCATTTAATTTGTAAAAAAAAAACAAAAATATTAGTTTTTAAATAATATTTTTGGTGTCAAAACCATCTCTGGAAAAAATCAAAAAATATCAATTTGTATCTCATTTATCAGAATAAAAATAGGTATTGTTTTTAATATTTTGCAATTCGTAAAAGTAAAACTTACAAAACGACCCTCAAAACCACCATTATATATTGAATATTATTATAACGGGTTGGAATATTTTTAGCTTATTCATTATTTAGTAACGAAAAAATTGGTATTACATTTATAACGGGCTGACGGGCACAAAATATTGAAATATACCTACTAAAAGATTTTTAACTCAGTCAGTTTCTTACCTATTTTAAGTTACTTTTAAGTTAGTCTCTTTTATATCATATACAAAAGCACAAATCCAGGTCCTTGTTTTACACAAAAATCACTCAAGCCAAAATCAAAGCCAGGTCGTCGTTTGTGAACGAGTAGACAAAAAAAACATGTTTGCACTAAATCTTCGTTTTCATTATCGTTTTTTTAGATAAACTGTTAAACTTGTACTTGATTTTGTAGCTTGAGCAAAAATTGTTCTTTTTCTGAAATGTTATTCTTCTTTGAAAAACCACAGACACTTCAAATCGGTAAAAAACTGACTGAGATAAAAATATTTTAGTACCATAAAAAAGAAAAAAAAAATATTCTATTTTTTGTTAATATTTTTTTGTTTGATCTATTTAGGAATCATTTCGTACAAAATGTACAACCATTTTCTTCGTTACTAAATAAGGAATAAGTTAAAAAAAATTGATCCCCTAATAACATTTAAGGGTAGTTTGTGGGTTGTTTTGTCCAATTTTTACGAATTGCAATTTAAAACCTTGAACATAATACCCATTTTTACTATGTTAAATGAGATACAAATTGATGTTTGTTTGTTGTTTTCCAGAGATGATTTTGACATAAAAACTTTTATTCAAAAGCCAATATTTGTATTTTTTACAAATTAAATACTCCAAAAAATGCTTTTTGCATAAAATTGATGCTTGCCGTAAACATAACTTTAAAAATCTGAAATATTTCAGGTAGTGTGTAATGCGTTCAAAGAACTTAATTCTTAAAAATGGCTTAAATCGAGCGAAAAATACACAAAATATAAAAAAAAACTATGGAAAAAAATAATTGTGACCCTAAAACTCATTTTATTCAAAATTAAATAACACACAGCGAATTTGGACAAACGGTTAACGGATAACGAATGCATACACATGTACCTATATACGATATGAAGGACGTTCTTATTGGTGCTGGGCCCAGGCTCCATACATCTTTGCCCATTGTCCTTTAACAGTGCCTCTTGCCTCTTATTGGTCGCGATCGGAAACCTATGCGATAGCCTATCTAAAGGTCGATTCACAATGGAACGAGTAAACGCGACGTGAGCGTGACTTTATTCGCTGTCATTTTTTTCTAGTTATAAAATCGTTTCCCAATTCACAATGTGAAGAGTTTCTTGACAATGATTTTTTTGGCAGCGTTAAATTATGTATTCTTTTTTTTCTTGCTGAGCCGTGTGCGTTCAAAATAATGAAAAAATCAAACTGAAATTACTTTTATTATTTAAATATTATGTAATTATAATTTAAATATTATAAACTGTACCTCTTATTTATAAAGAAAAAATAGTTATTTAAGCTTCCGTGCTTAGGAAAACTACAATATGGAATAAGAATGTTCCGGACTCAAATGGAGCAGTAAGCAATTGCCTTTAATTTGAGTCCACAAAATTCTTATTCCAAGGTGTAGTTTTCCTAAACGCGGTAGCTGAAATAACTATTTTTTTTTTTCGTCGCATTGTAAATCGATCTTAAGATAGTTTCGTATCCATATAGGTTTTCGAAAGGATTGGTTCTTTTTGACATTTCTCTTGGGATAGAAGCGTACATTTATCTACCAAAATATTTCAGCTAGCATGGATAGCTATCCAATAGCAAAAGGTGTTTTGTCAGCACCTGTTTTTCACACGGGATTCCAACAACACGAACCTATCTGGATAGCTCTATATAGGTTTCCGATCGCGGCCATTACTATAGGAAATAACACAAAGTGCAGTTAGTAGCGTTTCATTAATTTTTTTTTTGACATATTCACAGGTAAGATAAAATATACGAAATGAATAATTTTAAACGGAGATGTAATCAAAACGAAATGTTCGATCAGAAAACAATTTCTTATGAGAATTTCAGTGAATTTTTAAAAATTGATATGGACAAAATTTTCCCTCACCGCCTCCCGAATTCCCTGACTTTCCCTGACCAAATTTTGTTCGCTGAGTTTCCCTGACTTTCAAGTTTAGCGGACACCATGCAATTATATCCAGAAATTGTAAATTATTGTTTGTTAATTTACTTTTGTTTTATAATTTACATCCTGTTTGTTAAATTTCGATGAGCGTTGAAGTGTTTATATATATATATATATTTTCATTTACATAAATAATTTTAAATAACTATTTGTAAGTGTACGAGGTAATATTTCTTCCGTTGGTCTGTCGTCGCGTTTAAGGTTACACTTACAGTTTAATCCATGCAGGCAGGGATTTTACATCGAAATTTTCATTTATTTTTTGCTAAGCACCAAAAATGGTGTTCTAAAAAGTTTTCGATAGTCTCGTTAGGAAATACCTCGTCATCACATTTATATTCTTATTTTTCTGTTTTCGGTTACATTTTTGTTTTGTATCATATTAATTCTAAAGCTAAAGTTAAATTTATTTTTGATGTTTTCGAACTTTATAAATTTCATATAATACCTTTTTGCCAGTTAATTTCATGATATCAATAAAATGAAATTTCACGCCATCATGGTTAAAATTTTGATGTTTGTTTGATTTCGAAGAACGAAATCATGATTGTTTGAAGACCACTTTTCAGGGGTGTGGATGGTAGTCCAGTCTTTTTGGTGAAGATGAAGTGATCGGAACGTGGAGTCGACAATATTGGGGAAATCCAAATAGTGCCAAAGAATTTCATGGTAGGGTGGGTATGGCACCGCTCCAAAGTCATCCGCAGCGCCCTTGAAGTGGTGATATGGTCCGTCCGCAGTCTTTTTTGATTTTTGTTTTTTCTCTGGCCTGATTTGTGTTTTGTTTGGAGGCGAGATTAAGTTTCGGGGGAAAGATCCCCCCATTCCGGCGAGTTCAAGCTGAGCACCCGCAAGCAGGCCGCGTCCCCCGGAACTTAGCATTCCGTTCCCTTTCCGAACTCTTCCTTTTTTTATTTTCATACCTATTCCTTTTTCCATCCTACCCAACACATCCCATCCTCTTGCCTCGCAACAAATGGTGCCCAACGTCTTAGCTTTAAAGCCAAGATTTCTGTAGTCTACGTTTTGGTGATATTCGAAGTAAACTTACTGTGGATTTTCAAAACTCGTAAGTCTTTATCAAGAAGGTCTCTGACGTACTTATATAAATTGCGACGAGCTTTTGAAAATCGAGAGTGACTGCGGTTCATGTGTGTTATATTTACTTTCTAATTTCAAACTTGCTGTGGATTTTTAAGATTCGTAAGTCTTCATCAGGAAAGTCTCTGACAAACCTAGATGAATTGCGACGAATTCTTGAAAATTCACAGCGATGCGATGGCGAGTAACTGTTTTCTTTTTTTTCGATGCACCGTTCCAACTTTTTTCTTTCAATATTTCTTTTTTTTTGTGTTTCGTTTTCTTCACCGTTTCAAGTCTTCTAGCAAAGTCGTAAGAGACGGACTAGGATTGCGTGAACGGCTAGGATAAGCACATCTAATTCTTTTTCTACTTCTCTACTTTTGTCTACTTTTTGTCATTCCTACCTCACCACCTCAAGGGTTTTAATTCTGTCTGTCAGCTGTCTTATTTTTGAAAGATGCCACTAGTAAGGTCACATCATGTCGCCAAGAAACCACCGAAGACGCTACCTGAAGCACCCCGTATGTGTATATAACAAACCAAAAACAATCAAAACAACTTTAAAATTCAAAATTTGAAAGAATTTTTCAAAGCAAAAAAACTTCTTTACGAAATAAAAACAATCTTTTTTTTTGTTATCTTTAAAAACCTTTTTTTTTAGATTATTAGGTTCAATTTTTTTGAATTTAACTTATACTAATCTTCACCTATTCTTAATTCAATAATATTTTGTTATTCTACTACTTAGATTTACTAGTTTTCTAAAGAAAAATCAGTTTAATTTACACCTAGAAATCAAAGTTAAATTTACTAATACTATTACTTATATTATTGCCTTAACTACCTATACAAATATTGATACTTTTCAGCGTTGTATTTTTTTTTGAAAAAAAAGGATAATTTCAAAAGAAAACTCACCTTATTTTGTTCCGTTTTTTCGTTAATTTATTTATTTTCGTCTGGTCAATCGTTCCACTTCTTGTATTTCTAAAATGCATGCCACCGGAAAAGATGAAGAGGACCGTCTGATTAGGGATACGGGAAAAGAAGAGAATGTTAGATAAAATAGATGAGCTAGTCAAAATTTAGATAGTACCGAGAGACGTAGGATGATCCATTCTCCTCTCATATCTGATAGGAACATCCGATCCACATCCAATTTACCAGCCAGTTCAGGGATTCGGCCGATAACAATCCGGCCGACAGCAATATCGAGTCTGTTTCTACTCCGTCTTTCAGCAATATCAGTGGGTTGGGAGCAGAAGATAGACCACCTCCACGGTCAAGTTTCGGGTCGATGAACGAGACCATTTTACCTAATTTAGGCAGGGCTCCCGCTCCTATGCAAACTGGAGCAATCTCATGAAACTTGGGCGGGTGTAGGGACATCTTGGATTCCATTTCACAAAGACCACCGGGAAGTCAGAGAAGAGAATGATCAATTATTCCCGAAGATTCGAAAGCATACATACATTTGGCCATGGTAGATACGTTAACATCATATAAACAATCTATTCAAGCTAGGGTTACCAATACCTTGAAAGACGAACTCCATCAGCTGGGTGGATTCCTCAGGGAATTGAATCTAGGTAGGCCATCTCCGACAACCACTGAGCAAGTACCGACACCAGCAGCTCCGGTGTTTGATTATCCACCACCAAACCATCCGCCACCACAGCATCCTCCTCAGCCAGATCGAAGGAGGAATGATTTGGTGCAACCTCCTCAACAGCGACGAGGACCACTTGAACCATTCCGTCGAAGCCAGGATGGGTTATACCAACCAGAATGTCAGCAAGATGGTCATTTTGGACCTGAGAGGTCCAATGAATGGTGATGTCCAAGATTACCAAGTCGGTTATCCACCGCCCTAGTGGACTTCAGGATTTAAGGATCCAATCAGAATTGATAGGTGAAATATTCCGTTTGATGGAAAACCCAGTACGTTATCGGTAGAAAATTTCGTTTTGCGCATAGAGTCCCTACAGGTCAACTATAGGTGTCCGTGGTCCATAATATTACGGGACTTCCACCTGTTATGGAAGGGAAACGCAAACGAATGGTACTGGCAATTCCTGAGAACGAGTAACAGGCCCCACTGGCCCACTCTACGAGAGGCTCTGATGCGCCAGTTCAAAAACCATTGGTCCGATTACGAAATCATGCGTGAGATCATGGAACGTAAACAGGGTTCCTCAGAGGACATTGACGATTTCCTGGCAGCTGTCAGTAAAACCAAATCCCAAATGAGAATACCAATTCCAGAAGTGGAATTGGTCAAAATACTGAAGAAAAACTTGAATGACCGATTGGTGCAGCTGGTATATCCTATGCCAATGTTCTCCTTGGATCAACTGAGGAATGCATGCAAAGATGTGAAAACCGCTTTTCCAAAGAAGGAAAAGGATTTTCAAAAATCTTTCTCAAACAACCCGTCAAATATTCGGCAAATGATTGTTTGCAACTGGTGAACGAACTTTAACTCCCTATTACGACATATCGGTCGGGCGTTAAAACTGCGGACGGCAAAAGCCAATCAGTTATTGGATAAATGTAAAATACAATGATAGAGAAGAGAAGTTAATATTCTGCCTGGTTCCTAATTTGGATCAAGAGATCTACCTTGGGGTAGACTTTTGGAGAGTATTCCAACTAGCCCCAAATGTCATAAGCACCATTTCGTTAACTGATGAAGAAAATCTTTGGAACGCTCATCAGTTGAGCTCTGATCAGCGGGCCAGACTGGATGCAGTCCGTCAGAAATTCCTTTGTTTCTACCGGGATGGTCTTGGAAAGACAACGCTCATGGATACCGGAGATGCACTCCCTGTGAAACAGCGTCACTACCCTGTCTCCCCAGCGGTACAAGCCATTTTGTATGAAGAGCTAGATCGGATGTTGAGCCTGCCTGGCTGTTATTGAGGAGAGTAAGAGCCCGTGGTGCTCGCCAGTGAAGTATCGTGTGAGGTGTTCCAAAACGAACTTCCCTCAGTGGTGTCAATGTAACCTCCAAGGTATCAAAGCAATACCAGTTTCAACGTGAGAACTTGAAAAAAAAAAATAAAATAAAGAGAATCATTAGTCGAGAAAATAAGTCACATGTATCGAGGCGTGAAGTTATTCAACGTTTCAATATAGTACCTAGGAGTTAAAAATAAGATACTTTCACCTAATTCACCTTTTTTTTAATTTTTGCTGAAAAATTATCTATAAACTTTCCAAAGCATACTGAAGAAATTACAATTATATCCAGAAACCAGTTCCAGTACTTGGACATTTAAACTGTTGTTTGTTAATTTACTTTTGTTTTATAATTTACGTCCTGATTTTTAAATTTCGATGAGCGTTGAAGTAATGTTTATATATATATATATTTTTATTTACATAAATAATTTTAAATAACGATTTGTACGTGAACGAGGTAATATTTCTTCCGTTGGTCTGTCGTCGCGTTTAAGGTTACAGTTTAAGCAAATTACAACCACCTTCAAGGAGCTCCATGCAGGCAGGGATTTTACATCGAAATTTTCATTTATTTTTTGCTAAGCACGAAAAAGGATGTTCTAAAAAGTTTTCGGTAGTCTCGTTAGGAAATATGTCGTCATCACATTTATATTCTTTTTTTTTCAGTTTTTGGTTACATTTTTGTTTTGTGTCATATTAATTCTAAAGCTAAAGTTAAATTTATTTTTGATGTTTTCGAACTTTATAAATTTCATATAATACCTTTTTGCCAGTTAATTTCATTATATCAATAAAATGACATTTCACGCCATCATAATTAAAATGTTGATGTTTGTTTGATTCCGAAGGAACGAAATCATGATTGTTTGAAGACCACTTTTCAGGGGTGTGGATGGTAGTCCAGTCTTTTTGGTGAAGATGAAGTGATCGGAACGTGGAGTCGCAATATTGGGGAAATCCAAATAGTGCCAAAGGATTTCATGGTATCCAATTCAGAGTGTAGTCGAGTCAGCATTATTGTTGTTTATGTTGTTTAACAGTGGGTATGGCACCGCTGCAAAGTCATCCGCAGCAGGATTTTCAAAACTCGTAAGTCTTTATCAAGAAGGTCTCTGACGTACTTATATAAATTGCGACGAGCTTTTGAAAATCGACAGTGACTGCAATTCGTGTGTGTTATATTTCTTTTCTAATTTCAAACTTGCTGTGGATTTTTAAGATTCGTAAGTCTTCATCAGGAAAGGCTCTGACAAAACTAGATGAATTGCGACGAATGCTTGAAAATTCACAGCGACGGCGAGTAACTTGACACGCCGTAAATTTTAAGGTTCGTAAGTCTTCATCAGGAAACTCTCTGACATACCTAGATGAATGGCGACGAATCCTGAAAATTTGCAGCGACATCAGTATCCTTTCTTATGTCCTGAATTCCTCACATCCTCAATCCCAAATTTCAACTATTTTATCTAAATTTTCAATTTCTTTCCTCTTTTGTCTAGTCTTGTTAGCTTTCAATTTGGACGCGCTGACCATGTTTGACGATTCCGTCGGACATCGATGCACCGTTCAACTTTTTTCTTTCAATATTTCTTTTTTTTTTGTGTTTCGTTTTGCTCACCATTTCAAGTCTTCTAGCAAAGTCCTGAGAGACGGACTAGGATTGCGTGAACGGCTAGGATAAGCACATCTTTTTCTTTTTCTATTTCTCTACTTTCGTCTACTTTTTGTCATTCCTTTTCTACCTCACCACTTCAAGGGTTTTAATTCTGTCTGTCAGCTGTCTTATTTTTGAAAGATTCCACTAGTAAGGTCACATCATGTCGTCAAGAAACCACCGAAGACTCTACCTTAAGCACCCCGTATGTGTATATACAAAACCAAAAACAATCAAAACAACTTTAAACTTCAAAATTTGAAAGAATTTTTCAAAGCAAAAAAACTTCTTTACGAAATAAAAACAATCTTTTTTTTTGTCATATTAAAAACCTTTTTTTTAGTTTATTAGATTCAATTTTTTTGAATTTAACTTATACTAGTCTTCACCTATTCTTAATTCAATATTTTTTTGTTATTCTACTACTTAGATTTACAAGTTTTCTTAAGGAAAACCAGTTTAATTTACACTTAGAAATCAAAGTTAAATTTACTTATACTATTACTTATATTATTGCCTTAACTACCTATGCAAATATTGATACTTTTCAGCATTGTATATTTTTTTGAAAACAGGATATTTTCGAAAGAAAACTCACTTTATTTTGTTTCGCTTTTTCGTTAATTTATTTATTTTTGTCTGGTCAATCGTTTCACTTTTTGTAATTCCAAGATGTATGCCACCGGAAAAGATAAGGAACACCGCATACACCGGTTGATTAGGGATACGGAAATAGAAGAGAATGTTAGATTAACTAGATCAGCTAGTCAAAATTAAGATAGTACCGAGAGACGTAGGATGATCCATTCTCCTCTCATATCTGATAGGCACATCCGATCCACATCCAATTTACCAGCCAGTTCAGGGATTCCGGCCGATAACAATCCGGCCGACAGCAATATCGAGTCTGTTTCTACTCCGTCTTTCAGCAATATCAGTGGGTTGGGAGCAGAAGATAGACCGCCTCCACGGTCAAGTTTCGGGTCGATGAACGAGACCATTTTACCTAAGTTAGGCAGGGCTCCCGCTCCTATAAAAACTGCAGCAATTTCACGAAGCTTTGGTGGGTGTAAGGACATCTTGGATTCCATTTTACAAAGACCACCGGGAAGTCAGAGAAGAGAAAGACCAATTATTCCCGAAGATTTGAAAGCATACATAAATTTGGCCATGGTAGATACGTTAACTTCATATAAACAATCTATTCAAACAGAGATAAAATAAAAAATAAATAAATCGGGTGACACAATGGCTCATGAAGAACCAGGGCCTAGTGACTTACAACTCGCAACCATTCCTGTATGCGCCTGCCGACGGGAATGGAAGGGACCTACAATTTTATGCCGAATCCAAACGGCTAGACGAGAAGCACTTATTCGTGACAAGTGATACTCTTGGAGGATTTGTCAATTCCTCGCAAGAGGCAGTAGCCCTGAAAAAAAACTTTTTAGTTTTTAGGTGGACGAGGCTGGGAACTGAACCCAGACCTCCAGCATGACAGTCGAACGCACTAACCATTACGCTACGGGCTACTACATCTATTCAAACAGGGGTTACCAATACCTTGAAAGACGAACTCCAACGTCAGCTGGGTGGATTCTTCAGGGAATTGAATTTAGGTAGGCCGTCTCCGACAACTACTGAGCAAGTACCGAAACCAGAAGCTCCGGTGTTTAATTATCCACCACCAAACCATCCGCCACCACAGCAGCCTCCTCAGCCAGATCGAAGGAGGAATGATTTTGTGCAACCTCCTCAACAGCGACGAAGACCACAAGAACCATTCCGTCGAAGCGTGGGTTATACCAACCAGAATGTCAGCAAGATGCTCATTTTGGACCTGAGAAAGCTCCAATGAATGGTGATGTCCAAGATTACCAAGTCGGTTATCCACCGCCCTGGTGGACTTCGGGATTTAAGGATCCAATCAGAATTGATAGGTGAAATATTCCGTTTGATGGAAAACCCAGTACGTTATCGGTAGCAAATTTCGTTTTGCGCATAGAGTCCCTACAGGTCAACTATAGGTGTCCGTGGTCCATAATATTACGGGACTTCCACCTGTTATGGAAGGGAAACGCAAACGAATGGTACTGGCAATTCCTGAGAACGAGTAACAGGCCCCACTGGCCCACTCTACGAGAGGCTCTGATGCGCCAGTTCAAAAACCATTGGTCCGATTACGAAATCATGCGTGAGATCATGGAACGTAAACAGGGTTCCATTAGAGGAAATTGACGATTTCTTGGCAGCTGTCAGTAAAACCAAATCCCAAATGAGAATACCAATACTGAAGAAAAACTTGAATGACCGATTGGTGCAGCTGGTATATCCTATGCCAATGTTCTCCTTGGATCAACTGAGGAATGCATGCAAAGATGTGGAAACCGTCTTTCCAAGGAAGGAAAAGGATTTTCAAAAATCTTTCTCAAAACCACCCGTCAAATATTCGGCAAATGAGATTGATTACGGTGAGACGTACCAGCACTCTGACGAACAACTAGCAGCCTACCAGTTTGGTGGATCTCGTTCAAAACTTCCTCCACGGAAATACGCTGACCTGGCAAAGTTAGTGTGGTGGAACTGCAAAACTCAGGGTCAGACCTATTTTGACTGCGAGTCTGACATTCGCAATCTGTTTTGCTTAAAGTGCGGATTGGAAGGTGTAAAAACACCACATTGCACTTGATGCAACCCGGGAAACCGACCGTTGAACGTGAAGGATCCGGGGGATTCGCGTTCGACTCAAAAGTAGAAGCCCCGTTATTTCAAAAATTTCCAGTTGTTGATGCTGAAACAAAATCATCAAAAAGTCCCCTTATTGAAGAGGGCATACCGAAACTTAAAATTTTAAAAAGAATTTATAATCCCATATTATAATCCCATATCACATAAAAACCTTTGCATGTACGAATTACAGAGTATAAAGAAGCACGAAAACGAATATTTAACAGCGCGATCTATTTACCGTCGAAAACTCTAAAGGCTAGATCTAGATTCAGATTTAGGAGAGAAACTAGGAAACGAATTTGTTCTCCTGTCGTAGGTTTAATGTCCGATCCAAGGCCTTACGCGAAAATTATGTTGGGTACTAAGGAAGTTTTAGGTTTGCTGGATAGCGGGGCCAGTGTAAGCATCCTCAGCAAAAATTGTTTGCAACTGGTGAACGAACTTTAACTCCCTATTACGACATATCGGTCGGGCGTTAAAACTGCGGACGGCAAAAGCCAATCAGTTATTGGAAAAGTAGGAATAAATGTAAAATACAATGATAGAGAAGAGAAGTTAATATTCTTCCTGGTTCCTAATTTGGATCAAGAGATCTACCTTGGGGTAGACTTTTGGAGAGTATTCCAACTAGCCCCAAATGTCAAAAGCACCATTTCGTTAACTGATGAAGAAGATCTTTGGAACGCTCATCAGTTGAACTCTGATCAGCGGGCCAGACTGGATGCAGTCCGTCAGAAATTCCTTTGTTTCGACCGGGATGGTCTTGGAAAGACAACGCTCATGGAGCATGTTATTGATACCGGAGATGCACTCCCTGTGAAACAGCGTCACTACCCTGTCTCCCCAGCGGTACAAGCCATTTTGTATGAAGAGCTAATCGGATGTTGAGCTTGGCTGTTATTGAGGAGAGTGAGAGCCCGTGGTGCTCGCCAGTGAAGTATCGTGTGAGGTGTTCCAAAACGAATTTCCCTCAGTGGTGTCAAGGTAACCTCCAAGGTATCAAAGTAATACCAGTTTCAACGTGAGTACCTGAAAAAAAATATAAAATAAAGAGAATCATTAGTCGAGAAAAGAAGTCACATGTATCGAGGCGTAAAGTTATTCAACGTTTCAATATAGTACCTAGGAGTTAAAAATAAGATACTTTCACTTAATTCACCTTTTTTTTAATTTTTGCTGAAAAATTATCTATAAACTTACCAAAGCATACTGAAGAAATTACAATTATATCTAGAAACCAGTTCCAGTATTGGACTTTTAAATTGTTGTTTGTTAATTTACTTTTGTTTTGTAATTTACGTCCTGATTTTTAAATTACGATGAGGGTTGAAGTGCTGTTTATATATATAAATATTTTCATTTACATAAATAATTTTAAATAACGATTTGTAAGTAAACGAGGTAATATTTCCTCCGTTGGTCTGTCGTCGCGTTTAAGGTTACAGTTTAAGCAAATTACAACCACCTTCATGGAGCTCCATGCAGGCAGGGATTTTACATCGCAATTTTCATTTATTTTTTGCTAAGCACCAAAAAGGGTGTTCTAAAAAGTTTTCGATAGTCTCGTTAGGAAATATCTCGTCATAACATTTATATTCTTTTTTTTCAGGTTTTTGGTTACATTTTTGTTTTGTGTCATATTAATTCTAAAGCTAAAGTTAAATTTATTTTTGATGTTTTCGAACTTTATAAATTTCATATAATACCTTTTTGCCAGTTAATTTCATGATATCAATAAAATGACATTTCACGCCATCATGGTTAAAATGTTGATGTTTGTTTGATTTCGAAGAACGAAATTATGATTGTTTGAAGACCACTTCAGGGGCGTGGATGGTAGTCCAGTCTTTTTGGTGAAAATGAAGTGATCGGAACGTGGAGTCGACAATATTGGGGAAATCCAAATAGTGCCAAAGGATTTCATGGTAGGGTGGGTATGGCAACGCTGCAAAGTCATCCGCAGCGCCCTTGAAGTGGTGATATGGTCCGTCCGCAGTCTTTTTTGATATCTGTTCTTTCTCTGGCCTGATTTGTGTTTTGTTTGCAGGCGAGGTTAAGTTTCGGTGGCAAGATCCCCCCCATTCCGGCGAGTTCAAGCTCAGCAACCGCAAGCAGGCCGCATCCCCTGGAACTTAGCATTCCGTTCCCTTTCCGAACTCTGCCTTTTTTTTATTTTCCTACCTATTCCTTTTTCCATCCTTCCCAACGCATCCCATCCTCTTGCCTCGCAACAAATGGCGCCCAACGTCTTAGCTTTTAAGCCAAGATTTCTGTAGTCTACGTTTTGGTGATAGTCGAACTAAACTTACTGTGGATTTTCAAAACTCGTAAGTCTTTATCAAGAAGGTCTCTGACGTACTTATATAAATTGCGACGAGCTTTTGAAAATCGACAGTGACTGCAATTCGTGTGTGTTATATTTCTTTTCTAATTTCAAACTTGCTGTGGATTTTTAAGATTCGTAAGTCTTCATCAGGAAAGGCTCTGACAAAACTAGATGAATTGCGACGAATGCTTGAAAATTCACAGCGACGGCGAGTAACTTGACACGCCGTAAATTTTAAGGTTCGTAAGTCTTCATCAGGAAACTCTCTGACATACCTAGATGAATGGCGACGAATCCTGAAAATTTGCAGCGACATCAGTATCCTTTCTTATGTCCTGAATTCCTCACATCCTCAATCCCAAATTTCAACTATTTTATCTAAATTTTCAATTTCTTTCCTCTTTTGTCTAGTCTTGTTAGCTTTCAATTTGGACGCGCTGACCATGTTTGACGATTCCGTCGGACATCGATGCACCGTTCAACTTTTTTCTTTCAATATTTCTTTTTTTTTTGTGTTTCGTTTTGCTCACCGTTTCAAGTCTTCTAGCAAAGTCCTGAGAGACGGACTAGGATTGCGTGAACGGCTAGGATAAGCACATCTTTTTCTTTTTCTATTTCTCTACTTTCGTCTATTTTTTGTCATTCCTTTTCTACCTCACCACTTCAAGGGTTTTAATTCTGTCTGACAGCTGTCTTATTTTTGAAAGATGCCACTAGTAAGGTCACATCATGTCGTGAAGAAACCACCGAAGACTCTACCTGAAGCACCCCGTATGTGTATATACAAAACCAAAAACAATCAAAACAACTTTAAACTTCAAAATTTGAAAGAATTTTTCAAAGCAAAAAAACTTCTTTACGAAATAAAAACAATCTTTTTTTTTGTCATATTAAAAACCTTTTTTTTAGTTTATTAGATTCAATTTTTTTGAATTTAACTTATACTAGTCTTCACCTATTCTTAATTCAATATTTTTTTGTTATTCTACTACTTAGATTTACAAGTTTTCTTAAGGAAAACCAGTTTAATTTACACTTAGAAATCAAAATTAAATTTACGTATACTATTACTTATATTATTGCCTTAACTACCTATGCAAATATTGATACTTTTCAGCATTGTATATTTTTTTGAAAACAGGATAATTTCAAAAGAAAACTCACTTTATTTTGTTTCGCTTTTTCGTTAATTTATTTATTTTTGTCTGGTCAATCGTTTCACTTTTTGTAATTCCAAGATGTATGCCACCGGAAAAGATAAAGAACACCGCATACACTGGCTGATTAGGGATACGGAAATAGAAGAGAATGTTAGATTAACTAGATCAGCTAGTCAAAATTAAGATAGTACCGAGAGACGTAGGATGATCCATTCTCCTCTCATATCTGATAGGCACATCCGATCCACATCCAATTTACCAGCCAGTTCAGGGATTCCGGCCGATAACAATCCGGCCGACAGCAATATCGAGTCTGTTTCTACTCCGTCTTTCAGTAATATCAGTGGGTTGGGAGCAGAAGAAAGACCGCCTCCACGGTCAAGTTTCGGGTCGATGAACGAGACCATTTTACCTAAGTTAGGCAGGGCTCCCGCTCCTATACAAACTGCAGCATTTTCACGAAGCTTTGGTGGGTGTAAGGACATCTTGGATTCCATTTTACAAAGACCACCGGGAAGTCAGAGAAGAGAAAGACCAATTATTCCCGAAGATTTGAAAGCATACATAAATTTGGCCATGGTAGATACGTTAACTTCATATAAACAATCTATTCAAACAGAGATAAAATAAAAAATAAATAAATCGGGTGACACAATGGCTCATGAAGAACCAGGGCCTAGTGACTAACAACTCGCAACCATTCCTGTATGCGCCTGCCGACGGGAATGGAAGGGACCTACAATTTTATGCCGAATCCAAACGGCTAGACGAGAAGCACTTATTCGTGACAAGTGATACTCTTGGAGGATTTGTCAATTCCTCGCAAGAGGCAGTAGCCCTGAAAAAAAACTTTTTAGTTTTTAGGTGGACGAGGCTGGGAACTGAACCCAGACCTCCAGCATGACAGTCGAACGCACTAACCATTACGCTACGGGCTACTACATCTATTCAAACAGGGGTTACCAATACCTTGAAAGACGAACTCCAACGTCAGCTGGGTGGATTCTTCAGGGAATTGAATTTAGGTAGGCCGTCTCCGACAACTACTGAGCAAGTACCGAAACCAGAAGCTCCGGTGTTTAATTATCCACCACCAAACCATCCGCCACCACAGCAGCCTCCTCAGCCAGATCGAAGGAGGAATGATTTTGTGCAACCTCCTCAACAGCGACGAAGACCACAAGAACCATTCCGTCGAAGCCAAGATGGGTTATACCAACCAGAATGTCAGCAAGATGCTCATTTTGGACCTGAGAAAGCTCCAATGAATGGTGATGTCCAAGATTACCAAGTCGGTTATCCACCGCCCTGGTGGACTTCGGGATTCAAAGATCCAATCAGAATTGATAGGTGGAGTATTCCGTTTGATGGAAAACCCAGTACGTTATGGGTAGAAAATTTCGTTTTGCGCATAGAGTCCCTACAGGTCAACTATAGGTGTCCGTGGTCCATAATATTACGGGACTTCCACCTGTTATGGAAGGGAAACGCAAACGAATGGTACTGGCAATTCCTGAGAACGAGTAACAGGCCCCACTGGCCCACTCTACGAGAGGCTCTGATGCGCCAGTTCAAAAACCATTGGTCCGATTACGAAATCATGCGTGAGATCATGGAACGTAAACAGGGTTCCTCAGAGGAAATTGACGATTTCTTGGCAGCTGTCAGTAAAACCAAATCCCAAATGAGAATACCAATTCCAGAAGTGGAATTGGTCAAAATACTGAAGAAAAACTTGAATGACCGATTGGTGCAGCTGGTATATCCTATGCCAATGTTCTCCTTGGATCAACTGAGGAATGCATGCAAAGATGTGGAAACCGTCTTTCCAAGGAAGGAAAAGGATTTTCAAAAATCTTTCTCAAAACCACCCGTCAAATATTCGGCAAATGAGATTGATTACGGTGAGACGTACCAGCACTCTGACGAACAACTAGCAGCCTACCAGTTTGGTGGATCTCGTTCAAAACTTCCTCCACGGAAATACGCTGACCTGGCAAAGTTAGTTTGCTGGAACTGCAAAACTCAGGGTCAGACCTATTTTGACTGCGAGTCTGACATTCGCAATCTGTTTTGCTTAAAGTGCGGATTGGAAGGTGTAAAAACACCACATTGCACTTGATGCAACCCGGGAAACCGACCGTTGAACGTGAAGGATCCGGGGGATTCGCGTTCGACTCAAAAGTAGAAGCCCCGTTATTTCAAAAATTTCCAGTTGTTGATGCTGAAACAAAATCATCAAAAAGTCCCCTTATTGAAGAGGGCATACCGAAACTTAAAATTTTAAAAAGAATTTATAATCCCATATTATAATCCCATATCACATAAAAACCTTTGCATGTACGAATTACAGAGTATAAAGAAGCACGAAAACGAATATTTAACAGCGCGATCTATTTACCGTCGAAAATTCTAAAGGCTAGATCTAGATTCAGATTTAGGAGAGAAACTAGGAAACGAATTTGTTCTCCTGTCGTAGGTTTAATGTCCGATCCAAGGCCTTACGCGAAAATTATGTTGGGTACTAAGGAAGTTTTAGGTTTGCTGGATAGCGGGGCCAGTGTAAGCATCCTCAGCAAAAATTGTTTGCAACTGGTGAACGAACTTTAACTCCCTATTACGACATATCGGTCGGGCGTGAAGACTGCGGACGGCAAAAGCCAATCAGTTATTGGAAAAGTAGGAATAAATGTAAAATACAATGATAGAGAAGAGAAGTTAATATTCTTCCTGGTTCCTAATTTGGATCAAGAGATCTACCTTGGGGTAGACTTTTGGAGAGTATTCCAACTAGCCCCAAATGTCAAAAGCACCATTTCGTTAACTGATGAAGAAGATCTTTGGAACGCTCATCAGTTGAACTCTGATCAGCGGGCCAGACTGGATGCAGTCCGTCAGAAATTCCTTTGTTTCGACCGGGATGGTCTTGGAAAGACAACGCTCATGGAGCATGTTATTGATACCGGAGATGCACTCCCTGTGAAACAGCGTCACTACCCTGTCTCCCCAGCGGTACAAGCCATTTTGTATGAAGAGCTAGATCGGATGTTGAGCTTGGCTGTTATTGAGGAGAGTGAGAGCCCGTGGTGCTCGCCAGTGAAGTATCGTGTGAGGTGTTCCAAAACGAACTTCCCTCAGTGGTGTCAAGGTAACCTCCAAGGTATCAAAGTAATACCAGTTTCAACGTGAGTACCTGAAAAAAAATATAAAATAAAGAGAATCATTAGTCGAGAAAAGAAGTCACATGTATCGAGGCGTAAAGTTATTCAACGTTTCAATATAGTACCTAGGAGTTAAAAATAAGATACTTTCACTTAATTCACCTTTTTTTTAATTTTTGCTGAAAAATTATCTATAAACTTACCAAAGCATACTGAAGAAATTACAATTATATCTAGAAACCAGTTCCAGTATTGGACTTTTAAATTGTTGTTTGTTAATTTACTTTTGTTTTATAATTTACGTCCTGATTTTTAAATTACGATGAGGGTTGAAGTGCTGTTTATATATATATATATTTTCATTTACATAAATAATTTTAAATAACGATTTGTAAGTGAACGAGGTAATATTTCCTCCGTTGGTCTGTCGTCGCGTTTAAGGTTACAGTTTAAGCAAATTACAACCACCTTCATGGAGCTCCATGCAGGCAGGGATTTTACATCGAAATTTTCATTTATTTTTTGATAAGCACCAAAAAGGGTGTTCTAAAAAGTTTTCGATAGTCTCGTTAGGAAATATCTCGTCATAACATTTATATTCTTTTTTTTCAGTTTTTGGTTACATTTTTGTTTTGTGTCATATTAATTCTAAAGCTAAAGTTAAATTTATTTTTGATGTTTTCGAACTTTATAAATTTCATATAATACCTTTTTTCCAGTTAATTTCATGATATCAATAAAATGACATTTCACGCCATCATGGTTAAAATGTTGATGTTTGTTTGATTTCGAAGAACGAAATTATGATTGTTTGAAGACCATTTCAGGGGCGTGGATGGTAGTCCAGACTTTTTGGTGAAGATGAAGTGATCGGAACGTGGAGTCGACAATATTGGGGAAATCCAAATAGTGCCAAAGGATTTCATGGTAGGGTGGGTATGGCAACGCTGCAAAGTCATCCGCAGCGCCCTTGAAGTGGTGATATGGTCCGTCCGCAGTCTTTTTTGATATCTGTTCTTTCTCTGGCCTGATTTGTGTTTTGTTTGCAGGCGAGGTTAAGTTTCGGTGGCAAGATCCCCCCCATTCCGGCGAGTTCAAGCTGAGCAACCGCAAGCAGGCCGCATCCCCTGGAACTTAGCATTCCGTTCCCTTTCCGAACTCTGCCTTTTTTTTATTTTCCTACCTATTCCTTTTTCCATCCTTCCCAACGCATCCTATCCTCTTGCCTCGCAACAAATGGCGCCCAACGTCTTAGCTTTTAAGCCAAGATTTCTGTAGTCTACGTTTTGGTGATAGTCAAACTAAACTTACTGTGGATTTTCAAAACTCGTAAGTCTTTATCAAGAAGGTCTCTGACGTACTTATATAAATTGCGACGAAATTTTGAAAATCGACAGTGACTGCAATTCGTGTGTGTTATATTTCTTTTCTAATTTCAAACTTGCTGTGGATTTTTAAGATTCGTAAGTCTTTATCAGGAAAGCCTCTGACAAACCTATATGAATTGCGACGAATTCTTGAAAATTCACAGAGACGGCGAGTAACTGTTTTCTTTATTTTTCAGCTTGACTCGCCGTAAATTTTTAGGTTCGTAAGTCTTCATCAGGAAAGTCTCTGACATACCTAGATGAATTGCGACGAATCCTGAAAATTTGCAGCGACAACAATATCCTATCTTATGTCCTGTTTTCCTCACATCTTCAATCCCAAATGTCAACTATTCTATCTAAATTTCCAATTTCTTTCCTCTTTTGTCTAGTCTTGTTAGCTTTCAATTTGGACGCGCTGACCATGTTTGACGATTCCGTCGGACATCGATGCACCGTTCAATTTTTTTCTTTCAATATTTCTTTTTTTTTTGTGTTTCGTTTTGCTCACCGTTTCAAGTCTTCTAGCAAAGTCCTGAGAGACGGACTAGTATTGCGTGAACGGCTAGGATAAGCACATCTTTTTCTTTTTCTATTTCTCTACTTTCGTCTATTTTTTGTCATTCCTTTTCTACCTCACCACTTCAAGGGTTTTAATTCTGTCCGGCAGCTGTCTTATTTTTGAAAGATACCACTAGTAAGGTCACATCATGTCGCCAAGAAACCACCGAAGACGCTACCTGAAGCACCCCGTTTATGTATATACAAAACCAGAAACAACTTTAAACTTCAAAATTTGAAAGAATTTTTCAAAGCAAAAAAACTTCTTTACGAAATAAAAACAATCTTTTTTGTTTTGTTATCTTTAAAAACCTTTTTTTTTAGATTATTAGATTAAATTTTTTTGAATTTAACTTATACTAATCTTCACCTATTCTTAATTCAATAATTTTTTGTTATTCTACTACTTAGATTTACTAGTTTTCTTAAGGAAAACCAGTTTAATTTACACCTAGAAATCAAAGTTAAATTTACTAATACTATTACTTATATTATTGCCTTAACTATCTATACAAATATTGAAACTTTTCAGCGTTGTATTTTTTTTTTTGAAAATAGTATAATTTCAAAAGAGAACTCACCTTATTTTGTTTCGTTTTTCGTTAATTTATTTATTTTTGTCTGGTCAATCGTTTCACTTTTTGTAATTCCAAAATGTATGCCACCGGAAAAGATGAAGAAGACCGCATACACCGGCTGATTAGGGATACGGAAATAGAAGAGAATGTTAGATTAACTAGATCAGCTAGTCAAAGTTTAGATAGTACCGAGAGACGTAGGATGATCCATTCTCCTCTCATATCTGATAGGAACATCCGATCCACATCCAATTTACCAGCCAGTTCAGGGATTCCGGCCGATAACAATCCGGCCGACAGCAATATCGAATCTGTTTCTACTCCGTCTTTCAGCAATATCAGTGGGTTGGGAGCGGAAAAAAGACCACCTCCACGGTCAAGTTTCGGGTCGATGAACGAAACCATTTTACCTAATTTAGGCAGGCTTCCGCTCCTATGCAAACTGGAGAAATTTCACGAAACTTGGGCAGGTGTAGGGACATCTTAGATTCCATTTCACAAAGACCACCGGGAAGTCAGAGAAGAGAAAGATCAATTATTCCAGAAGATTTGAAAGCATACATATATTTGGCCATGGTAGATACGTTAACATCATATAAACAATCTATTCAAACAGGGGTTACCAATACCTTGAAAGACGAACTCCAACATCAGCTGGGTGGATTCCTCAGGGAATTGAATCTAGGTAGGCCGTTTCCGACAACCACTGAGCAAGTACCGAAACCAGAAGCTCCGGTGTTTGATTATCCACCACCAAACCATCCGCCACCACAGCAGCCTCCTCAGCCATATCGAAGGAGGAATGATTTGGTGCAACCTCCTCAACAGCAACGAAGACCACAAGAACCATTCCGTCGAAGCCAGGATACCAACCAGAATGTCAGCAAGATGGTCATTTTGGACCTGAGAGGTCCAATGAATGGTGATGTCCAAGATTACCAAGTCGGTTATCCACCGCCCTAGTGGACTTCAGGATTTAAGGATCCAATCAGAATTGATAGGTGAAATATTCCGTTTGATGGAAAACCCAGTACGTTATCGGTAGAAAATTTCGTTTTGCGCATAGAGTCCCTACAGGTCAACTATAGGTGTCCGTGGTCCATAATATTACGGGACTTCCACCTGTTATGGAAGGGAAACGCAAACGAATGGTACTGGCAATTCCTGAGAACGAGTAACAGGCCCCACTGGCCCACTCTACGAGAGGCTCTGATGCGCCAGTTCAAAAACCATTGGTCCGATTACGAAATCATGCGTGAGATCATGGAACGTAAACAGGGTTCCTCAGAGGAAATTGACGATTTCTTGGCAGCTGTCAGTAAAACCAAATCCCAAATGAGAATACCAATTCCAGAAGTGGAATTGGTCAAAATACTGAAGAAAAACTTGAATGACCGATTGGTGCAGCTATGCCAATGTTCTCCTTGGATCAACTGAGGAATGCATGCAAAGATGTGGAAACCGTCTTTCCAAGGAAGGAAAAGGATTTTCAAAAATCTTTCTCAAAACCACCCGTCAAATATTCGGCAAATGAGATTGATTACGGTGAGACGTACCAGCACTCTGACGAACAACTAGCAGCCTACCAGTTTGGTGGATCTCGTTCAAAACTTCCTCCACGGAAATACGCTGACCTGGCAAAGTTAGTGTGCTGGAACTGCAAAACTCAGGGTCAGACCTATTTTGACTGCGAGTCTGACATTCGCAATCTGTTTTGCTTAAAGTGCGGATTGGAAGGTGTAAAAACACCACATTGCACTTGATGCAACCCGGGAAACCGACCGTTGAACGTGAAGGATCCGGGGGATTCGCGTTCGACTCAAAAGTAGAAGCCCCGTTATTTCAAAAATTTCCAGTTGTTGATGCTGAAACAAAATCATCAAAAAGTCCCCTTATTGAAGAGGGCATACCGAAACTTAAAATTTTAAAAAGAAGTTATAATCCCATATTAAATGGTACTATAACTCCAAAACAAAACCAATATCAGATAAAACCTTTGCATGTACGAATTACAGAGTATAAAGAAGCACAAAAACGAATATTTAACAGCGCGATCTGTTTACCGTCGAAAAAATTCTTAAGGCTAGATCTAGATTCAGATTTAGGAGTGAAACTAGGGAACGAATTTGTTCTACTGTCGTAGGTTTAGTGTCTGATCCAAGGCCTTACGCGAAAATTATGTTTGCTACTAAGGAAGTTTTAGGTTTGCTGGATATCGGAGGTCCGTCAAGCTGGAACCGCCACAACCGAAATTCCAAAATTTAACGATGCCATAATTTAGTTCGATTTTTGGGCTAATTTAGTACCTCAAACCCAATGGAGAACTAAAATACCTTGCCCCGCAAACTTATGGTGGACCCAGCTTGACGTCAAGCTAGAACCACCACACCTTCAAATACAAAATTTCAAAAAACTAATGATGAGGGAATTTAGTTCGATTTTTGGGCTGGTGATTTGGCGGAATTCCAAATTTAATACTCCTACCCTTACCCCTTAAATCTGTGGTGGACCCAGCTTGACGTCAAGCTAGAACCACTACACTCGAAAACACAACATTTCAAAAAAACTAATGATGCCATATTTTAGTTTAATTTTTGGGCTCCTGATTTGGCGGAACTCCAAATTAAATATTCCATGGTTTGACCTTGAAATGTAGGTCCAAACACACAAAATTGTGGTGACTTTCTACACTCGTCCATTAAAAAAAAACACGGATTAGATGCACAATGAGTTAAATTGGAAAAATTACAAATTTGGCCTTTCAACTCCCACTGGTTTGGTTTTAGTTCTACTTTAATAACCCCTCTTACTTGTGGTGGTTCCAGCTTCACGTCAAGCTAGAACCACCACACTTTCAAACACGAAATTTCAAAAAACTAATGATGAGGGAATTTAGTTCGATTTTTGGGCTGGTGATTTGACGGATTTCCAAGTTAAGTACTCCATGGTTTGACCTCTAAATTTAGTGCCAAACATATCAAAAAGTCTCCTCCTTCTGTATACTCGACATTAAAAAAAAATATAATTATTAGACACATACATAAATAGAATTTGGTTTGGTAATTGGAAAATAACAGTATTTCCTAAAAGTATGCAATGCAGAATTCAATTTCAAGCTAAGCTCCGCCATCGATTCCATTTAAATTAAAAAAAAAATTGTTTGACAGTTGGAAGGAGAAATGAAAATTTTGTTTATCTGATATGAAAAAATATAATAGATATAAAATGGGTCCACTTAGGAAAAAATTGTTGATTTTATTTCTATAATTCGAATAAAATGCCGAAAGGAAATTCAAAATCTTGGTCTACATTATAAACAAAACTTTAAAACATTGATACCTACAGGATAAAACGTGATTGGCAATAGTCTCAACAGATAGCCAACAAGTTAGGTAGATAAGGTTTGAGAATCTGAAGCGAGAGAAAGTATAGGTACCTATAGAAGATAATGCTGAAGCTATTGTTTTAACCATCAGACAGATTATTAACTATGTAGTACGTTTGCAGACGAAATCTGACGTGCAGATTATTGAATTTTTAAGGTCTGTGCGTTGGGCCAAATTCTCAAAATGCAAGTTTCATTTTTTCAATTTGACTTAGCGCAAATGTAAACGAAAATGAAAACCATATGATAACGTTGGGCGGCAAGTTTGACTAGGTAGGTACTGGTACATGTTTTGATGGAAACGGAAGCACGCTTCAAAATATTTTGAAAACAATTATAGACACAAAATGGTGTTTGAAGCCAAGTTGTCGAGCATGATTGTCCATGTGAGTCTTCCTTTTTATTCTATGTAGCCACAGAACATATCATAACATATCCAAAGTCCCTGAAAATCACCACATTATGGATAGGTGGGAGCTTATCACTTTGAAATATTTGTTTTGGTAAGTTTAGCATAATGACATTTGAGTATTTTTCAACCTTGAATTAAAACCAAATCGATAAGATTATTCTATAAAAAGCTAAACTTCGTTTTTCGTAATTATGACCTCATATTGTGCTCCGAAAGGAAGTAAACACATAACGTCTCATTATCACGTCAAATTATTTGAATGGACTCTTTTGATTCTTGGTTTGAAAGACAATAAAAAAGCTCAGTAATAAGTGTATCAATGTTTTCGGAAGGTTTTCGGAATATTTTACCTGTTGAACCTACTTAAAAAAAAATTCATTACATAAAAAGGACTTTGTATCAGCTATATTGGCAGTTGTGGCGGTTCCAGGTTGACGGACCTTATAATGGTATCGTTTTGGTTTAAGTGTCATTCAAACCCCCCGAAATGTATCAAATTTACTTCCTCGCATAAGAATTTCACTCTTAATTTTTGAGTTTCCAGTTTTTTCCACGAGATAAAATAGCCCAGTCAAAATAGACATACAAATCTCAAAACCTTAAAAAAAATCCGGTAACGCTTAAGCTTGGTGGGGGCCTTCCAGTTACTATAACGCAGCAATGACAAAATGTCCACGTCGATCCGACAGGAGAATAACTTGTAAGGTATGGTCAAGTGTCGAAAAAATCAGTTTTTAGGAAATAACTTTTTAATGGCAAATGCTATCGAAAAGAAGTTCGGGTACAGTTTGTAGATCATAAAATTCTCTATTTTTCATTGTTACTACGAACAATGATTAAGAAAGTATAGCTATTAGCCCAGTCAATAATTACAAAAAAAAGTGCTTAATTCGCAAAGTAGTTATGTATTTTTGATATGTTGTTGGGGCATGTTAGAGTAGTCCATAGCCAAGTTTGCAACTTCGAAAAACCTGTGCTCGCTACAGAAAAATGCAACAGTGAAAAAAACGCCATTTTTGCCGACATTTTCCTTTATTATTTTGGAAATATGCAACCTAGGAAAAAACCGTACACTATAAAGTTGTTTGTTATAAAATTTTCTATAAGACCACATCAGTTTTAAATTGATGCATGTGTTGCTATCTAACCATGAAATAAAAAAAAATCTAAAAACCTAAGTAATTTTGAAGCACCCAAGAAATAGGTCAAACATTTTCCAATTCTACTAAAAATTTGGAATCAAATATTCTAGAGTATTACAAGACGTAATTTGAAAACTCGATTAAAATCGGTCAAATAGTTTTGCAAGAAACATGATGTTAAGCAATGTTTGCATCATTGCTGTGTTCAAAGTAGGACATTAAAACATTTCCAAAATAGGCAAAAACTTTCAAATATGATTGAAGAATGGCTTTGGTTGTGATGAATTGTACAAAACTCTTTTTTACACGTTTTACAAAATCTAATTTTTTGAGAGTATAGTTTTTGCTTGAGAAAAATGAGAGTTTTGGGGATTTCGGGTGACATTTGGAACATTCTGTTACCGATTTGTCAAGCCATAGACTGTCAAATTAAATTGAAAGATTGCTACGGAGATAATGCATTGAAAAAACTGAAAGAAATCTGATTTTTTGAGATTAAATTTTGTGCGTGGGAAAATGCGATTTTAGCGCTTTTGGGTGACATTTGGAACGAAATATTCCTCATACGACATAGTTTAGTTTCTTACCTATCTGTCGAGGTATATGATGTGTCAAATTCCATTAAATGGTGGCTATGATAATGATGGATTAAAATCATCAAAAAATCCGATTTTTTTAAGAACTATTATAAAAAAAATCGAAATTTTGGAAATTAAATTTTAAAATTAAAAAACCAAAATTTATGATTCAGATGAAGTACAACCTATGTGAGATTGCGACTTTGTGCTTTTATTTTCGTTTTCGTCATTAAAGTACGATTTACCAAATTTTAAGCAATTTTAATCAAAATATAAGATCGAACCCTAGAAAAGCTAGCAGAACGTAGCCAATAAAAAACTTGAAAACAACTTGCCCGGCAACTTGCCTGGCAAGTTGCTTGCCACCTACGTCACAGCATAATCACGTATAGGAATTAGACAATCAATCTATGTAGCCAACTTGCTTGCCAGTACTTGCCCGTGTAGCCTCAGGGTAAACTACTACATCTAAGGCAATGAATTCACTTGTATTTTTTAAATTTGTACTTACAACCTACGCAAGTCTTAAGGTTCTTCCAAAAATCCAAACACACGTGAAACATTCGCTCCGGGCAACATTTTTTCGTCGAGTTCATAGGGAATCGCAACACTTCAGTTATCACTCTCGTTTAAGAACATGCTTATTAATTTTGAAAAGCAAAAGTTAAGTTTTCGTGTCGAATTTTTCGTGTTTGTTTAGGAAAACCCTGCGTTGTTTTACATTACATTATGAAAGATTCTTCATAAATTTTTTTTTTAATCAAATGAACCGTCTTCGGCAAAATCAAAGCAAACAGGTGGTGGTTCTACCAGAGGTTGAGGAACCAATTAGTAACAAAACGACATCCGAACTTAGCAAAGTCATTAAAGCAAAAATGCCCAGCACTATCACGAAACTCAGATATCCCCATCATTACCTTTCAGCTTTTGGAAAAGCATGCAAAACAGAAACAAAGTACATTCAAATAAAAAGAATACTCGGATAGAAAATTATTCCGATCGTTAATGAAACCAAAAAAAAAGTGAAAAAAAGGCAATTTTAGATCACAAATCAGAAAAAAAAAATAATTTACAAAACAATGGTCGTCCATTTTTTTTTTGTTTATAAAAAATATTTTCATTTGATGGCTCAGATATTTTGACGTTTCTATACAAACTACCGAAAACAAAATAGTAATTGGAGCTGGCATTACCTTTTTTTATCTGAACTTAAATTAACAACCGATAATTATCTGGACTTAGCTAAGTTCATATGGGCCTCAGTTGTTTTTGTATTAAACATGTAAATTCCTTAGTTCAGATGTTGTTTTTTTTTGTCAAATTCTATCTAAACCTGCAAAAAAACACGGCTAATATGTAACATTTATAAAAATTGTTACCTGTCAATGTTTTATGGAATAAACAATTGTAAGATAAGTGCAGCAAATTTGTAGAATTGGAACCTGTCGATTTATATGAAATAGGGCCCTCGTCTAATGAATTCTAGACATGAGTTATTTCTGTAAAAAGTGAATTGTCAATAACACCTTGAAATAAATCGCTTTTGTAATAAGCTTTTACTATCTATTGACATTCCTCCCTATAGGTTTTAATAGGTACCTATAGATTATAAAACAACTTCAATCAATCAAGTCATTGTTTTTGTCAAAACCTCGTGACTTGAAAATTGACATTTAAAAGTATTTTGGATCAAAAAATCACTGAATTCAAATTGCTTTCAATCCCTCTCTCTGTCAATAAGATTCAATCACGTTTGGGTTGAACAAATTTAGTTTTATTTTTTTTTAAATTGAACAATTTTTTATTTTTGACTTACGATGCTTCAATGTGCTTAGATATGCAAACACATATAGCCATATATGTATACAGTATCTGTCAAACCAATTCTTGAACTCAAGTTTTTCGGTAGACATTTCGCAACAACTCTGCTCAGATTTGGATCTGTTAAAATCGTATGGATTTCTTTAAAACTCAACAAAGGATTGGTAAACTGGCGTATTTAATAGAATAGCCAACACCACTGAAATTAAGAAACGAAACCATCCATGTAGTAGGTATGCGTTCTTTTTTTTTATTGAGTTCATTTACGTTATTAAACCACGTCCACATCCAAACTAAAATTGAGTTGTATCCTGAGTGAGTTCGGTTTAATTTTTTCATTGCATCAAGCCACGGAAGGTTTATGATTCTTATAAATTCTCAACGCTCACGAACAAATCTGCTCCACGTGGCAGTTTACGCAACTTATACTTAATTTACATGTAGATATATTCGTCTGCAAATACAAAGAAAAGTAAAGTGGGACAGATCTATGCCAAAAAACCGATTGTGCGAAAGAGAGAATATGATCATGTACGTCTTCATATCTGTATTATGGCACTTCCTATAATCTGCATGTATAAAGATCTTCTCCATTTTGGTAGTCTCTATCCAACAAATGTAAATTTTATATTTGGCATCCCTTTTTTTTTACAGAAGTCAGAAGAAGATTCATGTAAATCTACCATTACATGCCAATATACATTTTTCGAAATAGGTATGTTATGTACATTACATACAATAATTATATGGATGCTGCTTTCTCTCTTTACCTACCGGACATCGGAAAATTTCTCCAAAATGTAACTAATCATTTTAGGCCTGATGTACGCAGATCTAGCTTAGAAATCAAATATTTGTGTCTTACTGCACAACACTATCTGTCAAAAATTTGCCAGCCCTTATTTCAATTTCATTCTTAATGTCGGTACTAGTCACAACGGAATTGGAACGAAGGATTCCCTTCGACTCATAAAATTCGTGATTACTGTTGCTATCCAATAGATACGTTTTTTGAAGGATTATTTTGGACCACAAGACACATATCTAATATGCATGTATCTTGATTTTGGACAACTTGATTTTAGTTTCTAGGTTCGTTTCCTTGCCTCAGAAGACAAAATAATAATAATCAATTTGGCAGCAACAAAATTTTAATGAAGGTTGCTTTTCGTGTGAAAACATTTTAATGGTTAAAATAGTTTTCATATTAAATATATGTACCTATATTAAATTATTTTTAAATATTTTTATCGTCAAAGAACCAACCTAAAATGATTATTTTTAGACATATCCATACATATGTAGGCGCGAACGCAGGAAAAAATTTCGGGGCGGGGGGGGGGTTGAAAAATTTAAGATGTATTGTTTCAACTCCGATTAAAATGAAAACAACTACGTATTTTAAAAATTACAAAAGTTATTCTGAAAAAAAAATTTCTCTGAAGTAAAACATTACTTGCCTTGTAAGCGAAGTAGCCGACTGCTTACGCAGAGCCAACCTTACCATCAACATGAAGAAATCCAAGTTTTGCTTCAAAGAGCTGAAATACTTGGGCTTCATAGTTGGTGGTGGTCAGCTTAAAACCGACCCTGCCAAGGTGGAGGCAATTGTGGACTTCCCAATTCTCAAAACTCCAAAGCAGGTTCGGCGGTTGCTTGGTTTAGCAGGGTGGTATCGGAAGTTTATAAAAGATTTTTCGAGTCTGACTGCACCCTTGACTGATCTGCTGAAAAAGAAAAAGTTTAAAATGACGGATGAAGCACTGAGAGCGTTCGAGGATCTGAAGCAGACGTTAACCGCGGCACCGGTTTTGTCGCATCCTGATTTCTCTGAAAAATTTTACATCCAGTGCGATGCTTCGGATCCAGGAATCGGGCCGTGCTTTTCCAAAAAAATGAACAGGATGAAGAAGTCCCTATTTCGTACTTCTCTCAGAAGTTTAATAAAAGCCAGAGAAACTATAATGTGACCGAGAAGGAGTGTATGGCTGCGGTGATGGCAGTGCAAAATTTCCGGCCGTATGTCGAGGGCATGGACTTCACAGTAATCACTGACCACTCCAGCCTTAAATGGCTTATGAGTATGAAGGATTTGAGTGGTAAATTAGCCCGATGGAGTTTGCTGCTGTAGTCATATGCCTTCGACATACAGCACCGAAAGGGTAGCCTGAATGTGGTTCCAGACATTTTTTCTCGGGTACATGTGGATTCTCTGGACTTAGAAGAAGTAGCACCCTTAATTGACTTAAACTCTCCCGAATTTCAATCCGATGAATATTTAAGTTTAATAAAAACGATTAAAAAGAATACCGATGAACTTCCAGATCTGAAGATAGAAGACGGATTTGTATATAAGCGTGCTTTTAGAAGTAGTATAGGCGAAGAAGTTATGCAAGAGCATACTTGGCTTCTTTGGGTCCCTTCCTGTATAACCGATGAACTCATTAAAAGAGCCCATAATCCACCTCAAATAGCTCACGGCGGAGACGCTAAAACTCTATTTAGAATTAGGCAACATTTTCACTGGCCAAACATGACCGTACAAATACGCGAATATGTGTCCAACTGTTCTGTATGTAAAGAATGCAAGGCCTCAAACCAAATATCTCGTCCACCTATTGTCCACTCATTTTGTACCAATCGTCCGTTTGAAAAACTCTATATTGATTTTTTGGGTCCGTATCCTAGATCAAAATCAGGGAATGCCTACGTGTTTGTTGTGTTGGATCATTTGTCTAAATTTGTGTTCTTAAAAGCCTTACAAAATGCGAACACTAGTAGCGTTATAAAATTCTTGCACCACGAGGTGTTCAATATGTTTGGTGTACCCCGTATAGTCCATTCGGACAATGGAAAGCAGTTCCTTGCTTTCCATTCCAAAATCTCCTACAAAAATATGGAATTCAGCATTTTAGGACGGCGAACTATGCACCCCAATCGAACGCGTCTGAGAGAGTTAACCGCCCGTTGTTGGCAGCAATCCGTTCATATCTAAAAACTGATCAACGCGATTGGGATTATCACCTGAGTGATATCGCTTGTGCCCTACGAAGTGCCGTTGTTGCCGGTGTATCTCCATACTTTGCGTTGTTTGGTAACAATATGCACGGTAGCAGCTATGAACTGGCGCAAAAATTGAAAGCGATTGAGGACAGCGAATTGTTGATTCTCTATCGGCGCGATTGATTGGAGTGCATCCGGAAACGAAAACGAGATAACATCTTAAAATCAAATGAAAGATCCGCCAAAACTTACAACGTTCGAGCTCGGAAGGTAAGATTCCTACCTGGTCAGGAAGTTTTTCGAAAAAATTTTATACTGAGCGATTCTTCGAAAAACTTATCGGCAAAGCTGTATCCAAAATACGTTAAATGTCGTATGATTAAAAAACTCGGTAACCAAATGTACGAAGTTGAGAATCTGAACGGAAAAAAAATTGGAGTATTTCATGCGAAAGATTTGAAGCAATAAGCGAAGTAGGAAACAAGACGCGGAAATTGTACGAATAAACCAAATCATGTTCTCAATCTAGTTTCAAAAACATACGCCATTAATTCGAATATCTCACTTGTCCGTATGTACTTGAACCAATAAAAAAAAAAAATTAAAAATAACACTAAGACATACCGCACTTATATTTCACGTTGTACCTGATCTTTGTGAATCATTGATTGTATTTGTTAAAATAAATTAAATTATTCCAATAAATTTCACATAGTACCTTTTAGATTCAAAAGTTAATCTAACGCACTATCTAAGCCTTAAAAAATGTATGGTTCCATAGCATAGTATCATGTTAATATCCCACAGAAATATTTTATGTAGATTCAAGAAAGAAAAAAAAAAAAAACAAAACTCACACAGTACCTGATATCAATTAATATTCCGTGCAACCTCAACAAAAAAAAAACATTTTTTTAAAATAAAATCATATTTTTATTTCGCACATCACTATAAAATCCTAAAATGCACTTATTTTTTCTGTTTCTCACATTTTACCTGATGATTATCCTGATGATTCGTTTGCACTTGATATCTTCCCATTTCAAAAAAAAAAAAAAAACTGTGATACTTATTCTGCGATACTACTACCCGAACTGTGATAATTTATAAGATAAAACAAACAAAAAAATTCCATCTGTTATATAGCATGTTAGTTCCTAATATTTTATTATTTATTCGTTATATGTATAGTATATATATTTATTTATTTATTCGAACAATAGTTCTGTTATATATTTTTCTTTCTTTCAACGGTTAGTTTTTTAATTAATCCTTGTTAGTAACATAGTTGTTCACGCCTCACCAATCTCAACGGCAATCAAAGCATCAGCTGCTGCCCTTCAAGGTCAATGACCTTTAACACAAAAGAAAAATTGTGGCAGCATCTCTAAAGGAAAACCATCTTTCCGAGTAGCGAAGAGTTTACCGGTTCATCGTGAGTAATAGAGCTAAATCTGAAAAAAAAGAAAACAATAAATAAATAAAAGGAACTTAGAAAAAAAAATTAATACTCACCAGATGATTTGTGAAATATGGTAATTTTTTGTTTGCTACAGCGCAACGCCAGTAAGAAAAAAATCCTGATTATTGGTTGCCTTAGTAGCGTAGACACAGGAATAGGTTCCTCAAGTAGGTCATACATAAGCAATTGTAATGTTTATTGCTCCTATAAAGTATCTTCTGACAAATAAAGTTTCTACATTACCATGCCTTCAGGAAAAATAGTAATTGATGTGCTCAGCCACTTCCGCAATGGTAATTCCGAGCCGATTTGCAAGGCAAAACCAACGGATTCCATATATAATGCCCAAATTAATGGATATTGCTTTGCGCCTTAATTGCTCATCGTGATATCGTGAATATGTTGTCCGTTTGCGGAAGCTTCTTTGAATGCTGCAACATTTGCAACGTCTGCTAGTAGTCGAAATTCTATTTGAAAATAGTCAACAGATATTATCTTGCACCCTTTTGGCACAATAAATGCTTGTCGGACAAGATTTCACTCTTCGCTTCTGATATCAAAATTTTGTAGGTTGGGGCTGGAGCTCCAGCAGCATTCCAGTTGCCGTTGCTCACCTTAGATATTAGGCCGGATATCTGAGAAACAGAAAAAAAAAGTCCTTTGCCAGTCACCAACGAAAATAATAAAAAAAAAAAATCGTAATTCCCGTTGGATGCGTTGGGGTGCAACAAAAAATTTGCCTAGCAGTGGTTACGCATATTAGCGTGCCATAACGACTTAACCCTAGCAGTAAATTTGCCCGGCTTGGGTAAGCGTGGGTAGCTTCCCCATGATATAGGTTCAGGAATCGTTGTTAGTAAAATGCTCCGGGCCAGCGAGTGAGTATATGAGGGCCACCTATAGATTGAACAAGAGAAATCGATAATACGTTTAATAAAATAAACTGAAATAAATTTATAAATAATTACATTTACCTAAATTTATAGAGTAAAGGTAAGACCGCATACAACTGCAGCGGAACTACACTTCACGACGCGGCAAAACATTCTTTGTATGAAACTTTATGAGCTATATCGCACTAAGCGGCAACTGAACTTCAGAAAATTTCAAACAAATTATTGTGAATCCTAGTTCCTGCAGTGCAGTTCCGCCTAGTGCGGTCTAACCTTAAAAGTACCGTACTTACCAATTTCTTTAGGGCAGACACACTAGTCGTTCGTCGTTCGGCGGCTAGTTGAAAAATGAATGAAATGAAATTGTGAATGGACAATAATTAAAGGCCTTCCACACTAGCCCACTATGTATTAATACATGTCCAAAAAGTGGGAAACAAATCATATAGAATAGTGTGGAAACAAAATATGAAAGCCCAGCCTACACAACCCGACATTCTATCCCACACGATTTGACATGTGTTAATACATGAATAGTTTTAGAAATGGTTCTTATTATGTCCCACATTCTATAACACTTTTTTTTAGGTTAAGGTTATGTATTAATACAAGCTATTTTGGAAGTAAAATATGAAAAGTCATTTCTTTCCCCCAAATTTGGCAGTCGCGTGGAATTCTTTCCTACTTTCAATTTGACATGTATTAATACACAGTGAGCTAGTGTGGAAAGGCTATTACCCATTCCAAATGACAGATGGTCGCGTTCCGGGTTCAAGAAAATAAAATTATATTGGGAAATTTTAAGGGTACGTTTAAATATGAAGAAGCAATTAAGGTGGTGCTAGGCACGCGTCATTTCATAACGATTGGATAAAATTTCGACAAATAAGAAGCGAAAAGGCATAAAATAGAAGAAATAGACAATTTATGCCGGTTTTCACGGAAATTTAACCAAAATTAAGTATCGCTTTGGACGCGCAGGTATGCATCTTGGGCGACTACTGTCTTCATGCTTTTATTGGAGTATATACAACAAAAGCATGAATTTTGTTGTGGACGCCAAAACTACATGATTATACTTACTAGCTGGACCCAAATAGTTTATGTATTTAATTACAATATTTTTTTCTTGAACTTGGATATAGTGAGAACTGAGCCTTTAGTTTGGTAGCGTATCGTAGCGCCCTCTATAAGATAGATTGATCTGTTAGCGACATCTAGTGGTCAGATTGGAAGTGGTAAAATGGAGACATTATTTTCGGAATGTCAAACTAATAGCAATGAATGGAAAAAAAAATGTCTACTATCACAAAGAAATTTGAATAGGAGTTTTTGGATGATGGATCGGACGATAGGAAAATACAAATATAAAAGAAAAAAAAGGTAGCACGATTCTTCTGCCAATCCCGTATGACATTCAAAATCAATGTCATTTCTTTGATTCTCGAATAGCCGTTGATATTGAAATAAGTTATTTCAAATCCATAAACCATTGTGTACAGTCCGTTGGTCCTAAGAGTTCTTTTGTGTCAAATTCAAGACAAAAAAATACTTACTGGTGCGTATTTGTAACGTGTATTTACTGTTCCCTGCAATAAGCATCTAACTTTTTTTTGCTAGGATTTTACATAATGCCTTGATAAATTGCTCCGAGTAATCCGACATAAAAACCTAATTATATTTACTTAAACAACAAATTTGGGTGAGTTTTAAAGTATTTTTTATTGAAAGTATCTAAGCTAAGAGGGAAATTTTTATATAGGTTACAAATCTCAAATAAGTGACTTTCTGGCGGACCCAGTTGACTGCAGCGCGCTGGGCCGCCACACCATTTTATCGATTCCTGATTTTATTGATTCCCGTGATATTGATTCCTGTTGATTCTCGCAATTTTGCTTTTGCAACTGGTGACCTGGTGAATCCAACATTCGATTTGAAGGCGTTTTCATCTGGACCAGTTCCAATCCATTCATGCGGATACCTTCTAACCATATACGAGATATACGCAGACGATCTGTGAATTGGGCAAATACCCAGAAACCTAGCCAGTGAAGTATCGTCTGAGGTATTCCAAAACAAACTTCCCTCAGTGATGTCAGTGTTTTCGAAAAATTAATTTTCAAACTTGAAATTTTGAAAAAAAAAACATTGAAAAAAAATTTCAAACTAATTTTTTTAAGAATTTTACGTAAATAAGTATAATTTTTGTTATCAAATTTCAATGCTGTTATTAATTTTCAATAAAAAACAGAAAACCAGATGCTAAAATGTTTCTTAGTTTTGTAGAAATAAAATAAAAACTAAACTTACTTTTTTCCAAGAAAATCACTTTGTTTGTTTATTTTCCCAAGTTTGATCTGCTTTTTTATATGGAGTTTTCCATATACCTATTGCGTTTATCATAAAAATAAAAAGCTCCATCAAAAACTTGCTCAAATAGTAGTATAGCAGCATTTTAACCGTTTTCAAAGAAAAAATAACATGAAAAGATGTAAGCAGTAAACATATAATACTATATGTTCTCAAAAGCTTTAAGAAAGCTTCAATTCTGAAAGCTCCATAGCAAAAACCAAAGAAAACGGTATTTTTAAATTGCGTACCAAATCGTCAAAATTAAAACGATGGCAAGTTACGCTCGGGAACAATTGGCAGATATGCACTATTGCTACGGTTTAGCGGATGGTTCCGGTCGGGAAGCACAGAGATTGTACGCTGAAAGGTTCCCCAATAGAAGATGTCCCCACCATTCAATTTTTACAAGACTTCACAATCGTTTTCGCGAACATGGAGTGCTCGAGACTAGAAGGAGAGAAAGGACATCTGGTGGATCAACACACATGGAGGAACGGATTTTGGATTTGGTATCAAGTAATCCCACTATTAGTACCAGAAGGATAGCAACTATGCTTGGATTGCCCCAGTGTAGAGTTTGGAAAGTGATTCATAACGATGTCCTTCACCCATATCATTTTACCCCAGTGCAGGAATTGACATCAAATGATAAGATATTGAGGACTGAATTCTGTAGAACGGTATTGCTTAGGGAAGAAACAGAACACAACTATTTTGAACGGATAGTCTGGACAGATGAAGCGCAGTTTACCAGAGATGGAGTTACCAATTTTCACAACTTGCATTCCTGGAGTCACAACAATCCACATGTTAAAAAACAAAACAAATCGCAGCACCGCTTTAGCTGCAATGTGTGGCTTGGCATTGTTGGACGAACGGTAATTCTACCACGTATTTTGAATACGGTTTTAAATGGAGAATCGTATCTGCAGTTCCTAAGAAACCTTTTGCCACATTTATTAGAAAATGTCCCTTTGGCTATATCAGACAATTTAATATACCAACAAGATGGAGCTCCAGCACACTTCAGCCTGGCTGTGAGAAACTGGCTGAATAACCATTTCAACGGCCGATGGATAGGAAGGATGGGTCCCACTCAATGGCCACCAAGATCACCAGATTTAACTCCTTTGGATTTTTACGCTTGGGGATTCATGAAAAACTATGTATATGAAGTTGAAATTTCTTCTTTGGAGCAACTTAAACAACGCATTGAAGTCGCTGGAGTCAAATTGCAGGAGAATTTGGCGGACTTAAATTTATCTGCAGCAATAAGAAGACGATACAACCTTTGCCTTCTGAACAGTGGGGATCATATCGAAAATTTCTTATATTAATATCATTAATTTTTATTAGAACAGCCTTAAATGTAACAGATATTAAAAATATAACTATTTTGTTAAGTTATTTTTGTAATACTTCCTAAAAAAAACTAATGGTATTTATGCAAAGATAGAACAAACAAAAAAGTGATTTTCTTGGAAAAAAGTAAGTTTAGTTTTTATTTTATTTCTACAAAACTAAGAAACATTTTAGCATCTGGTTTTCTGTTTTTCATTGAAAATTAATAACAGCATTGAATTTTGATAAGGTACGGCAAGTCATTGCAAGTCTTATCGTTGTTTTTAAATAATTTTTTTTCTGTTTTAAGTAATTTTTTTAGAAAATTGCCCCTCCCGCCTAAACTGAGGGAAATAGACCCCTCCTCCCATACGATTTTTTTCTTGTCTAAGTCCAACCTACACGTCCTAGCCTTTTGTCGCACCTTATACCAATCACCCTGTATATATTTTCATTAACATAAATAATTTTAAATAACGATTTGTAAGTAAACGAGGTAATATTTCTTCCGTTGGTCTGTCGTCGCGTTTAAGGTTACAGTTTAAGCAAATTACAACCACCTTCAAATCGAAATTTTCATTTATTTTTGGCAAAGCACCAAAAAGGGTGTTCTAAAAAGTTTTCGATAGTCTCGTTAGGAAATATCTCGTCATCACATTTATATTCTTTTTTTTTCAGTTTTTGGTTACATTTTTGTTTTGTGTCATACTAATTATAACGCTAAAGTTAAATTTATTTTTGATGTTTTCGAACTTTATAAATTTCATATAATACCTTTTTGCCAGTTCATTTCATGATATCAATAAAATGACATTTCACGCCATCATGGTTAAAATGTTGATGTTTGTTTGATTTCGAAGAACGAAATCATGATTGTTTGAAGACCACTTTTCAGAGGTGTGGATGGTAGTCCAGTCTTTTTGGTGAAGATGAAGTGATCAGAACGTGGAGTCGACAATATTGGGGAAATCCAAATAGTGCCAAAGGATTTCATGGTAGGGTGGGTATGGCACCGCTGCAAAGTCATCCGCAGCGCCCTTGAAGTGGTGATATGTCCGTCCTCAGTCTTTTTTGATTTTTGTTCTTTCTCTGGCCTGATTTGTGTTTTGTTTGCAGGCGAGGTTATGTTTCGGGGGCAAGATCCCCCCCATTCCAGTGAGTTCAAGCTGAGCAACCGCAAGCAGGCCGCGCCCAACGCATCCCATCCTCTTGCCTCGCAACAAAGTTTTTGTTTATGCTATTGTTGTGATATATTTCCCGCGATATTTACGATGTATTTATGTTTAGGATGGCGAATTACAATTCGCAAAACACAAGTGGATTTTCCGAATCCAAACAATTATTAGTAATCGAAATTAAAAGAAAATGCACCAGACGATGTGCGTCGCGACAATTGAAATTGGAAATAAAATGACAGTTCCGATTAGACTCGTTCGCTCTATCACAACTGACAGCAGGTTAAGTGCTGCCACCCGTAGCTCAGTGGTGGGGTGGATTCAACTCAGGTTGAATTCGATTGATCGACTCGATTAATCGAAAAGATATCAAAAGTGAAAATTATTTAATTAATTAATTGGAAAACCAACTACAGTGGTCCAATTGATAAAACAAATGGGCGCCAGGAAGTTTTTCTTTAAAAAAAAAGGTTGAAACTTACCAAACCTGAAACAACAAAAATTATCTTTTTTTTTGAATCAAAACAAAAACACACGAATTAAATTTCCAATAGGGAAAGCTGATTTTATTAGGGAAACCTTTCTTATTATAGGTGTAAAACCCTAAATTTTTTCAATAATAAAACAAGATTAACAAGTGACTTTAGAGATTGGCAGAGGGCCAATTTTCCAGAGATAAAATAAAATTGAAAATGAAAATTACCACAAATTACAAATTAACAATATGGTGCGCCACAAAGGACACAAAGAAAGGTCACCTTGGGAAAGTTCCCGAAAACACAACGTATTCTAATACGGTCGCGAGTCCCGTAATTTTGGGAGAACAAAGGCACGTAACGAAGGCCTAACGGGGTATTTAAGCCGATCTTTGTAAGTCCACAAAATAAGACGAAAGGAGAACTTTCTAAACACAAATTCACACTAAAACAAGGAATACTTAGCTTCGATAACTAGATCCTGCCTCCACTCCTCGAACAACTTTATCGTTATATCGCCTCTGACAGAAAAATCTCCTCCTGATAAAAATCCTGTTCCAAACTCCCAGTCTAGAGTTTCCAACCAGATTTTCCTTTTCTTTTTTTTTTTTTCCTTTAAACTTCACCGACCTCAAAACTTCCAATTTGTATATCTACGAGTATAATTTTTCGCTTTTCACACTCTTTCGTAGCTTATTAAAAAATGTCTTGTCATGGCGAACTCGCCTCGTCCATTTCCGTCACTTACTATCTTGCCATCTCTTTCAGATCGTCAGTGCGTGTGGTATTCGGTCACAGTCTAACTGCAACACCTTGCCTATCGGCTGAGATGTGCGCTGTAGTCGAGCCAAGCCACGCATGCGATCTCTTTCCAAAAGTGGCTCAATGGACGAGTTCAGTCAACCCAACCGTCTATTACAATTGGTATAAAAAGGTAAACGAAAAATTACACATTTACACGTAAAGTCCCCAGCCCAAACCGGCCCAAACTAAAACTTGGAGGAAAATATTCTGCCAGATGGGAGATGGGACTGCCGTCATTTTCGAAATAGAAAGATGAGCCAGGATCTGATCAATTCCACGAAAGTTAAATTATTCTAAACCCACAGACCTTCGTGCAGACTTAAGGGGATAGGGAAACACGTCGCAAAGTGACTTTTCTTTTGTGTTCAGGACACTTTAGGTTGGACATTACGCCATACTAAATTTATGTTGGTGTGAACTAGGTGTCACACATGTCGTTGAACATGGGTCGGATTCATCATGTTTTACTCCAGTGTGGACCATCTGTCACACACTCAATGATTGTTTGGACAACCTGTCACACGATGGGTTTGACGATGTTAGTTGGTGTGAACCGCCTGTTACACACATGGAAAGTTAATGGTTTTGTGGACCGTCTGTCACACATTTTTAGCTTTGATTTACGAAGACCTTCTTGGGTTACTTTTCCAAAATACTTTAAGAGCAGGACTCTGGTTGATAGATACCAGGATTCAACTGAACTCTACAAATATTTTGGAGCCGCAACGGAAAGAAAAGGTTAAAATGGATAAAGGGAGGGGAATAGGCTGATGAAACTTGTTGTGGTAAATTTTACCGCAACAAATCCCACCCTTACCTCCTAAGAAACGTGTTCACATTTCTGTAACACATTTTCTAAAAGCTACCTAGGTATTGGGGAGTGAAAGGGGATTCCCATCAAAAAATTACAAAAAAATAAACAGATTTAAAAAAGTTAATAAACAAAAAGTAAGCTAAATTTTACTGTTAATCTTCGGATGCATCTAAAAACGGTTTGAGATCTTTCGCGTGCCAAGTTCCGCGTTCTTTACCTTTATCATCTTACAAGACGTATGTCCAAGGTGACACACGCTTCTTTACTCTAAGCGTGCCGACAAATTTCGGCGCTAGTTTGGCAGCGTAGTAATTCGCGGCATCCGATAAAGAAAAGTTTCTGCGCCATACAAGCTCGCCAGGACGATACTGAACATCTCGTCGACGTAAATTGTAGGCCTTCGCCGATTTCTTGGATGCAGCTTGAATTTTCTTTCCAATATCTACCCTAAGTTTCCGGAAACGTTCTTGGATCTCACCTAGATCTTGAACAGTTTCAGGATTATCTCCTGCCATTGGTACTTCTTGACCCGAAGTTACCATATCCCTCCCAAAGTTAGCATAGTATGGAGAAACTCCCAATACTTCATGCTGTGTCGTGCGAATTACACACGCCACTTTCGCAAGTTGTAAATCCAATACCCTGTGATTCTCACTGACGTTAGCCCTTAACGTCGTCTTAATAATTTGGTTGATCCTTTCCGCAGGATTTGCCTGCGGATGGTAATGGGCTGTAAAACTTAAACGTGACGCGTACGCCTGGCAAAGCGCTTTCAATTCCTTGGATCGGAATTGGGGACCGTTGTCACACACGATCACCTTCGGGATGCCAAAAAGTAAAAATATATTATCTTCGAGTTCCCTACAAATGGCGTTCGCAGTAGCCGACCTCAACGCAAAAAGAAGCGGAAATTTGGTAAAATAGTCGACAACAGTTAAAATGTATATGAAACCCCTACTCGATTTTGGGAGTGGTCCTACTAGATCTACACAGATCATTTCCCAAGGTGCGGTAATCCCTATTCTTTCAGACATTAATCCAGCTGGCTTTTCATTCACAGGTTTTACCTGTTGGCAAACCTTACAATTCCTAACATACCTTGTTATGTCGCCTCTCATTTTAGGCCAGTAAAACTTCGCACCAATCCTGGCAAAAGTTTTCCTAACACCCATGTGTCCAGCTAATGGACCATCATGGAACTCCTGTAAAATTTTTAATCTCTCATGTTTTCCTAAAACCCTCTTCCATTCCTGATTGTTTTCGTGAACTACAATATGGTTTGCCTTAATGAGTTTGAACAACTGACCTTGTTCAATTCTCCAGGCGGGATAAGCTAAAGGATTTGAACTAACTGCTGACTTCATCTTAACTACCCAAGGGTCTAAGTCCTCTTCTGAGATCTCAGCTTATTCCGGGACTCCTCGAGAAAGCATGTCTGGAACTACGTGCTCCTTGCCCTTTCGATGGATAATTTCAAAGTCAAACAGATAACCTTTTCACCCTCATCAAAATTTTGGGACAAAACAGCACCGATCCCATAGTCTGAAGCGTCTGTTTGTACGACAAAAGGTCGTTTGAAATCTGGGCAAGTGAGTATTGGTGCTGTCACCAAACACTCCTTTGCCTTCCTAAAACTAACCTCACATTCTTCTGTCCAAATACATTTCCTACCTTTCTTCAATAAGTCTGATAATGGCCTAAGTAACTCTGCAAAATTGGGTACGAAACGACGGTACCACGAAACTGTCCCTATAAAACTTCTTACTTCCTTAACATTCTTTGGTGCTGGAATCCTAACCATGCTCTCTACCTTTTCTGGGTCTACGTGTAACCCATTACGATCAATAATATATCCTTAAAACTTCAGCGATGGCATACAGAAGTTGCACTTTTCTCTGCTGACCTTTAACCCTGCCTCACTCAACCTTTTCATAACCTCTTTCAGGATTTCAAGATGCTTCTCAAAAGTCTCAGAAATGATAGTTATGTCGTCTAAATAGACGAATACGAATGGCTCTAAATCGGCACCCAAAACCGTGTCGATAAATCGTTGCCATGTCGCAGGTGAATTATGAAGACCAAAGGGCAGTAAAATGCTTCGACTCTTCTTCCATAGGAATCTGCCAATACGCCGACTTGATGTCTAATGAGGACAAAAACCTCGCGCCCCGAAGTCTGTCCAAAATTGAGCTAATATACGGTAGCGGATAAGCATCCCTATCCGTATTCTGATTTAGCTTCCTATAGTCAACGCAAAATCTATAGGAGCCATCCTTTTTTTTCACTAACAGTATTGGAGAAGACCAAGAACTATTGGATCTCTCAATCACTCCTGCTTCTAACATCTCATTAAGTTCCCTATCTATGTGCTCCTGCATTGCCGGAGAAACTGGATAATAACGCTGTTTTATCGGTTCTGCCGACGTCCTAATTTTGTGTGCCACCATTGTGGTACACCCTAAGCCTTCTGGCATTTTCTTAAAAGAATTCTGAACTAAAGTTTCTAATGTTGAAATTTCCCTAGCGCCCAGCTCCGATCGTTCTGTAATAGAACAAATCGCGACCACCCTATCTTGGTCTGAAAACCTCCATATCCTTGATCTCAAATCCGGGACTATTCCCGACAGTGCCCAAAAATCTGCACCTAAGATCACGGTATGTGGCAGAGCTGGAAAGACAAGGCAATCCATTAAGACCACCCTATCTTCTACTACTATTGGTAAAGAAACTATCCCTAATACTTCAACTCCTGCTCCATCCGCCAAGGTTACGGCATGGACACTATCCTTCTTTAAGCTAAGCCCTAATACCTGTAAAATTTTCCAACCATCCCTACCTATTATGGTTCTAGATGCTCCTGAATCTAGTAAACCTAAAAATCTAGTACCATAAATGCTAATCCCTAAATAAGGTCTCCTATCCTCTCCGTTTGCCTCAAGAGTAAAATCCAAATTAATTTGATCTGCCAACTGGTTACCAGCAGGCAACCTTCCTAATTCCGTTGGAGCTCCCGCCCTGCTGGCGCGTGAGTCCGATGTGCATTTCCCGAACACCGTCGGCAACTGTTCCTACTAACCCCTTCAGCACCGCAGCCAAAACATTTCCTAGGAGCAGAACATCTATTAGCAAAGTGACCTACCTGGCCACAATTAAAACACCGAACAGTCCCATTAGATTGTATGCATCTGTCAGGCTGCGACCTTGCAGGTTCCACCGCTCTACTGGGTTGTTCGTTCCTAGATACAACCGCGACTTTCCGTTGCACTGCCGAAACTGCAGTGTAACCAAATTCAGGTTCAACGAAATTCTTATTCCGAGCCGGTGGCTCAAAACTATCTATGTTTGCCTTAAGAGTTTCTAAGTCCCTACCTAAACTAGCTAATTCCCTAACCGATTGTGGTTTTGAAAAACCGATCTGTTTTTGATAAAACGGATCTAAATTCTTCATTAAAATTGCCACTTTCCTCCGCTCTGAAAGTGGTTCACCTAACCTCTTGAACAAGGTCCGCATGGTGGCCAAATACGCACCATACGACTCCTCTTTTCCCTGTGTTCTACGATTGATCTGTTCTAACAACAGATCATCATAGTTTGCTGGCAAGAATTCGTATTTCAATGCCGCTACAAATTCCGACCAGTTTGAAATATCCTCCCTTATAGACCTATACCATAATAAGGCTTGACCTGTCGAAAGTTCAACCACTGAACGAAATAATTGTGTTTCAGAAACCCCACGAGCTAACCTAAGTTCCTCGACCCATTCAAGGAATGAGTTGACTGATGTGCCACACCGCTCACCAGAGAACTGAGCATTCCACCTACAGATTCTTTCATCGAACCGTTCCTGAAACCAAAATTCCCTAAAATATCTCCGTTGGAACTTCCTATACTGCCTGAATTGGGCCTAATCAAATCGTTGGACACCTGTTCTGGTGCCATATCCCGCGGTGGTTGATTCAACTGACCTACGCCTGAGGTCGATTGCCCTACCTCGGTTAGAGGTTTCTCCTCATCATTATTAAGCTTTGAAAGCATCATCAAAATTTCCCCTTTTATCGATTTCTGTTCTCCTAACTCTTCGTCCCCCTCTGCCTGTGCTTTACCTATTCTATTAAGAGCCCACTCTATCTTTGTAAGAATCTTCAAGAATTCCGGTGACTTCGGATTACTTGGCTGATTCTTCATCAAATACGTTATCTCCTTAATCTTGTCCTGCACTGCATCCCTATCATCTATATATGAAAAAGGGTACTTAGAGTACGCCTCTATTGAACCCCTACGTTCCAACATCTGAGAAGCTCTTAACGAACTTCTCATGTATCTACGGTCCCCTTCTCTCATCCTCTACTCTGCATCTCATAAACGAGTTCTTCTTGCGAAAGTCTATTAATATCCATTTTCTAAATCTCAATTCAATGATTCCAGACTATAAACTGTACAAAACTTTACCTATGTAAAAAACTACCTAATAAAAGTTATAAAAAGATGAAAACTGTTTTCATTAATTTAATTGGAAAATGATAAAGTTATCAAGATGACTCCCAAATTCGATTCACAATAATTCTGTTAGCTAGTTAAAAAAAAATATTAAAGAACAACCAAAAAATCACTTAAATGATCCCTTGTTCCCCAAAGATAAAATTCCTTGAAAGTTAAATAACAATTGTATAGCACTTTAATAAAGTGTGGCAACTCCACACGTTTAAAAAGAATTACAAAATAATTGGTAAGCAACCAAATCACTAAATGTTACTATAATCAAAGATTTGATAAATTTTATAACTCGTGGCAACCCCACTATTATGTTCTCAAAATGAAAACTTGGATTTCACCAATTTTGTTAAAAGCTGACAAATTAACTGAAAGATTGTACAAAAAATAAAAATAAATCGGGTGGCACAACGGCTCATGAAGAACCAGGGCCTAGTGACTAACAACTCGCAACCATTCCTGTGTGCGCCTATCGACAGGAATGGAAGGGACCTACAATTTTATGCCGAATCCGAACGGCTAGACGAGAAGCACTTGTTAGTGACAAGTGATACTCTTGGAGGATTTGTCAATTCCTCGCAAGAGGCAGTAGCCCTGAAACAAAATTTTTAGTTTTTAGGTGGACGAGGCTGGGAAGCGAACCCAGACCTCCAGCGTGACAGTCGAACGCACTAACCATTACGCTACGGGCTACTACTGAAAGACAGTACCTATAGTATAAAAAAAAATTGTAAACAAAAAACGCTCCAAAAAAGAATACGAAAAAGTATTGAAAAACTTTTAACCACTTGTGGCAACTCCACATTAATTTCTCCCGAGAGAATCACTCGAATTATTTTAATATCGCGACTTCGTGTTGGAACTAATTCCACCTCAGGATAAATATCCTAATAAAAAATTTCCAATTCCTAAATCTAACTTAAAAAAAAAACTACTAAATGAAAGCACTATGGCAATACTAAAAACTGCATGAAATTTTCACAAAAATATTAAAGAAAATTCAACCTGTCAAAACGGGCAAAATAAACTATGAGTGGAAGAGAACACTATATCACTGATCACCAAAAAATATTGCAATTTTGTTTATATATAATAAATATGGAATATATGTATGTAGGAAAAGGTAGGTATATATGTAAGTAATTGATATGACTACTTCAATTACCTAACAAATAATCAGAAAGAATTCACCAAATAAAATATAAAAGAAAACCTTACTTGCTCTGGTAATTTTCTAATTACCCTTGTTGTTTTTTTTTTTCTTGTTTCTATTCTCTCGACCACTGTATGTATCCTGTATGTATGACTTTTCCTGTCCCTTGCACACTTTTAACACCAACACAAAATGGCCTCCTATTTTTTTTTCACGAACTATATATGTACTTGTTGAAGATATATTATGTACCTGGGGAAAAAGCAAAAAGAATTAAAGTATACAAACTTCTTGCAAAAGAATATAACACTAAATAAAACACTTCCTTAATAGGTACACCAAAAAAAGACAAAATGAAAACACCACACAAACAGGTAGGTATGTTCAACGAATACACTTTTTTTTTTCTTCACAAAGACGAGCCCCACGTTTGGACGCCAAATTGTTGTGATATATTTCCCGCAAACTTTACGATGTATTTATGTTAAGGATGGCAAATTACAATTCGCAAAACACAAGTGGATTTTCCGAATCCAAACAATTATTAGTAATCGAAATTAAAAGAAAATGCACCAGACGATGTACGTCGCGACAATTGAAATTGGAAATAAAATGACAGTTCCGATTAGACTCGTTCGCTCTATCACAACTGACAGCAGGTTAAGTGCTGCCACCCGTAGCTCAGTGGTGGGGTGGATTCAACTCAGGTTGAATTCGATTGATCGACTCGATTAATCGAAAAGATATCAAAAGTGAAAATTATTTAATTAATTAATTGGAAAACCAACTACAGTGGTCCAATTGATAAAAAAAATGGGCGCCAGGAAGTTTTTCTTTAAAAAAAAGGTTGAAACTTACCAAACCTGAAACAACAAAAATTCTATTTTTTTTGAATCAAAACAAAAACACACGAATTAAATTTCCAATAGGGAAAGCTGATTTTATTAGGGAAACCTTTCTAATTATAGGTGTTTCCAACCAGATTTTCCTTTTCTTTTTTTTTTTTTTTCCTTTCAACTTCACCGACCTCAAAATTTCCAATTTGTATATCTACGAGTATAATTTTTCGCTTTTCACTTTCTGAACCAAACTCTTTCGTAGCTTATTAAAAAGTGTCTTGTCATGGCGAACTCGCCTCGTCCATTTCCGTCACTTACTATCTTGCCATCTCTTTCAGATCGTCAGTGCGTGTGGTATTCGGTCACAGTCTAACTGCAACACCTTGCCTATCGGCTGAGATGTGCGCTGTAGTCGAGCCAAGCCACGCATGCGATCTCTTTCCAAAAGTGGCTCAATGGACGAGTTCAGTCAACCCTACCGTCTATTACAATTGGTATAAAAAGGTAAACGAAAAATTACACATTTACACGTAAAGTCCCCAGCCCAAACCGGCCCAAACTAAAACTTGGAGGAAAATATTCTGGAAGATGGGAGATGGGACTGCCGTCATTTTCAAAATAGAAAGATGAGCCAGGATCTGATCAATTCCACGAAAGTTAAATTATTCTAAACCCGTAGACCTTCGTGCAGACTTAAGCTGATAGGGAAACACGTCGCAAAGTGACTTTTCTTTTGTGTTCAGGACACTTTAGGTTGGGCATTACGCCATACTAAATTTATGTTGGTGTGAACTAGGTGTCACACATGTCGTTGAACATGGGTCGGATTCATCATGTTTTACTCCAGTGTGGACCATCTGTCACACACTCAATGATTGTTTGGACAACCTGTCACACGATGGGCTTGACGATGTTAGTTGGTGTGAACCGCCTGTTACACACATGGAAAGTTAATGGTTTTGTGGACCGTCTGTCACACATTTTTAGCTTTGATTTACGAAGACCTACTTGGGTTACTTTTCCAAAATACTTTAAGAGCAGGACTCTGGTTGATGGATACCAGGATTCAACTGAACTCTACAAATATTTTGGAGCCGCAACGGAAAGAAAAGGTTAAAATGGATAAAGGGAGGGGAATAGGCTGATGAAACTTGTTGTGGTAAATTTTACCGCAACACTATGAAAGGGAAAAATAAGGTTGCTTCGAAATTTTTTGTTTTTAAGATAAGAGTAGAAAACCAGCTGAATAAAAAAATCAAAATCTTTCGTTCTGACAATGGTACCGAGTTCGTGAACAAAGAAATGAGAAAGTGTTTTGAAGCTTCGGGAATAGTGCATCAAACATCTGCACCCTATTGTCTCGAGCAAAATGGTAGATCCGAAAGGATGAATCGAACCGTTGTCGAGAAGGCTCGTTGTCTTTTGTTTGAGGGTGGATTAGATAAGACTTACTGGGCTGAGGCAGTTAACACAGCTTCTTATTTAATGAACAGGACACCAGTTAAAAGTTTGCAAACCCGTTCTCCGGAGGAGGTCTGGTCTGGTGTAAGGCCAGATTTAACTCATTTGCGTGTTTTAGGCTCAGTTGGTATGATCTTGGTTCTGAAACAGAAGCGTCGTAAGTTTGATGTGAAATCCATCAAGTGCATCATGGTTGGTTATGCGGAAAACACTTAGGGATATAGAATGTATAATCCAGCTGATGAGACAATGAATATTACCAGAGAAGTAATGTTTGAAGACCGTCGCTTTAATGATGAGAATTTTGTGTGTCGAACCAAAGGAGTAGGTGGACATTTGTCCTTCTATAAAGAGAATTCTGTTGCTGTTGATGTTGGCAAAGTTGTTGGCGCTGCTGCTGTTGAGGAGAATAGCGGAGACGAAGAAACGATGGTGGAGTCTGCCGTTGATGTTGTCGAAGTTGTTGCTGCTGATGCTGATGAGGAGAATAGTGGAGACGAAGAAACAATGGTGGAGTCTAACGTTGATGTTGTTGATGGCGATAACGAACCATTTAGAACTGCGACTGAAAGTGTTTCTGACCAAGATGAATCTTTGTCATCTGATTTCTTACCATCGGGATTAGTATTCAGTGGTGACGAGCCTGTACGACGTTCATCATGAGTACCAAATAAAGATGGATGCTTTCCATTCGCTTTTTGGTTATTAACAAGTCTAGACGTGTTTTTGCTTTTGAAACCTTTTTAATTTTTCAGAATAATCTGCGTTTCCAACAGTTATCATTTTCAAAATGTAGGAGGATGGACACAAGTCAAAAAAGTGGACTTTTACGCTAATTAACGTATCTTGTTAACGGCTTGGCAAACTACTTTGAAAATTAGTAGGTGAAATCCTATTAAAACTAACTTCAAGTTAAAAAAATAAAAAAATCCTTTCATACAGTTTCGGAGTACCAAATACGCAAACCTTCAAATGGAACAAACCAATTCTCGGGCGACGATATGGTTACTGACTTAACTGACAATTTTCGATATCCCTGACGAATTACCGATCATTTGGCAACACTTTGTGAATGACATAAGGGCCACGATATTTTTGTATGAACTTCTTATTTGTAACAGGTGAAGTATCAACATGCTTAATAACAACGAAATCACCAACTGAGTACAGCTTTGCCGGTCGACTGTGACTTAAGAAATACTTTAAGTTATAATCTTGTGATTTTTCAATAGCGTTTGAAGCCTCTTTTCTAGATTTTTCCAAATCACGATCTTTCACATTGCAAAACTTGTCTTCCAAATACTCGGTCAACTCGTCAATGATTATACCTCTTTGATTGACACCGAATAATAATTTACTAGGTGATTGCTTGGTGGTACTATGAATGGTATTGTTAATGGCATATTCAACTTGGGACAACTTTTATGACCAATCCGAATGTAGGATTGGTTCAGACATTGCTTTTAGTATACGGTTGATACGCTCAACCTGGCCATTTGCTTGTGGCGAAGCGACGGCTTCTTTTATATGATCCACGTTGCATTTAGTAAGAAATGCTTGAAACTCACGAGTTGTACAACAAGTTCCACGATCTGAAATTATTCGTCTAGGACAGCTGTAGTAGGTAAAGTATTTGTCTAATGCACAACAAACTTCTTTTGGGCTTGTTGATTTGACTGGATAAAGTCGAACAAATTTGGTAAATGCATCAATAACTACTAGGACATGCTTTCGATGGACATGCAATTGATGCCAGAGGACCAAAATGATCAATGTGGATTGTATCGAAAGGGATTGGTTTCTTCGGTATATTATATAAGTTATGTTCATTTGAACGAGCTGGTGGCGTATACATAATACATTTAATACAATTTGTATAAAAGAATCAATTTTATGCCTCATATTTGGAAACCAATAATTTTGCCGTAGCAACTGTCAGTACCTAAGTGACCTATTTGTTCATGAACCATGCAAATTACATTGTCTCCCATTTCACTAGGTACACACAAAAGTAGATGTTCTGAACTGTCCCTGCGAAAAACTAACCCATCATGCAACTCAAACCTGTCGACCCATTCCGTTTCCAATTTTGTTCTCATGTCTTCTATCCACCTATCACGACTCTGTGCTACCTGAATCTGGAAATTCAATTTTTTTGAATTTAACTTATACTAATCTTCACCTATTCTTAATTCAATAATTTTTTGTTATTCTACTACTTAGATTTACTAGTTTTCTAAAGAAAAATCAGTTTAATTTACACCTAGAAATCAAAATTTAATTTACTATTACTATTACTTATATTATTGCTTTAACTACCCATACAAATATTGATACTTTTCAGCGTTGTATTTTTTTTTTTTGAAAATAGGATAATTTCAAAAGAAAACTCACCTTATTTTGTTTCGTTTTTTCGTTAACTTTCGTTTCACTTCTTGTAATTCCAAAATGTATGCCACCGGAAAAGATGAAGAAGACCGCATACACCGGCTGATTAGGGATACGGAAATAGAAGAGAATGTTAGATTAACTAGATCAGCTAGTCAAAATTTAGATAGTACCGAGAGACGTAGGAACATCCGATCCACATCCAATTTACCAGCCAGTTCAGGGATTCCGGCCGATAACAATCCAGCCGACAGCAATATCGAGTCTGTTTCTACTCCGTCTTTCAGCAATATCAGTGGGTTGGGAGCAGAAGATAGACCGCCTCCACGGTCAAGTTTCGGGTCGATGAACGAGACCATTTTACCTAAGTTAGGCAGGGCTCCCGCTTCTATGCAAACTGCAGCAATTTCACGAAACTTTGGTGGGTGTAGGGACAACTTGGATTCCATTTCACAAAGACCACCGGGAAGTCAGAGAAGAGAAAGATCAATTATTCCCGAAGATTTGAAAGCATATATAAATTTGGCCATAGTAGATACGTTAACATCATATAAACAATCTATTCAAACAAAAATAAAATAAAAAATAAATAAATCGGGTGGCACAACGGCTCATGAAGAACCAGGGCCTGGTGACTCACAACTCGCAACCATTCCTGTATGCGCCTGTCGACAGGCTAAACGAGAAGCACTTATTCGTGACAAGTGATACTCTTGGAGGATTTGTCAATTCCTCGCAAGAGGCAGTAGCCCTGAAAAAAACCTTTTTAGTTTTTAGGTGGACGAGACTGGGAAGCGAACCCAGACCTCCAGCGTGACAGTCGAACGCACTAACCATTACGCTACGGGCTACTACATCTATTCAAACAGGGGTTACCAATACTTTGAAAGACGAACTCCAACATCAGCGTGGTGGATTCCTCAGGGAATTGAATCTAGGTAGGCCGTCTCCGACAACCACTGAGCAAGTACCGACACCAGCAGCTCCGGTGTTTAATTATCCACCACCAAACCATCCGCCACCACAGCAGCCTCCTCAGCCAGATCGAAGGAGGAATGATTTTGTGCAACCTCCTCAATAGCGACGAAGACCACAAGAACCATTCCGTCGAAGTCAGGATGGGTTATACCAACCAGAATGTCAGCAAGATGCTCATTTTGGACCTGAGAGAGCTCCAATGATTGGTGATGTCCAAGATTACCAAGTCGGTTATCCACCGCCCTGGTGGACTTTAGGATTTAAGGATCCAATCAGAATTGATAGGTGGAATATTCCGTTTGATGGAAAACCCAGTACGTTATCGGTAGAAAATTTCGTTTTGCGCATAGAGTCCCTACAGGTCAACTATAGGTGTCCGTGGTCCATAATATTACGGGACTTCCACCTGTTATGGAAGGGAAACGCAAACGAATGGTACTGGCAATTCCTGAGATCGAGTTACAGGCCGCACTGGCCCACTCTACGAGAGGCTCTGATGCGCCAGTTCAAAAACCATCGGTCCGATTACGAAATCATGCGTGAGATCATGGAACGTAAACAGGGTTCCTCAGAGGACATTGACGATTTCTTGGCAGCTGTCAGTAAAACCAAATCCCAAATGAGAATACCAATTCCAGAAGTGGAATTGGTCAAAATACTGAAGGAAAACTTGAATGACCGATTGGTGCAGCTGGTATACCCTATGCCAATGTTCTCCTTGGATCAACTGAGGAATGCATGCAAAGATGTGGAAACCGCCTTTCCAAGGAAGGAAAAGGATTTTCAAAAATCTTTCTCAAAACCACCCGTCAAATATTCGGCAAATGAGATTGATTACGGTGAGACGTACCAGCACTCTGACAAACAACTAGCAGCCTACCAGTTTGGTGGAGCTCGTTCAAAACTTCCTCCACGGAAATACGCTGACCTGGCAAAGTTAGTTTGCTGAAACTGCAAAACTCGGGGTCACAACTATTTTGACTGCGAGTCTAACATTCGCAATCTGTTTTGCTTTAAGTGCGAATTGGAAGGTGTAAAAACACCACATTGCACTCGATGCAACCCGGGAAACCGACCGTTGAACGTGAAGGATCCGGGGGATTCCCGTTTGAATCAAAAGTAGAAGCCCCGTTATTTCAAAAGTTTCCAGTTGTTGATCATCAAAAAGTCCCCTTATTGAAAAGGGCATACTGAAACTTAAAATTTTAAAAAGAAGTTATAATCCCATATTAAATGATACTATAACTCCAAAACAAAACCAATATCAGATAAAACCTTTGCATGTACGAATTACAGAGTATAAAGAAGCACAAAAACGAATATTTAACAGCGCGATCTGTTTACCGTCGAAAAAATTCTTAAGGCTAGATCTAGATTCAGATTTAGGAGTGAAACTAGGGAACGAATTTGTTCTACTGTTGTAGGTTTAGTGTCTGATCCAAGGCCTTACGCGAAAATTATGTTTGGTACTAAGGAAGTTTTAGGTTTGCTGGATATCGGAGGTCCGTCAAGCTGGAACCGCCACAACCGAAATTCCAAAATTTAACGATGCCATAATTTAGTTCGATTTTTGGGCTAATTTAGTACCTCAAACCCGATGGAGAACTAAAATACCTTGCCCCTCAAACTTGTGGTGGACCCAGCTTGACGTCAAGCTAGAACCACCACACCTTCAAACACAAAATTTCAAAAAACTAATGATGAGGGAATTTAGTTCGATTTTTGGGCTGGTGATTTGGCGGAATTCCAAATTTAATACTCCTACCCTTACCCCTTAAATCTGTGGTGGACCCAGCTTGACGTCAAGATAGAACCACCACACTCGAAAACACAACATTTCAAAAAAACTAATGATGCCATATTTTAGTTTAATTTTTAGGCTCCTGATTTGGCGGAACTCAAAATTAAATATTCCATGGTTTGACCTTGAAATGTAGGTCCAAACACACAAAATTGTGGAGACTTTCTACACTCGTCCATAAAAAAAAAAAAAAAAAAAACACGGATTAGATGCACAATGAGTTAAATTGGAAAAATTAAAAATTTGGCCTTTCAACTCCCACTGGTTTGGTTTTAGTTCTACTTTAATAACCCCTCTTACTTGTGGTGGTTCCAGCTTCACGTCAAGCTAGAACCACCACACTTTCAAACACGAAATTTCAAAAAACTAATGATGAGGGAATTTAGTTCGATTTTTGGGCTGGTGATTTGACGGATTTCCAAGTTAAGTACTCCATGGTTTGACCTCTAAATTTAGTGCCAAACATATCAAAAAGTCTCCTCCTTCTGTATACTCGACATTAAAAAAAAACATAATTATTAGACACATACATAAATAGAATTTGGTTTGGTAATTGGAAAATAACAGTATTTCCTAAAAGTATGCAATGCAGAATTCAATTTCAAACTAAGCTCCGCCATCGATTCCATTTAAATTAAAAAAAAAATTGTTTGACAGTTGGAAGGAGAAATGAAAATTTTGTTTATCTGATATGAAAAAATATAATAGATATAAAATGGGTCCACTTAGGAAAAAATTTTTGATTTTATTTCTATAATTCGAATAAAATGCCGAAAGGAAATTCAAGATCTTGGTCTACATTATAAACAAAACTTTAAAACATTGATACCTACAGGATAAAACGTGATTGGCAATAGTCTCAACAGATAGCCAACAAGTTAGGTAGATAAGGTTTGAGAATCTGAAGCGAGAGCAAGTATAGGTACCTATAGAAGATAATGCTGAAGCTATTGTTTTAACCATCAGACAGATTATTAACTATGTAGTACGTTTGCAGACGAAATCTGACGTGCAGATTATTGAATTTTTAAGGTCTGTGCGTTGGGCCAAATTCTCAAAATGCAAGTTTCATTTTTTCAATTTGACTTAGCGCAAATGTAAACGAAAATGAGAACCATATGATAACGTTGGGCGACAAGTTTGACTAGGTAGGTACTGGTACATGTTTTGATGGAAACGGAAGCACGTTTCAAAATATTTTGAAAAAAATTATAGACACAAAATGGTGTTTGAAGCCAAGTGTTCGAGCATGATTGTCCATGTGAGTCTTCCTTTTTATTCTATGTAGCCACAGAACATATCATAACATATCCATAGTCCCTGAAAATCACCACATTATGGATAGGTGGGAGCTTATCACTTTGAAATATTTATTTTGGTAAGTTTAGCGTAATGACATTTGAGTATTTTTCAACCTTGAATTAAAACCAAATCGATAAGATTATTCTATAAAAAGCTAAACTTCGTTTTTCGTAATTATAACCTCATATTGTGCTCCGAAAGGAAGTAAACACATAACGTCTCATTATCACGTCAAATTATTTGAATGGACTCTTTTGATTCTTGGTTTGAAAGACAATAAAAAAGCTCAGTAATAAGTGTATCTATGTTTTCGGAAGGTTTTCGGAATATTTTACCTGTTGAACCTACTTAAAAAAAAATTCATTACATAAAAAGGACTTTGTATCAGATATATTGGCAGTTGTGGCGGTTCCAGGTTGACGGACCTTATAATGGTATCGTTTTGGTTTAAGTGTCATTCAAACCCCCCGAAATGTATCAAATTTACTTCCTCGCATAAGAATTTCACTCTTAATTTTTGAGTTTCCAGTTTTTTCCACGAGATAAAATAGCCCAGTCAAAATAGACATACAAATCTCAAAACCTTAACAAAATTCCGATAACGCTTAAGCTTGGTGGGGGCCTTCCAGTGACTATAACGCAGCAATGACAAAATGTCCACGTCGATCCGACAGGAGAATAACTTGTAGGGTATGGTCAAGTGTCGAAAAAATAACTTTTAGGAAATAACTTTTTAATGGCAAATGCTATCGAAAAGAAGTTCGGGTACAGTTTGTAGATCATAAAATTCTCTATTTTTCATTGTTACTACGAATAATGATTAAGAAAGTATAGCTATTAGCCCAGTCAATAATTACAAAAAAAAGTGCTTAATTCGCAAAGTAGTTATGTATTTTTGATATGTTGTTGGGGCATGTTAGAGTAGTCCATAGCCAAGTTTGCAACTTCGAAAAACCTGTGCTCGCTACAGAAAAATGCAACAGTGAAAAAAACGCCATTTTTGCCGATATTTTCCTTTATTATTTTGGAAATATGCAACTTAGGAAAAAACCGTTCACTATAAACTTGTTTGTTATAAAATTTTCTATAAGACCACATCAGTTTTAAATTCATGCATGTGTTGCTATCTAACCATGAAATAAAAAAAAATCTAAAAACCTAAGTAATTTTGAAGCACCCAAGAAATGGGTCAAACATTTTCCAATTCTACTAAAAATTTGGAATCAAATATTCTAGAGTATTACAAGACGTAATTTGAAAACTCGATTAAAATCGGTCAAATAGTTTTGCAAGAAACATGATGTTAAGCAATGTTTTCATCATTGCTGTGTTCAAAGTAGGACATTAAAACATTTCCAAAATAGGCAAAAACTTTCAAATATGATTGAAGAATGGCTTTGGTTGTGATGAATTGTACAAAACTCTTTTTTACACGTTTTACAAAATCTAATTTTTTGAGAGTATAGTTTTTGCTTGAGAAAAATGAGAGTTTTGGGGATTTCGGGTGACATTTGGAACATTCTGTTACCGATTTGTCAAGCCATAGACTGTCAAATTAAATTGAAAGATTGCTACGGAGATAATGCATTGAAAACACTTAAAGAAATCTGATTTTTTGAGATTAAATTTTGTGCGTGGGAAAATGCGATTTTAGCGCTTTTGGGTGACATTTGGAACGAAATATTCCTCATACGACATAGTTTAGTTTCTTACCTATCTGTCGAGGTATATGATGTGTCAAATTCCATTAAATGGTGGCTATGATAATGATGGATTAAAAATCATCAAAAAAATCCGATTTTTTTAAGAACTATTATAAAAAAATCGAAATTTTGGAAATTAAATTTTTAAATTAAAAAACCAAAATTTATGATTCAGATGAAGTACAACCTATGTGAGATTGCAACTTTGTGCTTTTATTTTCGTTTTCGTCATTAAAGTACGATTTACCAAATTTTAAGCAATTTTAATCAAAATATGAGATCGAACCCTAGAAAAGCTAGCAGAACGTAGCCAATAAAAAACTTGAAAACAACTTGCCCGGCAACTTGCCTGGCAAGTTGCTTGCCACCTACGTCACAGCATATTCACGTATAGGAATTAGACAATCAATCTATGTAGCCAACTTGCTTGCCAGTACTTGCCCGTGTAGCCTCAGGGTAAACTTCTACATCTAAGGCAATGAATTCACTTGTATTTTTTAAATTTGTACTTAAAACCTACGCAAGTCTTAAGGTTCTTCCAAAAATCCAAACACACGTGAAACATTCGCTCCGGGCAACATTTTTTCGTCGAGTTCATAGGGAATCGCAACACTTCAGTTATCGCTCTCGTTTAAGAACATGCTTATTAATTTTGAAAAGCAAAAGTTAAGTTTTCGTGTCGAATTTTTCGTGTTTGTTTAGGAAAACCCTGCGTTGTTTTACATTACATTATGAAAGATTCTTCATAAATTTTTTTTTAATCAAATGAACCGTTTTCGGCAAAATCAAAGCAAACAGGTGGTGGTTCTACCAGAGGTTGAGGAACCAATTAGTAACAAAACGACATCCGAACTAAGCAAAGTCATTAAAGCAAAAATGCCCAGCACTATCACGAAACTCAGATATCCCCATCACAACCTTTCAGCTTTTGGAAAAGCATGCAAAACAGAAACAAAGTACATTCAAATAAAAAGAATACTCGGATAGAAAATTATTCCGATCGTTAATGAAACCAAAAAAAAAAGTGAAAAAAAGCAATCACAATCACAAATCAGAAAAAAAAAAAATAATTTACAAAACAATGGTCGTCCATTTTTTTTTTGTTTATAAAAAATATTTTCATTTGATGGCTCAGATATTTTGACGTTTCTATACAAACTACCAAAAACAAAATAGTAATTGGAGCTGGCATTACCTTTTTTTATCTGAACTTAAATTAACAACCGATAATTATCTGGACTTAGCTAAGTTTATATGGGCCTCAGTTGTTTTTGTATTAAACATGTAAATTCCTTAGTTCAGATGTTGTTTTTTTTTTGTCAAATTCTATCTAAACCTGCAAAAAAACACGGCTAATATGTAACATTTATAAAAATTGTTACCTGTCAATGTTTTATGCAATAAACAATTGTAAGATAAGTGCAGCAAATTTGTAGAATTGGAACCTGTCGATTTATATGAAATAGGGCCCTCGTCTAATGAATTCTAGACATGAGTTATTTCTGTAAAAAGTGAACTGTCAATAACACCTTGAAATAAATCGCTTTTGTAATAAGCTTTTACAATCTATTAACATTCCTCCCTATAGGTTTTAATAGGTACCTATAGATTATAAAACAACTTCAGTCAATCAAGTCATTGTTTTTGTCAAAACCTCGTGACTTGAAAATTGACATTTAAAAGTATTTTGGATCAAAAAATCACTGAATTCAAATTGCTTTCAATCCCTCTCTCTGCCAATAAGATTCAATCACGTTTGGGTTGAACAAATTTAGTTTTATTTTTTTTTAAATTGAACAATTTTTTATTTTTGACTTACGATGCTTTAATGTGCTTAGATATGCAAACACACATAGCCATATATGTATACAGTATCTGTCAAACCAATTCTTGAACTCAAGTTTTTCGGTAGACATTTCGCAACAACTCTGCTCAGATTTGGATCTGTTAAAATCGTATGGATTTCTTTAAAACTCAACAAAGGATTGGTAAACTGGCGTATTTAATAGAATAGCCAACACCACTGAAATTAAGAAACGAAACCATCCATGTAGTAGGTATGCGTTCTTTTTTTTTATTGAGTTCATTTACGTTATTAAACCACGTCCCCATCCAAACTAAAATTGAGTTGTATCCTGAGTGAGTTCGGTTTAATTTTTTCATTGCATTAAAGCCACGGAAGGTTTATGATTCTTATAAATTCTCAACGCACACGAACAAATCTGCTCCACGTGGCAGTTTACGCAACTTATACTTAATTTACATGTAGATATATTCGTCTGCAAATACAAAGAAAAGTAAAGTGGGACAGATCTATGCCAAAAAACCGATTGTGCGAAAGAGAGAATATGATCATGTACGTCTTCATATCTGTATTATGGCACTTCCTATAATCTGCATGTATAAAGATCTTCTCCATTTTGGTATTCTCTATCCAACAAATGTAAATTTTATATTTTGCATCCCTTTTTTTTACAGAAGTCAGAAGAAGATTCATGTAAATCTACCATTACATGCCAATATACATTTTTCGAAATAGGTATGTTATGTACATTACATACAATAATTATATGGATGCTGCTCTCTCTCTTTACCTACCGGACATCTTCAAAATGTAACTAATCATTTTAGGCCTGATGTACGCAGCTCTAGCTTAGAAATCAAATATTTGTGTCTTACTGCACAACACTATCTGTCAAAAATTGGCCAGCCCTTATTTCAATTTCATTCTTAATGTCGGTACTAGTCACAACGGAATTGGAACGAAGGATTCCCTTCGACTCATAAAATCCGTGATTACTGTTGCTATCCAATAGATACGTTTTTTGAAGGATTATTTTGGACCACAAGACACATATCTAATATACATGTATCTTGATTTTGGACAGCTTGATTTTAGTTTCTAGGTTCGTTTCGTTGCCTCAGAAGACAAAATAATAATAATCAATTTGGCAGCAACAAAATTTTAATGAAGGTTGCTTTTCGTGTGAAAACATTTTAATGGTTAAAATAGTTTTCATATTAAATATATGTACCTATATTAAATTATTTTTAAATATTTTTATCGTCAAAGAACCAACCTAAAATGATTATTTTTAGACATATCCATACATATGTAGGCGCGAACGCAGGAAAAAATTTCGGGGCGGGGGGGGGGGTTGAAAAATTTAAGATGTATTGTTTCAACTCCGATTAAAATGAAAACAACTACGTATTTTAAAAATTACAAAAGTTATTCTGAAAAAAAAAAAAAAATTTCTCTGAAGTAAAACATTACTTGCCAGCCTGAGACAGCACAAGATTTTTTAGTTTTTTTTTTTTTTTAAATCGACAAAAAAAACTTAATTTCATAATCATTTGCATATAAATCTAAATCAGTATATTTTTTAGAAAGACGAAAATAAAAAAAAATAAAAAAACCGACTGTTGTCGGTGGTACTTTTGAGATCCAACGTTGAAAAAGCTTACTTCCTTTTTGTCGACAATGACAAAAATATAAATATCATAATCATAACTATATTTTATCATAGGGTTCCAAGTACGTGAACACAAATCAGTGCCAACTTAAGTGTCCTACTTTGAACACAGCAATGATGCAAACATTGCTTAACATCATGTTTCTTGCAAAACCATTTGACCGATTTCAATCGAGTTTTCGAATTACGTCTTGTAATACTCTAGAATATTTGATTCCAAATTTTTAGTAGAATTGGAAAATATTTGACCTATTTCTTGGGTGCTTCAAAATTACTTAGTTTTTTAGATTTTTTTTTATTTCATGCAACACATGCATGAATTTAAAACTGACGTTGTCTTATAGAAAATTTTATAACAAACAAGTTTATAGTGAACGGTTTTTTCCTAAGTTGCATATTTCCAAAATAATAAAGGAAAATGTCGGCAAAAATGGCGTTTTTTTTCCCTGTTGCATTTTTCTGTAGCGAGCACAGGTTTTTCGAAGTTGCAAACTTGGCTATGGACTACTCTAACATGCCCCAACAACATATCAAAAATGAATAACTACTTTGCGAATTAAGCACTTTTTTTTGTAATTATTGACTGGGCTAATAGCTATACTTTCTTAATCATTGTTCGTAGTAACAATGAAAAATAGAGAATTTTATGATCTACAAACTGTACCCGAACTTCTTTTCGATAGCATTTGCCATTAAAAAGTTATTTCCTTAAAATTGATTTTTTCGACACTTGACCATACCTTACAAGTTATTCTCCTGTCGGATCGACGTGGACATTTTGTCATTGCTGCGTTATAGTCACTGGAAGGCCCCCACCAAGCTTAAGCGTTATCGGAATTTTGTTAAGGTTTTGAGATTTGTGTGTCTATTTTGACTGGGCTATTTTATCTCGTGGAAAAAACTGGAAACTCAAAAATTAAGAGTGAAATTCTTATGCGAGGAAGTTAATTTGATACATTTCGGGGGGTTTGAATGACACTTAAACCAAAACGATACCATTATAAGGTCCGTCAACCTGGAACCGCCACAACTGCCAATATAGCTGATACAAAGTCCTTTTTATGTAATGAATTTTTTTTTTAAGTAGGTTCAACAGGTAAAATATTCCGAAAACCTTCCGAAAACATTGATACACTTATTACTGAGCTTTTTTATTGTCTTTCAAACCAAGAATCAAAAGAGTCCATTCAAATAATTTGACGTGATAATGAGACGTTATGTGTTTACTTCCTTTCGGAGCACAATATGAGGTCATAATTACGAAAAACGAAGTTTAGCTTTTTATAGAATAATCTAATCGATTTGGTTTTAATTCAAGGTTGAAAAATACTCAAATGTCATTATGCTAAACTTACCAAAATAAATATTTCGAAGTGATAAGCTCCCACCTATCCATAATGTGGTGATTTTCAGGGACTTTGGATATGTTATGATATGTTCTGTGGCTACATAGATTAAAAAGGAAGACTCACATGGACAATCATGCTCGACAACTTGGCTTCAAACACCATTTTGTGTCTATAATTATTTTCAAAATATTTTAAAACGTGCTTCCGTTTCCATCAAAACATGTACCAGTACCTACCTAGTCAAACTTGCCGCCCAACGTTATCATATGGTTCTCATTTTCGTTTACATTTGCGCTAAGTCAAATTGAAAAAATGAAACTTGCATTTTGAGAATTTGGCCCAACGCACAGACCTTAAAAATTCAATAATCTGCACTAAATTCCCTCATCATTAGTTTTTTGAAATTTCGTGTTTAAAAGTGTGGTGTTTCTAGCTTGACGTCAAGCTGGAACCACCACAAGTAGGAGGGGTTATTAAAGTAGAACTAAAACCAAACCAGGAGTTGAAAGGCCAAATTTGTAATTTTTCCAATTTAACTCATTGTGCATCTAATCCGTGTTTTTTTTTTTTTTTAATGGACGAGTGTAGAAAGTCTCCACAATTTTGTGTGTTTGGACCTACATTTCAAGGTCAAACCATGGAATATTTAATTTGGAGTTCCGCCAAATCAGGAGCCCAAAAATTAAACTAAAATATGGCATCATTAGTTTTTTTGAAATGTTGTGTTTTCGAGTGTGTGTTTTCGAGCTTGACGTCAAGCTGGGTCCACCACAGATTTAAGGGGTAAGGGTAGGAGTATTAAATTTGGAATTCCGACAAATCCAAAAATCGAACTAAATTCCCTCATCATTAGTTTTTTGAAATTTTGTGTTTGAAGGTGTGGTGGTTCTAGCTTGACGTCAAGCTGGGTCCACCACAAGTTTGAGGGGCAAGGTATTTTAGTTCTCCATCGGGATTGGGGTACTAAATTAGCCCAAAAATCGAACTTAATTATGGCATCATTAGATTTTGGAATTTTGGTTGTGGCGATTCCAGCTTGACGGACTTGGATATCGGGGCCAGTGTAAGCATCCTCAACAAAAATTGTTTGCAACTGGTGAACGAACTTTAACTTCCTATTACGACATATCGGTCGGGCGTTAAAACTGCGGAAGGCAAAAGCCAATCAGTTACTGGAAGAGTAGGAATAAATGTAAAATACAATGATAGAGAAGAGAAGTTAATATTCTTCCTGGTTCCTAATTTGGATCAATAGATCTACCTTGGGGTAGACTTTTGGAGAGTAGTCCAACTAGCCCCAAATGTCATAAGCACCGTTTCGTTAACTGATGAAGAAGATCTTTGAAACGCTCATCAGTTGAACTCTGATCAGCGGGCCAGACTGGATGCAGTCCGTCAGAAATTCCTTTGTTTCAACCGGGATGGTCTTGGAAAGACAACGCTCGTGGAGTATGATCGGATTTTGAGCCTGGCTGTTATTGAGGAAAGTGAGAGCCCGTGGTGCTCACCAGTGGTTCTCTTGCGAAAACCGGGAAAAAATAGACTTTGTCTCGATTCTCGCAAGGTGAACGCACTAACAAAGAAAAATTCGAATCCTCTTCCTCATATCGAAAGGCTCCTCAGCCGACTACCGGATACGTACTTCATCAGTAGTATTGATCTAAAGGAAACATTCTGGCAAATACCACTGGAGAAACAGAGTAGGGAAAAGACTGTCTTTGCGGTACCGGGAAGACCCTTGTAAAAATTTCCTGTCATGCCCTTTGGTTTGTGTAATGCTGCCCAAAGGTTATGCCAGTTGATGGACAAGGTGATACCTGCACGACTTAGGGATCGGGTCTTCGTGTATCTTGACGATTTATTGATTATGGCACCGGACTTCGAGACGCATATTGTCCTGGTAAGCGAAGTAGCCGACTGCTTACGCAGAGCCAACCTCACCATCAACATGAAGAAATCCAAGTTTTGCTTCAAAGAGCTGAAATACTTGGGCTTCATAGTTGGTGGTGGTCAGCTTAAAACCGACCCTGCTAAGGTGGAGGTAATTGTGGACTTCCCAATTCCCAAAACTCCAAAGCAGGTTCGGCGGTTGCTTGGTTTAGCAGGGTCGTATCGGAAGTTTATAAAAGATTTTTCGAGTCTGCACCCTTGACTGATCTGCTGAAAAAGAAAAAGTTTAAAATGACGGATGAAGCACTGAGAGCGTTCGAGGATCTGAAGCAGACGTTAACCGCGGCACCGGTTTTGTCGCATCCTGATTTCTCTGAAAAATTTTACATCCAGTGCGATGCTTCAGATGCAGGAATCGGGCCGTGCTATTCCAAAAAAATGAACAGGATGAAGAAGTCCCTTTTTCGTACTTCTCTCAGAAGTTTAATAAAAGCCAGAGAAACTATAGTGTGACCGAGAAGGAGTGTATGGCTGCGGTGATGGCAGTGCAAAATTTCCGGCCGTATGTCGAGGGCATGGACTTCACAGTAATCACTGACCACTCCAGCCTTAAATGGCTTATGAGTATGAAGGATTTGAGTGGTAAATTAGCCCGATGGAGTTTGCTGCTGTAGTCATATGCCTTCGACATACAGCACCGAAAGGGTAGCCTGAATGTCGTTCCAGACACTCTTTCTCGGCATGTGGATTCTCTGGACTAAGAAGAAGTAGCACCCTTAATTGACTTAAACTCTCCCGAATTTCAATCCGACGAATATTTAAGTTTAATAAAAACGATTAAAAAGAATACCGATGAACTTCCGGATCTGAAGATAGAAGACGGATTTGTATATAAGCGTGCTTTTAGAAGAAGTATAGGCGAAGAAGTTATGCAAGAGCATACTTGGCTTCTTTGGGTCCCTTCCTGTATAACCGATGAACTCATTAAAAGAGCCCATAATCCACCTCAAATAGCTCACGGCGGAGACGCTAAAACTCTATTTAGAATTAGGCAACATTTTCACTGGCCAAACATGACCGTACAAATACGCGAATATGTGTCCAACTGTTCTGTATGTAAAGAGTGCAAGGCCTCAAACCAAATATCTCGTCCACCTATTGTCCACTCATTTTGTACCAATCGTCCGTTTGAAAAACTCTATATTGATTTTTTGGGTCCGTATCCTAGATCAAAATCAGGGAATGCCTACGTGTTTGTTGTGTTGGATCATTTGTCTAAATTTGTGTTCTTAAAAGCCTTACAAAATGCGAACACTAGTAGCGTTATAAAATTTTTGCACCACGAGGTGTTCAATATGTTTGGTGTACCCCGTATAGTCCATTCGGACAATGGAAAGCAGTTCCTTGCTTTCCATTCCAAAATCTCCTACAAAAATATGGAATTCAGCATTTTAGGACGGCGAACTATGCACCCCAATCGAACGCGTCTGAGAGAGTTAACCGCCCGTTGTTGGCAGCAATCCGTTCATATCTAAAAACTGATCAACGCGATTGGGATTATCACCTGAGTGATATCGCTTGTGCCCTACGAAGTGCCGTTCATAGCTCTACCGGTGTATCTCCATACTTTGCGTTGTTTGGTTACAACATGCACGGTAGCAGCTATGAACTGGCGCAAAAATTGAACGCGAATTGTTGTTTCTCTCTCGGCGCGATCGATTGGAGTGCATCCGGAAACGAATACGAGATAACATCTTAAAATCAAATGAAAGATCCGCCAAAACTTACAACGTTCGATCTCGGAAGGTAAGATTCCTACCTGGTCAGGAAGTTTTTCGAACAAATTTTATACTGAGCGATTCTTCGAAAAACTTATCGGCAAAGCTGTATCCAAAATACGTTAAATGTCGTATAATTAAAAAAATCGGTAACCAAATGTACGAAGTTGAGAATCTGAACGGAAAAAAAATTGGAGTATTTCACGAGAAAGATTTGAAGCAATAAGCGAAGTAGGAAACAAGACGCGGAAATTGTACGAATAAACCAAATCATGTTCTCAATCTAGTTTCAAAAACATACGCCATTAATCCGAATATCTCACTTGTCCGTATGTACTTGAACCAATAAAAAAAAAAATTAAAAATAACACTAAGACATACCGCACTTATATTTCACGTTGTACCTGATCTTTGTGAATCATTGATTGTATTTGTTAAAATAAATTAAATTATTCCAATAAATTTCACATAGTACCTTTTAGATTCAAAAGTTAATCTAACGCACTATCTAAGCCTTAAAAAATGTATGGTTCCATAGCATAGTATCATGTTAATATCCCACAGAAATATTTTATGTAAATTCAAGAAAGAAAAAAAAAAAAACAAAACTCACCAGAACCTGATATCAATTAATATTCCGTGCAACCTCAACAAAAAAAAAAAACATTTTTTTAAAATAAAATCATATTTTTATTTCGCACATCACTATAAAATCCTAAAATGCACTTATTTTTTCTGTTTCTCACATTTTACCTGATGATTATCCTGATGATTCGTTTGCACTTGATATCTTCCCATTTCAAAAAAAAAAAAAAAACTGTGATACTTATTCTGCGATACTACTACCCGAACTGTGATAATTTATAAGATAAAACAAACAAAAAAATTCCATCTGTTATATAGCATGTTAGTTCCTAATATTTTATTATTTATTCGTTATATGTATAGTATATATATTTATTTATTTATTCGAACAATAGTTCTGTTATATATTTTTCTTTCTTTCAACGGTTAGTTTTTTAATTAATCCTTGTTAGTAACATAGTTGTTCACGCCTCACCAATCTCAACGGCAATCAAAGCATCAGCTGCTGCCCTTCAAGGTCAATGACCTTTAACACAAAAGAAAAATTGTGGCAGCATCTCTAAAGGAAAACCATCTTTCCGAGTAGCGAAGAGTTTACCGGTTCATCGTGAGTAATAGAGCTAAATCTGAAAAAAAAGAAAACAATAAATAAATAAAAGGAACTTAGAAAAAAAAATTAATACTCACCAGATGATTTGTGAAATATGGTAATTTTTTGTTTGCTACAGCGCAACGCCAGTAAGAAAAAAATCCTGATTATTGGTTGCCTTAGTAGCGTAGACACAGGAATAGGTTCCTCAAGTAGGTCATACATAAGCAATTGTAATGTTTATTGCTCCTATAAAGTATCTTCTGACAAATAAAGTTTCTACATTACCATGCCTTCAGGAAAAATAGTAATTGATGTGCTCAGCCACTTCCGCAATGGTAATTCCGAGCCGATTTGCAAGGCAAAACCAACGGATTCCATATATAATGCCCAAATTAATGGATATTGCTTTGCGCCTTAATTGCTCATCGTGATATCGTGAATATCTTGTCCGTTTGCGGAAGCTTCTTTGAATGCTGCAACGTCTGCTAGTAGTCGAAATTCTATTTGAAAATAGTCAACAGATATTATCTTGCACCCTTTTGGCACAATAAATGCTTGTCGGACAAGATTTCACTCTTCGCTTCTAATATCAAAATTTTGTAGGTTGGGGCTGGAGCTCCAGCAGCATTCCAGTTGCCGTTGCTCACCTTAGATATTAGGCCGGATATCTGAGAAACAGGAAAAAAAAAAAAGTAAATGGAACTTATGAAAAGAAAAAAAAAAAACACCCACTAGATGAAGTTTGGTTCATTGATAAGGATACCGCGCATCATAATACCAAGTCCTTTGCCAGTCACCAACGAAAATAATAAAAAAAAAAATCGTAATTCCCGTTGGATGCGTTGGGGTGCAACAAAAAATTTGCCTAGCAGTGGTTACGCATAGTAGCGTGCCATAACGACTTAACCCTAGCAGTAAATTTGCCCGGCTTGGGTAAGCGTGGGTAGCTTCCCCATGATATAGGTTCAGGAATCGTTGTTAGTAAAATGCTCCGGGCCAGCGAGTGAGTATATGAGGGCCACCTATAGATTGAACAAGAGAAATCGATAATACGTTTAATAAAATAAACTGAAATAAATTTATAAATAATTACATTTACCTAAATTTATAGAGTAAAGGTAAAACCGCATACAACTGCAGCGGAACTACACTTCACGACGCGGCAAAACATTCTTTGTATGAAACTTTATGAGCTATATCGCACTAAGCGGCAACTGAACTTCAGAAAATTTCAAACAAATTATTGTGAATCCTAGTTCCTGCAGTGCAGTTCCGCCTAGTGCGGTCTAACCTTAAAAGTACCGTACTTACCAATTTCTTTAGGGCAGACACACTAGTCGTTCGTCGTTCGGCGGCTAGTTGAAAAATGAATGAAATGAAATTGTGAATGGACAATAATTAAAGGCCTTCCACACTAGCCCACTATGTATTAATACATGTCCAAAAAGTGGGAAACAAATCATATAGAATAGTGTGGAAACAAAATATGAAAGCCCAGCCTACACAACCCGACATTCTATCCCACACGATTTGACATGTGTTAATACATGAATAGTTTTAGAAATGGTTCTAATTATGTCCCACATTCTATAACACTTTTTTTAAGGTTATGTATTAATACAAGCTATTTTGGAAGCAAAATATGAAGTCATTTCTTTCCCCCAAATTTGGCAGTCTTATATCTTGTATTAATACACAGTGAGCTAGTGTGGAAAGGCTATTACCCATTCCAAATGACAGATTGTCGCGTTCCGTGTTCAAGAAAATAAAATTATATTAGGAAATTTTAAGGGTACGTTTAAATATGAAGAAGCAATTAAGGTGGTGCTAGGCACGCGTCATTTCATAACGATTGGATAAAATTTCGACAAATAAGAAGCGGAAAGGCATAAAATAGAAGAAATAGACAATTTATGCCGGTTTTCACGGAAATTTAACCAAAATTAAGTATCGCTTTGGACGCGCAGGTATGCATCTTGGGCGACTACTGTCTTCATGCTTTTATTGGAGTATATACAACAAAAGCATGAATTTTGTTGTGGACGCCAAAACTACATGATTATACTTACTAGCTGGACCCAAATAGTTTATGTATTTAATTACAATATTTTTTTCTTGAACTTGGATATAGTGAGAACTGAGCCTTTAGTTTGGTAGCGTATCGTAGCGCCCTCTATAAGATAGATTGATCTGTTAGCGACATCTAGTGTTCAGATTGGAAGTGGTTAAATGGAGACATTATTTTCGGAATGTCAAACTAATAGCAATAAATGGAGAAATAAAAGGTCTACTACTACAAAGAAATTTGAATAGGAGTTTTTGGATGATGGATCGGACGATAGGAAAATACAAATATAAAAGAAAAAAAAGGTGGCATGATTCCTCTGCCAGTCCCGTATGACATTCAAAATCAATGTCATTTCTTTGATTCTCGAATAGCCGTTGATATTGAAATAAGTTATTTCAAATCCATAAACCATTGTGTACAGTCCGTTGGTCCTAAGAGTTCTTTTGTGTCAAATTCAAGACAAAAAAATACTTACTGGTGCGTATTTGTAACGTGTATTTACTGTTCCCTGCAATAAGCATCTAACTTTTTTTGCTAGGATTTTACATAGTGCCTTGATAAATTGCTCCGAATAATCCGACATAAAAACCTAATTATATTTACTTAAACAACAAATTTGGGTGAGTTTTAAAGAAGTTTGTATTGAAAGTATCTAAGCTAAGAGGGAAATTTTTATATAGGTTACAAATCTCAAATAAGTGACTTTCTGGCGGACCCAGTTGACTGCAGCGCGCTGGGCCGCCACACCATTTTATCGATTCCTGATTTTATTGATTCCCGTGATATTGATTCCTGTTGATTCTCGTAATTTTGCTTTTGCAACTGGTGACCTGGTGAATCCAACATTCGATTTGAAGGCGTTTTCATCTGGACCAGTTCCAATCCATTCATGCGGATACCTTCTAACCATATACGACATATACGCAGACGATCCGTGAATTGGGCAAATACCCCAGAAACCTAGCCAGTGAAGTATCGTCTGAGGTGTTCCAAAACAAACTTCCCTCAGTGGTGTCAATTTAACCTCCAAGGTATCAAAGCAATACCAGTTTCAACGTGAGTACCTGAAAAAATATAAAATAAAGAGAATCATTAGTCGAGAAAAGAAGTCACATGTATCGAGGCGTAAAGTTATTCAATGTTTCAATATAGTACCTAGGAGTTAAAAATAAGATACTTTCACCTAATTCACCTTTTTTTTAATTTTTGCTGAAATATTATCTATAAACTTACCAAAGTGTACTGAAGAAATTACAATTATATCCAGAAACCAGTTCCAGTACTTGGACATTTAAATTGTTGTTTGTTAATTTACTTTTGTTTTATAATTTACATCCTGTTTGGTAAATTTTGATGAGCGTTGAAGTGTTGTTTATATATATATATATTTTCATTTACATAAATAATTTTAAATAACGATTTGTAAACGAGGTAATATTTCTTCCGTTGGTCTGCCGTCGCGTTTAAGGTTACAGTTTAAGCAAATTACAACCACCTTCATGGAGCTCCATGCAGGCAGGGATTTCAAATCGAAATTTTCATTTATTTTTTGCTAAGCACCAAAAAGGGTGTTCTAAAAAGTTTTCGATAGTCTCGGTAGGAAATATCTCGTCATCACATTTATATTCTTTTTTTTTCAGTTTTATGGTTACATTTTTGTTTTGTGTCATACTAATTCTAAAGCTAAAGTTAAATTTATTTTTGATGTTTTCGAACTTTATAAATTTCATATAATACCTTTTTGCCAGTTAATTTTATGATATCAATAAAATGACATTTCACGCCATCATGGTTAAAATGTTGATGTTTGTTTGATTTCGAAGAACGAAATCATGATTGTTTGAAGACCACTTTTCAGGGGTGTGGATGGTAGCCCAGACTTTTTGGTGAAGATGAAGTGATCAGTCGACAATATTGGGGAAATCCAAATAATGCCAAAGGATTTCATGGTAGGGTGGGTATGGCACCGCTGCAAAGTCGTCCGCAGCGCCCTTGAAGTGGTGATATGTCCGTCCGCAGTCTTTTTTGATTTTTGTTCTTTCTCTGGCCTGATTTGTGTTTTGTTTGCAGGCGAGGTTATGTTTCGGGGGCAAGATCCCCCCCATTCCAGTGAGTTCAAGCTGAGCAACCGCAAGCAGGCCGAGCCCAACGCATCCTATCCTCTTGCCTCGCAACAAAGTTTTTGTTTATGCTATGAAAGGGAAAAATAAGGTTGCTTCGAAATTTTTTGTTTTTAAGATAAGAGTAGAAAACCAGCCAAAAATCAAAATCTTTCGTTCTGACAATGGTACCGAGTTCGTGAAAAAAGAAATGAGAAAGTGTTTTGAAGCACATCTGCACCCTTTTGTCCCGAGCAAAATGGTAAATCCGAAAGGATGAATCGAACCATTGTCGAGAAGGCTCGTTGTCTTTTGTTTGATGGTGGATTAGATAAGACTTACTGGGCAGAGGCAGTTAACACAGCTTCTTATTTAATAAACAGGACACCAGTTAAAAGTTTGCAAAACCGTTGTCCGGAGGAGGTCTGGTCTGGTGTAAGGCCAGATTTAACTCATTTGCGTGTCTTAGGCTCAGTTGGTATGATCTTGGTTCCGAAACAGAAGCGTCGTAAGTTTGATGTGAAATCCATCAAGTGCATCATGGTTGGTTATGCGGAAAACACTAAGGGATAATGAATGTATACCTAATCCAGCTGATGAGACAGTGAATATTACCAGAGAAGTAAAGTTCTTAGAAGACCGTCGCTTTAATGATGAGAATTTTTGTGTCGAACCAAAGGAGTAGGTGGACATTTGTCCTTCTATAAAGAGAATTCTGTTGCTGTTGATGTTGGCGAAGTTGTTGGCGCTGCTGCTGTTGAGGAGAACAGTGGAGACGAAGAAACGATGGTAAAGTCTGCCGTTGATGTTGGTGTTGTCGAAGTTGTTGCTGCTGATGCTGATGAGGAGAATAGTGGAGACGAAGAAACAATGGTGGAGTCTAACGTTGATGTTGTTGATGGCGATAACGAACCATTTAGAACTGCAACTGAAAGTGATTCTGACCTAGATGAATCTTTGTCATCTGATTTCTTACCATCGGGATTAGTATTCAGTGGTGACGAGCCTGTACGACGTTCATCACGAGTACAAAAGCCAACAAAATTTGAGAATTATGTAACGTTTGTCAACTCTGGTGCTGAAGATGATGACCCTGAATCATATGATGAAGCGATTACTGGACAGAATGCCGCAAATTGAAAGAAAGCTGTAAAGGAGGAATTCGATTCATTGTAGCAAAATGAAACCTGGGATGTGGTCGACCTACCAGCCGGTAAGAAGGCGTTAAATACAAAATGGGTATTTAAGTACAAGGGAGATATAAGCGGTGGAGTTGTTCGATATAAGGCGAGATTAGTCGCAAAAGGGTGCGCTCAACGCTGAGGGTAAAATCAGTTTAAGCTACCTGGCCTCAAACAAGATGCCAGCAGATATTATGAATAAGGCGTTACCATCTCCAGGACTTATTGAACTTATAAAAGCATTTGGTTTATAGAAAAACTAGTTTTTAGTGATGATGTTGAATGTAAAAACATAATTCGAGATAAATTGGCATCACTTGTGTTATTTTGATTTTGTAATAAAGATGGATACTTTCCATTCGCTTTTTGCTTATTAACAAGTCTAGACGTGTTTTTTCTTTTGAAACCTTTTTAATTTTTCAGAATAATCTGCGATTTCAACAGTTATCATTTTCAAAATGTAGGAGGTGAGACACAAGTCAAAAAAGTGGACTTTTACGCTAATTAACGTATCTTGTTAACGGCTTGGCAAAACACTTTGAAAATTGAAAAATCATAAGACTAACTTCAAGTTAAAAAATAAAAAAATCCTATCACACAGTTTCGGAGTACCAAATACGCAAACCTTCAAATGGAACAAACCAATTCTCGGGCGACGATATGGTTACTGACTTAACTGACAATTTTCGATATATCTGACGAATTACCGATCATTTGGCAACACTTTGTGAATGACATAAGGGCCACGATATTTTTGTATGAACTTCTTATTTGTAACAGGTGAAATATCAACATGCTAAATAAAAACGAAATCACCAACTGAGTACTGCTTTGCCGGTCGACTGTGACTTAAGAAATACTTTAAGCTATAATCTTGTGATTTTTCAATAGCGTTTGAAGCCTCTTTTCTAGATTTTTCCAAATCACGATCTTCCTCATTGCAAAACTTGTCTTCCAAATACTCGGTTAACTCGTCAATGATTATACCTCTTTGATTGACACCGAATAATAATTTACTAGGTGATTGCTTGGTGGTACTATGAATGGTATTGTTAATGGCATATTCAACTTGGGACAACTTTTATGACCAATCCGAATGTAGGATTGGTTCAGACAACTTACTAAGCATTGCTTTTAGTATACGGTTGACACGCTCAACCTGGCCATTTGCTTGTGGCGAAGCGACGGCTTCTTTTATAAGATCCACGTTGCATTTAGTAAGAAATGCTTGGAACTCACGAGTTGGAAAACAAGTGCCACGATCTGAAATTATTCGTCTAGGACAACTGTAGTAGGTAAAGTATTTGTCTAATGCACAACAAACTTCTTTTGGGCTTGTTGATTTGACTGGATAAAGTCGAACAAATTTGGTAAATGCATCAATAACTACTAGGACATGCTTTCGATGGACATGCAATTGATGCCAGAGGACCAAAATGATCAATGCGGATTGTATCGAAAGGGATTGGTTTCTTTGGTATATTATATAAGTTATGTTCATTTGAACGAGCTGGTGGCGTATACATAATACATTTAATACAATTTGTATAAAAGAATCAATTTTATGCCTCATATTTGGAAACCAATAATTTTGCCGTAGCAACTGTCAGTACCTAAGTGACCTATTTGTTCATGAACCATGCAAATTACATTGTCTCGCATTTCACTAGGTACACACAAAAGTAGATGTTCTGAACTGTCCCCGCGAAAAACTAACCCATCATGCAACTCAAACCTGTCGACCCATTCCGTTTCCAATTTTGTTCTCATGTCTTCTATCCACCTATCACGACTCTGTGCTACCTGAGTCTGGAAATCCAAATCATCACTATCGATAGTTGCAAGCAAATGGCATACAGTAGGGGTTACATCATTTTGTACTTGAACTTCATAATTGGGATCATCGTTTGGAAAACATCGGCTAAGAGCATCAGCATGTCCCATAGAAACTCCACTATGATGCTGAATTGTATAATTAAAGTTTTTCAATTCAAGGGCCAATTCAGCAATTCGTGGATTCACATGTCTTTTATTCAGGAACATTGTGAGTGAATTGCAATCAGTTATTATTTTAAATGGGATTCCCTCCCATTTCCCAATTCTTGAAATGATGGTACAAATTTTCGGAAGTAGGAAAATAACCAATGCATGAATGTAATTCCTGTTTGGTCTTCGGCATTGGGTAATTTTTAATAGCACTAATATGAGCATCAGTGGGCCGAATACCAGAAGAACTTACTACATAGCCGAGGTGTTCAATTTCATCGTAAGCAAATTTACATTTAGCTAATTTTATTTTTAACCCCATTTCATATACCCTACTCAAAACTTCTTTTACTGTCTCTACATGAGATTCAAAATCAATCGAAGCAATCAAAATGTCATCTATATAAATAATTATTTTGCCTGAGTCAATTAAATCACAAAAAATGTTATAAACAAATCTCTGAAAATTTGCAGGGGCATTTTTTAATCTGAATGGCATCTTTAAGTACTAAAAGTGTCCATGCGATGTTACAAAAGAAGTGAAATTTATTGAATCTTCATGCATCTTAAGCTGATTGAATCCATCTTTCAAATCAAGTAAAGTATATCAACGTTTGCCTGCCGTATATTCAATACAGTCCTCAATTAACGGTAATGGAAAGTTATCGCGAATTGTTTTTTTATTTAGTGTCCTGTAATCAATGCACATACGTACATCACAGTTCTTCTTTTTAACTAAGACAATTGTTGAAGCATGGGGGGACTGACTTGGCCTAATAATTTTTCTTGATAAAAAATCATCGGTTATTCTTCGAACCTCTGCTCGATCTTGAAATGATAAACGACGTGGTGCACAATGGAAAGGAGTATAATCAGTCAACCTTATTCTAATTTGATAATCAGCTGTCCCCTGTGAAAGGCCCTCTGGATTTAAATAAAACTCAGTAATAACTGAACCAATAATCTCAGATTTAGCTTTCTCTAATCGAGGGCAAATATCAACTTCGTGATATGGTCCACCTACATCAATAGAACACATTTCCATAAAACTACTCTCAGCACAATCGATAGGCAATTCGCACTCTTTTTCAGCCATTTCAGCTCCACATTTTTTTGCCGCCATATCTTGAAAGATTGTCTGTCTACTAGGATCACCAACCACTTTTTCTACATTATTCAAATCAGGTGCACTACAACAGGTTTGGTTTGCATTTAACAGATATCAAAAGTATTCATAAAGTCACGTCCAAAAATTATCGGTGTCATAATTGTTTCATTTGGTGTAACTAAAAAGGAGACGAATTTAATTTTGTTACGGAACTGAACTTTACATGAAATCATACCATAAGTATATATCCTATGATTTCCCAAACCGCAGAATCTAGTTGGTACAGATACGTTTAATGATTTAATGAAGATTGGAACACTCGAACGTTGTATGAAACTGATTGGACTACCAGAGTCAAAAAGAGATAAGAAACTTATAAATCTAGTGCATCTGGTTTGATCACAACAATAAATGAAAGCCACCCTTACCTTTTCCATAAATAGTATATTATCATTATTATCATCATCGAATGTTGGGTCAAATGATAAGGCAGCGACAGCATGTAACTTCTTCTGTTTAGGCATCGGGCAATCTTTGTGGAGGTGTCCCATCTTGTACGAATTGGTCTTTGACATGCGTGCTGTTAATTCATCGCTGCCTGAAAGTGATATGACTCCTCCTGTACTTGAGAGCGCAAATGATTCTATGGGACAAATCTTCTTCCGCACTCGTGCAGTTGCCAGAGTTCTGAAAGATCTCGATATACACAAATCCGCTGGCCCGGATAGTATCCCTCCCATTGTTCTGAAGAGGTGTTCTTCAACGCTGGCAAAACCACTGCGTAAGCTTTTCCATCTGTCCTACTCTACTGGTCTCTTTCCGAGTGGATGGAAAACAGCAGTTGTCCAGCCTGTCCCTAAAAAAGGCGTGTCTTCTTCCCCCTCCAACTATCGGCCAATTGCGCTTACGTCCCTTCTTTCCAAGGTCATGGAAACGCTGATTAATTTTCAGCTAAAGAAATATCTCGAAGAACGAAAGCTTCTTAATGACCGGCAGTACGGCTTTCGTAGCAATAGGTCCACTGGTGATCTGATGGTATATCTCACCGAACAGTGGAACACATCTTTACATCGTTTTGGAGAAAGTAAGATTATTGCCCTTGATATTTCAAAAGCGTTTGATAGAGTTTGGCATCAAACTCTCTTATCGAAAATGCGTGCATTTGGTATCGATGAATCTCTTCTTCGTTGGATTAGAAATTACCTTTCGGACCGTTCAATACAAGTTGTATTGGATGGTTTCAAGTCTGAAATTCACAAAATAAATGCTGGTGTGCCCCAGGGCTCCGTTTTGTCTCCGACTCTCTTCCTTATATTCATAAACGATCTTTTATCTGAAACCATTCAATTGTTTCGCTGATGACAGTACCCTCAGCTTCTCATATTCGTTTACAGATTCTCATCCATGTCCTTCGGTTGTGGAACTTGAACGGCAGCGTATGATAAGCTCACTAAATTCTGATCTCGACAGCATTGTCCATTGGGGAATAAAAAATCGTGTAGAATTTAATGCTTCAAAAACTCAATGCTGTCTACTGTCGTTAAAACGAAACCCACCCCCCATGCCACTATCCATGAGTGGCACTTGCATTGAGGAAACCGAAAAGCTTTCAGTCCTCGGTATGTGTGTCACAGACCACCTTTTATGGAACGACCAAATATTCGACATCGCCAAAAATAGTGCTAAGTGTTTAGGTTTTCTCCGTCGATGCAAGAAATTTTTCTCCCCTTCTGATCTGGCTGTGATCTACAAAGCCTTTATTCGTCCAAAACTTGAGTATAACTCTCACATTTGGGCAGGTGCTCCAATAACCCACTTGAGTTTATTGGATAGAATTAAAAAGAGAGCTCTTAAAATGATAGGTGAAAGAACTATAACGGAAACATTCTCATCTCTTGAGCACCGTCGAAATGTTTCATGTCTTTCGTTATTTTACCGTTATTTCCATAAACAATGCTCTAGTGAAATAGCCAGTTGCATTCCTCCCCTTAAACAATTCAACCGTAATACTCGCGCTTCTAGGAATGCCCATCAGTTTACCCTTGAGCCCAATTTCGGACGTACTGTTAAGTACAGAGATTCTTTCTTTAGTCGCACTACTCGAATGTGGAATGCTCTACCCAGCTCAATTTTCCCCTCCCATTGTGATCTACAGACGTTCAAAACCAATGTGCATCGGTATCTCCTTTTAAATCCCCTCCAATCTACCTAATCGCTCGTGCTGTGTTTATCATCTTAAGGGTAGTCACAACCCCTTTTGCACGCGCTTAATATAAAAAAAAAAAAAAAAAAAAAAAAAAAAAAAAAAAACTTTGGTAATGCCCAAATTGTGAACAATTATAACAACTGATTTCTCCTTTCGTTGTGGTATCGGCAGTGGCTTTTAATTTTTTTTTGTATTATTATTATTGTTTATGTATCTACGATTATACATCCACAGATATTTATATAACTATCTTAACCTAAGTATTTGTACATACATACAAGAATTACAGATAACTCAAGGAGACAATTAATTTACATTTGAAAGCATCCCGAGACATAATTAAATCAAAATTATCATCAAAAATTAAATTAAATATTTTAATGCAACAAGTTATTGGATCACGTGAACCATTGGAGTAGGTTCCCACAAAAAGGGTCTTGATCTTAATGACCTCTGAGGTGCATAAATATTAAAATGAAGCAATAAATTCCCACAATCAAAATAAAATAAATCGGGTGGCACAACGGCTCATGAAGAACCAGGTCCTAGTGACTAACAACTCGTAACCATTCCTGTGTGCGCCTGTCGACAGGAATGGAAGGGACCTACAATTTTATGCCGAATCCGAGGGGCTAGACGAGAAGCACTTATTGGTGACAAGTGATACTCTTGGAGGATTTGTCAATTCCTCGCAAGAGGCAGTAGCCCTGAAAAAAACTTTTTTAGTTTAGGCTGGGAAGCGAACCCAGGACCTCCAGAGTGACAGTCGAACGCACTGACCATTACGCTACGAGCTACTACATTACACTTCCCACTATCAATGGTAGAAAAAAAAACGTCACGAACAATCATGACACAATACATTTTACGTCTGATTTCTAAAGATTGCAAGCCTAGCAATAAACATTTCGCATATGAATGCCGGTCATTACGATAATTTTCATAGAAACGATGTAGATCAAAACGCAAAAAATTTTTCTGAACTTTTTCAATTCTATTGATGTTTTTGGCAAATGGAGGATTCCAAACTTATAGGATTCCAAACGTATAGGGCGAACTAAGGAACAAAACAAAGCTTTCAAAGTGTATGGATCCTTGTACTCTAAAGAAATTATTTTCAAAAAGCCAAGTGTTGAGCTGGCTTTCGATACTAACCGGTTTATATGAAGATCAAAAGTCAATTTACCATCAAAAAGCACACCCAAATCTTTGAATTCTTTAACGATTATTATTGACTTATTTGACAGAGTATATGAAGGAACTATATGAAAAAGAGTTCTGTTATAGAGCATACATGCACACTTATCTATATTAAGCTGCAGATCATTTAAAGCACACCATTTCGAAAAATTATCGAGATCGTATTGTAAAAAAGACCAGTCTTGTATGTTAGATACTACAGCATAGAACTTTATATCATCAGCAAACATCAAGCAACGACAAAAGCGAAGTATATTTGGCAAGTCATTTACAAGGAGTAAGAATAGGATAGGACCCAAATGGCTTCCTTTAGGAACACCTGAGCTTACCACAATTGATTTTGAAAAAACGTCACCAATAGCCACGGTCTGCTTCCTATCGTAAAGATAAGAAGTCAACCACTTAAAAATACAACCAAAAAACCGAAAGAACTAATTTTCTTGAGTAAAACCTCAATATTGACTCTGCTCAACGCCTTGACGAAATCAGTGTTAGCTACATGAATCTGTTTATGATGTTCAAGAGAGTTTATACAAAAGTTAGTAAATTCTACCAAATTGGTGCAAGTCGATCTTCCTTTCAGGAAACCATGTTGGAAATCATTAATTTTATAGCTTATTTCTTTTGTAAGTTTATCTTTATATAATTCATCTAAAATCTTGGGTAAAGTTGAAAGCTTGGAAATTGGTCTATAATTTGAAACGTTATCTTTTTTGCCATTCTTGAAAACAGGGTTAATACATGAAACCTTCCACTCTTCAAGAAATATTCCATTTGACAGCGACTTGTTGAACAAAATGAGAAGTGGCTCAGAAAGTGATGAAGCACAATATTTTAAGACATTGGGATAAAACCCTAAAATGTCAGGTTTTACTGAAAGTTCTATGTTAGCCAAGGAGTAAAGCACTTCATCAAAATTCAACTGGACCGTACTACAATTTGTTAAAGTATCTAATGAGTCAAAGTAATCGTCATTTGCAGCACAATTATTTGATGAATTATAGATACCTTGAAAATAATCTGCGAACATATCCACAATTTCTTTTGGATCTGAAGACACCCGATCGCAGTACTTCATAGTAGTTGGAACACCAGTACTCTTACGCTTTGAATTTACAAAGTTCCAAAACAATTTAGGATTATTTTTCAGGTTATGCTCTAAGGATTGAACGTGTGAACTATATAAGAATTTTGAAAGAAACAAGAACTCTTTTCGCAATCTACTGAAAACACCATAGCTTTCCGGAGACTGGGTCTTTTTGAAATGCTTATGTGCTTTAGTTTTTGCATTTTTCAAATTGATAAGCCGGGAACAATACCAAGGAGGATGGGAATTTAAGTGTTTTTTTTACACGTGGAACATATTCATTTAATATACACTTAAAAATTGTTGAAAATTTAAAAAAAATCTCACTTACCGACATCTCCTGAAATTCAGTGACCCAATTTACATCATCGAAAGCTAATTTCATGTTAAAGATATTAGCAGCATTAAACTTATAATATGGATTATTTATATTAGTATATGAATTAATATTCTTGAAATTGTAATTGACAACTTTAAAACCAATAACATTATGATGAATTGAATTTTATAAAAAAGGAGAACAATTTTCTAAAACTACATTTAAATTTTCAGATACAAAAACAAGATCAAGTAATCTATTTATAGAGTGAATTCTATCATTAATTTGTACTAAATTTAAAAAAAAAGGTAATCAATAATACATATTTCAATATCAGACGATAAATGCAAAGGAAGCATCTTAATTTCATTACAACGAAGCCATTTTAAGGAACCTAGGTTAAAATCACCAATAACACAAATATTTGAATTTTCGTTCTCGAGCCTACAAATGATATTTTCAATATTATTTAAATGTTTTTCATATACAGATAGACTGCTACCAGGTGGAATGTAACTGAGGAATATCAGCAAGTCTTCAGTCGAAGAGTGATTCGAATTGATTCTAACGCATATTTGCTCAATATTCGATTTTGATTCAATGTATTTTATATCAATTTCAACAGCAGTAGCAATTAAAGTGCGACGAACTGCTAGTAACAAACTACCACCGCGCTTTTTATCCACGTCAAAACGATCGAGACGATATACTGAAAAATGAGAAATATTTATCAACTCTTCCGTCTTTATGTGCTCATGCATCCAGGTTTCAGTAAATGCAATCAGATCGTATTCGCAAGCATCAATTATTACGAAGAGGTCACTTAATTTTAAACAAAATCCTCCCATGTTTTGGTAGTAAACGCTAATATCACCAAAATTACCAGTTACGAATGTTTTGGGGGCCTTAGGTAGTGAAGGTATAACCGTTGATGGTAGAGGTGACTGGAGGCAAGCTGAAGAAACTTTAGTACTAACAGCATAGGTATTAGAAGGTATAATTGGTGAACCATAGGGTAAGTCCACTAAACAGTGATTACTTCCGTTGATTTCAATCCGTCTGCATTGTTGACTGATTGTTGAACGATCAATGTTTTCTGCACTTCGGAGTTTGGGGCTATTGAAAAATCGTTTTTTGGAAATAAAATAAAATGCTTTACTCTCATACCAGGTGGCCAACTATCAGCTGAGAGCATTTTTCCAGAGAATTGAGATGGTATTCCGATTTTAAAATTAATAAATTTCCAATGCGTAGCGGTAGTAGATTTTTTTTAGAAGCTTATAGCAAGAAATATCATCAATTTTAGTACCAGTTCTTTCACTCACAAACGATTTTATTTCATCTTCTGTATTATTAATTGAAAATTTAGAAATGTGAAACCATATTTTATTTTCAGCAACAATTGTCACGTTAGAATTAATATTTTCAGCACCGTTTCCAACAATAGCAGGGATAGAATTATTTTGTAAAGGATTTCGAATTTCTTTAGTGTCAGATACTGATTTAAGATCATCTTGAACTAAATTAACAGGGACAGAACTAGAAATAACACTTTTATGAGATGTTTGGCCTTGGGTATTACGAGGGACTTTATCCATTATGTTATTATAAGGGACATTTTTAATCGCTAAGGCATTAAACTGGTTATTTAGCACATCAAATGATTTTTTCAGGTCAATGAGAGCATTGGAAATATCTAAAATTTTACTTTTTAATTCACTATCACCATCCGTGCAAATGTCACAATAAAATTTTATATTTTTATTATTTTGAGAATACTGAATAAATCGTCTTGTATTTTTGCACATAACTTATGGAAGCTTTTACCACAATTCCCATAGCATTTTATATGATCACTCTTTATAAGGGTAAAACAAGCAGCACATCTTTCCATTTTGAAATAAAATAGAAAAAAAAAAAAAATGTTTGTTCCTAGTTTACTGCTTAGTCCCGATCTACATTGCCCGATATTTCCACGAAGATTTTTCCAGAAATCGTGTGAAATGTACACACAGAACGATTTTTTCCATGAGATTTTTTCTTTGTCTTCTTCATTTTTTTATTTCTGTGCTCTTCATTTTGCATTGATATTCACTCACACCATCAACCCAATGGCACACTGACACCGAACACACACAAAAAACTGGAAAGAGGGCGAAAGAGAACATAAACAGACTGGAAAAATCGTCTGAGTTTTGTGGTACAAACGATTTGATCCCTACCCCTCACTTTTCACTCCCTTCACCACGAACTAAAGATCGGCACTGGAAAAATCGTTCAATGTAGACCGGGACTTAGTATATACAATAACCCTATAATTTCCACAAACTTCCACTGGAAAAAAGGTTTCAGGTATTCAATAATGTCAAAAACAGCTGATACACTCGATCCACAATCTACTTATACACTTTAACAATATGATTTGATGTTGATGTTGACATTGAGTCGATGAGTATGATAAAAACAGCTTTGTTGATTATATGGTTGTGCCATGCAAAGATAAACCAGACGAATAGAATTTTTAGAGTAATATCATAAGACAGCTTGGCAGAAAAATACTAAAATGAACTTACCCGTAAAGGTAAAACAAAAACTTTGTTATTGTTTTGTCAATCGCACTTTGTCTGTGATGATGATGATAAATGTTTTTTATTCCTTAAGTTGCGATATATATGTATGTACGTATTATGTATATATTAACAGCACAGGCACTCAAATTAAACGGGCAAAAAGAGATAGAAAACTTTACGGGAAATGATGGCAGACAATTTAATTTATTTTCACTCAATGCAAATGGAATTGCTTTAGTTAATTTTTACTTTAAAATTTAAAATTTTATCACAAAATTCATTAAATTAATAACAAATTGTATTGCCAAATAGTTTGTCAACCAAAAAATGCAAAATATTTATTTTTCCTGATAGTTAACTGATAAAAAAAAACAAAAAATCTCGGAAGCTAAATGTCAACGCAGGCAGCCGAAAAAATTTAGGTGTGGCAGTATTATTGATTTTGATTGCCCTTGAACGGCGTTGTTCGTAACGATCTGTACGACGCACGAGATCATCTATGGAACTTGCACCATACAACATTGTAACACCATTACTACACCATGGCCACCACATAGCTCAAACAGGATTCGTTATTCCTCAATGTACGAGTCCTTAATTGGCGATATATCTCCTGTCGTGTAACAGTTCTTTTGACAGGCTTTTTACCAACTTTACGATATCATGTGTCATTAAGCGCGACCCTAAAATTTGCAAATCAGAATGTCGCGTCAGGCTTCGGGGTTTGACAAGATAGGAATTTGATAGAATAAAAGATCTGTTTCTTTAAATTAATTTCTTATAATTTGCTAACGGAAAATGGAGAAGCAAGTGTCTCTGTTTTTATTTTATTTTTTGGGGTGAAAAAATTTTAATGTTTGTCGATGAATGCATGATAAGAAAAAAGTGAGTGAATGAGTCGCACGAAATTGCTTTACCGAGCATTTAGTTCAGAACTGTAAGTTATATTAGGACGACTCATAGATCCATTTATCTATTAAAAAAAAAAACATTTGGAGGGACATATTATGGGTGTATACAAATTTTAATCTTGTAGGTATAGAAGGCATTATCATGCAATCATGTAACCATGAGCGAGTGCGAGTAGATGACAGAGTAGTAACGCACCTAAAAACTAGAGGGCATCTCATTAAGTTAAGAGATTTTTCATCGAAAAAATATTTAGTTTTAATATTTATACCTACACAATACACATACTAGAAAAGTAGAAACAAAACAAATTAATTAAGGATGAATTTATTCACTATTGATCAACTTGCTGAAAACTACAAGGTTGGCCAACTCAAAAGTTGACTTCAAATCCGTAGTTGAACTGAAAGTTGAAAAATGCTTTAATTCACTATTTTGAATCTGAACTCCAGAGTTGAAATTCAAAAGTTGACCCACCTGCAGTTTCACATTGAACACAATGCTGTAGTGACCTGTTTATTGAAATTGTACACCTGTTCTTATTTTTGGTCTGGGAAAGGCACCATTTTTATAAACAAATTTCAATTATAAAAAAAAAAATAAGAAACCAAAGAAACTCATGCGGTCCTCCATCTTAGTACTAACTCACCCGACAATGCTTGATTTAGGTGAGCGGTCGAGAACTGAATAGCATGAATAAATAGACAGAAATAAGAAAATCCAAAGTTTATCAACTCTAGAGTAGAAAATCAAAACTTGAAAACGTCAATGTGAATAAAACGTGAAGTGAATAAAAACTATTTCTCAAGTTGACTGTTAAAATCCCAAAGTTATATTCAACTTTGAGTGAATAACTTTGTAGATGTTGCAGAATCTGTGCATTCTCCCGTCTGCATTTGCAAAGACGACTTTAGAGTCATGCCTTTTTTTGAAATTAAATGAGTGCGAACGAGAACAAAATGTGAACTCACCTTCGCAAAATTCTAACAAATTTCGATAAGTCATGGCTCAAAAGTCTTCGTGCAAAAGCAGACGCTGAAAATGGACTGGAAAGTAGGTACTTATCATAAACAGAACTTACTTTTTTCCCTGCCTATCATCGTATAGTGCATACCTAATAAGCTATTATATCAAAATATCATAAAAATAAAAATACTCTGGTATCAGATGTACGCAAACAGGAGTAAATTCACTCTCTGGAACCTAAATTCATACTTAATCGAACACGTCCAAGGAAGGTTCTGACAAAACAGCTGTGAAGAATCAAACATTTTTATTTCTTTTAAAATGAAACAAAATATAGAATTGATTTCACAGGAAATTGATTAATTTTATTGTTTTTGGTAATGTAAAGAATTCAAATTTGATTCAATCAATACAACTATTAATATCTACAATGTGCTGGAATAATCAAAATGAAAATACTGTGGTGTATATGCCCAGTTATGTAAACAACCACACATTAGTACAACTTTTCGCGCCATCTATGAGTGAAATAAATAATTAAATCCATCACGGTTGGTGTCCAGCATCGTTCGTACTGGAATATTGACGAAACCTTTTTGGAAAGCACCTTCAAGCAGACCCTAAAAAATTCTAGAACCCTTTATTTTCGGGTATAAATACAGGGGCACCAGTCCGAAAGCGGCAGTTTGATTTTGATAAAGAGTTGCATACTTGTGCTTGGTTATAATAAAAGTAACAGAAGAAAAAGTATTTGAATTAAAAAGCGTTTTATTTTGTGAATTAATTGCAGTTTCAGTTTGAATAAAGGAAGTAAGTTTTATTTGCGAACCCATAGTAAAATATTACAATACATAATTATGTATGCAATTTATTTTGAAGAATCTCCGTACGAAGTAGGTACTGGATGTTGAACCACAATTAAAAAAACTCATATTAACTAGATAATTTAAAGGCTGATGTGGTTGCATTTATTTATCGATTCACTCAGATAAATAAAATATTTAGTTTTTTTTCATGATACAAATTATTGAAAGAGTTTTTTGAAATAAGTAATGTTAAATTGAATAAAAACTTTCGCACCCAAATAAAATCCAACCACAACAAAAATGAAATGAGAATTGTGAACTGTCAAAGCGAAGCCAGAATAGGAAATAGATCTATTCGGGCGTTGGAGCTCGCGCTTACGTTATTTACGATCAGAAGCGGCGCAATGCCTTAGGTAACATTTCGGGTTGTTTCATACAAATTCATTGTTTCTATTCAATATGTCAAAGTCGAGCGACCTAACGCGTGATTGTGATTTGGCTATAATTGTTAGTGGAATTAAGCCCCCTGATTGAAAGCCTGATACAAGCATTATCTTGTGTACTGTTCGGCGCATATATGTTTCTACTGCCGAGAGAGGGTTACCACAGGTCAAATTATTTATGAAAATAAAAATAGGTAAATTTGTATCATTTTAAAAATTTAAATTAAACCGATTCATTGAGTAGATATAGCTTTTAAATTTTGCAAAACAAAAACGGAACAAATATTTATTTCCTGCATTGAGATAAATATGGAAAAAGAAAACAATTTTAATTCACTTGACAAAAAAAATATATTTATTTAAAATTTATTTAATTTATATTTAGAATTGCAGTACAAATAAAAATTATTTAATCATTTCTTATTATAAATAATTTAACAAAAACAGATAAACTTTATTCATATTCGTCGATTGTCTTTTTTTTATTTCTATATAAAAAAAAAAATACACCGGATCCCACAAATAAAAATGATTCCGTCAGAATTAAATTTGATCGCAGTGGTAACTCTGATTAAGCATGACATCCAATTTCGGTTCTATAACCCATCAAACACAAGCCCGACACAAGCATAATAATTGTGTGAAGCATTTATTTCGATGAATTTGCCTCAGCGAAGTGATGTCAGCCTTATTTGTTTCTTTAAGACCTGTGAAGTGGTGGTTATGCAAACATAATTTTAATCATCCTCTCAGGCGCATGCGCGGGAAGTAATAATTCCGATTATTTGGTCCTAGCGAAATATTGCACACTCATCATGAAAGCATTGAAAGCTGGTACTTCGAATGGTAAGTAGTATTGATGTGAAAATAAGCTACTGCTGGCTGAATTATTCACAAACGAGGTGACCATAGTATAGTTTATGTTTCATCGTTAAAAAATATTGTCACGTTAAGAAATTCTAATGTTTCCAAAAATTATCTTAGTATGAAGCTTTCATTTCTCAGTAGTTTTTTAATTACATTTTAAACGTTTTTTAATATCTATACCTACTACACAGCTACTTTCAGTTGAAAAAACTTAATAATGGTTGTTATAGTTTATGTTTTTTATTTTGGCAAATTAGTATTTTTAAATAAGATACAAATTAAAATTGTCAGTAAATGGTTCGTGTACAAAATGAAAAGTACATATTTCAAGTGGTTCCAATTTGGCACTCATTTTTCATATGCCAGGCTAGCTCAATACCTAAGGTGCCCGACTCTCAACCCAACCATCCTCGGTTCAAATCTCGCAAAATCCATCAAGTAAGTAATGTGTTTTTTTCAATTATTGTGCATTAAATTCCAGAAGAAAATCATTACTTGCGTGAAAATAAAGGAGAAAATGTAGAAATAAAAATAAAGAAAAGGCTTCTCCTAGGCCTCGACAACCTTTAATAAGGATTTTTAGATGTGCCTATCGAAATACTTGAACAAAACTACACTACTACATTTGCAATGTTTGAGTGTAGTTTTGTTCTATAAGGCCTTAGCGAAATAAATTGAGTACTTCCAATAAACCTGTAAATGATTGCTTAAATGCCTTTCGAGGTTCTCAATGTGGGCCAAATGTGTTTCTCTAAGGCATTATAAAGTCAAATTTGCTGATTAGGAAATAACTTCGATAGACCCTTCCAGAAGTTAAATTGTTAGTTGGGGTAGTAACAGCGGATGTCTTAGTAGCAACAACAGCAGGCAAACCAAATGATTTGGTGGCAGCGGGTATTCCGGCAGCAACGACATCAGGTGGGACAATGACAGCAGGAGCCCCAATGGCAGCAACAGCGGGTATATTATTAACAGCACCAGCAGGCAAAGCACGTGAATTGGTGCCTGTGGGTGCTTCAGCATTAGTTAATCGTGTCACTCTGATAAATAAAATATTTAGTTTTTTATTGATACAAATTATTGAAAGAGTTTTTTGAAATAAGTAATGTTAAATTGAATAAAAACTTTCGCACCCAAATAAAATCCAACCACAACAAAAATGAAATGAGAATTGTGAACTGTCAAAGCGAAGCCAGAATAGGAAATAGATCTATTCGGGCGTTGGAGCTCGCGCCTACGATATTTACGATCTGAAGCGATGCAACGCCTTAGGTAACATTTCGGTTTGTTTCATACAAATTCATTGTTTCTATTCAATATGTCAAAGTCGGAGCGACCTAACGCGTGATTGTGATTTGGCTATAATTGTTAGTGGAATTATGTCAATTTATTTTGTTTCTGTAAGCCCCCTGAGGAAAAGCCCGATACAAGCATTATCTTGTGTACTGTTCGGTGCATATATGTTTCTACTGCCGAGAGAGGGTAACCACAGGTCAAATTATTTATGAAAATAAAAATAGGTAAATTTGTATCATTTTAAAAATTTAAATTAAACCGATTCATTGAGTAGATAAAGCTTTTAAATTTTGCATTTATTTCCTGCATTGAGATAAATATGGAAAAAGAAAACAATTTAAATTCACTTGACAAAAAAAAAAAAATATATTTATTTAAAATTTATTTAATTTATATTCAGAATTGCAGTACAAATGCAAAATTATTTAATCATTTCTTATTATAAATGATTTAACAAAAACAGATAAACTTTATTCATATTCGTTGTTTGTCTTTTTTTTTAATTTCTATACAAAAAAAAAAAAATACCCCGGATCCCACCAATAAAAATGATTCCGTCAGAATTAAATTTGATCACAGTGGTAACTCTGATTAAGCATGACATCCAATTTTGGTTCTAGAACCCATCAAACACAAGCCCGACACAAGCATAATAATTGTGTGAACTCTGTCAGAAGCATGCGCGAGAAGCATTTATTTCGATGAATTTGCCTCAGCGAAATGATGTCAGCCTAATTTGTTTCTTTAAGACCTGTGAAGAGGTGGTTATGCAAACATAATTTTAATCATCCTCTCAGGCGCATGCGCGGGAAGTAATAATTCCGATTATTTGGTCCTAGCGAAATATTTCACACTCATCATGAAAGCATTGAAAGCTGGTACTTCGCATGGTAAGTAGTATTGATGTGAAAATAAGCTACTGCTGGCTGAATTATTCACAAACGAGGAGACCATAGTATAGTTTATGTTTCATCGTTAAAAAATATTGTTACGTTAAGAAATTCTAATGTTTTCAAAAATTATCTTAGTATGAAGCTTTCATTTCTCAGTAGTTTTTTAACTACATTTTAAACGTTTTTTAATATCTATACCTACTACACAGCTACTTTCAGTTGATGTTTTCTATTTTAACAAATTAGTATTTTTAAAAAAAGATACAAATTAAAATTGTCAGTAAATGGTTTGTGTACAAAATGAAAAGTACATATTTTATGGAGCATAAAAGAGTTTATATATTTTTTCTCAAATCAAAGCCTTTCATTCTTAAAAACAATCGATTTTAATGAAAAGGGAACTTACATATATTTTAATTGTTGTCTCACAAAATGTATGTTTGTGTGACCACTTCCATTTTTTCTCTGATGTGTAGTTATGGAAACATTACAAATTAAAAAAATAACATTAAGTAAAAAAAAACTCCCTTGCAAGCAACAGACGTATGGTCACCTGTATTTTTCAAATTAGTTTAATTCATCAGCAAGTCCCAAGGAAGATTTTAGGAAGCTAATTTCGGTTTCAAGTGGTTCCAATTTGGCACTCATTTTTCATATGACAGGCTTGCTCAATACCTAAGGTGCCCGACTCTCAACCCAACCATCCTCGGTTCAAATCTCGCAAAATCCATCAAGTAAAGTAAAGGCTTCTCCTAGGCCTCGACAAGCCTTTAATAAGGGTTTTTAGATGTGCCTATCGAAATACTTGAACAAAACTACACTACTACATTTGCAATGTTTGAGTGTAGTTTTGTTCTATAAGGCCTTAGCGAAATAAATTGAGTACTTCCAATAAACCTGTAAATGATTGCTTAAATGCCTTTCGAGCTTCTCAATGTGGGCCAAATGTGTTTCTCTAAGGCCTTATAGAGTCAAATTTCCTGATTAGGAAATAACTTCGATAGACCCTTCCAGAAGTTAAATTGTTAGTTGGGGTAGTAAGAGCGGATGTCTTAGTAGCAAAAACAGCAGGCAAACCAAATGATTTGGTGGCAGCGGGTATTCCGGCAGCAACGACATCAGGTGGGACAATAACAGCAGGAGCCCCAATGGCAGCAACAGCGGGTATATTATTAACAGCACCAGCAGGCAAAGCACGTGAATTGGTGCCTGTGGGTACTTCAGCATCAGTAGGTGCTTCCACATCGGCTGCTTCAGCATCAGTTGGTGCTTCCACATCGGGTGCTTCAACATCAGTAGGAGCTTCCACATTGGGTATTTCAGAATCCTGGGGTCAGCCTAAGAGTTGGTAACTTTAACCTCGGCGGATGAAATACACTCTTCGTAGAGTGTACGGAGTTGCGTTATTGTGGCACGTACAGGAAAATCGACATTGGCCTCAATAATAACTCAATAATAACTTGTCGTGTGACTCTTAGCATTTTGTAGATTAAATTATTATTATTTTGTAATTAGTTTTTATGATAATGCTGGATTTACATGTATCTTCGTCTGCAAAATGCAGAAAAGTAGAGCAGGACAGATATATACAAAAAATCCGAGCGAGTAAAAGAGAACCATCAAGAAGATGAACATGTTCGTCTTCATTTCTGCATTATGGCACTTTCCTATAATGCTGAAACGAAGTTCTTCTGCATTTTGATCTTTTCTCTATATCTAACAAATATACAATTCGTATTTGGCATCCCCTTTTTTGTGCAGAAACCAAATGCAGATACATGTAAATCCACCATAAAGACCCCACATCTGAGTTGTAATTAAACAGTATTTCTTTAATTTTTCTTTATAATTCTTTATTCTTTTTATTTTTCCAGTAAGTTTGCCTTCGGTCCTCTTCTCTTTGCATCTAAAACTTAATGATGATTTTTCAAGATGGCTTTCATTTGTTTTTCTCACTGATCTATATATATATATATATGTTTTATAGAGATCAGTGGTTTTTCTCTATTTCTTGTCCGGCATTGCTAGACATTGCCAGATTATAATCTTTTTGTGAAAAGGCCAATTGACAACTGAAGGCAGTGCTCTGGCGGCAAACCCTTGAACATGGATGTATACACTAAATGACAGAAACTGACATACAAAGTATGTGATTAAGTGTGGATTAAAAATTATTATTTCAAATAATTAAACAATTTAAACAATAATAAAATTAATATTTTTGTAAAACAAAGAAGTGAAACATTTCATTAAAACAATTTTTCCATAAGAATTGAACTGTGATTTTATTAAAAAGTTTAATAAAAGTGGGTGCGGTGACGTGACTGCTCTTGGACATAAATAGTTTGTTTTTATTAAATAAATAAAAGATAATTAAGAACTACTTTTCTTTCTTCATTTGTAACGTTAAAAATAATTATATAATAATTATTAGTATTTTTGTCGTGCGAGTATGAGAAGGTGACATTTCACATTCCATTGTAACGAGATGACATATTCAAGAGAACTGTGGAATTTGGTATCTTCATCACAGCCCTGGACTCAAAAACTTTTCTGTTTGTACCAACAAAAAATATCCTCACATACAAGAGGAGGAAAAGGATTCTAGGGAATAACAATGACTTGTACCAAAACTGGACTACTCAAACCTCGAATTCAAATAATAAACTGAATCTAATTTCACAAGAAAAATCCCTAAAACTTCTTTAACTACCTTCGCATTGTCCCTTCTCGTCTTCATCTGCTCTTAGGACCAGCAGTTACAGACCCACTTGTCCTTCAGGCAGAGGACAAAGAAAGGGTGTCCACTTTCTAGATATCTGTCTAGGTCTGCTTATCTCCGCACTTTCCAGCTCGCCGGTGGGGGTGAGTTCTTGATAGCAGAAAGAGGACTTGTTACTTTATCTCAGACCTATATTATAGTCAGAGGAGTTATTTTAGTTATTACTGGAATTTTTACTTCACTTGTTGTTGCTGAATGACCCGAATAATTGGTTGTATAAGGTGATTTACAAACGGCATATCTGTTGGAGAGCTTAGATGTAAGAGCCCTCGGAGTAATTTGCCCTCCCCATAGTACTTCAGAGAGAAAATCTTCCTGTAAACACTCCTTGACCACTACGGTTACTCATATCAAGTAATGGTCCCTAATTGGAAGAGGGAAGTTAAAAAAAAAACTTCCCTTAAATTATTTTTATAAACTCAAAGCATTCCTTCCTTTCCTTAAGTCCACTTCCCTTTTCTAATTCCTTAGCATTGACTCATGTCTATTGTCTTTTCAGCGTAACTTGAAATTAGTATCTGCTCTAAACATCGTCTTCAAAACAGAGAATTCAATTCGTGACACATCTGCTGACTTCCTTATTTTTTTTTAAATACCATACGGTACCATTTATTCATTAAAAGTAATTATAAATTTTTTTTTTATATATGCAAATAAGATAGATCTTACTCTAACATTATAAAAATATATTGAATCGCCGTAAAAAAAAGTTCTCTTCCCCTTTCAGCGTTTCAAATAAAAATATATTTTTTTTTTTTTGATCTTAGTTAGTTCTTCTTGAGTGAACTTTATAACTCCACAAAAAAATTCAAATAAATCTATATATTATCTTAGTAATATCGAGAAAAGAAATTAAAAATATATATGTATTAAAAAATGTAAAAACACAGCTGATCATTTTAAACTAAGCCGTTATCGAAAACGAGGTTCAAGGAACTTTTTATATCAAAATCACGTTCTTTATCTATCTCACTCATGTATTGAGAGGACTTATCAAAGTGTATTTATCTCAGTCGCTGTCAAATTTATATTTAATTTTATGTAAATAAATAAATGCGATAGACTTACCGCTCTTCGGTTCGGTGAGAACTTGAAGTTCCTTGGAAGCTAGATGTTAAATAAAATTGAACACTTTGACATTGAATTTTATTAATATTAGCCTATATGATTTGTTTTGCCTTTTGTTTGTTTAGTTTTAGTTCTTGCAATTAATTTGATTACTGATCACGCAATATAGGGGTCAAGATTCACCAAAAGATATTAAAAAAAATAAGAATAATAATTAAATAGCAAACAAATAAAAATTTATAAACATAACTAATCAAAAAAAATGTTTTCAAGAAAGAGAGCAAACGACTTAATTTTTGTACACTATTTCTTTTACTTGACTCTATTCACTTTCTTCTTTTTACTTATCCTTCTTACTTATAATATTTTTTTTTGTTCACTTTTCTTCACTATTTTGTTCTTTCCTTCTCTAATTCAATTCATGCACTCTCCTATTTCTATATATATGTTTTTTTTAATTTATTTTTACTTTTCTTTTTAGCTTGCCGAACTTTTTCTTTTATATATATTAATACTATGTTCTAAATGGCAATTTGAGTGGTCAAAATTATGGTTTTAGGATTTAAATTTAGTTTGAATGTCCTTTTTACGCGATTTTTATCGATTGGCAGAATGACGATGACGTTAGGAGCACCCCGAATGAAAAACCAGACTAAAGTAAGTTGACTTCTAAAATTTTTATAGGCCTTTTTTTTTTTATATACCGTTCACTGAACTCTTACGATATAAGAATTGCCCCTCCCCGAAAGGCGAGAGTGACGAAACCGAGATTTTATAGCTGAAGATAACTGTAGCGTGGTAGATGTGTAGGAGGAGCAAATTATGCCCCTCTTTTGGACCCCTTGCTATCCTGTTTCTTCAAGATACTTTTGAATCTCAGCTTCCATATACTCGCCTTATGAGGCGGGATTTTGTTTGGATTCCCCGATCGCACGTGGGCCCGATTAAAAGTTCTAGGAATTGATGAGATTAATTGTTGATTAAATAAGCTCACCGATATTGTCAATTGGTATATTTTAAAGCGTCGTATACGATTTAAATGTGATAAAGCAAAATGCTTCAACACGTGTGGATTCGATGAACAGTTCTAGAGGTTAACATGATTAATTGCTCGTTCTGAACACACAAAAAAAAACATTCTAAAACTTACCAATACTAAATTAGTTTCGCAACTTAATTATGTATTTTATATTTATTTTTACGCTTATTTTCTCTTCTCTTTCCGTCCGAATTCCTACTTTAAGACCACCACACAATGCATGTGTCAAGGTTGGTGCCTTGTCTTTAGGTGAAGAGAGTCAAGATCTTCATAATTAGTGGCTTCAAAATCCCTGGTCCGCCAGTTCTAGTTATCAAACAGCGACTACTGCGCTGATGTTCCCATCGTGAACGAGTAAGTTGCAACTAGAACTTATAAAATTGCAAGAAAAAATTGATTTGTTTTAATTATTTCTTAAGCTCAAGGCAGCAGCTTATACCTACAAGTAAACGTACTTTACATACATAACTATAGTACATTAAATCCATTCTACTCCAGTCTAGAGCTTCAGTCCATCAAACTGTTGGATATCCTGGTGCTCCTTCACAATAATTTTTCAACAATGTAAGTGTTAAATTTTAAGTTTTGGAATCTGATCTATTTGAAAGGAGTTGTCCAGCATCGGTAGATGCTTAGGTACTTTAAACGTATCAAGAGCAGAATACAAAAAGGTATCAACCTCGTATTTTGGATAACCAGTTCCAAAGATACACCCCAATCCATTTTAAGATTTTACTTTTCCAAGTGAACAGGGAAAAGCTTTTAAAGTATATCTTTGGAACGGGTTCTCCAATAAAGGCGGTTGATACCTTTTTTGAATCAGCACTTCCTACTCTCAAAATAAGCATCAACAATTTTTCCGAGGAAGTATTATTAAAAAAAATAACTCTTGGAATACGTATACCACATTCCAAATAATTGTATTTCAAGAGTGATTTTTTTCAAAAAGCCTTTTATGTAAAAACTTTTGATGCTTGTTTTGAAAGTATCAAGCACCGATTATAAGAAGATATCAACTGCCTTTATTCGACAACCTGCTCCAAAGATGCAGTCCAAAAGCTTTTGCTTTGTGTGTATGATGAAACTGTTCCTAATTGTTTCAACGCCTAACTTCATAATCGTTGAACTTTTTTAAGTGTTTCGAAACAAATGAAAATATTTTGTTGTAGTTTTCTGCTTTATTTTATTGATAATATAATAATTTCACAGATTTTAAATTTTGTATGACTTTTTACATATAATGACCATCCGTCCCGCATTTGGCGGGACAGTCCCGCATTCAACATGCCTGTCCCGCGTCATAAACTGTCCCGCGAAATGTCCCTCATTTACAGATTTGTCCCGGAAAGTCCTATAAAATTACAAATATACAAAAATAATTCAAATGAATCTGCATGTCATGCACAGGCACATGTAAAACTTGGGCTGAGTTCATAATTGAAAAATATTTTCGGAAGTTCAACCGTAATGTTACTTAAAAACTTTTATGAACTCAAAATTTAAAGTAACATTGCAGTATACAAACTTCGGTATAAACGATGTTCATGAAAGTATTCAGTAATTATACAAATTGAATGAACAGATAATTGAGACTTTTCCGGCTATTTAGCTTTGTAAGTTTTAATTTTCCTGAGGACTATCTTCTTCCTTCGTCCTGAAGCAAGATCTTCCTCCATTGCAAGGCATGTCGGAACCGAAGTTTGGTGTCTTACTATTCCATTGTTATTTATTCCATTATTTGGATTTAAAGGTATCTTTTTAAGTGTTATTATTTAATAAAGATGTTTCAGAACATAAACATATTAAAAGATGTAAAAAAAACATAAACATTACTCACATTCTTGTTTGTATACATTTGTGCAACCAAAAATAGAATGATATAAGTTTGCTTTACTTTTACAGTATTATTGCAGTATATAAGTACAATAATGAACACAAGCGAAACCGAATTTCTACGGAAACTATACCGGTTTTATACAAAAACGAACGCGATATTGGTAGGTAGTGTTATTCTATCTTTAGGATTATGAACTCGGCCTGGCTTATAGGATAATAGTTTTCATTTTGCTCAGCGTTTTCTGTGCTCAAGTACCTACATAAGTATTTTATCTAAAAAATTAGTAGATGAAGTACCCATTATTAAAAAAGCATTAATTAGAATATTTTTTAATGATAAATCATTTAAGGACGCAAGAGAAACCCCAGATAAGAGTTCAAGCGGTATATGTAATCTATTGTTCTGTCAAAAATATTTTTCGATAGGTATAATTCCTGCTCCTTTTTTATTAATACATACAAAATAATAGCGAAGTTTGGCAGAAAATTCACACAACTGAAAAATATAATTAGGTAATCGACATGCGCAATTTATTTAGAAATGTTTTTTCTTTATTTTTTTATGAAATATGTTAATGGCATCTATATATTAATACGTGGTGACTTAATTTTGTAGTAAATTTTAAGCACAATTAAACAAATCGAATCATAGTAAAACCTATATCATTGTAAAGGTTATTTTGAGTAGATGTGCCGAATATAAGTTTTAGACATTGCGTTTAACGCAAGTAAAACGCAGTTTTAATTTAGGAACAAATAGCCTACGCATTACAACGTAGTCACAATTGATTCTTTCAATTCCACACCATTACATGCATGTATTAGTAAGCGCAAAATGTATCTATACTGTGAGTAATATGCATATATTGATCAGTTGGCGTTTAAAGATAAAAGTCGGTTTTTCATATCATGCACTACATCGGTTGAAAGGTTTTACTTCATAGATCACGAATATGTATTTTTAAGTCACTAGGACACTCAGTTTTTGTATACATCGATTGAAAGATGACACCCGCTGGATTAGGAATATGTATTTTTTAAGTCTTCAGGACGCTTGTAAATAAATCGGGTAGCACAACGGCTCATGAAGAACCAGGGCCTAGTGACTAACAACTCGCAACCATTCCTGTGTGCGCCTATCGACAGGAATAGAAGGGTCCTTCAACTTTATGCCGAATCCGAACGGCTAAACGAGAAGCACTTATTGGTGACAAGTGATACTCTTGGAGGATTTGTCAATTCCTCGCAAGAGGCAGTAGCCCTGAAAAAAATTTTTTAGTTTTTAAGTGGACGAGGCTGGGAAGCGAAGCCAGACCTCCAGCGTGACAGTTGAACGCACTAACCATTACGCTACGGGCTACTACCTTTCGGACGCTTAGTTCAGCCGAAAATCAAGTTTAAAAGTGTCGACGATAAGTGGTAATAAGTGGATTAAAAAATACTTAAAAATAAAAGTGGTCAACCCCAATCGTGGTAAAGTGTTAGCACTGGCAACATCTCATTTGTAAACAGTTGCGATTTTGTGCAGAAAATTGGGAAGCTTTATTGAACGACTTTCATATAGGTACATGGTCGAATTTCGACCACTGGGCGATACTAGTGAACTTTTAACTTGTGTGATACCTTTTTAATCTTACTTCTTAATTTAATTTTATAGGCTGATTCAAATATTCCTATGCATTAAAATTATACTTATTTTAATTTCCATTAAAAAACTAAAAAAAAAAAAAACAATGTTGTTTTAAAAAAATGTGTTTTTAAAGTGTCCCGCATTGTCTTCAAAAAATTATGGTCACTTTATTTTTACACATTTTATATACATTTTCAAAATTGGTTGTAGGTATTTGGGTATAACTACTTTAATTTTTAAGATCAAAAATTATGTATACTTTTGATCTTGATCAACTATACCAGTATGTACTATCGCAACAACGAATCTTAAAAGGAAAATAGTTTTGTATTATTTTTATCCAAATTTTATCAAGTCTAAATATTTTATAGGTTTATATTTTAATTTTTGTTACATGTAATTTTATTCTTAAGTTTATTATTTAATAACTTAATAATTGTACATCATTGAGCTTTTAAAATTACTTTTTCATTAATTTGAACATGTAGAGAATTTTGTAATTTAAATTATTGATACACTTAAAACATTTAAATCTTTATGTGTTTTTGTAAATTTAATACTTTTTTTTAAATAAATGGAAGGAAAATAAAATGGACTTTTAATTGTAATTGCCTTTTTGACATGAAGGCGTCCTGGGATCAATCTTTGTTCCTTCTGCTTTTATTTTATTCTCATAGTTGTTGTAGATCATCTTAAAAAAAACAATGGAAACCAATTTATTTTCGGCCGAGATTTTGTTTTGGTTGATCGAATTCTGAGTCTGAGTCTTAAGTTAAGTCGTGGTAGTGAACACTACAATCAATTTCAGTATAGATAAATATTTCAAAAAAATTTCATATGGGACACTTTGAACAAAAAAACCGACTGAAATTTTTCAAACGTGAATTTTTGTTTAAATATTTATCTGTATTAAAAATGCGATTATAATGATCAATACGAGTACTTAAATTAAGACTGAGAACAGTTTCAATCCACCAAATCAAGATAGTGGTTTTGAAATAAAAGCGTTTTATAACTAGCACTTACAAGTATTTTGTATGATTTTTTCTTGAATTTCTTAAAAGAGTTGTTATAAAATGCTGTTATTTCTAATGGTGGATTTACATGTATATTCATCTGCAAAATGCAGAAAAGTAGAGCAGGACAGATGTATACACAAAATCCGAGCGAGTGAAAGAGAACCATCAAGAAGATGAACATGTTCGTCTTCATTTCTGCATTATGGGACTTTCCTATAATGCAGAAACGAAGTTCTTCTGCATTTTGATCTTTTTCTCTATCTAACAAATATAAATTTTATATTTGGCATCCCTTGTTTTGTGCAGAAACCAAATGCAGACACATGTAAATCCACCATAAACCACTATCTTGATTTAGTCGATTGAAATGGTTTGTACTTACTTTATCTAATACGAAGGACTACACCTTTGTTGTTTCCCAATTCGAATTGGCCGGATTAAGATTCACGAAAATGTTTCCTCTTTCAGTTTACTTTAACGTGCTCCATGTTTCTCTTTTAAACGTTCAACTTCCTTGACAACATACGATGACCGTGGACCGGCGTTAGTGTTTGTCACAGAGAAACTGGCGTTATCGTCATGTTTCTTGCGTTGTTGGTTGTCCGTGAATATTACTGAATGTGAGTGGAGCAGCTTATGTTTGTGTTCAGAAACCACCAAATTCAGTTGTGGGTTGCGTGTTCAAACTTCAGTTGAAGCAACGAACCGATTTGGTTGGTCTGGAAGTTGCTAAAGCCAGTGGTCGGAGCAGCTGCTAATAACAGAAGTGTTCCCAAATACTGGAGCAGGCTTTTGTCCAAATAGTCCCCCACCTGCGGTGCTGGTATTGACATTAGTATACCAAATCATCCGAATCCAGTATTGGCTGAAGATGCTGCCACACCAAAGACTGGCTTATTTTTTGTTGAAGGCGCCCCAAAGACAGAGGTTTGTTAAACTGGAGCACCAAAACCACCAGTTGCTGCTGTATTCTGAGCTGCCGGCTGAAAAAAAGGAAAAATTAATTAAAAACTGTATGAGTTTCTTACATTCATTAGGTCGAGTTTCTAAATTATTAAAGACCTCCAAATTATATAAAGAAATATATGTATCTTATTATGTGACTCTCACAAAGGCACAATATTAAATATTATAAAAAATATACATAAATAATATCCTGAACAGAATATTGTCTATATTTGGCTTTTTTTATTTTCCATTTTTGTGGATTTTTCAAAGCACTGCAATTAAAAATAAAGAAATAATATTAATAAAGACATCTGAGTATATTTTGTTTGAAACAAAATCAATTTTTATTAAAAAATAAATTATTTTACATGATAGTAAACACAGATATTCCTTATGGCTTTCGCTGGTTAGTGTATACATCCTGTTGTTTTATTTTACGACCAGGTATCACATTTTGACTTTTCTAGTTGTCAATAGGTGGCGCATGAAAAGCAAAAGAAACCATTTACATCAAATATAACAAAAATATTCACAAAAAAGAAACAATTACAGAGTGAACGGTCGCATCCAAAATCGCTCCTCATTTTGATTTTTAAAAATGTTTGTTTTAACTAACTAAAATCCATAAAAAAGAACCTATGTTAAAGTTTTAGTGAACTTAAAGTTAAAATTCAATATAAAAGTAAAATCGAATAATTAATTTATTAGAGAAACTGTTAAAGCTCTTATCTATCCCATTTAATTAAAGGTTAGACCGCACTAGGCGGGACTGCACTGCAGCGGAACCGATTCAAAATAATTTGTATGAAATTGTATGAAGTTCAGTTGCCGCTTAGTGCGATATAGCTCATACAATTTCATACAAATAATATTTTGCGTCGTCGTGAAGTGTAGTTCCGCTGCAGTTGTGTGCGGTCTAACCTTTAAGAGAAACTTTTTAAGCCCTAAAATAGTCCATTTTAAATATTAATTAAAGAGAAACTGGAAAAGCCTTCAACTTGAACACAAGCGGTTCTTAAAATAAAACCAAAAGTGAAAAAAAGGCCTTCAAGCTGTGACTTAAGCCTAGTATGCAGATCGACGCAAAGAAAAATTTTATCTCTACATCGTTTTTCTCGAGCCAAATTTTGAAGGAGAAGAGATAAAAATAAATTTGAGATGGTAGGCAGTAGCGTAGCTAGAAAATTTCAACATCGGAAAATAATAGTTTAGTCTCGATGTTAAAGATTTTGTTAAGGTTTGTATATTTTTAATATGGATTTGTGTTTTAAAGAAACGGCATAGTTTGTGAATTATGAATTACCAAAGAGAAATGAGATTCAACGCATTTATGTGTATCTGGATTTATATATATCTGGATGATTCCATTAGCGCAACTTCAGCATAAAGAAATATGTCTGTATGCTTTTTCTTAACTTTTACGAAACAGAACTGCTCGGCTTGCTGATTCCCCACACACGATAGAGCCTAACATATGTTCGGAGGTTCGTGTTCGTGGATTTTGGACTGGCTGATTATCTAAATTGTTCGGCCGAACCAAACGAAGCCACCTGAGTTTTCCCAATCACAGGCAATTTTGGCTCGGCTCCGGGCCGTTCGGCCATGTATGGTCAGCTTTAAATTAAATTATTTTTTGATATTCTACATTTCATTTCGTTCTTTTTGTCTGGATTTATGTTTCTTGATTTTTTCTGTGCCTTTTTTGTTCCCATTTAGTTTTAATCCTTTCAACAAAAAAACTAATTTGCACTAATAGAAAATTAGACATAGAAATCATGATTTTGTTAAAAAGGGATCAGTTTGCAGTATGTTTATATGAAAATTAAAAATAAAGCAGATTAACGCACAATTGATGAGCAACATCGTTGTACCCTTTTTTTATTAGCTACGCCACTGACTGGGTAGAAGCAGCTGTTCTATAGATTTGATTCTCTCAATTCCTACACAATTTGTTGCTCAATCGACCCAATCTCACCTATTACTTAAACATAGATCATGCCGAAAGATATTTGAAAAATTATATTTAAACAAAAACTTGTAAAGACGTGGACGGACGTTACCATTTAAAGTGGGCTGTGGTGTTACCAGCCTTGGTCTTACCTACCCTACCTTGGAAGTCATCGACCATGTTTGACTTCCCCTTTTTCCGCTTACCATCATTCTGCTCAGTTCATCTGCACCGTTCTACTATGTCGCCGTCAGCATCCCCTGAAAATTATACTTTTAGCAATCCATCAAGCTATGTGCTTGAATGAAACTCGAGAATTCAACCATGTTTTTGCAATTTACAAAACATTCAATTTTTATTTAAGGATAAGTATATAATTTGAGTGAAAAGTTTTTTTTTTATAATTAAATTTAATTTTAACAAAAATAAATAATAAATGGGGATGGTAATCCTGAATATAAACATTTATATACAAAAAAAATTAAATTATATTTAATGAATTAATCCTTTAATTATCCAGAGTAAATTATTTTGAAATTGTTGGTAATTAGAAATTTTAAACCCCTTGGTGTTTTCCCAGCTTCCGACGCCACTTATAATTTTATATATATATTTTGCCTGACTTTGTTTCTTTAGATTTCCCTACATGTATTGAGCTCAATGATGGTAGTAATCTCTGGGCATAAACCGAACAAAAACGTTAAGAAAACAAAAATCGACGGAAACCAAATTAAAACTCGAAGTATGGGAGACAAAATTCTCTGAAAATCCCTACTCACCAAACTAATCTCAAAAAAGAATCAATGTACCTATTCAAGAAATTAACAATTTAACAAGATAAAAAAAATATAGCTTATTGCACCTTAACAAACAAAATTTACAAGAAATAAATCCCCTAGAACTGTACTCCAACACTTATCTTTGTTTTTTTTTTAAAGAACAATTATACGTATATATATAAATTTTAAATAAATAAATTGTATACATTAAATATATATATAGATATGAAATCCTTTTTTTTTGTATACATAAACTTATCTATCGCATAATATTTGTTTTTTTATACTAATATAAGTTAATAAACAAAATATGCGGCAAACGTCGATCTTCAAATAACCTTGGTATAGATCAAGTACAAAAAGGTTAAAGCGTGTAGCACCATATATCTCAACAAAAATGGGTGGGCGATCAGGACTGATTGGTAGGTTCGTGAGTCTTGTTCGCCAAAAAACAGCAGCAATCCTATCAACGGATAATAATATTCACTTTTTTTTTTAACACAATAATGATTTTAAAAAGCAATAAGATCTAATCATTTATTTTTATATAGGTAAGTATAAGGTGTAGGGATCAAAAAAAATTACTCACCAATTGGGATTGGCCCCTTTTTTCAAGATTTTCCTCGTTTGGGGTACTTCTCCCACTTTTAATTACCTCGATGTTGCGACACACTAGCAGATATATGGTAGGTACCTGTTGAAAACGCAGATTATCCTGAAAAAGTAAAAACGTCTCAAAAGCAAAAAACACGTCTAGACTTGTTAATAACTAAATAGCGAATGGCAAGCATCCACCTTTATTACAAAATAAAAATAACATAAGTGCCCAACTAACAGTTTTACACCTATACTCATCCATTGAAGCTATTGATAATGGTTTATTTCACACATTTAATCTCTCTTTAGTACTCCATATATAAACCTAAAAAGCAGCACTAGGTCAAAAGTGAGTAAATTAGCTATTTATAAAGCCAAAATATCGTGGATAAATCAGGAACTTAAAATGTTATATTTTAAAAGAGACAATATCGGTGTTCATCTCAAAGTCATTTACTCTGAACTTTCATATCGTCTTCATGCTATAGAGTTTTCTATTGTGCATGATAACGCACATGACACCGCAAATAGATTATCCCACGAACAATATTTGAGGCAGAGATCCAAACTAGAAAAGCCGAGTGTAACACCTAACAGCAATAAAGACAACAATATAGATACCCCCAACCCCCACAGTTGTTCGCAGATGTTTGATTTTAAACAAAGAGTGGTCAATAATTCTAATGTCGCCTTTTCTTCATCTGAGTTGGATTTACTTCAGATGGGTCTGAATTTTGCATATGTGCCTAAGCGCAACAATAAGATGAACTGTTTCACCAACCTCTGTGTATACTGATGCTGCCATACCAGACGATAATATAGAGACTAGAGTTGATTGTTCGCGAATCATCGCCAAAGAAGAAAACGAAAACAATATGACACACAGTTCCAAAGAGGTGCATAGCAATATTCGATCAATTCAATAAATTTAATTTTGTGCAAGGCTGACAAAGGTAATGCTATTACAATTATGCAAAAAACTGAATATATGGGAAAAATGGAATCTTGCTTGGGTGATATGCAATTGGAAGTGTTGAGAGAGGATCCAACTAATAAGTACAACAGGTTATTGTATGATGTGATCAACTGTTCGCCACAAGTAATCGCGCCTAATGAGAAATATCTTGTTCGCAACTCCAACCCCACTGCGCCTATTTTGTACGGTTTACCCAAGTTGCATAAAGAAGGTATCCCTCTGCGGCCTGTGTCGTCTTCCTTCAACGCCCCTGCACAGAGACTCAGCAAACATCTCGCACGCATTTTACCTGAGGTTTTGAATTTTAAACCCAAATATGCTATTAAAAATTCTCTAGATCTAATCGATAGAGTTAAAAACTTAAACTTAGTGCCACCTTATGCAAAACTTGTTTCCTTTGATGTGAAAATCTTATTTCCTTCGGTACCAAGTGCTAATTTAAAATTGCTGTTTGAACACCAATTGTCACTGTGTGTAAAGGATGAACAAAAATGCCGCCAACTTATAAAGCTTATTTCTATATGCATGACCAAAATTACTTTCAATTTAATGGGAAGTACTACAGCCAAACTTCGGGACTTGCCATGGGATCTTCGTTTTCCCCTTTCGCTGCTGAGTTTTTTATGGATAATTTCGAACAAAAGTTATTTGCGTAAAAAAATCCGCACCTACATAACATATTTTTCTGGGTTAGATATGTGGACGATATCTTTTGTGTGTGGACAGGTTTTTTGCATACATTTTCTTGATTTAAGCTTGTCAATCTCATCCAACAAGATTATTTTTGAAATTTATAGAAAGGAAACTTCAACTGATTCCATAATTCCAGTATCGTCTGCCCAGCCCTGGAGTACAAAAATGTCAGCTTTTCATTCCATGATAAATCGTCTTCTTAGGGTTCCTTTGGTAAAATATGCTTTTAAAAAAGAGTTAAAAATAATTAAGGACATTGCTGCCAGGAATGGATATAACCTTCGAGCTATTGATGGATTATTGCAAGAAAAATCTAGGAAATTAGCTCTCCAGTCAATTTTCCCAATTTCAATTGAAAATGAGCCACAAATTTGGCGGAAAATCCCTTACATTCCTGGAGTATCCGAGAAATTAAGTAGTCCACTATCAACTATAAATATAAAACCAGCTTTTTTCAATAATTTTACGCTAAAAAACGCTCTCTACAACAACAAAATCAAAGAAAAAATACCTATGCAATCAAAAAGCGGTGTGTGTAAAGTAATTTGCAAAGAATGCAATGGAGTCTATATAGGAAAAACTTCAAGAACCCTATCAAAAAGGTTTATTCAGCATCTAAAGGCTTCTGTGCGTAATGAACCTTCTTCTGGACTCGCTCAACATATCAAAACTTCTGGACATGGATGCTCCCTCGATGACGTATCTCTATTGCATTGTTTACCTGCAAAATAATATATTGTATTGGACAAATACGAAATTTTCGAAATAAATAAGCATAAGTGCTCAAATATTTTGAACTGTCAAATCGACTTATTAAATAAAAGCCCACTCCTTAACAAATAATTTTTTTTTTTTTTTTTTTAATGCCAAAATTTTAATTTTTAATAAATTATTAACTTTATTTATTTGTACGAACACTTATGTTCATTACTGTCATGTTGCAACCTTTGTGATTGTATGATTTCATGTTAAATTTAGTGCCCTGATGATGTCCTAACTAAGACGAAACGCGTTGGCTTCCAAAGTGTTTAATAAATAAAAAACAAAATAATTTAAATTGTGGAAAAACAAGTGTTTTATTATATCTTTTTAAAAATTTACTCCATAGAGTTAAAAAGGAGAACTTTTAAACTTCTATAGCACCTTAATGAAAGAAATTTAGTTGCTATGAAGAACATTCTAAGAGTTCGAAAGAAGTTCTAAAGGATTAAAGTGTAGAGTGTGAAGAAAAATAAAAAAAAATCATTTAGGTAAGCCTAGGGATCGAACTCTGGATGCCTCGCACTACTTGTCGAGCTTGCTAACCGCTCGGCCAATCTCTTATATGAAATAATTAGCATTAAAACCGATTGAGTTTGTTTCTCCTTCAAAAATTTTTTAACTCATAATTTATCTAAAAAAAATCTATTGAAAGTGTTTTCGCCTGCCGCAAGTGAATTAATATAAGAGCCTAATGTTTTCACTGCATATAATTATTTATGCAAATAATAAAGATGCCCACATATTTGCAAAACTAAAAAACCGTGCGCTCATTCGCATTATTACAAATTAATTATTACAATGACATAACACGTGTTACTTGAATTGCAAATGGTGGAAAAATGGAGTCATAGCGTGCGTTTGCAATATAAGACTTTCCATATTTGCTTATATACACATTATAGCGACCAGAGCAAGATACTAACTTTAAGGATTGCATTAATATTTCTTTGGATCACTATTGGATATGATTAAAGAAACATCAGTTCATCGCATTGTGACGCATTGATCGCTAATTGATACCGATTTGGCTTCCCGCTAGAAGGATTTCTGGGTCAATAAAGAAACGAACTACACTTTAATGTCTGAAATCGGAAGCAATTTTGTTAGTTGGGTGATACCAATTTATTTATTTATGTTTTTACATTCAACATCACCACTAAAAACTAATTTTTATATAAACCAAATGCTTTTATAAGTTCAATAAGTCTTGGAGATGGTAACGCCTTAGTCATAACATCTGCTGGCATCTTGTTTGAGCCCAGGTAGCTTAAACTGATTTTACCCTCAGCAATGACATCACGTATAAAGTGGTGACGAATATCTATGTGCTTAGTCCTTGGTCGGTAACTTTCATTCGAAGCCAGATGGGTAGCACTCTGACTATCACAGAACAGCTTCGTGACTGAATTCTTCTTTATAATCTCGTCCTGTAAAGCCTGCAGCGATAGGGCTTCTTATGTAGCGTTGCAAATTGAAATGTACTCTGCCTCTGTTGTGGATAAGGCAACAGTTCCTTGCTTCTTAGATCCCCATGAAACAGCTCCACCCTGAGATACAAAAACGAATCCACTAATAGATTTTCGTTCATCCAAATCATTTGCGAAATCAGCGTCGCAGTATCCAATAACATCAGCATTTCCATTTCTCGAATAAGTCAGCTTTGCATTTAAAGTGCCTTTTAGATATCTAAGAATCCTTTTCTCATCTAGCCAATGTGGTTTGCCCGGATTATTATTGAAACGGCTTAGAAAGTGTACAGCATAGCATATGTCTGGGCGACTTATTTGAGCAGTGAAGAGTAGACTTACGATTAGTTCCTGGAAAGGTACTTTTTCCATTTCTGCTCTTTCGGCTTCTGAGCTAGGACAGTCATTTTTGGATAATTTGACATTAACATCCATCGGAGTTGACACCGGATTGCATGCTTCCATACCAAATCGATTTAACATCTTCAGAATAAACTGTTCTTGACTAATGTGTAATTCCCCGGACTGTTTTTCATAATGTACATTCATTCCCAAAAATGAATTGATGTTTCCCAACTCCTTCATTTGAAACTGTGTTTTTAAATAATTTCTTAGAACTTGAGAATACTCTGGGTCTTGTGAAAAAATCATCAAATCGTCCATATATACAGCAAGTATCAAGAACTTATTTGATTTCGTATTATTAAAATAAATACATGGATCATATTTTGATTGACAAAGATTAAACTTTCTTAATGCCTTACTAAGTTTTTGATTCCATGTTCTTGACGATTGTTTCAACACATAAATCGATTTTCTTAATTTTAGAACTTTGTTACTGCAAATATAAAGACCTTTCGGTGGAATGATAAAAATATCTTGTTCTAACTCACCCTAAAAAAAATGCTGTGATTGCATCCATTTGTTCGATGTGTAGGTCCAATTTTGTCGCAAGTGAGAACAAATACCGTAGTGAGCTATACCTGATGACTGGCGCGTAAACTTCATCAAAATCGACACCTTTGCGTTGAGCGCACCCTTTTGCGACTAATCTCGCTTTAAATCGAACAACTGATCCGCTCTCTCTCTTGTACTTAAATACCCATTTTGTATTTAACACCCTCTTACCGGCTGGTAGGTCGACAACATCCCAGGTTTCATTTTGCTGCAATGAATCGAATTCCTCCTTTACAGCTTTCTTCCAAACTTGCGGCATTCGGTCCAGTAATCGCTTCATCATATGATTCAGGGTCATCATCTCAAATTTTGTTGGCTTTGATACTCGTGATGAACGTCGTACAGGTTCTTCACCACTGAATCCTAATCCCGATCGGAAGAAACCAGACGACAAAGATTCATCTTGGTCAGAATCACTTTCAGTCAGAGTTGTAAATGATTCGCTATCGCCATCAACAACATCAACGTTTGACTCCACCATTGTTTCTTCGTCTCTACTATTCTCCTCATCAGCAGCAGCAGCAACAACTTCGACAACACCAACATCAACGGCAGACTCCACCATCGTTTCTTCGTCTCCGCTATTCTCCTCATCAGCAGCAGCACCAAAAACTTCGCCAACATCAACAGCAACAGAATTCTCTTTATAGAAGACTATCTCTAGACTTTCTCTTTGGTTCGACTATCAAAATCAGAATTTATCTTCAAATTCCCCACAAAATTCTCATCATTAAAGCGATGGTCTTCTAAGAACTTTACTTCTCTGGTAAAATAATCGCCACCGAGATCGGTTGGTCAACATTCACACTAAAATCATAAAAATTCATATTGTACAGTCACTCATAAAATCATACAGTCAATAAATCATTTTCACACTACGCAAGGAAATTTAAATTAAATTCTTTTATTTAAAAACAACACAATAAATATACGATTCAACAAATATCAAACACACAACACAAGGATTATTTGGAAACAAGTACACAGATACAAATTACTAACAAGTTATCAAACAATTATTCCATTTAAAATAACACAATTTACACAATACATACATATATTTAATTGATTATCATTTATCACATTTCAAATACATATAAATCTTCAAAAACCGAATCATTTTATGGTCATTCGAGCCGGATGACTTTTTTATGAGCATATCAGTGCCTAGAAATTATTTTTTTTTATAATCAATCGAAATCGATTTAAATTGAAACAAAAAAACATACAGTGCGGTTCCAAATTAAGTGCACAGGATTTTTATTCGGGTTCTACCTAATTATTAGAATAGTTAATTTGCTACCGTTATTTAGCAAACTGTACCTACTACGCATAACGGACATTTATGCAAATATTTCATGAATTTTAAAACAGTTCGAGACACGTTTCAATTTATTAAAAAAAAATATTCGTTCCTTTTTAATGATGAGATATCGTTTACAGCTCGAAGAGATTGAATATGAAATCATCTAAAGGTGAACAAAATACAAATGCAGATTGCCTAAGCAGAATTGCAAAAATGACTCTTCGTTCAGATACAAAATCTCCTTCTACTTCTTCTCAAAATTCATCTTCTGAATCGTCTTCTATCTCAACTACTACATCGTCAATTACTAATTCTTGTTCTACATCTTCAAAAACAAATCCTCGTACTAAATCATCGAACACTAACCCTTGTTCTACATCTTCAAATACAAATCCTTGTACTACATCGTCCAATACTAACCCTTGTTCTACATCTCCAATTCCTAAATCTAGTTCTCATCCTACATCTTCAAATAATAGTTCTAATTCTTGCTCTACTACTTTGAATACAAACCCTAGTCCTTCATATTCAGACATGAATTCTAATTCTTCTTCTAACCCTTCAACAAGACGAGAACTACCTCAAAATGAAAATAAAACTATACTCAAAGAATTTCATTTAAATCCTATCGGAGAACACTGTGGTGTCAACCGTACTTTTAAACGCATACGACTTTATCATAAGTGGAAAAATATGTTCCAGGATAAAAAAAACTTTATAAAAAACTGCGAACTTTGTCAAAAGAACAAAGTTACTAAGTACACAATGGAACCAATGGTCATTACTTCTACTGCTAAGGAACCCTTTGAGAAAATTTCTATCGACATCGTTGGTCCATATCAGATCAAGGACAAAATTTTCTTAGCGACATATTTAAAAATGTATGTAAGCTTCTCAAAACAACTAAACTACAAACCACTGCATACCGACCACAGTCAAATGGATCTTGCGAACGAAGCCACAGAAACTTTGTAGAATATTTGCGTTGTTTTATCAATAAATCTCAAGATGATTGGGATAATTGGATAAAATATGCCGTTTTCCTCCATAACACGACCCCGAACACTTCAACGTCATTTACTCCGTTCGAACTCATGTATGGTAGACAGGTTGAACTTCCTTCTAGCGTAACAAAAAATCCAGAAATTTGTTACAATTACGACCTTTATGCCAATGAACTCAAATCAAGACTTCAACACTGCCATCAGATAGCAAGAGATAATCTCCTCAAGAGTAAAGAATCCTCAAAACAGCAATACGATAAGAAACTAAACCCTGTTGATTTTCAAATAGGAAACATAGTTTTACTTAAAAATGAAAGCAATCCCAAAAATAGAAATAAAAAATTACTTCCCCTTTGGTCAGGACCATATGAAATCATATCTACATCAGGAGTAAACTCAAACATTAAAATAAAGAATAAAATAGATAAAGTCCACAACAATAGACTCAAAATTTTTTCAAGTTAATTAAAATCTTCAATCTCAATATTCTTTCCAGAAATGGATAAACCTATAATTGTAATCCTCATCTTTAAAACAATACTGAGCTACCCAATGATGATCAACCACGAGCAACCATATGAAATCGTCGACTTAAAAAACAAGACGGGAATATACTACGAACACGTTGGTAACCTTAAGCTTTCCACTAACCATTGGAACTTACTCATATATACTAACCTTACCGATCTCAACCTTCAATACAATTCTATCTTGCTGACCTATGACAAAATTCTATCCTCTTGCAAACAACTTCTTTCTTCTAACTTACATCAATGCGAATCCCTTCCTACCCTCTCTACGTTAGTCCTTGATCAAATAAAATCACAGGACCTAATTATAAACAAATACTTAGGAACCACCATCAAACCTCGAATAAAAAAAAGAGGATTAATAAATGCTATTGGTTTTATATCAAAGCAATTATTCGGCACCCTCGACGACGAGGATGCACAAACTTTCTCTCGTCATATAAATAAACTTAACCAACAACAACATTATGAATCCCAATTAAACGAAAAACAAATTTTAATATCCAAAAATATCATCCATCAATTAAACGTTACAAACGACCAAATTATTAAAATAGAAGAAAAAATTGATGAAACCAGTAAAATCATAAATCAAATAAGCAAAAACTCAAATAGTAACAACATAATAAATAAATCCTTTCTTCACCTAAACGAACTTTTTACGATGTTCAACTCCTTGTCAGAATACTACTATTCAACCAAAGATCACCTCCTGGACGCTATTTACTCCGCAGCCCATGGAAAACTTCACCCATATCTTATTGATCCTTCTAAACTCACCGAAGAAATTAAAAAGATACAATTACTTCTTCCAGAAGAAAATCGTTTACCACTTCCTCTACAAGAGCAATATATAGACACACTTTTTAATCTCTTAGAAACTCATGTTTACTACATTGACAACCAAATAAATTTTGTATTAAGAATTCCTCTTACTTCTTCCAAAAACTATAACGTTTATAAAATGACTAGTATACCAAATCTCATCGAAAACAAAACTTATGCAATTATAATACCCGAAAAACCTTTCCTTATCGTAGACTCAGAAAAACAATCGTATTTTCTCTATGATAATCATGACTAAGACAAATACCAAACAACTACAAAAAAAAACTATCTTTGCGAAAGAAACGCACCAATCCTTTTTACATCATCAAGCAGTGCCTGCGAATTGAATTTACTTTCCATTCTTCCAAGTGAAATCAGTAGTTGCAATATTCAGTTAATGCAAATATATCACCCGATTTTCCTACAACTAGCAGACTCCAATTCTTGGATTTTCGTTTCCCCAAATCCAGAAAATCTTATGATTAAATGCCAAAATCTTAACTCGCAAATAAACATAAATGCAACTGGTATTCTTAAAATCGAACCAAACTGTATCGCAAACACAAGATATCAATCCTTAAGCTCCAAAACAAATTTCGAAACAAAAACTAATCTTAACTTTATTTCATCAAATCCTTATCTTTCATTTAATATCACACCACCACAATTTGAGAAAATTCCCAGTTATGCTACAAAGTCTTTTAATATACATAATCAGATTGATGACCTTAATTCTATCAGTAAGAATATAAACAACCTACAAAATTCTCAGTTTGTATATTCGAATTCCTACAATCGTGTTTTTCCTTTTAATGTGTTCCATCATTTTAGTGTTTACAATAATATTGCTAATGCGGAATATGAGAAAGAACTCAGTTCATAATAAAAAAGAAACGGAATCATTACCAATGCCAGAAATAAAAGTTGATTCAACCCCAGTAACATCGGTAGAAACTGAACCAATACCAAAACCTCGTTTAGCCCCATCAAATCTATCTCGTTCACTCCCAATTCCATCTTCTCACAGCAAAGCCGAAACTCGCACCACTCCAAGGTACAAGTTTCGTTCTTAAGGGGGGAGGTGTTGTAAAGTGCGTACTTCACAACATTCCCTTATCATCCTTTCTTATCCCATTACAATTCAACCCATTGCCACTTCAAATTCCCATGGTCATCATTTCTTTTGATTGCCCAATATCCGACCCACTTAAAATTCCCATATCATCATTTCCTTTTAATTACTTACAAATTCCATTCAACTCCAAAGTCGTCAACCACGCGATCAACGATAGCTCCACTTCAACCCATTCACTTTCCCAATACATTAAACTTCTCCAATTTCATTGCCTACATATGCCTCATTGAAACATAACCCAAAATTCCCAAATCATCATTTTCCATTTCTTTCTGTATCCAACAATCAATGCACTCCATTTCCAATACACAATATTTAAACCTATTAAACGTGCATTGATCCCACAGGCACACTTGTGCTGATGTTGCATCTTTTCCTTTTTCGTCGTGTCGGGTGACGAGCTATCGAGGGGGCACTCTGTTTCGTGATATCGGATCGGTCGGACGAATTTCTTCTTATTGCTCTGAATCTTAACCTTTTTAAATTAATTTCTAAATCTTGTAATAAATAAATAAATAACGTAAATTTTAAATATATTGAAAAGAAACCAATGTAGAGAATATGAAATAACATAAATCTTAAATATATTGAAAAGAAACCAATGTATAGAATAAGAAATAGTGACTAAGAAAATAAAACTAAAAACTCTTCTGTGTTTTAAATGTGGAACATTTTTCTTTTATTAACACGAGCAAAACAATACCACGAAAAACAGGATAAAACCCGTTTGAGAATCGTGCTTCTCAATCAAAATAAAGAGCACAACAATAGGTAGGCCAGATTTTTCTGGCAATAATGCAGTTAGTTAAACTATTCCACCTACGATTAGATTCTGAGAGAAAAATTGAGAATATATTGCCCTTCATAACTCCAGGAGGAATACTGACTCAGTAGTTGGTTTAAGGGCGTTCTAGAACAGTGGCTAAGTGGCTAACAGGTGTGCACAGGTGAGAACAGGTGTGCACAGGTGAGACAGGTGCGGCAGGTGAACACAGGTGTACCAGGTGAGACAGGTGTGACAGGTGAGCCAGGTGCGACGGGTGAGACAGGTGAGAAAGGTGCGACAGGTGAGCCAGGTGAACAGGTGTGCCCAGGTGAGGCAGGTGAGACACGTGCGGCAGGTGAGGGTGAAAAAGGTAGGTCGATTGGTAAGTGGGTGGTGGCTAAGTGGGTGGTGGCTAAGTGTGCGGTGACAAGTGTGTGGTGGCTAATCGGGCGGTGGTTCAGTGTGATACGGATCATGCAGGTTTCTGACCTAGTTGGTGGTGTTGTAGGTAGGTGGTCTAGTTTTTTGGATCGCTTAGTGGGTGGTGGCTAAGTGGGCGGTGTTTCAGTGCAAAAGGGATCGTAAAGGCTTGTAGCCTAGTTGGTGGATGGGTCAGTGGGTGGTGGCTGTTGTAGATAGATGGCCTAGTTGTTGGATCGGTAAGTGGGTGGTGGCTAAGTGGGGCGATGGCTCAGTGTAATAGTGATCGTGTTAGTTGTGCTGCAGGTGTTAATAACACATACGTGTTGTTCGATACGTTGGGTTCTGTATCCATGATATTGTGTGCTAGCAAAAATAAATATATGTATGTGATGGAAGCCCTTTAACGGCGTGTAACACATAATGTCTGATAGCATTTTAATAGTGATAAATAATTTATTTTTGGAAAAAAATTGATAACCGAGCAAGCCTAGCGATAATTTTATACGCATGGGTGTACAGGAATAAACATGCATTGACTATCCGGAAATATGCGACACATATCACTTGCATTCTAACAGTGATAATGCGTTCTTTTTTTTTTTCTTTTGTGTGAATTATGACGGTTATTTAATCAGAATCTGCAATGCATAGGTACCTACATTTAATATCATTTAATTCTAAGAAAAATTTGAAGAAAACTCCCCTTAGCTAAAGAAAGATAAAAGAATCACGTTCGTAAAAGTGAAAAAGAAAGACTTATTTTGTTTATTTTTTTTATTTAATTTTTTCTCATTGTATTGTTTATTTGTTCTTAAGACTATTTTGTAGTTGTATATTGCTCTTTACATGTAATATAGACAATCATTTGTTTTCTTGTTTTTTTTTTTTTTGTTTTCTTGTTTTTGTTTTTTTTTTTTTTTGTTTATTACAATAAATTATTTGTTTCTTATATTTTAGTATCACAATATACCTAGTAATTTTTACATAGTTACTCATGTGTAGCATAAATGATCAATTTTAAATATATTAAGAATTTATATTATAATGATCCCAAGCAAATGTATTTATATTATTTTCACATACATATCTCTTGTCATCTTCACAACTTAGACTTTTTTTATTAATTGTTTTTTTTTTTTTTTTTTTTTTTTTTTGTGCGCGCACTAAAGGGATTGTGACTACCCTTAATATGTTGAACACAGTGCGAGCTTTAGGAAAATAGGGAAGGATTTAAGAGGAGGAACCGATGCACATTGGTTTTGAAGTTCTGAATATTAAAATGGGAGGGAAAGATAGAGTCGGGTAAAGCAATCCACATTCGCGTGGTGCGGGAAAAGAAAGAATCCCTGAACTTGACAGTACGTCCGAAGTTGGGCTCAAGGGTAAACTGATGGGCATTCCTAGCAGCGCGAGTAGTACGGTTGAATTGTTTAAGGTGAGGAATGCAACTGGCTATTTCGCTAGAGCAATGTTTATGAAAATAACGATAAAATAATGAAATACAAGAAACATTGCGGCGGTGTTCTAGAGAAGCAAATGTATCAGTTATATTTCTTTCACCTATCATTTTCATAGCTCTTCTTTGAATTCTATCCAATAGGCTTAAATGGGTTATTGGAGCACCTGACTCGAGTTTTGGACGAATAAAGGCTTTATAGATTACAGCCAGATCAGAAGGGGAGAAAAATTTCTTGCATCGCCGAAGAAAACCTAAGCACTTAGCAGCATTTTTGGCGACGTCGAAAATGTGGTCATTCCACAGAAGGTGGTCTGTTATACACATCCGAGGACTGAAAGCTTTTCGGTTTCCTCAATGCAAGTGCCACTCATGGATAGTGGCATGGGGGGTGGGTTTCTCTTAGACGACAGTAGACAGCATTGGGTTTTTGAAGCATTAAATTCCACTCGGTTTTTAATTCCCCATTGGACAATGCTGTCAAGATCGGAATTTAATGAGCTAATCATACGCTGCCGTTCAAGTTCCACATCCGAAGGACATGGATGTGAATCTGAAAACGAATATGAGAAGCTGAGGGTGCTGTCATCAGCGAAACAGTTTAATGGATTAGACGTTTCAGACAGAAGATCATTTATGAATATATGGAAGAGAGTCGGAGACAAAACGGAGCCCTGGGGCACACCAGCATTTATTTTGTGAATTTCAGACTTGAAACCGTCCAATACAACTTGTATTGAACGGTCCGAAAGGCAATTTCTAATCCAACGAAGAAGAGATTCATCGAAACCAAATGCACGCATTTCCGATAAGAGAGCTTGATGTCAAACTCTATCAAACGCTTTTGAAATATCAAGGGCAATAATCTTACTTTCTCCAAAACGATGTAAAGATGTGTTCCACTGTTCGGTGAGATATACCATCAGATCACCAGTGGACCTATTGCTACGAAAGCCGTACTACCGGTCATTAAGAAGCTTTCGTTCCCCGAGATATTTCTTGAGCTGGAAATTAATCAGCGTTTCCATGACCTTGGAAAGAAGGGACGTAAGTGCAATTGGTCGATAGTTTGAGGGTGAGGAAGATACGCCTTTTTTAGGGACAGGCTGGACAAATGCTGTTTTCCATCCACTCGGAAAGAGACCAGTAGAATAGGACAGATAGAAAAGCTTACGCAGTGGTTTTGCCAGCGTTGAAGAACAGCTCTTCAGAACAATGGGAGGGATACTATCCGGGCCAGCGGATTTGTGTACGTCGAGATCTTTTAGAACTCTAGCAACTGCACGAGTGCGAAAGAAGATTTGTCCCATGAAATCATTTACGCTCTCAAGTACAGGAGGAGTCATAACACTTTCTGGCAGCGTCGAATTAACAGCAAACTGGGCTGCAAGCAAATTGGCTTTATCTATCGAGCTGACAAAAGGTGTATCGTTGAAGACGAGCGTTGGAACCGACGACGAAGTAGCATTTCTTATATTCTTTGCAAATGACCAAAAATTTTTACTACCTGTGGGACATTGTAGTATTTTTTGCCTTAATTTCTGGTCATGCAAAAATTTGGTTCGTCGAATATGAACATTACAGGTCTTTCTAGCTTGTTTGAACTTATTCCGGTTTTCCTCAGTAGGGTTGGCTTTATAACATCGGAAACTTACTTCTCTGACCCTAATAACCTCTTTACAGCTCGAATCAAACCATGAGTTTTCCTTGGGTTTGATAGATTTTACCCTATTCGGGATAAAATTTCTCATTCCACAAAGAATTAAATTTGTGATCATATCTGCACTGGCATCTACGTCACTATCGAGGAAGCATAGTGACCAGTTAAAGTTACTGAAGAAACCGTTGAGACCGTCCCAGTTCGCTTTCTCGTATTGCCAAACGGTTCTCGTTGGTACTTTCTCTTTAACTGAGTTTTGTTGGCACGAGAAATTAGCAGATATGACACAATGGTCTGATGAGCCTAGAGGCGAAAATACACTAATAGTGTATTTATTAGGGTCAGAGGTAAGAAACAAGTCTAGTGTGTTGGTGGATTGACCTGCAACATCAGGGATTCGAGTTGGCTCGTTAACAAGCTGAGTCAGGTGGTTTAACTCAGCAAAGAGCTCAACATACCTTCCTTCGGGTGTTGTCTGGCCAGAAAAGCGAAGCCAACTAGAATTGTGTGCATTGAAATCGCCCGCAATGACGATTTCAGTGTGAGGATAATGGGCAACAATTCTTAGGATGGAGTCGGACAGAGCATCAAATTCGTTAAAAGTTGAATTTCTGTCCAGATTTGGCCTCCGATAAATAAAACAGGAATGAATGATGTGCTTATTGATCGTAAATTTGAACCACATGAAGTTAAAATTTGTGTTTGAGCACAAACCATATTGTGGTTGAAGTTGGTACGCAACATCATTCCTTATATAAACAGCGAGACCGTGATGGGGAAAGAATAATGGCACTAAATTATAACCAGGCAGATTGAATTCCGTATGATCGGAGTTTTCTCCTACCTGAGTTTCACTCAGTGCCAAAACGGCTGGCCTGCTTTGCGCAGTATAGACGTATACAGCACAGAAATTCTGTCTAATCCCCCGAATGTTGCTAAAGTCGACTCTAAATTCACCCACCATTTCAATAAAAACAAAAACTAACTAAAACCAAGTCACACAATTAACTAAGATGAATGTCTAATCTTAATCCCAATTTGAACTTTACTATAACAAACTATCGCCAGTGTTATGCCTTGGCGACAGACTGCTACAGATCCGGCCCTGGTTACTAAGAAAAGACAAACACCTATTTATCTAATATCATGACAGCTTAATCCCTGCGAGCACGGTGAGGGGATACCTACACAATGCAACAGCAATTAAGCTTACACGACTGTGAGAGATAATGGGTAAGGAGAAGGAAGGAATTTACCGCTCTGTGTTATGATGATTTTTTTTTGTTTTTTCTATTTTTCATTTTTCGGTTTTTATTTGGGCTATTGCACTGTGTTCGTTGTTGTTGATAATTTTGTATGCACAAGAACTAGCACTGATTTGCATTGCACGACAAGTAATGGGTATTTATTTATTTATTTTTTTTTTTTTTGCTTAACGTTAACGGGGGTGGGGACAAAACTCTCACGAGACGTGTGCTGCCGGTGAGATGCAGCTCGGCACTGTTTGGGTGTATATGACATGTTGCTTGGAACGGAGATTTATCATTGTGCAGTAAAAATCTTTCTTTTGTAGTAAACACTCTCTGTAATTACTCAAAGTTAATTTCCTTACAGCAGAGCCTTTAACACCTTTTGCTTTTTTAATAACTCCGGAATTTTGAACATTTATGCTACACATTTTGGCTCTTAGTCCAATAAATTCTGTCATTATTTTTCCACAATTTTCGTCTTTCATGTAACCCAGTTTTTTCATATCTTGTTGGGCAATACCAAAGGGATTATTAGGAGGGTAATCAGAGGTGTCAAATTTATCTTTAATGTCGTCTTGTACTTACTTACTTTACTTTTGATGGCGCTCACAGCCCAGGATGGGCTTCGGCCTCAACTAACAAGCCCCTCCAGCCAGCTCTGACCCTAGCTAGCCGCTTCCAGTTGCGCACACCGAGTGCTTTGATGTCGCCACCTGTTACGGGTTCTTCCTCTGCTGCGTACCCCATCGGGGTTGGATTCGAAGACTCGTCGGGCAGGTGCGTTGCTGTCCATACGCTCCACGTGCCCCAGCCATCTCAGCCGCTGTATTTTCAGCTTTTTGACCAGGTCAACGTCGCTGTATAGCCCGTATAGCTCGTCGTTGAATCTTCTCCTCCATACTCCTTCGATACACACCGGACCGAAAATCACACGAAGAATCTTCCTCTCAAAGCACCCTAGCAGATTTTTATCCGAATCTTTCAGTGTCCATGCTTCTGACCCATAAAGCAGGACCGGGATGATTAGGGTTTTGTATAAAGTCTCCTTGGTTCTCTGAGAGAGGGCCTTACTACTTAAATGCCTTCTTAGACCGAAGAAACAGCGGTTGGCAAGAGTAATTCTTCGCTTGATCTCTGCACTGATGTCATTCTGCGATGTAATAGTGGAGCCCAGGTAGACAAAGTCCTTGACAACTTCGAAGTTATATCTGTCCATCGTGATATTTTTTGCCCGAGTCGCCGATGTTGAGATTCCTCTCTCGCTGACAGCATATACTTCGTCTTGTCCTCATTAACCGCCAATCCCATTCTAGCCGCCTTCGATTCAATGCTCGCAAATGCCCCTGCCACAGCTCGCTTCGTTCTGCCGATAATGTCTATGTCATCCGCATATGCAAGCAATTGAACGGACTTTTGATAGATTGTACCGCTGGTGTTGACATGTGCGTTGCGTACAATAGCTTCAAGAACGATGTTGAATAGGTTGCATGATAACGCGTCGCCTTGCCTCAATCCTTTCTCAACATCAAAGAAATCGGTGTTGTTCTTACCAATTTTGACGGAGCAGCGAGATTTCTCCATCGTCATCCTGCACAAGCGGACGAGTTTGGCAGGGATGCCGAGACTCGACATGGCTCTGTATAATTCGTCCCTTTTCACGCTATCATACGCGACTTTAAAATCGATAAAAAGGTGGTGTGTATCGATCTGGAATTCCCGGGATTTTTCTAAAATTTGTCGGAGTGTGAACATTTGATCGACGGTTGACTTGCCTGGCCTTAAACCGCACTGATAAGGGCCGATCTGATCGTTGACAAAAGGTTTTAAGCGGTCACAGAGGATGGCCGACAAGATTTTATAAGCGACGTTTAGGAGACTAATTCCTCTGTAGTGGTACATTTCAGAACATCTCCCTTTTTATGGATGGGGCACACTATACCGAGGTTCCATTCATCGGGCATACTTTCCTCCGACCAAATTTTGCAGATGAGCTGGTGTATGCTCCTAGCCAATTCATCTCCCGCTGATTTAAATAGTTCGGCTTGTAAGCCATCCGCACCTGCAGCCTTGTACGACTTAAGTTTGGATATAGCCAGCCGAACTTCTGTTAGGTCGGGTGGACGGAACTCTTGGCCATCATCGTCCAAGTTGAATGGAGCGTTCTGCCTATTAGCGGCATCTTGGCTGTCTTCGCCATTAAGCAGTCTAGAGAAGTGTTCTTTTCAGATCCTCAGCACTGACTGTGTGTCTACTACCATATTCCCACTATCATCTCGGCAGGCTTCCGTTCTAGCCTTGAATCCTTGGGTGGATCGCTTTACCCTCTGATACAATTTTCGAACATCTCCCCTACCGCTACAACCCTCAATAGACTCTACCGCCCGCTTCTCGTGCTCTCTCTTTTTCCTCCTGAGAAGTCGGCGTTCCTCTTTTCGTTTCAGCCCGTAGAGCTCCCGGGCCACTCTCTCAGCAGCTCTTGTTCGAGTCTGCAGCATTGCGTGGTAGGCCTCGTCCTTAGCTGCATGCGCTAGCCGGCACTCTTCATCGAACCAGGGGTTTCGTTGTATTCGCCTAGTGAAACCCAGCACATCAGAGGCGGCACTTCTGATGGCTTGTTGACAGTGTTCCCACTGGTCCTCTGCACTTGATGCTGGTAGGATGATAATCACACCTCCTGAGAGATTAAGAGTTACGTGGTCTGCAAAAGTTCTGGCAGTCTCTTGCGATTTAAGCTTATCGACATCGAATCTTTTCACAGCATCTGCTCTGCGTTGTTGCGTCATGGATATCCGCATACGTAGTCTAGCTACCACCAGGTAGTGATCCGAGTCAATGTTGGCCCCTCGGAACGTTCGGACGTCCAAGATACTGGAAGCATGTCTCGCGTCTATCGCAACGTGGTCGATTTGGTTGACGGTTACTTGATCACGCGACCGCCAAGTCCCCTTGTGTATATTGAGGTGTGGGAAGTAGGTGCTTGAGATGATGACATTTCGCCCCGCCGCAAAGTCTGCCAGCCTGTGTCCGTTGCCGGAAGTTTCGTCGTGTAGGCTCGTGTGTCCTCCGACTATCGAACCAAAGATGCCCTCCTTTCCGAATCTTGCGTTGACGTCACCAAGAATGATCTTCACGTCGTACTTCGGGCACATATCATACGTTGTCTCCAAGAGATCGTAGAATGCTTCTTTGGTTGAGTCTTCTCTCCTTTCATGGGGGGCGTGAACACAAATCAGCGAAATGTTCTTAAATTTGCCTGTGATGCGGATTGTGACCAGGCGATCGCTTACACTCCGGAAGCCCAAGACTTCTTGCCTAAGTCTTCCCCTTATCACAAAACCACAACCAAAGAGCCGCTGACCCTGTTCCTTCAAGCACCCGCCGTAGTAGATGTCACACGTTTTCAGTCTCCGTACGCCCTCTCCATCCCATCGCACTTCCTGGATGGCTGTTACGTCAGCCTTTAGCCTGTCCAGGTTCTCCACTAATTGTTCGGCTGCACGTGTTCTGTATAAGGACAGGACGTTCCACGTGCAGATCCGAAATTCATTGTCCTTGTTTCGTTTGCTGGGGTCGTCAACTTTAAAATCATCCATATCCGAGGCTTGTTGTTGTTTCGGAACAACTTTTTTTTACGTGGTAGGCAAGTTACCCCGACGCACAACCCCCGACCCGGAGGACCAGACCCTTCGCATAACTCCAAGGTTAGGGAGCCGGATAAACCGCTCCTTATAGGCCTGAGCTACAAATATGTCGTAGTAGCCCATATAAGGTGTTCACAAAGTAGTTCAACCTAACTGGAACTGTAGACGCCACCGTTGATTCCATCTAGAGAATTCGTCCGCTGCCGCCTCGATGAAAGGAGAAGTGCCTTAGTGGGAACACTCCTCCCCCCCTCTCTCGTTGGCTGTCCCCAACAGCTTTCCACTGGGATTTAAACCCCGTCTCCAGCTGAGGTACTAGACACCCGATGTTCACCACGTGGAGGTGAGAGTAGGAGTTGGTAGACAGAGGTGGGTTTTGAGAAAAACCTGTGGACGCTTGTGTCCTCTTGAATGCACATAACTACCCTTTTGAACATCATGTCGTCTTGTATGTCATTATAAAAATCATGAGTGTTGATTTGATATACGAATGAATCGGTGTCCATATACGCTAGCCTTAGGTTTTTGTCCGAAAATTTAGGCTTCATATACGCATAATGAAAATCATACATCTTATACTTAGAGATCTCTAAAACAGAAAACCCTAACTATATGGGCTTGTTGTAAAGTGTAGATGTTCTGTTCATTTGAATAGCAGCCATGTTGTCACCAAACTCTAAAATGCTATGAAAATTTGGTTTCGCTATAAGTGCACGAGCACCAAGCTGTCTACCATTACTAGAATTGTCTGGTGATAAAACAATTCGCACATCTTTTCTTTTATCAACATTCTCCATGGTTTTCCTAAATACAGCGTTATTACAAAGTTTGCGCAGGTCTTTTTCAAACTTGTTTGTCGCTTTTGTTCTCAGTTTATTATTGAGATCTATATATTTTTTTAACCATGGAAATTGTTTAAATTTGATTACACGATGTATTTTTTTCAAAATCAATCCATTATCAATACACTGAATTAATGTTTTATAATGTACAGTGTAATTCAACTTGTCCCGCAAGTCTGCAATCAATTTTTTTTGTTTATTGTTAAGGGAAATACTAGTAGGACAGAATGGAAGATCGTTATGGTGATCATGAATATATTGCGGATATTCTAAATCAACTTCTAAAATGTATCCAACATGTTTATCTGCTAGCAACCATTCTTTTATGAAAGACAAATCTGTTGGAGGATCAATCCATTCAAAGCCTGAATGTGGAAGGTAATCGGACATAGCCCAACCGTAAAGGTTATTAGCATCTAAGTAGATTAAGTATTCTTCAGGCTTACTTTCATCATATTCTTCCATATATTTATTATTAGCCTTACAGTGCCGTAAACTGCACTGGGTCAATCCTCCTCTTATACCCTTGCTAAAAAAATTGTACATATTTATATCCGCAAGGAGCTCTAATTTCACATTTGTGTGCTTAAGCATAGCGCTCCATGAAAAACCAGGCAACGTGAAATAATGACATGGATCTAGACCATACGTTTGCCTTGAATCCTTACGGAATTTTTCAAATATATCGGATAGAATTATAACATCCGTTATTAAATAATGTTCAAGATATTGAGCTAATGTAGAACAATTGAAATTATTCCAAACATTTTTAGCATGCTCATAATCATCTTCGCTACAATCTAGGTCGAGCAATGAATTCTTAAACGCTGAAATAGGTGGTAATTGCGTTTCAAAAAGTTTTTCTTTGGAATCTATATAATCATAGCAAAAGACACCCTTTCGAGTCATAAGTTCGAAAGATCTCTTATTGCTTTGACAAAACTTAGCCAAAATTTTGAAATCATCCTCTGCAAGGGTTTTTGAAATATTGTCAATGCTCGAGGGGAGAAATCGAAACGAGTCTAAGAATCTCAACTCTAGAAGATCGTTATGTTCATTATTTATTGAATTTATTTGGATAAATTTTGAAATGGATATATATTTCTCTTTGTTTAGGGGTATAATTCTAATGTCCCCATTAGTATTACCCAACTCTTTTATAAATAAATGTGCATCATAGCCAGTTAAATTGTGGAAAATATAGGCAAGAATGTTGGTACCTTATAATTTAAATTGCATGATGATTGCGCCGCGCCCCGAAATTTCCCGCTGATGTGGCAATGGTCTCGAACTTTATCTATCCCCAGAGGTCTGCTACAGATGTGACAATTGATAGCATCATTGAATGTGTGTTCATCCGCTGGCGTCATAGTCATAGGCGTATTTATTGTGAGGTAATCCCTATGTATGCGTTTCGATTCCTCAATTATAGAATTTACTAATACCCTAGCACAGTCGTCACCTTCAATTAAACAAAAAAAAAAATCAAATTTATAAATACAAAATTAAATATATAATGTTTCTGGTTTTGAATTTTTCTTTTTTTACTATGGTATGCTTACCCGTGTATTTAAACAGTTTGTCCAAAGATGAGTCGAACGAGCATTTCAAGTAGTAAGAAACTGCTATGGGTATATGCTCTTTAATAGATGTTGTTGAAGAATTTCCTGGGTCTGGATGAGAATTTTGGATGTTCATCAGCATACATTCAAAGTCAGCATATATGGCAAAGGGAACTTCAATAGATCTTGAACGATGCTCGAATTTTAGTTTCTTAGAATCCTCTTTTGGCAGCTCAGTTACGATACCGTTGCACTCCTTTTGATGCTTTCGAAAAGAACTATCAGCATTAAACGTTAATAAACATGCATTGCACATACTTATGGAGTGATTTCCATGATTAACCTGCATACTTATCAACCTCGAAATGTTTTTAATCCATATAAAATGGTTATTCGATTCATCTTGGATAAGCAGTAAGTTGATATGATTATCCTTTACACCCCTTGTGATGTAATATGGGCCAACAACTTTATAGTCTTCAATCCCAATACTTTTTGGCTCGATTCCAAAAACGTTAACACTTATAGTGGGGTTAAGCGTTTCGAAGAGCGTTATATCTCTTAGCTTTAAGGGGAAAGCCAAATTGTAGAAATTGATTCGAACACCACTCGGTAAATTAATTATATCATCTGCGATATTTTCGATATTATAACTGTTGGTTCTTTGAACATTGGCATGGGTCGGATGGAGAGCAGAAATAATTGCCCATTTGAAGCAGTATTCATCATTGTTTTGGATATTTACACATGCGTTTTTAATTTCAATAGATTTTGGAAGTCTAATGTAGCTCGATCCTCTCAATGGCTTGTACTCATTGATGTTGACTTCGATTCGTTTGATGAAAAGAAGACTCCAACCAGAGTCCATGATTTCAAACTCTTCACTTTTGTTGTCAATGCATTCTACCATCTTCGTAAATATTTCCGAAATATCTTGGCTTTGTAGAGCAATTTGCATCGGAGATTTAAACGATTTTGTGCTTATATCAGCATGCTCTTCTCCTCCAGTCGATGTTGAATATTTTACATATTCAGCAAAAAGCTCAATACTGAACTTAACACTGCCATTTCTTTGGAATGCTTCTTCAATGAGTTGCAACACATCAGTCTTACAACTATCCAAAAAATATTTAATGTTCAGTAGATCTTTCCTTTTGTTTTGCAATAGGAAGGTTTCTACCATGCCTTTAAAACACTTCCGGATCTTCATAAAGGGGCTCATTGGTACTTTAACCATGTTTTTGTTTCTGTGGATTTCTGTTCTCTCATGGTGTATCCACTGTTTAGGCGAAAACTCTCCTGGACAGGTTCCGCATCTGCGTTTGTTTGATGAACAATGAGGAATATCATCATCGCCTTTCCGTTTGGTTGAGATAGACTGGTCACTTACAGTTAAGGTTGCATTGCTCACATGTGCTACCTCTAAGGTTTTATGAGCACTTAGAATATGGCGATTCAATGCATCTTTTCGCGAAAATGTTTTCACACATTGGGGGCATTGAACTTTACTGGTACTGGTACCCAGCAGATTTTATATGCCTGCATAAAGAACTTGCATGCGCGAATTTTTCAGCACAAACAACACAAACCAAATTTGCCATTTTTTTCTGTGTTTTTGTTTTTGTTTTGACAATTGAAGCACTTAGTTTTGTAGAATTCGGTTTTTTAGCAGGTAAACCTTTTGTTTTTAGGATCTGATAGTTACTGTTTTTTTTTTTATCGTTTCACCCTTTTTAAGCAAAGCTTCAAAAATTTAATGACATATGTTTATATTAATGACAAAAAATAAAAAAAAACACTTCTTTTTTATGGATTTTAAGTTTAAACTTAAAGGAACTGCACTAGGCTTATAGCAAGAACAATTCAAAATTACTGAGATGTTCACTGATCACTTAATTGCTTGAGAGTAAGAAAAATTGTATTAGTAACACTTTTTTTTTGTTGTATTTATTGGTTTTAATTTATAAATGCAATAAGTTTAAATTTGGAAACACTTAAAAGAACTGTACTCGATGGCTCTATAACAAGAACTATTCAAAATTACTGTGATGTCCAGTATTAGAATTATTTGCTTGAGAGTTAGAAAATGATAAGAATTAGGTTCATACTTTGATTGTTGCATTGTACCCAAAGCCAAAAAAATCAAAACCAACAAATGCATCATATGCATGCATGCTTATCAAATAATAAAAGGAAAACCATACGAAATGGACATAACATATGCATATTTATCAATTACTTAGATTATTGCGTTCTACCCAAAAAAAAAGGAAATCCACGGAATGCAACATAAACATATGAACCCAAACTATATACAAGAAAGATGTAAGGATTGAAAAGGAATATTTAATGAGTGTGGAAGTGACAACTCATATCCGCGTGTATTAAAAGATATCAGAAAGTGGGAGGGTTAGTTGGTTTTTACCAAACAAGGGAAAAATTCTGATACAGATGAAAAAGAGGGTAAATGATCGAATAGTTTTCTAAAATTATTGTAAAATATAAGAAATGTTAAAATTAAAACAAAAGAAATAAAAGATTGATATTTTTTTTTTTTTACAAATGTATATTTATTTTTTCTTTGTTTATTATTATAATTTTTTTTTTATTTATTATATCCTAGGACTTTTCTCTCCTTTATAAATGCAATAAGTTTAAACTTGGAAACACTTAAAAGAACTGTACTCGATGGCTCTATAACAAGAACTATTCAAAATTACTGTGATGTCCAGTGTTAGAATTATTTGCTTGAGAGTTAGAAAATGATAAGAATTAGGTGTCTACTTAGATTGCTGCATTTTACCCAAAGCCAAAAAAACCAGCAAATGCATCAAATGTATGCATGCTTATCAAACGATAAAAGGAAAATCATACGAAATGGATATAACATAATATGCATATTTTATTTAATTAATTATATATATTTTTATTAATTACTTAGATTATTGCGTTCTACCCAAAAAAAGGAAATCCACGGAATGCAACATATACATATGAACCCAAACTATATACAAGAAAGATGTAAGGATTGAAAAAAAAATATTAAAAGATAACAGAAAGTGGGAGGGTTAGTTGGAAGTTATCCGATCTCACGATCGGATTAAATTATAACATTTACCATATTCGAATGGTTACAACAAAGTGGGGGGATCGAGTTGTAGCGGATCTGGGGGAATACACGGTAAGATAAAAAACATTAATTTGATATATTGTATTTTAATTTGTATTAATATTCACAGGTGTTTTTACCAGGTAGATATTCTTCCCTATCATCGAACACCTTGCTTTGTATGGCCAAAGGTGGTTATGCTTTCCAAATCACAAGACCATTAGGATCATCATACGAACTAAAATTTTTAAAACTTAAATAATTAATTTTAATCATTCATGTACAAATACAATCATATATTAAATAAAACACAAACAAAATATGTGGTCAATAAATTTTAATATTTTTTCTTTTTTATATTACAACAGTTTGTTTTTATCAATCCATGAGTTTTGTTCTGTTGGGAAGCCCAACCATTTTACAAAAACTTCATTTCCTCTTGTTTTTATAACTTTTTCCACAAGATATATATCTGGAAAGTGGATTTCATAAGTTCTTCTTTATAAAACCCGCCTTTTACTGCTTCACCTTTATAGTCTTCGAGAAGATATGTAATGGGTCTTGTTCTTTTGATTGTTCTTATTATACATACTTCCGCAGTCCAGTTGGGTGAATAAAATTTCTCGAATGCATGCTTATACTTGCTAATTCTTACACTATCACCAACATTAAATCGACGTTTATGTACATTTTTCTTATGATTTTTAAAAAATGTAAGTAATAATTAAGAATTTTTTTTATTAACACTAGCAGGTTGACAATTTATAGTTCTGTGGAAAGAATGATTATAATCATGCAGTAATTTTCTGTAAATATTTATCCACTTATAGCTGCCATTGAAACTAAATTCTTTCCACAAATTCTGATTACTATATGGTATCATTTCAACCAAGTCCGCTTGCCATAAATCATCAAAGCCTTTAATGATAACAATGCGACGTTTAAAATTTCTACGTGCAGGCTTGTATAATTCTTCAACAACCATTCGCTTACTCATATTAGTAAAGAAAGAATTTAAGAAAATGAAAAGAAGTATTTTTATAATTTTTATTTTGATTTATTTGAATCTTTTGTATAACAGCATTAGTTTCTTCATTCTTAATAAACGCTTCTCTATGATAAAGCATACACAAGTATCTGGCCCTACTTTACACTCATCCAATGACCAACAACAGATAGAGTAATGAAGTCCATGTATCGATTCAGTGTAAATAGAGTTTTGAAGTTGTTTAAGTAGTCTTATACAATTTAAAAATTCATGGTAATGTTCCTCTAGTAATTCATGTTTATATGTCTTTAGAAAATCTGTAATATTTTTAATTAATAGATCGACGTCCATTGTTTCAGGATGATGATGATGATGAGGGTATTGAATGCATACTTACTATATAATTTTTTGAAAGAGGAATTAAAGTAAAAATTAAATAGTTTTTTCTTACATTCTTAATATATATATATATAAGTACACTCAACTAAAAACTATTCTTATCAGTTACAACTGAGGAGTGATTTTTGTATAGTGATAGTTGTGTCGAAAATATTTTTCTCTCTTCTATTAACTCCACAATTTTGCTTTTGATGTGCTCATCAAGATACTTTTTTACGATAGCATCTAAATAGTTTTTAGGATCACTGATTTCGATAATATTGTTTATTTGATCATCAACGTATTCTTTAGAGGTTGCTTGGTGTGGTTCCTCAGGTCTACCAACATTGCTTAAACGTTTATTTTCCATATTAAAATCACCAGATGGAAGAAGTTTAAAACCTAACCCTGGAGGACCTGTCGGACCTTTACTTTTTAAAAGTGTCTTGGAGTTTCTTCCGAACTTGTCAACGCTCATGTTTAGTTTGAATACATTTTAGGTTTGAGTGATATTAATATATGATGTTTGATTCCTTTAATTCCTCAATTATAGAGCTGATTTCATTTTGATGGTTGTTATTACCAGCGTTTTTGGATGCTATTAAAAGTTTAAGTCTATTAACGAGCTCATTAGGATCATTCCAGTAAACGTATTCATTATTTTTGTTTGTGTACTTCATTTCAGTTATTTCAGAATAAGATTCCCCGGTTTTTTTATTTTTGTTATTAAATCCAGAAACAAGATTCTTTATTATTTGCGTATACTTGACACCCCTATTACTGTTGATCCTAAAAGTATCATCATGATTTCGCATATGGGCACTAGTCTTTTGTAAAATTTTCTGATAGTGCTTTAAATCATCATTTGTATAAATGTGCTTTCGAGGTTTTTTTTTTTAGAATCAGCTCAATGAGACCCGGAGTTCGAGTAAATTTGTCATCATCAATTTTAATAACATCATCATCCATCCAAAATTTAGATTTACCAATTTTCGTTGCTTGTGTATTAGCATCATAATACGGGCCATAGACTGTATCGCGATTTGATTCAGATAATAATTTTTTAGTGAAAGTTGAAGATACCTCGGATGTATTGAAATTGATTGGAGTACTAAACAGCATCTCATTATCTCCACTATCTAATTCAGTGATTGGTGATTCTAATACTTCATTGTCTTCCGATCCTTCGTCTTTATTAAATAATTTAAAATTAAGTTTACGACGTTTAATTGGTTTTGTTTCAATTTCTTCATCATTAGGTTTTGGCTTTTTTTCCCTTTCGACATTTTCAACCAACTTTTTTAATGGTTCAATAATAGGTTTAAAAGTGTTTTCCAACTCCGTGTCTCGTGTTATTTCACCAGTTTTTAATTGAAAATATTTTTTTTTTAGAATGTTTTTTGTTTTTATTAGATCATTCAGGATAGTTTCATTCATTTTTTTAGATTTGTTTATCTTTCCTAGTATATTAAGATAAATTTTAAGTTTTCTCAAACAGAGCTCATATTGGAATGGATTCCTTTTTAAGTATAAGTGTGTATTTATAGTAAAATTATTTCATGGAAACCAATTTTATATCGACCATTTTTAATACTACTTTCCTTGTCTATAACTAGAAAACCATAATTATCAACCCAACAATGAAAACATAGCTCTTTAAATTGGTTAAACGTCATATCTGAGTTTATATGATCATTGTGAACATGTTTTAAATTCATTTCATCTTGTTTTAAAAGTATAATAAAATTTGCATTATCTCGAATCAAATGCTTGGGAATATGTGTATAGGATTGGCATAAATAGAAACTATCAACAGCATTGTGACGACCCATACAAAAATAATCCCTTATGTTGTTTTGCTTCTGACATGCAACATCGTCAAAAATAGACACTGAGTTATTTTTAGCATCTGCTGGTGGCATAATATCACTATTATCTGAAAATTCATTATATTCCATTCCTTCTACTGATGAAATAACCTTTTTTAAATACATATATTTCGGTTGATGCAATGATTTGGAATATATGTAAATATTTTCAAACTTCAGCCCATTTGTGTCAAGAAGAATGCTAAGCATAACATTTGTTTTCCCACAGTTTGAAGGGCCAACGATTATTCCACGGATACTGTTTGGGAATAATGATCCATGTTTTTTTTTAATTTTAACATCGGAATCAAAGTTTTGTACTTTAATGACTTGTGACTGTTTGATGAACCTCATATTGATGACTGAATGATTTTATAATAAAACAACTCGTTTATATATTTTTGAAATCAAAAATGTTCGAAACTTCAACCAAGAAGCCGGTAAACATTACAATATCTTATAAATATGATTGAGCATCACATTAAAACCATCAGTTGTAAAAAATCTTCTGAAGGAGGAGGACTTTTAAACAATATTATTGATAAACTGCCAATTGAACTACATTTACCTTCGTACAATTACTGTGGACCTGGCACAAAATTGCAAGAACGTTTAAGTAGAGGAGATAAAGGCATTAATGAACTGGATGAGGCGTGCCGCCTACATGATATAGCATATTCAAAAAGTAGTTCACTATCGGATCGTCACGTAGCAGATAAAATTCTGACAGAACAAGCTTGGAAAAGATTTAAAGCAAAGGACTCATCAGTTCCTGAAAAGTTAAGCAGCCTTTTAGTCACCAACATGATGAAAGCTAAGACAAAATTGGGAATGGGTGTTAAAAAGAATAAAACAAAACAAAAAATTAGTGAGAAGAAAATCTGCAACAAAAATTTGTTTAAGAAAGCTATAAAAGAAGCACGAAATGCTATAAGAAGCAATATTAACTGTTGTGGTACAACATCTATTGCTAGTATTGCTTTAAAGGCAGCCAAAAATGTTATTAAAAACAAGAAAAAAAGTAACATAAAAACACCAAGAATAATTCCAATTCCAAAAACAGGGGGCTTTCTTCCATTTGTAGCTCCTATTCTTGCAGGCTTATCGGCTATAGGAACTCTTACGGGAGGAGCAGCTGGTGTTGTAAAAACCCTTAATGCTGCAAGCGCTGCTAAAAAACAGTCGGAAGAAAACATTAGACACAACAAGGCTTTGGAAGCCGTTGCAATCAAAGGAAGCGGCTTATATTTACAGCCCTATAAAAATGGGCTTGGTCTTTTTATAAACAACACCAACACAAAAAACTAATAGATCTGCTACCCAACCAACCTTTAACAAACTTTGACATACAACGGTTTGGAGTGAAGCATATACCACACTTTAGAGGAGTCTTTATGCGAAACTCATTACCAACAAAAAAGTCATTTATCCAGGAGTGTGGCGTTATCAATTTGGATGATGAATCTGGTAGAGGTACACATTGGGTAGCATATATAAAAAATAAAAACAATTTTGTAAAGTATTTTGACAGTTTTGGTAATTTAAGACCTCCTATTGAAATAATAAAATATCTAGGAAATCGGATAAATTATAATTATATTCAAGAGCAGAATTATAATACATTTATATGTGGTCATTTATGTTTAAAGTATTTATTATATCAATCTCAAAAGGTTTTCAAAAATAAAAATGTATAAAGTGAATGAAATAAAAAAATATATATCATTCGTCTTTTAACCAACATGTCGGTAACATTAACTCTTAGCGGAAACGACTCATCTCTTACATCGGAATATTTCCCACCAATTGTATTAAGGTCCAACTATGTCTGCGGCCTCATAGATTTTCAATCATATAACTATATACCAAATGTGGATGATTTAAATAACTTGTTTCACGTAGGTGAAAATATTATTTCGTTTCCTATTGGCTCATATGAGATTGGAGACATAAACAATATTATACAAAAGAAAATTAGTGAAATTAATAAAAAGAAAAAGAATTTAAATAGAAAAAGTGAAATTAAAATCATAGCCAACAGCAATACTCTGAAATGTGAAATTTATAGTTCAGAAGCAATAGATTTCTCTAAACAAAATTCTATTGGTTCGCTTTTAGGATTCAGTAAGAAACTGTTGGAGCCTAATATATTACACGAATCAGATCTTTACGTTGACATAAACAAAGTTAATACAATACGTGTTGAGTGTAATATTATAGATGGAACGTATATTAAAAACCAGTTGGCGCATATTTTACATGAATTTTCTATAAACGTGAGCCCAGGCTATAAAATCATTGAGGTTCCTAGAAATGTTATTTATTTACCTGTGAACGTCAAACGAATAACATCGTTAAGTTTAAAGTTCATTGATCAAGACGGTAGAATTATTAATTTTAGAGGAGAAAAAATAACTGTTCGATTACATTTAAAGCCAGAAATATGATTATATATGAACAAATTTCTCACGCACAAAATTCTTATATAAACTCTGTTATCAAAAATTTATTACCTAATCAAGTTTTGACCTCAGCATCGTCAACACATCACCTCACAAAAGAAAATAAAAACTTTTTGCTATCATTGGGGTTCATCTTAAAAAAAAAATAAAAACCTAGGAAATATCATGTTAAACATTTTTCAAGATCCAGAGTACAATGAACCTATATCTAAATATGAGTACCACACTTACTCACCTTATCAAAACAATTTTGAACGGAATGACATCATTCAGATTTGTATACAACATCAAAATCTTAATGTTTTTCCTTCGGAAAGTTTTGTATGCATTGTAGGATCACTTAAACAACGGGAAGGAAAAGATATTCTGAGTACGTAACTGGTAAACAACTCAATGGCTTTTCTTTTTGATGAAATACGTTATGAATTGAATGGAAGAGAAATCGATTGTAATAGGAATGTTGGAATTACTTCAACGATAAAAAACTACCTTTCCTTAACTAAAAACGAGAGCGATATGCTTTTAAATGCTTCGTGGTCTCCTGAGGCATGTATTTCTTTAAAGTCATTTAACTTTAACTACTGTATCCCACTGAATAAGCTTTTGGGTTTTGGTGAAGATTACAAACAAATTATACCTAACGCCCGACATGATCTAATTCTTACTCGTGCTAGAATAGATGAAAATGCATTAATTTCAACAGTTGATGAAAAAGTTGAGGTTCAACTTCATAAGGTTCAATGGAAAGTACCACATGTAACTTTATCCGATTCAGTCAAGTTGGATTTATACAAATCTATAAATAAGAATAATTCTATTAAAATTGCTTTCCGCAACTGGGATCTGTATGAATATCCTACGTTGTCATTCTCCGATCATAATATTTGGAACATCAAAACAACGACACAAATTGAAAAACCTCGTTACATTATTGTTGCACTACAAACTGAAAAAAATAAAAAAACTAACGGAGGATATAACCACATTTAATCATTGTCATATAACAGACATAAAATTTTATCTGAATTCAGATGTATACCCTCAGGAAGACCTAAACATTTCTTTCGATCGAAACAGATATAGTTGGCTATACAAAATGTATACTGATTTTCAAAAAACCTACTACAACAAAACAATGGCTGAGCCTCTTCTTTCTTGTGATCAATATCAATCGCACGCTCCAATTTTTGTTATAGATTGCAGACATCAGAACGAATCCCTTAAAACAGGACCTATCGATATTCGCTTAGAAATGAGATCATCACTGAAAATTCCTTTAAACACTTCAGCTTACTGTCTTATGCTGCATGATCGCATTATTGAATATAATCCACTTAGCCAAGTAGTCACCAGAATTGTTTAAAACATAAAACATAAAACCTCAAAATAAAAAAAATAAACAAAAAAAGTCTTTCTTATTTTAAATCTTGGGTTGATTTTTGTTTTTTCACTTTTACGAACGTGATTCTTTTATCTTTCTTTAGCTAAGGGGAGTTTTCTTCAAATTTTTCTTATAATTAAATGATATTAAATGTAGGTACCTATGCATTGCACATTCTGATTAAATAACCGTCATAATTCACACAAAAGAAAAAAAAAAAGAACGCATTATCACTGTTAGAATGCTAGTGATATGTGTCGCATATTTACGGATAGTCAATGCATGTTTATTCCTGTACACTCATGCGTATAAATTATCGCTAGGCTTGCTCGGTTATCAATTTTTTCCAAAAATAAATTATTTATCACTATTAAAATGCCAGCAGACATTATGTGTTACACGACGTTAAAGGGCTTCCATCACATACATATATATATTTTTTCTAGCACACAATATCATGGATACAGAACCCAACGTATCGAACAACACGTATGTGTTATTAACACCTGCAGCACAACTAACACGATCACTATTACACTGAGCCATCGCCCCACTTAGCCACCACCCACTTACCGATCCAACAACTAGGCCATCTATCTACAACAGCCACCACCCACTGACCCATCCACCAACTAGGCTACAAGCCTTTACGATCCCTTTTGCACTGAAACACCGCCCACTTAGCCACCACCCACTTAGCCACCACCCACTAAGCGATCCAAAAAACTAGGCCACCTACCTACAACACCACCAACTAGGTCAGAAACCTGCATGATCCGTATCACACTGAACCACCGCCCGATTAGCCACCACACACTTGTCACCGCACACTTAGCCACCACCCACTTACCGATCGACCTACCTTTTTCACCCTCACCTGCCGCACGTGTCTCACCTGCCTCACCTGGGCACACCTGTTCACCTGGCTCACCTGTCGCACCTTTCTCACCTGTCTCACCTGTCGCACGTGGCTCACCTGTCGCACCTGTCTCACCTGTCTCACCTGGCACACCTGTCTCACCTGTCGCACCTGTGCTCACCTTTCGCACCTGTCGCACCTGTCTCACCTGTGCACACCTGTTCTCACCTGTGCACACCTGTTAGCCACTTAGCCACTGTTCTAGAACGCCCTTAAACCAACTACTTGACTCTTTCCGCAAGTGAGTTATGAAGGGCTGAACCTTGCCTGGCCAGCTCGTCAGCCCGCTCATTCCCCTCAATACCACTGTGACCCGGAACCCAGATAAGAGTGACCCTGAGGTTAGTGTTGAGACTCAGAAGCTCTTCCTGGCATTGTCGTACTAATTTTGAGGATGATGTAGCCGAATTAATGGCTTTGACAGCCGCTTGACTGTCTGAGAAAATAGCTGTATTTCGGTTCTGGTTTGGATTTTGTTTAAGTAGCTTGCATTCTTCCCTGATCGCCAGTACTTCAGCCTGAAAGACACTAGCAAAGTCAGGTAGCCGAAAAGACCTGGATATATTTAGGGACTCTGAGAAAATACCCCCACCAACACTGCACTCCATCTTTGACCCATCAGTAAAGATAGTTGTGTCGAAGTCTTTCGTCACGACGTCATCATTCCAATCATTTCTGGATGGGAATATAACTTTAAAATCTTTACCGAGGCTCATTGAACCTTCCTAAGTTTGTTGATATTATACAAATTCTTCAATGCTGGCCACCACACAATCGAACCATAGGTGAGAATAGGTCGCACCACGTCTGTGTATGTCTATAAAATCATTTTTGACTGGAGGCCCCACCTCTTACCAAAAGTTTTGCTACAGGCATAGAAAGCTATACAGGCCTTCTTAACCCGTTCTTCAATGTTTAATTTCCAGTTTAATTTAGGGTCGAGAATTACACCCAGATATTTTGCACTGGAGGAGAGCGAAAGTGTTTGACCGTTGAGTCGAGGTAGATTGAAGGGGTCTTTCTTTGTTTTGGTAGTAAAAAGTATAAGTTCAGTTTTGCTTTGATTAATACCCAGTCCGCAGCTCGCAGCCCAGTTACTTACCTTCCTTAAAGCCACCTCCATGATCTCACTTATCACAGGGGTAAACTTACCCGACACTAGTAGTACCAAATCATCGGCATACGCGACCGCCTTCACTCCACCCCTATCCAACTTAGCGAGAATTTTATTCATGACTAAAAGCCAAAGAAGAGGAGACAGAACACCACCCTGGGGTGTTCCTCTACTGACGTATTTGGTTAATATTGTATTTCCTAACGTAGATTGAATCCTTCTTTCCCTGAGCATGGAAACTATCCACTCCCGGATGTAGAGCTCTACACCAAAGTCAATAAGAGCTTCTAGAATGGACTCAGGACGTTGTTGAAAGCCCCTTCTACATCTAAGAAGGTGGCGAGTGTATATTCTTTGAAGTTAATAGTTTTCTCAATTGTACGAACTACCTCGTGAAGGGCCGTCTCCGTGGACTTACCCTTTAGGTATGCGTGTTGAGAGTTTTCAAGAGGGCATCCAACTAGGATGTCCCTAATGTGTTTGTCTAGGATGCGCTCCATCGTTTTAAGCACGAAAGAGGTCAGACTAATTGGTCGAAAATCCTTCGCGGATTCATGGCCCCTTCTACTGACCTTCGGGATGAAAACTACTCTGACATGTCTCCATGTCTCGGGTACATGGTTGAGATAGAGGCAAACTTTGAAAATTATTTCCAGCCAAGGAACAACCACATCTTGCAGTTTTTGAAGCATAATAGGCAGTATGCCATCCAGACCTGGAGTTTTATATGGAGAGAAGGAATTAATTGCCCAGGCAATATTTTCTCTTGTTATGCCGGTATTGATATGCTCTACATGAGCTAACGGTGTGATTTGAGTTTCAAGTGGTTCCGGTTTATTGTTTTCCCACCCCGGAAAGTGTGTCGTCATCAGTAGTTTCAAGGATTCAGCTGGAGAGACTGCCCACTCCCCATCGTTCTTTTTCAAAAAAGACGGGTTGCAATGCTCTTTTGACAGAACTCTACCAAGTCTTGTGGAGTCTTTGATGTTTTCTATTGACTCGCAGTACTCCCTCCAGCCTTGTTTCTTGGCTGATGCGGCAGCTCGCTTGTATACTCTAAGGCTATTTTTATACGGTTGATAAAATTTGTTTTTGTGGCAGATGTTGAAAATTTTCCTTGTCGGTTTTCTGAGTTCAGACAGATTTTCATTCCACCATGGAGGGAGAGTTTTTCGGCTATATTTAACTGGGCAAGAGATCTTGAACGCCGTGTTCATAGATGCTTCAAAGGTTTTCACCTTTGACTCTAGATCTGCAACCGATTCTGGACTCAGATTGGGTATATTGCGCAGTTTAGAATTAAAAATTTTACTGAACTTCTTCCAGTCAATTCGTTTAGGATTTCTATAAGGAGGAGGGGTTTCAGACTCAAAACCTATGCTGAAGAGTATCCACCTGTGATCCGAAAACGAATTCAGAAGAGATACCCTCCAATTTTCCACTAATAGATTAAAGTTATTGTTGACAATAGTAACGTCGAGCACATCCTCCCAACCTTCAAAATTTTCAGAGCTCGAAAAGACGAAAGTGGGAGTATTACCTCTGTTACAAACAGTTAAGTTATTATCAATGACAAAATTAAAAAGAGACTCACCTCGTTCGTTTATCTCGGAACTTCCCCAAAGGGTGTGTCTTGCGTTTGCATCACATCCAATCAGGAGGTTTGTTTTTTGCACTTTCGCCTCGGCTATGAGTGCGCACACTTCTTCTGGTGGTGATGCCCGAAGTAAGCAGATGCCAAGATTAAGCCGTCTGCATTTTTTGCTTCCAACCTGACGACTGTCAGATCAGGAGTGCTAAGATTAGGACACAGAAAAGCTTTTAAGTGTTTTTTAGCTAAAATACAAGTTTTAGGCTTACCATCGTTTGTGCTTGCGATCTTGTAGATCAGGTCGTATTGTTTATCTTGGAGGCCTCTCACTCTAGAGCGATTGACCCATGGTTCTTGGACGATGCCTACATCTATATTTTCCTCACTCAGGAAAACTCTCAGATTATCCGAGGCACATTTTGAGTGCTTCAGGTTAATCTGAATGACTTTTAGCAGCGCGTTTTTTAATTTTCTTTCGATTCTGCAAAGCCAGGGCTCGGCGACTCGCTAGGGACCTCGACTCCATCAGTGACATCGTCTAGCTCAACGTTGTCACCAACTTTGCCGGGGTCTGCTCCCTGGTTCTGCAGAATCTTAATTTTCGCACATCTTATGCCAAAACGCAGCTTGAATTCGGCTTTCTCAAGAGCCCCAATGCTTTCCTCGCTGATCATCAGAAGGTAAGATGCACTGTTCCTTTGCGGCTCCTCCGCCTTAATGACTGTCCAGTTGTGCATCGAAATCAGTGGATTTAACCTCTGAAGACCACGGATCAGCTACTGTCCGCTTGGCTTAATGCTCATGAGGGGCAACCAGATGCGAGCCTTAGGTCGTTAAGGGATGTCCTTAGCTGGGATGAGCTTGAGCTTCAAGCCCTCCCAGTCATTGCTTATCTTAGCGATGCAGGTCCTAAGGAACTCCCTAGAGAACACGTCTGCGCACCTGATTACCCTGTACCCCCTGAGCACCTCATCAGAGTCAAAACTACGGTAAGGGCCCTCGATCGCCGAAATGGTATACGAAAACACCGTCTCCGAGAGCTTGGCCTCGATGGAGTTCCACACAATAAGCAGAGCTCTGCTGGTTGTGGTGAGCTCATCCACAACCGCTACTTGGAGGTCGTCTCTGACAACCTCACTTAGAGTACGCGGTTGCGTTGCTCCGGAAGATGGCACTTTGGTAGACCATTTCGTACCGTCAAGCTTGCTTTTTTTCATAGGCTGGCTGGTCTCTTCAGGAGACCTATTGCGCTTGGCGGTGTTTTTGGCTTTAGTATCCAGAAGACAGTTGAACTCTTCAACGATCTTCTGGCACGTTATTTTGTCAGCGAGGTCCTTCTCAAGAATAATTCCAGCCTCCTCATTCTTGGCAATTTTGTTAAGAATAAGGGTGGCCTTCTTGAACTCCAACCTGCGAAGAACACCCGCTGATTGCTTTTTACCCCGGGCAGCACCGCTATGGCTGGCGTTGCTACCTGAGGGTACGTTGGGTTTGGTCGGTCGAAACACAGGGGTACTGTGGCTGGTACTGCCTGTGCTTCCAGTTTCTGTAGGTTGCCCTACAATGGTCTCCTGACTGGAGGCCAAAAGTTCATCCTCTGTGTCGGCGGATGGTAAAACGTCTGTCATGTCTAAATCGTCCATAGTGTGAAAAATTAAATAAGAGTCCCACGAGTAGGTCGGAAAGGAAAGGTCAGCCCCGGCAGAGCCGATATACCGGGGTAAGGCAAAGAATATGACGGACCCTGCCAAGGCGTCCGAAAGAGCTCGTTAGCGACTGGTTTACCCCCCAGCCTTCCATTTCTTCGGCACGGATTATGAAAATCGCTCACACCACCACTGAAAATTAGAGACCCCGTATCTATGGTCAAATCGCATTGCTGAGCGTTAAACTATTGAGAAGTAAAGGAACGTCTCAGCAATTCGACCTGACCTTAGCTGATCACCATCTTCACATCGCACAAGATAAAAATTGTGGTGACCATTAACCGCCCGGCACCCACTAGGAGGGTTTGATACGAGGATTTTTGCCGAGCGTGCAACTGAATATCGTAGTGGGAAAGTTGACAGCAATATACCAGCAACAGCAAATTTAGGACTTTGACCTAACGACGCTGTTGACGTTGCTGATGCTGGTCTAATGTGAGCTGCGCCATTAAAATACATTGGCGTAAAATTTTAAACAGCCTATTATTAAGGATTTAGTATGAAACTACTAAACATTTTACTAATTCTTTAACAGCCGTATTAATAAAAAAACGCTTATTCCACTTTTTTTCCATGAGCTTACAAAACCATGGAATAAAATTTCCTATTAATAAAAACAAAACGAAAATCTACTACAATAAGTAGATCACGTTAAGCCTGGGGCCGAATTACGTCTTCAGTGAACGAGTGAGTTACTCTTACACGTTATCGAGTAATCACATTGGTTTGATTTTATACTAAGTATCACGTTTCGAATTGAGTTCGTATTGTACTAGGAAAATTCTAGTACATTTTCCTAAACGTCAATATTCATAACATTTCATTGGTCGATTGCAATAGCTGCTTGTGTTGGCCTCATGTTTTGTTTACATTTGCCTTTTGAATTTAATTTGGCCAAAAATATTTTTGGCTAAAATCGAATTATTGTGCCTTTAAATCAAGGAAGAATTATTTTCTGGGTTATGTTTAATTTATTTCAATTCTCCCCGAAACACCATCAATTGTTATTGTGTAGAAGAAAAAAGAATAACTTACTTTTTCTGCCATTTTCCTGCTCACTCGTCTAGCTCGCATCTATCGTATGAAAAAACACTCGTTCACTGACGAGGAAATGCAAAAAATCGAATTCGAGACTCGATACTTTACTCGATATCTTAGGAAGGAATCCCAAATGCAGATAATTCAGTAACGTATTGCTCACTCACTGATGCGGTAATTCGACCCCTGATCCACATCTGTGTCGTGTGTTGTGTTGTGGAGTCATGTGTCGCTATTGCTACAATGTATTTCATATGCGTAGAACCATATTTGTCTCGTGTGTTGTGTTGCAGTGTGACGCATATAATATATGGAATGACAGCGACACACGACTCCAACGCACAACATATGACACAGATGTGGATCAGGCTTTACCGAACACACCTAATAATTCTGTCAAAGTTATATAATTTTGTCTGACACGTCTGATTTTTATTCCTTCGCTAAACCACCATGTTCGGTGGTATAAATAAGTAAACGTCACTTAGAAGAAATTTTGTTTTTTAAATAACATTTTGTACTTAGTCCATGGAATAAGCTTAACCCTTCCCTATTCCACGTTTATAAATTTGGCTGTAACAGTTTGCTAAAATGTTCTAAATTTCAAATACTTTTTAACTAGTATCATACTAAACTAATTTCCTTCATAAAATTCAGCTCAGCACGTCCAAAGAAGTAACAGCTCACTTGATTTTGACAATTTTAAACGTTAAAGTGTCATATGGATTTAGTACGATACTTAAAAGATAAAATAGCCATTTGTTGATTTTAACTTTGGTAAAATGTAAGGAGATAGTATGATGCTAAACACGTTTAAAATTAGCAAAATACACTTTTAAATCTAGTATTATACTAAAAATGATTTAACATCGTACTAAATCGACTAAAATTTTGCGCCATTAGTTCTAAAATAATGGCGGCTGCTGTTCTGGTGACGTTGCTGGTGCTGGTTTAATCTGTTTCGCACGTTAGTCTTAATTTATAATAGGTTAAGCCCACTGATCTCTATATATATGTTTAATAGAGATCAGTGGTTAAGCCTGATCCAGATCTGTGTCGTGTGTTGTGTTGTGGAGTCGTGTATCGATGTCATTCTTATATTTTATGAGCCACACTGCAACACAACACACGACACGAGACAAATATGGTTCTACGCCAATTAAAAAAATTGTAGCGATAGCGACACACGACTCCACAACACAACACACGATACATATGTGGATTAGGCTTTAAACGACTCTAACAAAAGTCCAAAAAATATCTCCGGGAGCAAAAGATATATAAACTCAAATCATTGAATATCAAAACGAAACAAATGCCATGGGGCAAAAAAAATGTCAAACAGATATGGTAGAGCCATACTCTTCTAGCTCTAAGGTTTTAAATGTAATAGACAGAGAATGTACAATAAGAAAAAGAAAAATGACTCAATAAAATTTACTTTTAAGCCTCAACTACGTAGACCTACTTTTGTACAAAAGTACAAAAGTGAGAAATTAAAATGCTCGCTAAAGAAACATGCTTGCAGAAAAACAAACGAAAATTGTTCTGACATATAAATTAAACTACCATGCACAATTCTCCATTGTTTTTTTTGCAAGCAGGTGTCTTCAGAATAGATATTTATTTCTCACTTTTGTACTTTTGTACAAAATTAGGTCTATGTAGTTGAGGCTTTACTCTTATTCGTGTAGAATAGTGTGGAAACAAAATATGAAAGCCCAGCCTACACAACCCGACATTCTATCCACAAAATTTGACATGTGTTAATACATAAAGAATTTTAAGAATGGTTCTTATTCTATCCCACATTCTATCACACTTTTTTTTTTAGGTTAAGGTAATGTATTAATACAATCCACCCTACTTTCAACATGTGGGCTAGTGTGGAAGGGCTATTACTTCCCAGCAAACGTAGAACTACATAAATAACCGGTGAAATATGTACGTAATAGAAGTACTTCTTTTCCACTGAAAAAAAGATAGGGGCTCGGGAAAAAACTCAGTTATATACCTCCTATACATGAGAATACATGAAGCAGCTATCTCTTTCTAGCATACGAAATGTAGTGAATTTCCCCTCCATTAAAGTACTGACAAAGGTACTTCAAATGTATATCAGCGAAGCACTACTGGAAGTACTTCTAACGTTAATTCGCCAGTAGTTTCTTAAACCATAGCAAAGCACTGAAACTTGTCATTTAAAAGAACTTCTTATGCGTATACATTTCACCGGTTATATCCGTGCTACTACAATTTCTAAATTCTCGAATCTAGAAGTATGGATATAACTGGTGAAACTTGTACGTAAAAAAAGTAGTTTGTTTCTTCTGAAACTGAGCCTTTTTATTTAGTTTCATAGGACAAATTCACCAGTTTATTGCGAGTTTTATCAAAATAAATAAGATAACTTCCAATGGAAAGTTAAAAATGTTCACATAAGAGCCGTTCCAATAATTAAACAATTTGCTGTATAACAATCTCAAAATACACGACAATCGTCAAAAATAGTTTCCTTGACCCTGATGAATCTGAAATGCAGTAATAACAATAAAGTATAAAACACTTATAAAAACATTTGTACATTTTATTTAAATTTAATCACAATAATTAAATATAATTTCTTTCCATTTATAACTCGCGCTCGCCGATGAAATAAATATTTTTGTTTGTCATGGTTGTGCACATACGAAATGAGACAAAACTTTGTGCATCGTATACATCGCATACTTTCTTCCCTTTTACGATAGAAGAGCTTTATTTTTTTTAGGAGAAACAAAAGTTCTTTTTTTTTGAGGGGAGAGTTTTTGGTAAATAAAGAAACACACATTTATAGAATGCGTTTTATACTAAAGACATACATGGGATTTACATACTATAGTTCAGATACTATAGTATTGACGATACCATGATGGTTTACACACATCCCTGTATGGTTTCAATTGACAAGTCTATTTTTTTAATATTTGTATGCTGTCAATAAATAATTAAAAATAAACAAAAATAATGAAATGGAATTGTTAGAAATTATTTCAAATAATATGAAAATTGTCTCTTTAAACAGGAAAAGAAAAATGTATCTTCGATTGGCCCTGATAGCCAAATATAAAGGCAGGAGGTACAGGTCTTTGGCATTGTTGGAAAACAAAATTGTAAGAGCCCGGCGTTTCTGGACCTTAGTATGTACATACCTACACAAGCCAGTCCAAGTTGCAATTCCAGGTTGAAACATCACACTACTGGGAACTTGATGTTCCTTATTTTTCAGATGAAACATTTTAAAATAATTTTAGAGCCACCAGAGAAACCTTTCGATTCTTAGTTGAAAATTTAAGCAATTTAAAAAGGGAGGATACAAGGTGGCGTCTTGCTATTCCTCTTGAAAAGACAGTCGCAGCCGTTCTATATGCATTAGGTTCATCGGCGGAGTATGGAACTATTGCTAGCTTATTTGGAATAGGACGAACGACATTGGAAGAAATGGTTCTAGAGGTCTGTCAAGAAATATGCGATCGCTTTCAACAACAAGCCTTTGCTGCTTATCCACCAACTCAAGAAAATATAAATGAATTGGTGGATGCAAAATTAAAAGAAAGTTAAATAAAAAACAATCTGTCAAAATTAAGCTCCAGAATAATGTGCCATGCATTTATTTCGCCCGCTAAATTTTGACAGATAGTGGATGTACAGTACGAACCAAACATTTGTTTTTTTTTTTAGCTGGAGCTGCGAACCTCTCGGCTAAAATGCTTGGCTAAATTTTAGATTGGCTAAATTTTTGAGAGAATTTCGTATGGGAGCGGAATTTTAGCTCGAGCTGCGTACTAGGCTTGAAACAAAACAAACAATATCCAATTCGAGACTCGAATAGATGCCAAAAATCTATCCACGGTAGGATTCTACTTTAGCTTCTTATCGGCTGTAGAGCTACTGCCGATGTTGTTTTTGTAATGCATGTAAAATCGGACTGTACTATGGATGGATTTTGCAATAAAACACGCCTGTTGTTTTTCTTATAATTTTTATATTGGAAAGAATGAAATAGGTATATGTTGTAGGTTGATTAAAAGCACTGTATACATCAACCGTCAACATTTGTCCTGCAAAACAATGCGCAGAACATTATTTGTGTTGGAAAAATATAGCGGAGACTTGTTTTTGTGCAGCGGATACTTTTTAATGTACCCGCTGTACAAACGCCAGAATTTTTCTCATGAGCTGGGTACTGCCCGGAAAAAATTCAAACACAAAAATTTTTCCGGGGAAAATATTTGTATGGGAGACAAAATTGTTCTCGATCTGCATACTAGGCTTAAACTAAAAAGAAAGAAAAAACGGTCCTTAAACAGTGAATTTATATCATATATTAATAGACCAGACATCACAAAAAAAATTCGTAGTAACGGTTGTTTGTCAACCCAAGCGGAAACGAGCGGCCTGCAACAAATTGCAAATACGCCAGCAACAACGGTAAAAAAAGATAGCCCAGCAACAATCGACGCAGCCAAACACCTCCTTGCATTGAGTCAAGATAATGCCACAGAGAAACAGAGACAAGTGGATTTTATTCCGATGAAACAAAATGAAATATTACCATCCAGCGATGAAGAAATGAGCGAGGAAGATATACTCGAAACCGAAATCAACGAAAACAACCAGCAGCAAGCGAAATCGACAGGAGGCTGGGCCAGTCCTCCCCAAACTCCCCAAAATGCTCCAAGGTTTGTAATCAGGTACGAAATACTTAACGAATTTTCATTGTATAAGAGAAAGTCAGAAATTAAAGAAAAAATTGATTTAGAAATTAGAAATAATGGTCCAATTGTAATAAAAGAACAAATTAAAAAAAAAAAAATTTTGTCCTCCAATTATTTTGTTTAAAACTAATGTGGGAAAGCTTATTGTACAGCTACACGCAAAAATTCCAAATGTACGTTTCCGGGTAGTTAACGTAAATAAAAAGAAATCCAAACTGTTCGTGGATGATCCGAAAGCTCATACTGAGCTCATCCAAAAAAATCGCGAAACTAATGATATAGAGGCTCATTCTTTCACACCCGATGAGAATAAAACTATAAATCTAGTATTAAGAGGCCTCACCTCTGATTTTTCCACTGATGAAATTAAAGAATGTCTCGAGCGAATGGTTCCGGAGATCGTCGAGTCTGTAGTACGGTTCGAAACCCTAAAATCGAAAAAGTTTGAATTTCTATATGACTTGCTCCTTATTGAAATAACACCAGGAAAAAGCGTTGATGAAATCATTAAAATAAAACACTTATTTTATACAAGGGTACAATGGAAAAAGCCTAGGGGTAATTTGGGACCAAGACAATGCAGACGTTGTCAGGCCTTTGGGCACGTGTAGCAAAAACTGTGCGAGAAGGTATAATTGCGTAAAGTGTGATGGGGGACATGACCCGGGAGAGTGTAAACTAGAAAAACATAAGACATCGTCGGCTTATTGCATAAATTGCAAAGTGTTTAGTCACCCAGCAAAATGGGGTGGCTGTAAGGCCAGAGAAAAATACTTGGCAAACAGAAACAGAACAGATCAACTAAAGCAACCTTCACTTACCGGCTTCATGCCCTCGACACAAGCAGAAACGCAAAATGTACACAGAAATATCTCCTATGCGGATAAAGTAGGGGGATTCGTAGCCAAACCTAACCCTGAGGCCACACGGGCCAGTACTGGCAAGCCAGTTGGCTACATAGATTAACTGTCAAGTTCGTATACGTGAATATGCTGTGACGTAGGCGGCACGCAACTTGTAAGCAAGTTGCTTTCAAGTATCTGCGGTCACGTTCAGCTTTTACTAGGACAGTCTATCTAGGATTCTAAATACACAATTTTATTGAATTTGCTTTGGCATCTGACTTCGATTTTTTCTTACTTAACAAAAAATGACGTCGAATTCTGCATCAAGTCTTGCGATGGTCAACGCATAATACTCCCAATGCGTTGACGGATTCATTGACAGACTTTTCTGTCGCGTCAAAGTAACATGGATTGATTTTCATCTAATTCAAAAATTTGAAATTTTTTAAAAATCATTTTTAAAAAAATTTCAGTTTTTCAATGCATCATCTCCGCAGCAATATTTCAATTTAACAAATGTCACCCGAAATCCCCAAAAAACTCATTTTTCTCAAGCAAAAACTATACTCTCAAAAAATTAGGAGAATTTGTATAATTCATCATAATCATAGCCATCCTTCAATAATATTTGTCAGTTGCCTATTGGAAATTTTAAGATTTCTTGGTCCCTCATCTCATTAAAAGTTGTGGTAGAAAGAATATTTAATTTTTCATTAAATTTTCAACGAAAAGCTATAGATAGCTTTATATACGAGTCTGAACGAGGCCACTGTCTTCTCTACTGGCTTCCCAACTGGCTTCGAAAATGGCAAGACAGTTGACGAGCAAGTTGCTCAGGTTTGTATGTGTTAGTAAGAAAATTTAAATGTATTGTAACTTGTCACTCCACCTTGAATATTTGCAGAGGTTTTTAATCTGTCTCAAACTCTCTTTGGTTCTGATATTTCGGAATATCAATAAAAAAGGGTCTATAGAACAAAAAAGAGTTGCGTATTTAAAACTTCATAACGAAGTTATCTTATCCCAGCCATGAACTAAAAAATAATTACCCTTAACCCTGAGGCTACTCGAGCCAGTACTGGCTTATAAGTTACAATACATTTAAATTTTCATACTAACACATACAAACCTGAGCAACTTGCTCTTCAACTGGCTTGCCATTTTTGAAGCCAGTTCAGTATTGTATATAAAGCTATATGGATAGCTTTTCGTTGGAAATTTAATGCAAAATTAAATATTCTTTCTACCACAACTTTTAATGAGAGGAGGGACCAAGATTTTTAACATTTCCAAAATAGGCAACTGTCAAATATGATTGAAGGATGACTATATGATTATGATGAATTATACAAAATCTCTTACAAATCCTAATTTTTTGAAAGTGTATTTTTTTCTTGGGAAAAATGAGAGTTTTTGAGATTTCGGGTGACATTTGGAACATTCTGTTACCGATTTGTCAAGCCATAGACTGTCAAATTAAATTGAAAGATTGCTACGGAGATGATGCATTGAAAAACTTAAAGATATATGAATAGTTTGAGACTTAATTTTTTGGGTGGGAAAAGGCGATTTTAGCGCCTTTGGGTGACATTTTGGAACGAAATATTCCTCGTAGGACGTAATTTAGTTTCTTACCTATCTGTCAACGCATGAACTGTCATATTATATTAAAGGATGGCTTCAATGATGATGGATTAAAAAACCTCCAAAAAATCAAATTTTTTTAAAAATTATTTAAAAAAATGAATTAGATGAAAATCAATCCATGTTACTTTGACGCGACAGAAAAGTCTGTCAATGCATCCGTCAAAGCATTGGCAGTATTATGAGTTGACCATCGCAAGACTTGATGCAGAATTCGACGTCAGTTTTTGTTTAAAAAAAAAATCGAAGTCCTATGCCAAAGCAAATTCAATAAAATTGTGTATTTAGAATCCTAGATAGGCTATCCTTGTAAAAGCTGAACGTGACCGCAGATACTTGAAAGCAACTTGCTAACAAGTTGCCTGCCGCATACGTCACATCATATTCACGTATACGAACTTGACAGTCAATCTTTGTAGCCAACTGGCTTGCCCGTACTGGCTCTTGTAGCCTCAGGGTAAGTCTCGTCCATAATCGGCCAAAGCCGAAGATTTGATCGTCAAATTATTCTTAGGAAAAACAACATAGATGTTGCTTTTCTTCAAGAAACGCACCTACATAATCGACATAAGGTATTCTTAGACAGGGCCGAGCCCAGCCAAACTTGCGCCCTGTGCAAGATTTGTAGAAAGCGCCCCTTTTTTCTATTTTCACACATACACTGATACACATGCATAAGCCTTTTCATTACCAAGGAGGTAGGCTTTCAATGAGTTTTTTCTATTGAGGTATCCCCGGTAGGCCTAATCCTCAGTTACAAAGAAATATGTTTACATATATGATTGTATGTATCAAATGTAATAAAAGTACATATTTACAAAAAAAAATAGTAAATAAATTAAAAACAGAATAAAATAAAAATATATATACATACATTTATATATACATATACAAAATAAAAAATATATAAACTTCATTTAAAAAACAATGAATAAATAAATTAATTAATTTAAAAACAAAATAATATAAAAATATATGCATACATATGTATATACAATATACATATAAAAAATAAATAGGAACTTCAGTTAATTTTTTTTAGAAAAAAAAGTAAAACCATAAACTAAAACGCAGAATTTTAATTAAAGAATTTTTTTGTAAAAAGTAAATTTTTTTTTGTAAAAGTTTTTTTTTTATACAAAAGTTAATTTTTTCGTGTAAAAAAGTTAATTTTTGTTTGTAAAAAAGTGAATTTTTTTTTGTAACAAAGTAAATTTTTTTTTGAAAAAAAATTATTTTTTTTTGAAAAAAAGTTGTTTTTTTTTTGAAAAAAAGTTTTTTTTTTTTGTAAAAATTTTTGTACAATCGCATTGCAGCGTTATGCTGCATTTACACGAATGGCAAAATGCCTTATACCTGTCAAATTATAGTCATTTTTATTTTCATCGTGTAAACGCTCTAAATACTGCCAATATTTTTGCCAAAATAAAATGGCAGAGATAATTTGGCATAAAATGCTGCCATTAATATGACTAGGTGTAAACATTTTACTGACGCCATTTTCCGAAATTATGCCATTCTAGATAAGAATGAACTTGCTCATTCTGTTGCGGTAAAATTTACCACAACAAGTTTCATCAGCCTATTCCCCTCCCTTTATCCATTTTAACCTTTTCTTTCCGTTGCGGCTCCAAAATATTTGTAGAGTTCAGTTGAATCCTGGTATCCATCAACCAGAGTCCTGCTCTTAAAGTATTTTGGAAAAGTAACCCAAGTAGGTCTTCGTAAATCAAAGCTAAAAATGTGTGACAGACGGTCCACAAAACCATTAACTTTCCATGTGTGTAACAGGCGGTTCACACCAACTAACATCGTCAAACCCATCGGGTTACAGGTTGTCCAAACAATCATGGAGTGTGTGACAGATGGTCCACACTGGAGTAAAACATGATGAATCCGACCCATGTTCAACGATATGTATGACACCTAGTTCACACCAACATAAATTTAGTATGGCGTAATGCCCAACCTAAAGTGTCCTGAACACAAAAGAAAAGTCACTTTGCGACGTGTTTCCCTATCCCTTTAAGTCTGCACGAAGGTCTACGGGCTTAGAATAACTAAACTTTCGCACAAGTCAAAGGATCCTGTCTCATCGGTTTTGTTGAAAGGTCGAGGTGATCCCATTAGGCAAACTGTGTTCCTCCAAGTTTTAGTTTGGGCCGGTTTGGGCTGGGGACTTTGCGTGTAAATCGATAAATTTTCGTTTTACCTTTTTATACCAATAGGAATTGACGGGAGGGTGACTGAACTCGTCCATTGAGCCACTTTTGGAAAGAGATCGCATGCGTGGCTCGATTCAACTACAGTGCACACCTCACCCAATGGGTAAGGTGTTGCAGTTAGACTGTGACCGAATAACACACGCACGGACGATCTGAAAGAGATGGCAATAGAGCGAGTGACGAATGGACGAGACTGGTTGACCATGACGGGGACTTTTTAAAGAGCGATTGAAGAGTGTGGACGTAAAGGGAAAATAAAAACGAAAAATTATTTCGAAGAAGAAAAAAAAATTTTTGGGTGAAAGAAAATAATTTGCTAGTTTTGAGAAGAAGGAATCCCAGAGGGGGAAAATTGCGAGTTCTGGTTGTACGAAATCTTCAGGAGGAAGATAGGTTGCCAAGAGGCGCGAACCCAAGTTCAACATAGGAGGAGATAGGATCCTTGTTGGAACAAAAAAAAAAAGCTAAGTATTTGGTAGTTTGGTTTTGGCCAATCCTTGGAAAATTTTCTTGTTTGAATATTGTTCGTTTTGTTTGTGGCCCTAAAGTTGGCGAAAAGTGTTACCCCGTTAGGCCTTCGTTTCGTTCTTTGTTCTCCCCAAATTGTGGGACTCGCGACCGGGTTAAATTCCGTTGTGCTTTCGGGAAATTTTCCCAAGGTGACCTTTCTTGGTGTTTTGGTGGCACACCATTGTTTAAATTTGCACTTTGTATTAACTCTCTTTTTTTCAATCACATTTTTTTTTATCTTTGGAAAATTGGCCCTCTACCGATTTCCAAAGTAAATTGTAAATTATCTTGTTGATGAAAAAATTCTGGGTTTTTCACCTATATTTATAAAGGTTTCCCAGATCCTTATTAATAAAACATTTTAAAAACCCAATCGGGTAAAATAAACCTTTCTTTTATTTCAAAAGAGGAATTTTTGTCATTTCAGGTTTTGGAAAGTTTTGACCTTTTCTTTTAAGAAAAACTTCCTGGCGCCCATTTTTTTTGTGGAGTGCACCACTGTACTTCAATTCTCTTTTAATTAATCCAATTATTTTCAGTTTTTATATCATTTTGATTAATCGAGTCGATTAATCGAATTCAACCGTAGTTGAACCCACCCCACCTCTGAGCTACCGGTTGGCAGCACTTAACCTGCTGTTCGTTACAAATTATCGAACGTACCCACATCTGACATTTGTCATCGTCATTCTCATTATAACCATCGCGACGCACATCGGTTTTCGTGCATTGTTTAATTCTTGAAGAATTTCGTTTTGTTTGAAAAAAAATGTAAATCGTTTATTTACCTATTGTGTTGAGTTTGCGGATTGTTATTCCGCCACCCTAAATATAACTATCCTAAAGTTCGCGAGTTAAATTTGCAACAAATTGGCGTCCAAACGTGGGGCTCGGCTTTGTGAAGCAAAAAGTGCATTCGTGTATATACCTACCCTACCTGTTTGTGTGGTGTTTTCATTTGGTCTTTTTTGGTGTACCTATTAGGGAAGTGTTTTATTTAGTGTTATATTCTTTTGTAAGAAGTTTGTATACTTTTAATTCTTTTTGCTTTTTCCCAGGTACATACAATATTTTCAACAAGTATTATATAGTTCGTGCAAAAATAGGAGGCCATTTTGTGTTGGTATTGCAAGTGTGCAAGTGACAGGAAAATTCCTACATACAGGATACATATACATACAGTGGTCGAAATAATAGGAACAAAAACAGGGGTAATTAGAAAATTACCAAAGCAAGTAAGGTTTTCTTTTATATTTAATTTTGTGAATTCTTTTTCGATTTTTGTTAGGTAATTGATTTATACATAACAGAATCAATTGCTTGCATAAATATATACTTACCTTTTTCCTATATACAGAAATATTACATATTAACTATATATATATATACAAAATTGCAATATTATTTTTTTTGGTGATCAGTGATATAGTGTTCTCTTTCACTCGTTGTTTATTTTACGCGTTTTGACAGGTTAAATTTTCTTTAATATTGTTGTGAAAATTTCGTGCAGTTTTTAGTATTGCCATTGTGCTTTCAGTTAGTAGTGTTTTATTTTTGTTCAAATTTGATTTAGGTATTCGGAATCTTTTTTAATTAGGATATTTGGAATTAGTTCCAATACGAATTCGTGAGATAAAATAATTTGAGCGATTAGGTTTCCTGTTTGGGAGAAATTAATGTGGAGTTGCCACAAGCGATTTAAAGATTTTCAATACTTTTTCGTACATTTTTTTTTTTGTGTGAACGATTTTTTTTAATTTTTTCTTTTACAATAGGTTGTTTAAGCTGTCAACTTTAAACAAAGTTGGTGAAATACAAGTTATCATTTTTAGAACATAATAGTGGAGTTGCCACGAGTTATCAAATATATCAAATCTTCGTTTATTGGTATATTTAGTGATTTGGTTGCTTACCAATTATTTTTTTTTTATTCTTTTACGAGTGGAGTTGCCACACTTTATTAAAGTGCTGTACCTACATGTTTTTCTTAACTTTTAAGGAATTTTGTTTTGGTGAGCAAGGGATCATTTGAGTGAATTTGTGTTGTTCTTAAAGATTTTTAACTAGTAAACAGAGTGATTGTGAATCGCAGTTGGGAGCAATCTTGATAATTTTATTTTCCAATTGAACTATTGAACACACTTTTCATCTTTTTTTTATAACATTTATTAGGTGGTTTTTTATATAGGCAAAGTTTTTTATTTACAGTTTATAGTCGGGGATTAGTAAGTTGAGATTCAGAAAATGGATATCAATAGACTTTCGCAGGAAGAACTCGTTTATGAGATGCAGAGTAGAGGATTAGAGAAGGGAACCGTAGACACCATGAGAAGTTCGTTAAGAGCTTCTCGGATGTTGGAACGTAGGGGTTCAATAGAGGCGTACTCCAAGTACCCTTTTTCATATATAGAGGATAGGGATGCAGTACAAGACAAGATTAAGGAGATAACGTGTCTGATGAAGAATCAGCCAAGAAATCCGAAGTCACCGGAATTCTTGAAGATTCTGACTAAGATAAAGTGGGCTCTTAATAGAATAGGTAGAGCACCGGCAGAGGGGGATGAAGAGTTAGGAGAACAAAAATCCATTAAAGGGGAAATTCTGATGATGTTATCAAAGTTGAATAATGACGAAGAGAAACCTCCAACCGGGGAAGGGCAATCGACCTCAGGTGTAGGTCAGTTGAATCAAGGCTTGAATCAACCACCGCTGGATATGGCACCAGAACAAGTGTCCAACGAATTGATAAGACCCAATTTAGGCAGTATAGGAAATTCCACCGGGGATAGTGTAGGAAAGATTCAATGAAAGGATCTGTAGGTGGAATGCTCAGTTTTCTGGTGAGCGATGTGGCACATCAGTCTACTCATTCCTTGAAAGGGTCGAGGAACTTAGGTTAGCTCGTGGTGTTTCAGAAGCACAACTATTTCGGTCAATGGTAGAATTATTGACAGGTCAAGCCTTATTGTGGTACAGGTCTATTAGGGATGAGATTTCAAACTGGTCGGAATTTGTAGCGGCTTTGAAATACGAGTTCCTGCCAGCAAACTATGATGATCTGTTGTTAGAACAGATCAATCGTAGGACACAGGGAAAAGAGGAGACGTATGGTGCGTATTTGGCCATCATGCGGACATTGTTCAAGAGGTTTGGTGAACCACTTTCAGAGCGGAGGAAAGTGGCAATTTTAATGAAGAACTAAGATCCGTTTTATCAAAAACAGATCGGTTTTTCAAAACCACAAACAGTTAGGGAATTAGCTAGTTTAGGTAGGGACTTAGAAACTCTTAAGGCAAACATAGATAGTTTTGAGCCACCGGCTCGGAATATGAATTGTGTTGAACCTGAATTTAGTTACACTCCAGTTTCGGCAGTGCAACCGAAAGTCGCGGTTGTATCTAGGAACGAACAACCCAGTAGGGCGGTGGAACCTCCCAGGGCGCAGCCTGACAGAGCCACACAGTCTAATGGGGCTGTTCGGTGCTTTAATTGTGGACAGGTAGGTCACTTTGCTAATAGATGTTCTGCTCCTAGGAAATGTTTTGGCTGCGGTGCTGAAGGGGTTAGTAGGAACAGTTTCCGACGGTGTTCGGGAAATGCACAACGGACTCATGCGCCAGCAGGGCGGAAGTTCCGACGGAATTAGGAAGGTTGCCTGCTGGTAACCAGTTGGCAGATCAAATTCATTTGGATTTTACTCTTGAGGCAAACGGGGACGATAGGAGACCTTATTTAGGGATAAGCATTTATGGTACTAGATTTTTAGGTTAACTAGATTCAGGAGCATCTAGAACCATAATAGGTAGGGATGGTTGGAAAATTTTACAGGTATAAGGGCTTAGCTTGAAGAAGGATAGTGTCCATGCCGTAACCTTGGCGGATGTAGCAGGAGTTGAAGTATTAGGGATAGTTTCTTTACCAATAGTAGTAGAAGATAGGGTGGTCTTAATGGATTGCCTTGTCATTCCAGCTCTGCCACATACCGTGATCTTAGGTGCAGATTTTTGGGCACTGTCGGGAATAGTCCCGGATTTGAGATCAAGGATGTGGAGGTTTTCGGACCAAGATAGGGTGGTCGCGATTTGTTCTATTACAGAACGATCGGAGCTGGGCGCTAGGGAAATTTCAACATTAGAAACTTTAGTTCAGAATTCTTTTAAGAAAATGCCAGAAGGCTTAGGGTGTACCACAATGGTGGAACACAAAATTAGGACGTCGGCAGAACCGATAAAACAGCGTTATTATCCAGTTTCTCCGGCAATGCAGGAGCACATAGATAGGGAACTTAAGGAGATGTTAGAAGCAGGAGTGATTGAGAGATCCAATAGTTCTTTGTCTTCTCCAATACTTTTAGTGAAAAAAAAGGATAGCTCCTATAGATTTTGCGTTGACTATAGGAAGCTTAATCAGAATACGGATAGGGATGCCTATCCGCTACAGTATATTAGATTAATTTTGGACAGACTTCGGGGCGCGAGGCTTTTGTCCTCATTAGACATCAAGTCGGCGTATTGGCAGATTCCTATGGAGGAAGAGTCGAAGCCTTTTACTGCCTTTACAGTTCCTGGAAGAGGGCTTTTTCAGTTTAGGAGAATGCTCTTTGGTTTTCATAATTCACCTGCGACATGGCAACGATTTATCGACACGGTTTTGGGTGCCGATTTAGAGCCATTCGTCTATTTAGACGACATAATTATCATTTCTGAGACTTTTGAGAAGCATCTTGAAATCCTGAAAGAGGTTATGAAAAGGTTGAGTGAGGCAGGGTTAAAGGTCAGCAGAGAAAAGTGCAACTTCTGTATGCCATCGCTGAAGTTTTTAGGATATATTGTGAATCGTAATGGGTTACACGTAGACCCAGGAAAGGTAGAGAGCATGGTTATGATTCCAGCACCAAAGAATGTTAAGGAAGTTAGAAGTTTTATAGGGACAGTTTCGTGGTACCGTCGTTTCGTACCCAATTTTGCAGAGTTACTAAGGCCATTATCAGACCTATTGAAGAAAGGTAGGAAATTTAATTGGACAAAAGAATGTGAGGTTGGCTTTAGGAAGGCAAAGGAGTGTTTGGTGACAGCACCAATACTCACTTGCCCAGATTTCAAACGACCTTTTGTCGTACAAACAGACGCTTCAGACTATGGGATCGGTGCTGTTTTGTCCCAAAATTTTGATGAGGGTGAAAAGGTTGTCTGTTACCTTAGTAGGTCTTTAAATAGGAGTGAACGCAATTATAGTACTACAGAAAAAGAATGCTTAGCTGTACTATGGGCTGTTGAGAAGTTGCGACCATATATCGAGGGAGCTCGATTTACAGTCGTTACAGATCATTATTCTTTAGTATGGTTGAGTAATCTCAAAGATCCACAGGGAAGGTTAGCTCGTTGGGCAGTAGGCTCCAACAGTTTGACTTTGAAATTATCCATCGAAAGGGCAAGGAGCACGTAGTTCCCGACATGCTTTCTCGAGGAGTCCCGGAATTAGCCGAGATCTCAGAAGAGGACTTAGACCCTTGGGTAGTTAAGATGAAGTAAGCAGTTAGTTCAAATCCTTTAGCTTATCCCGCCTGGAGAATTGAACAAGGTCAGTTGTTTAAACTCATTAAGGCAAACCATATTGTAGTTCACGAAAACAATCAGGAATGGAAGAGGGTTTTAGGAAAACATGAGAGATTAAAAATTTTACAGGAGTTCCATGATGGTCCATTAGCTGGACACATGGGTGTTAGGAAAACTTTTGCCAGGATTGGTGCGAAGTTTTACTGGCCTAAAATGAGAGGCGACATAACAAGGTATGTTAGGAATTGTAAAGTTTGCCAACAGGTAAAACCTGTGAATGAAAAGCCAGCTGGATTAATGTCTGAAAGAGTAGGGATTACCGCACCTTGGGAAATGATCTGTGTAGATCTAGTAGGACCACTCCCAAAATCGAGTAGGGGTTTCATATACATTTTAACTGTTGTCGACTATTTTACCAAATTTCCGCTTCTTTTTGCGTTGAGGTCGGCTACTGCGAAAGCCATTTGTAGGGAACTCGAAGATAATATATTTTTACTTTTTGGCATCCCGAAGGTGATCGTGTGTGACAACGGTCCCCAATTCCGATCCAAGGAATTGAAAGCGCTTTGCCAGGCGTACGCGTCACGTTTAAGTTTTACAGCCCATTACCACCCGCAGGCAAATCCTGCGGAAAGGATCAACCAAATTATTAAGATGACATTAAGGGCTTACGTCAGTGAGAATCACAGGGTGTGGGATTTGCAACTTGCGAAAGTGGCGTGTGCAATTCGCACGTCACAGCATAAAGTATTGGGAGTTTCTCCATACTATGCTAACTTTGGGAGGGATATGGTAACTTCGGGTCAAGAAGTACCAATACTTACTTACTACTTACTTAGGTCCTCGGACCTATTACGTCCGTGATGTTTCCCTTACGGGACATAGGGCCTCCACTACACCTACGCGCCATCGTGTACGATTTCTTGAAATATATTTCAGCTCTCTCCAACTTTTCCCCAGTCGTGCCGATTCCTGTTCGACCGTTCTTCGCCATGTACTTCTAGGCCGGCCCACTTGTCTTCTCCTGTGTGAGCGGGTTCCACTGCATTGCTTGAGATGCAATGCACCGATCGCCTTTTCGAAGCGTATGGCCAATCCACTGCCACTTTCTTCTTCGTATAATGGAGTCTATGGGCTCCTGACCCGTTCTCGCATGAAGTTCGGCATTGGAGATACGGTTGGGCCAGAAAATCCTCAAGATGTTTCGTAGACATCTATTAACGAAGGTTTGCAGCTTTCTAGTGACAATTTCAGTGACTTTCCAAGTGCTGCAGCCGTAAAGCAGAACGGATTCAACATTGGAGCGGAACAGTCGTAGCTTGGTCTTTAAGCTAAAAGAGTTGTTTCTCCATATTTTGGACAGCATTCCGAACGCAGCCTTTGCTTTTCTGATTCGGCTGTTTACGTCCAGTTCAGTTCCGCCACTCGTAGAGATAATACTCCCAAGATATTGGAAATCCTCTACCATCTCTACCGGTTGTCCAGAAATATTTACTTGGATTGATGAGGAAGTTCCAAGGCTGATCCTTTTAGTTTTTGCCGAGTTGATCTTAAGCCCTACGATTTCTGCTTCTCTCTCCACCCTTGTTGTCATTTGATGGAGATCCATGATCCTATGAGAGAGTAAGCATACGTCGTCCGCGTAGTCCAGATGTTTGAGGTGAGATTGCAGAGTCCACTGAATTCCTCCATTTCCATTTGACAAAGCTGCGTGCAGTACGTCACTTATCACCAACAGGAACAGTATTGGTGACAGTATACAGCCTTGCCTAACTCCACTTTAGATTTCAAACTCCTCTGACAGCCTACCTTTGTGCAAAACGTGACACCTGGATCCATCATATGTAGCCTTGATAATAGCAATCAATTTATCTGGGATGCCCCTCCTGTGCAAAGCAAGCCAAATAAATTCTCTATTGACACTGTCGAACGCCTTTTCAAAATCGATGAACAGCAGGTGAAGTGGTGATCGATATTCAACGCACTGTTCGATGATGATCCTCAAGGTGTTGATGTGATCAACACAGGAAGATCCAGTGCGGAAACCTGCTTGTTCGGCGTCGAGTGTGTCTTCGAGGTGGTCTTTAATTCGGTCCAATATTATCCTTGCTATTATCTTGGCTACTGCAGGCAGAACGCATATTCCTCTCCAGTTTTCGCACTGTGTGAGATCTCCTTTCTTTGGGAGCTTGACAATCATTCCTTTTTTCCACTCTTCAGGAAAGCTCTCTGCTTCCCAAGCTCTCTTAATAAGTGGGTGCAGTAGCTCGCTCGATGTCGTTGGGGCTGCTCCTAAGAGCTCTGCAGGAATACCGTCAAGTCCAACCGCTTTGTTGTTCTTCAGTGCTTTGATGGCGGTGATAATTTCTTCTTTACTGGGGGGTACGGTGCGTATTCGGGAAATTGTTACTTCGGGTAGCTCAGTGGGAATAGGGTTCACTTCACTTGCGAAAACGCGGTTTAAAACCGCAGAAAAGTGTTCCCTCCACCTTATGAGCTGGTCCTCATCCGAAATTAGCAGGGATCCGTTTGTGTCTTTAACCAGGTGTTGCTTAGAGCTCTGGACACCAGTGAGCTCTTTGGTAATTCTGTAGACGGTCCTTCTGTCACACCTACTAGCGGCTTCTTCTGCTTCTGTAGCCAGTGCGTTGATGTAGTTACGCTTATCACGTCGCACACTACGGTGAACTTCCCTCATCTTCATGCGGTACGTAGACTCAAGCTCGTTTCTCCCTGCTGCTGGGGTAGCTGCGATGCGAGCTTTAAGGTGTTTCCTTTCTTCGATCCTTGCCCAAGTTTCGTCGGAAAGCCAAGCACTATTTCTTCCTTGCGCCCGGCCGACTATACTTTCAGCACCGGATATGAACACATTTTTCACAGCACACCAATGATTTTCGATGGATGTGGTTTCCGTGCTGCTGATTGCGTTCAATCCTTGTGAAAGGTGGTCCCCTAGTTGTTGGCGCACTGCAGGATCCTTTAGTCTAACTGTATTAAACTTGGGCATTCGAGTGTTTCCTTGGGATCTCCGAACTGCAGCTGTACGCAATCTTACGGTAGCAATTATCAGATGGTGGTCCCGGGCCATTCCCATGTCAGCACCTCTTCTGTTACGGACGTCCTGGAGACTGCTTCTAAAACGCCGGCTGATCGCGAAGTGGTCAATTTGGTTGGAAGTACCAATGGTAGGAGATAATCCTGAAACTTTTCAAGATCTAGGTGAGATCCAAGAACGTTTCCGGAAACTTAGGGTAGATATTGGAAAGAAGCTTCAAACTGCATCCAAGAAATCGGCGAAGGCCTACAATTTACGTCGACGAGATGTTCAGTATCGTCCTGGCGAGCTTGTATGGCGCAGAAACTTTTCTTTATCGGATGCCGCGAATTACTACGCTGCCAAACTAGCGCCGAAATTTGTCGGCCCGCTTAGAGTAAAATTTACCACAACAAGTTTCATCAGCCTATTCCCCTCCCTTTATCCATTTTAACCTTTTCTTTCCGTTGCGGCTCCAAAATATTTGTAGAGTTCAGTTGAATCCTGGTATCCATCAACCAGAGTCCTGCTCTTAAAGTATTTTGGAAAAGTAACCCAAGTAGGTCTTCGTAAATCAAAGCTAAAAATGTGTGACAGACGGTCCACAAAACCATTAACTTTCCATGTGTGTAACAGGCGGTTCACACCAACTAACATCGTCAAACCCATCGGGTGACAGGTTGTCCAAACAATCATGGAGTGTGTGACAGATGGTCCACACTGGAGTAAAACATGATGAATCCGACCCATGTTCAACGATATGTATGACACCTGGTTCACACCAACATAAATTTAGTATGGCGTAATGCCCAACCTAAAGTGTCCTGAACACAAAAGAAAAGTCACTTTGCGACGTGTTTCCCTATCCCTTTAAGTCTGCACGAAGGTCTACGGGCTTAGAATAACTAAACTTTCGCGCAAGTCAAAGGATCCTGTCTCATCGGTTTTGTTGAAAGGTGGAGGTGATCCCATTAGGCAAACTGTTTTCCTCCAAGTTTTAGTTTGGGCCGGTTTGGGCTGGGGACTTTGCGTGTAAATCGATAATTTTTCGTTTTACCTTTTTATACCAATAGGAATTGACGGGAGGGTGACTGAACTCGTCCATTGAGCCACTTTTGGAAAGAGATCGCATGCGTGGCTCGATTTAACTACAGTGCGCACCTCACCCAATGGGTAAGGTGTTGCAGTTAGACTGTGACCGAATAACACACGCACGGACGATCTGAAAGAGATGGCAATAGAGCGAGTGACGAATGGACGAGACTGGTTGACCATGACGGGGACTTTTAAAAGAGCGATTGAAGAGTGTGGACGTAAAGGGAAAATAAAAACGAAAAATTATTTCGAAGAAGAAAAAAAAATTTTTGGGTGAAAGAAAATAATTTGCTAGTTTTGAGAAGAAGGAATCCCAGAGGGGGAAAATTGTGAGTTCTGGTTGTACGAAATCTTCAGGAGGAAGATAGGTTGCCAAGAGGTGCGAACCCAAGTTCAACATAGGAGGAGATAGGATCCTTGTTGGAACAAAAAAAAAAGCTAAGTATTTGGTAGTTTGGTTTTGGCCAATCCTTGGAAAATTTTCTTGTTTGAATATTGTTCGTTTTGTTTGTGGCCCTTAAGTTGGCGAAAAGTGTTACCCCGTTAGGCCTTCGTTTCGTTCTTTGTTCTCCCCAAATTGCGGGACTCGCGACCGGGTTAAATTCCGTTGTGCTTTCGGGAAATTTTCCCAAGGTGACCTTTCTTGGTGTTTTGGTGGCACACCATTGTTTAAATTTGCACTTTGTATTAACTCTCTTTTTTTTCAATCACATTTTTTTTTTATCTTTGGAAAATTGGCCCTCTGCCGATTTCCAAAGTCAATTGTAAATTATCTTGTTGATGAAAAAAATCTGGGTTTTTCACCTATATTTATAAAGGTTTCCCAGATCCTTATTAATAAAACATTTTAAAAACCCAATCGGGTAAAATAAACCTTTCTTTTATTTCAAAAGAGGAATTTTTGTCATTTCAGGTTTTGGAAAGTTTTGACCTTTTCTTTTAAGAAAAACTTCCTGGCGCCCATTTTTTTTGTGGAGTGCACCACTGTACTTCAATTCTCTTTTAATTAATCCAATTATTTTCAGTTTTTATATCATTTTGATTAATCGAGTCGATTAATCGAATTCAACCGTAGTTGAACCCACCCCACCTCTGAGCTACCGGTTGGCAGCACTTAACCTGCTGTTCGTTGCAAATTATCGAACGTACCCACATCTGACATTTGTCATCGTCATTCTCATTATAACCATCCCGACGCACATCGGTTTTCGTGCATTGTTTAATTCTTGAAGAATTTCGTTTTGTTTGAAAAAAAATGTAAATCGTTTATTTACCTATTGTGTTGAGTTTGCGGATTGTTATTCCGCCACCCTAAATATAACTATCCTAAAGTTCGCGAGTTAAATTTGCAACGAATTGGCGTCCAAACGTGGGGCTCGGCTTTGTGAAGCAAAAAGTGCATTCGTGTATATACCTACCCTACCTGTTTGTGTGGTGTTTTCATTTGGTCTATTTTGGTGTACCTATTAGGGAAGTGTTTTATTTAGTGTTATATTCTTTTGTAAGAAGTTTGTATACTTTTAATTCTTTTTGCTTTTTCCCAGGTACATACAATATTTTCAACAAGTATTATATAGTTCGTGCAAAAATAGGAGGCCATTTTGTGTTGGTATTGCAAGTGTGCAAGTGACAGGAAAATTCCTACATACAGGATACATATACATACAGTGGTCGAAATAATAGGAACAAAAACAGGGGTAATTAGAAAATTACCAAAGCAAGTAAGGTTTTCTTTTATATTTAATTTTGTGAATTCTTTTTCGATTTTTGTTAGGTAATTGATTTATACATAACAGAATCAATTGCTTGCATAAATATATACTTACCTTTTTCCTATATACAGAAATATTACATATTAACTATATATATATATACAAAATTGCAATATTATTTTTTTTGGTGATCAGTGATATAGTGTTCTCTTTCACTCGTTGTTTATTTTACGCGTTTTGACAGGTTAAATTTTCTTTAATATTGTTGTGAAAATTTCGTGCAGTTTTTAGTATTGCCATTGTGCTTTCAGTTAGTAGTGTTTTATTTTTTTTCAAATTTGATTTATATTTGGAATTAGTTCCAATACGAATTCGTGAGATAAAATAATTTGAGCGATTAGGTTTCCTGTTTGGGAGAAATTAATGTGGAGTTGCCACAAGCGATTTAAAGATTTTCAATACTTTTTCGTACATTTTTTTTTTGTGTGAACGATTTTTTTTAATTTTTTCTTATACAATAGGTTGTTTAAGCTGTCAACTTTAAACAAAGTTGGTGAAATACAAGTTATCATTTTTAGAACATAATAGTGGAGTTGCCACGAGTTATCAAATATATCAAATCTTCGTTTATTGGTATATTTAGTGATTTGGTTGCTTACCAATTATTTTTTTTTTATTCTTTTACGAGTGGAGTTGCCACACTTTATTAAAGTGCTGTACCTACATGTTTTTCTTAACTTTTAAGGAATTTTGTTTTGGTGAGCAAGGGATCATTTGAGTGAATTTTTGTTGTTCTTAAAGATTTTTAACTAGTAAACAGAGTGATTGTGAATCGCAGTTGGGAGCAATCTTGATAATTTTATTTTCCAATTGAATTATTGAACACACTTTTCATCTTTTTGTATAACATTTATTAGGTGGTTTTTTATATAGGCAAAGTTTTTTATTTACAGTTTATAGTCGGGGATTAGTAAGTTGAGATTCAGAAAATGGATATCAATAGACTTTCGCAGGAAGAACTCGTTTATGAGATGCAGAGTAGAGGATTAGAGAAGGGAACCGTAGACACCATGAGAAGTTCGTTAAGAGCTTCTCGGATGTTGGAACGTAGGGGTTCAATAGAGGCGTACTCCAAGTACCCTTTTTCATATATAGAGGATAGGGATGCAGTACAAGACAAGATTAAGGAGATAACGTGTCTGATGAAGAATCAGCCAAGAAATCCGAAGTCACCGGAATTCTTGAAGATTCTGACTAAGATAAAGTGGGCTCTTAATAGAATAGGTAGAGCACCGGCAGAGGGGGATGAAGAGTTAGGAGAACAAAAATCCATTAAAGGGGAAATTCTGATGATGTTATCAAAGTTGAATAATGACGAAGAGAAACCTCCAACCGGGGAAGGGCAATCGACCTCAGGTGTAGGTCAGTTGAATCAAGGCTTGAATCAACCACCGCTGGATATGGCACCAGAACAAGTGTCCAACGAATTGATAAGACCCAATTTAGGCAGTATAGGAAATTCCACCGGGGATAGTGTAGGAAAGATTCAATGAAAGGATCTGTAGGTGGAATGCTCAGTTTTCTGGTGAGCGATGTGGCACATCAGTCTACTCATTCCTTGAAAGGGTCGAGGAACTTAGGTTAGCTCGTGGTGTTTCAGAAGCACAACTATTTCGGTCAATGGTAGAATTATTGACAGGTCAAGCCTTATTGTGGTACAGGTCTATTAGGGATGAGATTTCAAACTGGTCGGAATTTGTAGCGGCTTTGAAATACGAGTTCCTGCCAGCAAACTATGATGATCTGTTGTTACAACAGATCAATCGTAGGACACAGGGAAAAGAGGAGACGTATGGTGCGTATTTGGCCATCATGCGGACATTGTTCAAGAGGTTTGGTGAACCACTTTCAGAGCGGAGGAAAGTGGCAATTTTAATGAAGAACTAAGATCCGTTTTATCAAAAACAGATCGGTTTTTCAAAACCACAAACAGTTAGGGAATTAGCTAGTTTAGGTAGGGACTTAGAAACTCTTAAGGCAAACATAGATAGTTTTGAGCCACCGGCTCGGAATATGAATTGTGTTGAACCTGAATTTAGTTACACTCCAGTTTCGGCAGTGCAACCGAAAGTCGCGGTTGTATCTAGGAACGAACAACCCAGTAGGGCGGTGGAACCTCCCAGGGCGCAGCCTGACAGAGCCACACAGTCTAATGGGGCTGTTCGGTGCTTTAATTGTGGACAGGTAGGTCACTTTGCTAATAGATGTTCTGCTCCTAGGAAATGTTTTGGCTGCGGTGCTGAAGGGGTTAGTAGGAACAGTTTCCGACGGTGTTCGGGAAATGCACAACGGACTCATGCGCCAGCAGGGCGGAAGTTCCGACGGAATTAGGAAGGTTGCCTGCTGGTAACCAGTTGGCAGATCAAATTCATTTGGATTTTACTCTTGAGGCAAACGGGGACGATAGGAGACCTTATTTAGGGATTAGCATTTATGGTACTAGATTTTTAGGTTAACTAGATTCAGGAGCATCTAGAACCATAATAGGTAGGGATGGTTGGAAAATTTTACAGGTATAAGGGCTTAGCTTGAAGAAGGATAGTGTCCATGCCGTAACCTTGGCGGATGTAGCAGGAGTTGAAGTATTAGGGATAGTTTCTTTACCAATAGTAGTAGAAGATAGGGTGGTCTTAATGGATTGCCTTGTCATTCCAGCTCTGCCACATACCGTGATCTTAGGTGCAGATTTTTGGGCACTGTCGGGAATAGTCCCGGATTTGAGATCAAGGATGTGGAGGTTTACGGACCAAGATAGGGTGGTCGCGATTTGTTCTATTACAGAACGATCGGAGCTGGGCGCTAGGGAAATTTCAACATTAGAAACTTTAGTTCAGAATTCTTTTAAGAAAATGCCAGAAGGCTTAGGGTGTACCACAATGGTGGAACACAAAATTAGGACGTCGGCAGAACCGATAAAACAGCGTTATTATCCAGTTTCTCCGGCAATGCAGGAGCACATAGATAGGGAACTTAAGGAGATGTTAGAAGCAGGAGTGATTGAGAGATCCAATAGTTCTTTGTCTTCTCCAATACTTTTAGTGAAAAAAAAGGATAGCTCCTATAGATTTTGCGTTGACTATAGGAAGCTTAATCAGAATACGGATAGGGATGCCTATCCGCTACAGTATATTAGATTAATTTTGGACAGACTTCGGGGCGCGAGGCTTTTGTCCTCATTAGACATCAAGTCGGCGTATTGGCAGATTCCTATGGAGGAAGAGTCGAAGCCTTTTACTGCCTTTACAGTTCCTGGAAGAGGGCTTTTTCAGTTTAGGAGAATGCTCTTTGGTTTTCATAATTCACCTGCGACATGGCAACGATTTATCGACACGGTTTTGGGTGCCGATTTAGAGCCATTCGTCTATTTAGACGACATAATTATCATTTTTGAGACTTTTGAGAAGCATCTTGAAATCCTGAAAGAGGTTATGAAAAGGTTGAGTGAGGCAGGGTTAAAGGTCAGCAGAGAAAAGTGCAACTTCTGTATGCCATCGCTGAAGTTTTTAGGATATATTGTGGATCGTAATGGGTTACACGTAGACCCAGGAAAGGTAGAGAGCATGGTTATGATTCCAGCACCAAAGAATGTTAAGGAAGTTAGAAGTTTTATAGGGACAGTTTCGTGGTACCGTCGTTTCGTACCCAATTTTGCAGAGTTACTAAGGCCATTATCAGACCTATTGAAGAAAGGTAGGAAATTTAATTGGACAAAAGAATGTGAGGTTGGCTTTAGGAAGGCAAAGGAGTGTTTGGTGACAGCACCAATACTCACTTGCCCAGATTTCAAACGACCTTTTGTCGTACAAACAGACGCTTCAGACTATGGGATCGGTGCTGTTTTGTCCCAAAATTTTGATGAGGGTGAAAAGGTTGTCTGTTACCTTAGTAGGTCTTTAAATAGGAGTGAACGCAATTATAGTACTACAGAAAAAGAATGCTTAGCTGTACTATGGGCTGTTGAGAAGTTGCGACCATATATCGAGGGAGCTCGATTTACAGTCGTTACAGATCATTATTCTTTAGTATGGTTGAGTAATCTCAAAGATCCACAGGGAAGGTTAGCTCGTTGGGCAGTAGGCTCCAACAGTTTGACTTTGAAATTATCCATCGAAAGGGCAAGGAGCACGTAGTTCCCGACATGCTTTCTCGAGGAGTCCCGGAATTAGCCGAGATCTCAGAAGAGGACTTAGACCCTTGGGTAGTTAAGATGAAGTAAGCAGTTAGTTCAAATCCTTTAGCTTATCCCGCCTGGAGAATTGAACAAGGTCAGTTGTTTAAACTCATTAAGGCAAACCATATTGTAGTTCACGAAAACAATCAGGAATGGAAGAGGGTTTTAGGAAAACATGAGAGATTAAAAATTTTACAGGAGTTCCATGATGGTCCATTAGCTGGACACATGGGTGTTAGGAAAACTTTTGCCAGGATTGGTGCGAAGTTTTACTGGCCTAAAATGAGAGGCGACATAACAAGGTATGTTAGGAATTGTAAAGTTTGCCAACAGGTAAAACCTGTGAATGAAAAGCCAGCTGGATTAATGTCTGAAAGAGTAGGGATTACCGCACCTTGGGAAATGATCTGTGTAGATCTAGTAGGACCACTCCCAAAATCGAGTAGGGGTTTCATATACATTTTAACTGTTGTCGACTATTTTACCAAATTTCCGCTTCTTTTTGCGTTGAGGTCGGCTACTGCGAAAGCCATTTGTAGGGAACTCGAAGATAATATATTTTTACTTTTTGGCATCCCGAAGGTGATCGTGTGTGACAACGGTCCCCAATTCCGATCCAAGGAATTGAAAGCGCTTTGCCAGGCGTACGCGTCACGTTTAAGTTTTACAGCCCAATACCACCCGCAGGCAAATCCTGCGGAAAGGATCAACCAAATTATTAAGATGACATTAAGGGCTTACGTCAGTGAGAATCACAGGGTGTGGGATTTGCAACTTGCGAAAGTGGCGTGTGCAATTCGCACGTCACAGCATAAAGTATTGGGAGTTTCTCCATACTATGCTAACTTTGGGAGGGATATGGTAACTTCGGGTCAAGAAGTACCAATACTTACTTACTACTTACTTTGGTCCTCGGACCTATTACGTCCGTGATGTTTCCCTTACGGGACATAGGGCCTCCACTACACCTACGCGCCATCGTGTACGATTTCTTGAAATATATTTCAGCTCTCTCCAACTTTTCCCCAGTCGTGCCGATTCCTGTTCGACCGTTCTTCGCCATGTACTTCTAGGCCGGCCCACTTGTCTTCCCTCCTGTGTGAGCGGGTTCCACTGCATTGCTTGAGATGCAATGCACCGATCGCCTTTTCGAAGCGTATGGCCAATCCACTGCCACTTTCTTCTTCGTATAATGGAGTCTATGGGCTCCTGACCCGTTCTCGCATGAAGTTCGGCATTGGAGATACGGTTGGGCCAGAAAATCCTCAAGATGTTTCGTAGACATCTATTAACGAAGGTTTGCAGCTTTCTAGTGACAATTTCAGTGACTTTCCAAGTGCTGCAGCCGTAAAGCAGAACGGATTCAACATTGGAGCGGAACAGTCGTAGCTTGGTCTTTAAGCTAAAAGAGTTGTTTCTCCATATTTTGGACAGCATTCCGAACGCAGCCTTTGCTTTTCTGATTCGGCTGTTTACGTCCAGTTCAGTTCCGCCACCCGTAGAGATAATACTCCCAAGATATTGGAAATCCTCTACCATCTCTACCGGTTGTCCAGAAATATTTACTTGGATTGATGAGGAAGTTCCAAGGCTGATCCTTTTAGTTTTTGCCGAGTTGATCTTAAGCCCTACGATTTCTGCTTCTCTCTCCACCCTTGTTGTCATTTGATGGAGATCCATGATCCTATGAGAGAGTAAGCATACGTCGTCCGCGTAGTCCAGATGTTTGAGGTGAGATTGCAGAGTCCACTGAATTCCTCCATTTCCATTTGACAAAGCTGCGTGCAGTACGTCACTTATCACCAACAGGAACAGTATTGGTGACAGTATACAGCCTTGCCTAACTCCACTTTAGATTTCAAACTCCTCTGACAGCCTACCTTTGTGCAAAACGTGACACCTGGATCCATCATATGTAGCCTTGATAATAGCAATCAATTTATCTGGGATGCCCCTCCTGTGCAAAGCAAGCCAAATAAATTCTCTATTGACACTGTCGAACGCCTTTTCAAAATCGATGAACAGCAGGTGAAGTGGTGATCGATATTCAACGCACTGTTCGATGATGATCCTCAAGGTGTTGATGTGATCAACACAGGAAGATCCAGTGCGGAAACCTGCTTGTTCGGCGTCGAGTGTGTCTTCGAGGTGGTCTTTAATTCGGTCCAATATTATCCTTGCTATTATCTTGGCTACTGCAGGCAGAACGCATATTCCTCTCCAGTTTTCGCACTGTGTGAGATCTCCTTTCTTTGGGAGCTTGACAATCATTCCTTTTTTCCACTCTTCAGGAAAGCTCTCTGCTTCCCAAGCTCTCTTAATAAGTGGGTGCAGTAGCTCGCTCGATGTCGTTGGGGCTGCTCCTAAGAGCTCTGCAGGAATACCGTCAAGTCCAACCGCTTTGTTGTTCTTCAGTGCTTTGATGGCGGTGATAATTTCTTCTTTACTGGGGGGTACGGTGCGTATTCGGGAAATTGTTACTTCGGGTAGCTCAGTGGGAATAGGGTTCACTTCACTTGCGAAAACGCGGTTTAAAACCGCAGAAAAGTGTTCCCTCCACCTTATGAGCTGGTCCTCATCCGAAATTAGCAGGGATCCGTTTGTGTCTTTAACCAGGTGTTGCTTAGAGCTCTGGACACCAGTGAGCTCTTTGGTAATTCTGTAGACGGTCCTTCTGTCACACCTACTAGCGGCTTCTTCTGCTTCTGTAGCCAGTGCGTTGATGTAGTTACGCTTATCACGTCGCACACTACGGTGAACTTCCCTCATCTTCATGCGGTACGTAGACTCAAGCTCGTTTCTCCCTGCTGCTGGGGTAGCTGCGATGCGAGCTTTAAGGTGTTTCCTTTCTTCGATCCTTGCCCAAGTTTCGTCGGAAAGCCAAGCACTATTTCTTCCTTGCGCCCGGCCGACTATACTTTCAGCACCGGATATGAACACATTTTTCACAGCACACCAATGATTTTCGATGGATGTGGTTTCCGTGCTGCTGATTGCGTTCAATCCTTGTGAAAGGTGGTCCCCTAGTTGTTGGCGCACTGCAGGATCCTTTAGTCTAACTGTATTAAACTTGGGCATTCGAGTGTTTCCTTGGGATCTCCGAACTGCAGCTGTACGCAATCTTACGGTAGCAATTATCAGATGGTGGTCCCGGGCCATTCCCATGTCAGCACCTCTTCTGTTACGGACGTCCTGGAGACTGCTTCTAAAACGCCGGCTGATCGCGAAGTGGTCAATTTGGTTGGAAGTACCAATGGTAGGAGATAATCCTGAAACTTTTCAAGATCTAGGTGAGATCCAAGAACGTTTCCGGAAACTTAGGGTAGATATTGGAAAGAAGCTTCAAACTGCATCCAAGAAATCGGCGAAGGCCTACAATTTACGTCGACGAGATGTTCAGTATCGTCCTGGCGAGCTTGTATGGCGCAGAAACTTTTCTTTATCGGATGCCGCGAATTACTACGCTGCCAAACTAGCGCCGAAATTTGTCGGCCCGCTTAGAGTAAAATTTACCACAACAAGTTTCATCAGCCTATTCCCCTCCCTTTATCCATTTTAACCTTTTCTTTCCGTTGCGGCTCCAAAATATTTGTAGAGTTCAGTTGAATCCTGGTATCCATCAACCAGAGTCCTGCTCTTAAAGTATTTTGGAAAAGTAACCCAAGTAGGTCTTCGTAAATCAAAGCTAAAAATGTGTGACAGACGGTCCACAAAACCATTAACTTTCCATGTGTGTAACAGGCGGTTCACACCAACTAACATCGTCAAACCCATCGGGTGACAGGTTGTCCAAACAATCATGGAGTGTGTGACAGATGGTCCACACTGGAGTAAAACATGATGAATCCGACCCATGTTCAACGATATGTATGACACCTGGTTCACACCAACATAAACTTAGTATGGCGTAATGCCCAACCTAAAGTGTCCTGAACACAAAAGAAAAGTCACTTTGCGACGTGTTTCCCTATCCCTTTAAGTCTGCACGAAGGTCTACGGGCTTAGAATAACTAAACTTTCGCGCAAGTCAAAGGATCCTGTCTCATCGGTTTTGTTGAAAGGTGGAGGTGATCCCATTAGGCAAACTGTTTTCCTCCAAGTTTTAGTTTGGGCCGGTTTGGGCTGGGGACTTTGCGTGTAAATCGATAATTTTTCGTTTTACCTTTTTATACCAATAGGAATTGACGGGAGGGTGACTGAACTCGTCCATTGAGCCACTTTTGGAAAGAGATCGCATGCGTGGCTCGATTTAACTACAGTGCGCACCTCACCCAATGGGTAAGGTGTTGCAGTTAGACTGTGACCGAATAACACACGCACGGACGATCTGAAAGAGATGGCAATAGAGCGAGTGACGAATGGACGAGACTGGTTGACCATGACGGGGACTTTTAAAAGAGCGATTGAAGAGTGTGGACGTAAAGGGAAAATAAAAACGAAAAATTATTTCGAAGAAGAAAAAAAAATTTTTGGGTGAAAGAAAATAATTTGCTAGTTTTGAGAAGAAGGAATCCCAGAGGGGGAAAATTGCGAGTTCTGGTTGTACGAAATCTTCAGGAGGAAGATAGGTTGCCAAGAGGCGCGAACCCAAGTTCAACATAGGAGGAGATAGGATCCTTGTTGGAACAAAAAAAAAAGCTAAGTATTTGGTAGTTTGGTTTTGGCCAATCCTTGGAAAATTTTCTTGTTTGAATATTGTTCGTTTTGTTTGTGGCCCTTAAGTTGGCGAAAAGTGTTACCCCGTTAGGCCTTCGTTTCGTTCTTTGTTCTCCCCAAATTGCGGGACTCGCGACCGGGTTAAATTCCGTTGTGCTTTCGGGAAATTTTCCCAAGGTGACCTTTCTTGGTGTTTTGGTGGCACACCATTGTTTAAATTTGCACTTTGTATTAACTCTCTTTTTTTTCAATCACATTTTTTTTTATCTTTGGAAAATTGGCCCTCTGCCGATTTCCAAAGTCAATTGTAAATTATCTTGTTGATGAAAAAAATCTGGGTTTTTCACCTATATTTATAAAGGTTTCCCAGATCCTTATTAATAAAACATTTTAAAAACCCAATCGGGTAAAATAAACCTTTCTTTTATTTCAAAAGAGGAATTTTTGTCATTTCAGGTTTTGGAAAGTTTTGACCTTTTCTTTTAAGAAAAACTTCCTGGCGCCCATTTTTTTTGTGGAGTGCACCACTGTACTTCAATTCTCTTTTAATTAATCCAATTATTTTCAGTTTTTATATCATTTTGATTAATCGAGTCGATTAATCGAATTCAACCGTAGTTGAACCCACCCCACCTCTGAGCTACCGGTTGGCAGCACTTAACCTGCTGTTCGTTGCAAATTATCGAACGTACCCACATCTGACATTTGTCATCGTCATTCTCATTATAACCATCCCGACGCACATCGGTTTTCGTGCATTGTTTAATTCTTGAAGAATTTCGTTTTGTTTGAAAAAAAATGTAAATCGTTTATTTACCTATTGTGTTGAGTTTGCGGATTGTTATTCCGCCACCCTAAATATAACTATCCTAAAGTTCGCGAGTTAAATTTGCAACAAATTGGCGTCCAAACGTGGGGCTCGGCTTTGTGAAGCAAAAAGTGCATTCGTGTATATACCTACCCTACCTGTTTGTGTGGTGTTTTCATTTGGTCTATTTTGGTGTACCTATTAGGGAAGTGTTTTATTTAGTGTTATATTCTTTTGTAAGAAGTTTGTATACTTTTAATTCTTTTTGCTTTTTCCCAGGTACATACAATATTTTCAACAAGTATTATATAGTTCGTGCAAAAATAGGAGGCCATTTTGTGTTGGTATTGCAAGTGTGCAAGTGACAGGAAAATTCCTACATACAGGATACATATACATACAGTGGTCGAAATAATAGGAACAAAAACAGGGGTAATTAGAAAATTACCAAAGCAAGTAAGGTTTTCTTTTATATTTAATTTTGTGAATTCTTTTTCGATTTTTGTTAGGTAATTGATTTATACATAACAGAATCAATTGCTTGCATAAATATATACTTACCTTTTTCCTATATACAGAAATATTACATATTAACTATATATATATATACAAAATTGCAATATTATTTTTTTTGGTGATCAGTGATATAGTGTTCTCTTTCACTCGTTGTTTATTTTACGCGTTTTGACAGGTTAAATTTTCTTTAATATTGTTGTGAAAATTTCGTGCAGTTTTTAGTATTGCCATTGTGCTTTCAGTTAGTAGTGTTTTATTTTTTTTCAAATTTGATTTATATTTGGAATTAGTTCCAATACGAATTCGTGAGATAAAATAATTTGAGCGATTAGGTTTCCTGTTTGGGAGAAATTAATGTGGAGTTGCCACAAGCGATTTAAAGATTTTCAATACTTTTTCGTACATTTTTTTTTTTGTGTGAACGATTTTTTTTTAATTTTTTCTTATACAATAGGTTGTTTAAGCTGTCAACTTTAAACAAAGTTGGTGAAATACAAGTTATCATTTTTAGAACATAATAGTGGAGTTGCCACGAGTTATCAAATATATCAAATCTTCGTTTATTGGTATATTTAGTGATTTGGTTGCTTACCAATTATTTTTTTTTTATTCTTTTACGAGTGAAGTTGCCACACTTTATTAAAGTGCTGTACCTACATGTTTTTCTTAACTTTTAAGGAATTTTGTTTTGGTGAGCAAGGGATCATTTGAGTGAATTTTTGTTGTTCTTAAAGATTTTTAACTAGTAAACAGAGTGATTGTGAATCGCAGTTGGGAGCAATCTTGATAATTTTATTTTCCAATTGAATTATTGAACACACTTTTCATCTTTTTTTATAACATTTATTAGGTGGTTTTTTATATAGGCAAAGTTTTTTATTTACAGTTTATAGTCGGGGATTAGTAAGTTGAGATTCAGAAAATGGATATCAATAGACTTTCGCAGGAAGAACTCGTTTATGAGATGCAGAGTAGAGGATTAGAGAAGGGAACCGTAGACACCATGAGAAGTTCGTTAAGAGCTTCTCGGATGTTGGAACGTAGGGGTTCAATAGAGGCGTACTCCAAGTACCCTTTTTCATATATAGAGGATAGGGATGCAGTACAAGACAAGATTAAGGAGATAACGTGTCTGATGAAGAATCAGCCAAGAAATCCGAAGTCACCGGAATTCTTGAAGATTCTGACTAAGATAAAGTGGGCTCTTAATAGAATAGGTAGAGCACCGGCAGAGGGGGATGAAGAGTTAGGAGAACAAAAATCCATTAAAGGGGAAATTCTGATGATGTTATCAAAGTTGAATAATGACGAAGAGAAACCTCCAACCGGGGAAGGGCAATCGACCTCAGGTGTAGGTCAGTTGAATCAAGGCTTGAATCAACCACCGCTGGATATGGCACCAGAACAAGTGTCCAACGAATTGATAAGACCCAATTTAGGCAGTATAGGAAATTCCACCGGGGATAGTGTAGGAAAGATTCAATGAAAGGATCTGTAGGTGGAATGCTCAGTTTTCTGGTGAGCGATGTGGCACATCAGTCTACTCATTCCTTGAAAGGGTCGAGGAACTTAGGTTAGCTCGTGGTGTTTCAGAAGCACAACTATTTCGGTCAATGGTAGAATTATTGACAGGTCAAGCCTTATTGTGGTACAGGTCTATTAGGGATGAGATTTCAAACTGGTCGGAATTTGTAGCGGCTTTGAAATACGAGTTCCTGCCAGCAAACTATGATGATCTGTTGTTAGAACAGATCAATCGTAGGACACAGGGAAAAGAGGAGTCGTATGGTGCGTATTTGGCCATCATGCGGACATTGTTCAAGAGGTTTGGTGAACCACTTTCAGAGCGGAGGAAAGTGGCAATTTTAATGAAGAACTAAGATCCGTTTTATCAAAAACAGATCGGTTTTTCAAAACCACAAACAGTTAGGGAATTAGCTAGTTTAGGAAGGGACTTAGAAACTCTTAAGGCAAACATAGATAGTTTTGAGCCACCGGCTCGGAATATGAATTGTGTTGAACCTGAATTTAGTTACACTCCAGTTTCGGCAGTGCAACCGAAAGTCGCGGTTGTATCTAGGAACGAACAACCCAGTAGGGCGGTGGAACCTGCCAGGGCACAGCCTGACAGAGCCACACAGTCTAATGGGGCTGTTCGGTGCTTGAATTGTGGACAGGTAGGTCACTTTGCTAATAGATGTTCTGCTCCTAGGAAATGTTTTGGCTGCGGTGCTGAAGGGGTTAGTAGGAACAGTTTCCGACGGTGTTCGGGAAATGCACAACGGACTCATGCGCCAGCAGGGCGGAAGTTCCGACGGAATTAGGAAGGTTGCCTGCTGGTAACCAGTTGGCAGATCAAATTCATTTGGATTTTACTCTTGAGGCAAACGGGGACGATAGGAGACCTTATTTAGGGATTAGCATTTATGGTACTAGATTTTTAGGTTTACTAGATTCAGGAGCATCTAGAACCATAATAGGTAGGGATGGTTGGAAAATTTTACAGGTATAAGGGCTTAGCTTGAAGAAGGATAGTGTCCATGCCGTAACCTTGGCGGATGTAGCAGGAGTTGAAGTATTAGGGATAGTTTCTTTACCAATAGTAGTAGAAGATAGGGTGGTCTTAATGGATTGCCTTGTCATTCCAGCTCTGCCACATACCGTGATCTTAGGTGCAGATTTTTGGGCACTGTCGGGAATAGTCCCGGATTTGAGATCAAGGATGTGGAGGTTTTCGGACCAAGAAAGGGTGGTCGCGATTTGTTCTATTACAGAACGATCGGAGCTGGGCGCTAGGGAAATTTCAACATTAGAAACTTTAGTTCAGAATTCTTTTAAGAAAATGCCAGAAGGCTTAGGGTGTACCACAATGGTGGAACACAAAATTAGGACGTCGGCAGAACCGATAAAACAGCGTTATTATCCAGTTTCTCCGGCAATGCAGGAGCACATAGATAGGGAACTTAAGGAGATGTTAGAAGCAGGAGTGATTGAGAGATCCAATAGTTCTTTGTCTTCTCCAATACTTTTAGTGAAAAAAAAGGATGGCTCCTATAGATTTTGCGTTGACTATAGGAAGCTTAATCAGAATACGGATAGGGATGCCTATCCGCTACCGTATATTAGATTAATTTTGGACAGACTTCGGGGCGCGAGGCTTTTGTCCTCATTAGACATCAAGTCGGCGTATTGGCAGATTCCTATGGAGGAAGAGTCGAAGCCTTTTACTGCCTTTACAGTTCCTGAAAGAGGGCTTTTTCAGTTTAGGAGAATGCTCTTTGGTTTTCATAATTCACCTGCGACATGGCAACGATTTATCGACACGGTTTTGGGTGCCGATTTAGAGCCATTCGTCTATTTAGACGACATAATTATCATTTCTGAGACTTTTGAGAAGCATCTTGAAATCCTGAAAGAGGTTATGAAAAGGTTGAGTGAGGCAGGGTTAAAGGTCAGCAGAGAAAAGTGCAACTTCTGTATGCCATCGCTGAAGTTTTTAGGATATATTGTGGATCGTAATGGGTTACACGTAGACCCAGGAAAGGTAGAGAGCATGGTTATGATTCCAGCACCAAAGAATGTTAAGGAAGTTAGAAGTTTTATAGGGACAGTTTCGTGGTACCGTCGTTTCGTACCCAATTTTGCAGAGTTACTAAGGCCATTATCAGACTTATTGAAGAAAGGTAGGAAATTTAATTGGACAAAAGAATGTGAGGTTGGCTTTAGGAAGGCAAAGGAGTGTTTGGTGACAGCACCAATATTCACTTGCCCAGATTTCAAACGACCTTTTGTCGTACAAACAGATGCTTCAGACTATGGGATCGGTGCTGTTTTGTCCCAAAATTTTGATGAGGGTGAAAAGGTTGTCTGTTACCTTAGTAGGTCTTTAAATAGGAGTGAACGCAATTATAGTACTACAGAAAAAGAATGCTTAGCTGTACTATGGGCTGTTGAGAAGTTGCGACCATATATCGAGGGAGCTCGATTTACAGTCGTTACAGATCATTATTCTTTAGTATGGTTGAGTAATCTCAAAGATCCACAGGGTAGGTTAGCTCGTTGGGCAGTTAGGCTCCAACAGTTTGACTTTGAAATTATCCATCGAAAGGGCAAGGAGCACGTAGTTCCCGACTTGCTTTCTCGAGGAGTCCCGGAATTAGCCGAGATCTCAGAAGAGGACCCAAGGGTCTAGGGTAGTTAAGATGAAGTAAGCAGTTAGTTCAAATCCTTTAGCTTATCCCGCCTGGAGAATTGAACAAGGTCAGTTGTTTAAACTCATTAAGGCAAACCATATTGTAGTTCACGAAAACAATCAGGAATGGAAGAGGGTTTTAGGAAAACATGAGAGATTAAAAATTTTACAGGAGTTCCATGATGGTCCATTAGCTGGACACATGGGTGTTAGGAAAACTTTTGCCAGGATTGGTGCGAAGTTTTATTGGCCTAAAATGAGAGGCGACATAACAAGGTATGTTAGGAATTGTAAAGTTTGCCAACAGGTAAAACCTGTGAATGAAAAGCCAGCTGGATTAATGTCTGAAAGAGTAGGGATTACCGCACCTTGGGAAATGATCTGTGTAGATCTAGTAGGACCACTCCCAAAATCGAGTAGGGGTTTCATATACATTTTAACTGTTGTCGACTATTTTACCAAATTTCCGCTTCTTTTTGCGTTGAGGTCGGCTACTGCGAAAGCCATTTGTAGGGAACTCGAAGATAATATATTTTTACTTTTTGGCATCCCGAAGGTGATCGTGTGTGACAACGGTCCCCAATTCCGATCCAAGGAATTGATAGCGCTTTGCCAGGCGTACGCGTCACGTTTAAGTTTTACAGCCCATTACCACCCGCAGGCAAATCCTGCGGAAAGGATCAACCAAATTATTAAGATGACATTAAGGGCTTACGTCAGTGAGAATCACAGGGTGTGGGATTTGCAACTTGCGAAAGTGGCGTGTGCAATTCGCACGTCACAGCATAAAGTATTGGGAGTTTCTCCATACTATGCTAACTTTGGGAGGGATATGGTAACTTCGGGTCAAGAAGTACCAATGGTAGGAGATAATCTTGAAACTTTTCAAGATCTAGGTGAGATCCAAGAACGTTTCCGGAAACTTAGGGTAGATATTGGAAAGAAGCTTCAAACTGCATCCAAGAAATCGGCGAAGGCCTACAATTTACGTCGACGAGATGTTCAGTATCGTCCTGGCGAGCTTGTATGGCGCAGAAACTTTTCTTTATCGGATGCCGCGAATTACTACGCTGCCAAACTAGCGCCGAAATTTGTCGGCCCGCTTAGAGTAAAGAAGCGTGTGTCACCTTGGACATACTTCTTAGAAAATGATAAAGGTAAAGAACGCGGAACTTGGCACGCGAAAGATCTCAAACCGTTTTTAGATGCATCCGAAGATTAACAGTAAAATTAAGCTTACTTTTTGTTTATTAACTTTTTTTTAAATCTGTTAATTTTTTGATGGGAATCCCCTTTCACTCCCCAATACCTAGGTAGCTTTTAGAAAATGTGTTACAGAAATGTGAACACGTTTCCTAGGAGGTAAGGGTGGGATTTGTTGCGGTAAAATTTACCACAACAAGTTTCATCAGCCTATTCCCCTCCCTTTATCCATTTTAACCTTTTCTTTCCGTTGCGGCTCCAAAATATTTGTAGAGTTCAGTTGAATCCTGGTATCCATCAACCAGAGTCCTGCTCTTAAAGTATTTTGGAAAAGTAACCCAAGTAGGTCTTCGTAAATCAAAGCTAAAAATGTGTGATAGACGGTCCACAAAACCATTAACTTTCCATGTGTGTAACAGGCGGTTCACACCAACTAACATCGTCAAACCCATCGGGTGACAGGTTGTCCAAACAATCATGGAGTGTGTGACAGATGGTCCACACTGGAGTAAAACATGATGAATCCGACCCATGTTCAACGATATGTATGACACCTGGTTCACACCAACATAAATTTAGTATGGCGTAATGCCCAACCTAAAGTGTCCTGAACACAAAAGAAAAGTCACTTTGCGACGTGTTTCCCTATCCCTTTAAGTCTGCACGAAGGTCTACGGGCTTAGAATAACTAAACTTTCGCGCAAGTCAAAGGATCCTGTCTCATCGGTTTTGTTGAAAGGTGGAGGTGATCCCATTAGGCAAACTGTTTTCCTCCAAGTTTTAGTTTGGGCCGGTTTGGGCTGGGGACTTTGCGTGTAAATCGATAATTTTTCGTTTTACCTTTTTATACCAATAGGAATTGACGGGAGGGTGACTGAACTCTTCCATTGAGCCACTTTTGGAAAGAGATCGCATGCGTGGCTCGATTCAACTACAGTGCGCACCTCACCCAATGGGTAAGGTGTTGCAGTTAGACTGTGACCGAATAACACACGCACGGACGATCTGAAAGAGATGGCAATAGAGCGAGTGACGAATGGACGAGACTGGTTGACCATGACGGGGACTTTTAAAAGAGCGATTGAAGAGTGTGGACGTAAAGGGAAAATAAAAACGAAAAATTATTTCGAAGAAGAAAAAAAAATTTTTGGGTGAAAGAAAATAATTTGCTAGTTTTGAGAAGAAGGAATCCCAGAGGGGGAAAATTGCGAGTTCTGGTTGTACGAAATCTTCAGGAGGAAGATAGGTTGCCAAGAGGCGCGAACCCAAGTTCAACATAGGAGGAGATAGGATCCTTGTTGGAACAAAAAAAAAAAGCTAAGTATTTGGTAGTTTGGTTTTGGCCAATCCTTGGAAAATTTTCTTGTTTGAATATTGTTCGTTTTGTTTGTGGCCCTTAAGTTGGCGAAAAGTGTTACCCCGTTAGGCCTTCGTTTCGTTCTTTGTTCTCCCCAAATTGCGGGACTCGCGACCGGGTTAAATTCCGTTGTGCTTTCGGGAAATTTTCCCAAGGTGACCTTTCTTGGTGTTTTGGTGGCACACCATTGTTTAAATTTGCACTTTGTATTAACTCTCTTTTTTTTCAATCACATTTTTTTTTTATCTTTGGAAAATTGGCCTTCTGCCGATTTCCAAAGTCAATTGTAAATTATCTTGTTGATGAAAAAATTCTGGGTTTTTCACCTATATTTATAAAGGTTTCCCAGATCCTTATTAATAAAACATTTTAAAAACCCAATCGGGTAAAATAAACCTTTCTTTTATTTCAAAAGAGGAATTTTTGTCATTTCAGGTTTTGGAAAGTTTTGACCTTTTCTTTTAAGAAAAACTTCCTGGCGCCCATTTTTTTTGTGGAGTGCACCACTGTACTTCAATTCTCTTTTAATTAATCCAATTATTTTCAGTTTTTATATCATTTTGATTAATCGAGTCGATTAATCGAATTCAACCGTAGTTGAACCCACCCCACCTCTGAGCTACCGGTTGGCAGCACTTAACCTGCTGTTCGTTGCAAATTATCGAACGTACCCACATCTGACATTTGTCATCGTCATTCTCATTATAACCATCGCGACGCACATCGGTTTTCGTGCATTGTTTAATTCTTGAAGAATTTCGTTTTGTTTGAAAAAAAAGGTAAATCGTTTATTTGCCTATTGTGTTGAGTTTGCGGATTGTTATTCCGCCACCCTAAATAGAACTATCCTAAAGTTCGCGAGTTAAATTTGCAACAAATTGGCGCCCAACGTGGGGCTCGAACCCACAACCCTGAGATTAAGAGTCTCATGCTCTACCGACTGAGCTAGCCGGGTTTTTATGGCATGTTGCCAGTATTTTGAAATCTGCCATTATTTGAATTCGTGTAAATGCATGTCATAAAAAAATTATTTCTGCAATTATTTTACCATTTTTTTGGCAGAAATATTGGCAACTTTGCCAGTCGTGTAAATCTGGCATTATACAGTCAGTGAGTCAATATTCATCTATTATTTATTTATTTTAATACCTACATTTTCCCCATCTGCTTGTTCCTCGCCGCGTTTTAAAAACTGAGCGAATACAAAGAATTGATAATTGCGATTTGGTATTTTCCTTAAGTTTTCGTTAACTTTTGCTCTCGGTAGCGACAGCGTTCATCGAGCGCTCTTGCGAAAGTTAACTGATAGATAACAGAAATCAAAATAAAAAAAAAAATAGGCACGGGTTTTGTGTTGTGAATTTCTTGTGAAGCAAAGTTTAAACTGCATCAAAAAAAATTATCTTAGTTCTCCTTCAAAGTTTTTGTTCAATGGAATTAGAACAATAATTAATTTGAAAATAATTACATATGTGATTCCAGTTTATTCTCGATTTTATACGAGTTGTATGCAAAGTTTTTCTTTAAGACTTTATTAAATTTCTCAATAAAGTGAGTGCTGCAATGGCAAGAAGATCATCAGCTACTGGAGGGGATACCATTGGTACAACTATAAACCACTTAAGCGAATTATAGGTTACTTGTCAATTTGACGTTTCGGAACGCTACTTTTCGTTCTGTTTTGACATTAGCTTCCGACAGCCACCGATTGTTATAATTCTGTCTTTAGTTTCGATACTCAGTGTGCAGACAAAAAACTTGCACATCAATTGACTCTAGTAGTAGGTAGCACAGCAACCTACCTGTTATCTTTTTCGGATACATATTTTTGTTGTATTTTTCGTAGATGAGAAGTCACATACAGAGGTACGGTGCGTAATACAAAACCAGCCCGTTCTAGCCCACATGATTTAGTATGAATAAGTATTTTTCATTGTCATATTCTCTATGTTAATTTTGGGACTCAGTGTGCATGAAATAAATCTTGCACATATGAGGTGTGACATGGAACTTTTTTGTGTTGAGATTTTTTCTTTTTTTTTTTTCTTTTGTACAAACAGGGCGAAATATTTGAAAATTAGGTAGGGGTAATAAGGATTGAACTTGCATGGGTCTAGTGGGATTTTTAATTCTACGATATCTTGACTCTTGAGTTAAATTTTCCTTGAATGCAACAATGAAAGTGATGTTAGTTAGTGTGCAAGAATTACTTACTTAGTACGGTTGTGATGGATGTACCATTATTGTAATGCAAAGTATTTCGCAACCTACTTTACTGCCAGTAATGTCGCTCAATTTTGTTGAGTGTCAGGATGCTCCCTGTCTTACCTTATACTACGTTTTCACCAGACACTAAACCGAGATTTAGCAAGATTATCACAAATCTCCTTGAAATCTACAATATTTACCATACAAATTTTAATCTCCTCAAATGAAGATTTCAAATAAAACTCATTAAAATCTACTTGGAAACATTAGTTTGTCAAATCAAACAAACTTTGTTTTCAGAGAATAATTGTGGAACCGACCCATTTTCGTTTATTGACAGATGGAAATGTAAGCAAAAACTATCTATCTCACTTCCACTTCATATCATAAAAATGAAACATCATTTGAATGTTTTGCGATCCTCATTTTGTGCTGTGGAAACACCAAACAAATCTCATTACCGAAATCTCGGTTTAGTGATTGGTGGAAACGTAGTATTTCCGACGCCGTAAAATCAGTAAGTTTCCGACACACGTTTCATGAACGACCCTTTATCTAATTGCATTATGATGCGGTGAACAAATTCGGCGGATTTGATTTATTTTGTTTGCGTTTGAAAAAATAATTAAAAATGTTCTGTGTTACAAAAATATTTGTTGTTGTCAAATTTTGATACATAAAATTTCATAATACTTTTATAAAAAGTTTCCCACGTTTACTATGCTTCGATTTACGACGTTTGAGACACAAATTCGTGTGGGAAAGTTTACGATTTATCGTAAAAGAATTTTCATACAAATTCTGACAGTTCGTTTACGACGTCGTAAACTTTCCGATGCTTGCGATGCTTACGATGGTTTTCCAACGTTGCATGAATACCCTTATTGCCAACAGCACAAGCATCAGCAACAAACATCAAAATACGGCTCAGCGATAGAACAATTTATTTTGCAGTGTGATGGTGCAACTGAATATCGTAGTGGGAAAGTTGACAGCAATACACCAGCAACAGCAAATTTAGGACTTTGGCCTAACGACGCTGTTGACGTTGCTGATGCTGGTCTAATGTGTGCTGCGCCATTAAAATACATTGGCGCAAAATTTTAAACAGCCTATTATTAAGGATTTAGTATGAAACTACTAAACATTTTACTAATTCTTTAACAGCCGTATTAATAAAAAACCGCTTATTCAACTTTTTTTCCATGAGCTTACAAAACCATGGAATAAAATTTCCTATTAATAAAAACAAAACGAAAATCTACTACAATAAGTAGATCACGTTAAGCCTGGGGCCGAATTACGTCTTCAGTGAACGAGTGAGTTACTTTTACACGTTATCAAGTAATCACATTGGTTTGATTTTATACTACGTATCACGTTTCGAATTGAGTTCGTATTGTACTAGGAAAATTCTAGTACATTTTTCTAAACGTCAATATTCATAACATTTCATTGGTCGATTGCAACAGCTGCTTGTGTTGGCCTCATGGTTTGTGTACATTTGCCTTTTGAATTTAATTTGGCCAAAAATATTTTTGGCTAAAATCGAATTATTGTGCCTTTAAATCAAGGAAGAATTATTTTCTGGGTTATGTTTAATTTATTTCAATTCACCCCGAAACACCATCAATTGTTATTGTGTAGAAGAAAAAAGAATAACTTACTTTTTCTGCCATTTTACTGCTCACTCGTCTAGCTCGCATCTATCGTATGAAAAAACACTCGTTCACTGACGAGGAAATGCAAAAAATCGAATTCGAGACTCGATACTTTACTCGATATCTTAGGAAGGAATCCCAAATGCAGATAATTCAGTAACGTATTGCTCACTCACCCTGATCCACATCTGTGTCGTGTGTTGTGTTGTATGGTCGTGTGTCGCTATCGCTACAATGTATTTCATATGCGTAGAACCATATTTGTCTCGTGTGTTGTGTTGCAGTGTGACGCATATAATATATGGAATGACAGCGACACACGACTCCAACACATGACATAGATGTGGATCAGGCTTTACCGAACACACCTAATAATTCTGTCAAAGTTATATCATTTTGTTTGACACGTCTGATTTTTATTCCTTCGCTAAACCACCATGTTCGGTGGTTTAACTAAGTAAACGTCACTTAGAAGAAATTTTGTTTTCTAAACATTTTGTACTTAGCCCATGGAATAAACTTAACCCTTCCCTATTCCACGTTTATAAATTTGGCTGTAACAGTTTGCTAAAATGTTCTAAATTTTAAATACTTTTTAACTAGTATCATACTAAATGTCGTGTCATGTCTATTGTGCTAATCAGTTCACACCTCGCTATTAATTCTCTCCAAAATGTCTAAATTTTGCTCTAAATGTGACCAAGTCATCAAACGATCCAAAGACATAAAGTATATAAAGTGTGACTATTTTTGTGGTCGCTTTTTTCATCAAACTTGTGTCGAAGTTAGTGACGATGATTTCATTACAATTAATGAAAAAAGATTATTTTGGAAGTGTGATTCTTGCTTCAACATAACTTTCTCCAATTTCATAAATAATTTCAATGATCTTGTTTCAAGTGTAAGAGATCTGAAAAAAGATTTCTTTAAACGTTAAAGTGTCATATGGATTTAGTACGATACTTAAAAGATAAAATAGCCATTTGGTGATTTTAACTTTGGTAAAATGTAAGGAGATAGTATGATGCTAAACACGTTTAAAATTAGCAAAATACACTTTTAAATCTAGTATTATACTAAATATGATTTAACATCGTACTACATCGACTAAAATTTTGGGCAATTGGTTCTAAAATAATGGCGGCTGCTGTTGCTGGTGACGTTGCTGGTGCTGGTTTATTCTGTTTCGCGCGTTAGTCTTAATTTATAATAGGTTAAGCCCACTGATCTCTATATATATGTTTAATAGAGATCAGTGGTTAAGCCTGATCCAGATCTGTGTCGTGTGTTGTGTTGTGGAGTCGTGTGTCGATGTCATTCTTATATTTTATGAGCCACACTGCAACACAACACACGAGACAAATATGGTTCTACGCATATGAAAAACATTGTAGCGATAGCGACACACGACTCCACAACGCAACACACGATACATATGTGGATTAGGCTTTAAACGACTCTAACAAAAGTCCAAAAAATATCTCCGGAAGCAAAAGATATATAAACTCAAATCATTGAATATGTATTATCAATGTAACAAAACGAAACAAATGCCATGGGGCAAAAAAAATGTCAAACAGATATGGTAGAGCCATACTCTTCTAGCTCTAAGTTTTTAAATGTGACAGACAGAGAATGTACAATAAGAAAAAGAAAAATGACTCAAAAAATTTACTTTTAAGCCTCAACTACATAGACCTACTTTTGTACAAAAGTACAAAAGTGAGAAATTAAAATGCTCGCTAAAGAAACATGCAACAAACAACAAACGAAAATTGTTCTGACATATAAATTAAACCACCATGCACAATTTTCGATTGTTTATTTGCAAGCAGGTGTCTTCAGAATAGATATTTATTTCTCACTTTTGTACTTTTGTACAAAATTAGGTCTATGTAGTTGAGGCTTTACTCTTATTCATGTAGTATAGTGTGGAAACAAAATAAGAAAGCCCAGCCTACACAACCCGACATTCTATCCACAAAATTTGACATGCGTTAATACATAAAGAATTTTAGGAATGGTTCTTATTCTATCCCACATTCTATCACACTTTTTTTTAGGTTAATGTAATGTATTAATACAATCCACCCCACTTTCAACATGTGGGCTAGTGTGGAAGGGCTATTACTTCCCAGCAAACGTAGAACTACATAAATAACCGGTGAAATATGTACGTAATAGAAGTACTTCTTTTCCACTAAAAAAAAGATAGGGGCTCGGGAAAAAACTCAGTTATATACCTCCTATACATGAGAATACATGAAGCAGCTATCTCTTTCTAGCATGCGAAATGTAGTGAATTTCCCCTCCATTAAAGTACTGACAAAGGCACTTCAAATGTATATCAGCAAAGCACTACTGGAAGCACTTCTAACGTTAATTCGCCAGTAGTTTCTTAAACCATAGCAAAGCACTGAAACTTGTCATTTAAAAGAACTTCTTATGCGTATACATTTCACCGGTTATATCCGTGCTACTACAATTTCTAAATTCTCGAATATAGAAGTATGGATATAACTGGTGAAACTTGTACGTAAAAGAAGTAGTTTGTTTCTTCTGAAACTGAGCCTTTTTATTTAGTTTCATAGGACAAATTCACCAGTTTATTGCGAGTTTTATCAAAATAAATAAAATAACTTCCAATGGGAAGTTAAAAATTGTTGACATAAGAGCCGTTCCAATAATTAAACAATTTGCTGTATAACAATCTCAAAATACACGACAATCGTCGAAAAAAGTTTCCTTGACCCTGATGAATCTGAAATGCAGTAATAACAATAAATTATAAAACACTTATAAAAACATTTGTATATTTTATTTAAATTTAATCACAGTAATTAAATATAATTTCAGTAGGATATGGGACGGTTTGGACTGTGAACCAAATTATGCAAATGAGTAAATTCTAATTGAGTTTAGCAGTTGGGTTTGTAAACAATGAATGAGATATTTATGGAGGTGGGTTTTATTAATGACTTTTATTACACTGACTTTTACTCGGGGTGACCTTTGATGTAAGACGGTATGATTTAATTTTATTACACTGATGAGCTGAGCTGGTGATCCTTTTTTTCGGGGTGATCTTTGATGTAAAAAAGGTGTGTAACCCTATATCATGAATATGAGGAAAACAGAAATAAAAGATTTTCCAAAAGAGGAATTTGAATTTAAATCTGATAAGAGTAACTGTTGCATTTTATTTTTTATTTTTTGAAAGTGAATGTGGTTGTGGATTTTGGTGGTGTTTTTGTATTTATTTGTTTTATATTGTTTGTGCCTAGTGAGTATCATTATGTGTATTGATTGCACTGCTTTGTGGGGCTGGAATAGAAAAAGATACAAATGTGTAGGTACATAAATCCAAGTCTGATAATGAAGTGTTGGATTTTTAAACAATGAAACGGCTATTTATGGTGATGGAGTTTTGTAATTAATTTGGTTTTGTTTTATAGGGTTTGTGCCTTGTGAGTATCGCTAAGTGTATTATGTTTGTTGGATAAATCTGATAAAGGAACTGCTGCATTTTATTACACTGTAATGGACATTTCTTAATTTTTTTTTTTTAATAATTGAAGTGACCCATGGTGATGGACTTTAGTGGTAATTTTTTTTATTTCTAATAGGTTTGTCCCTTGTGAGTATTGTTCATTGCTTTGGGAAGCATTGCTTTGGCAAGCAGAATATAAAAAAAAAACTTACAAATGTGTAGAAGGAAATTTCTTTGAAAAATTAAAACAATTTCTTTTGAACGTTCTTAAACCAAAACGTAAATAACGTTCTTAACCCAAAACGTTAATTACGTTTACGTTCTCAACCCAAAACGTAAATTACGTTTACGTTCTAATCCAAAATATAAATCAGGTTTTTTAACCCAAATTGGAAATGATGTTTTCTTCAGAAATCAGCATACAAAGCTTGAGAGAGGGAGGCTTCTATAAAAAGGAAGATATGTGATTATGATGAGCACAGTTGGTTTCAAGAAGTTATCAAGAGAAAACATTATTCTTCATTATCATCGTCATTATTTATTTCGAGGAAGCTGAATATTCTATCTTTACCCTGGATGATTTTGCTATAAGAGAGGCAAACTCAATAAACGAAAACGCCGGTTTCAATGCGAGATTTGTCATTCAACGTTTAACACGAAAGATGTTCATCATGGCTGTCTTGGTCTATGTTCGCAATGCCAGTATTCTCCAAAATGTGAAGAAAAACCGAAAAAAAATCTTTGCCAAGACTGTAATCGAAATTTTTAAGGAACAGGATGCTTTGACAGCCACAAAACGAGCGCTTCGTCAGGAAAAAAGTCTATCTGTGAGCAAATAAAAAGATGCCTTGCTTGTTTAAAATCCTATGGAGGAAGTCGACAACATATTTGTGGAGAGTTCTTTTGCAAGAACTGTAAAGTACATGTTTCTGAAGACCATAAGTTTTTCATTATACCTAATACGAGAAAACCTGATTTGAAAATTTCTTGTATGTATTTTATGATCTAGAAAGTCGCCAAGAAAAAGTAATTGGAGAAAAAATTTGGAATGACGGAGATGAAGCAACAACAACAAAAAAAGCTTTTATTACAAAACATGAACCAAATTTATGCGTGTTTCAAACCAAATGTAGTCATTGCGTGGAGTATCCTGATTTGCATTTCTGTAAATGTTGTAAATTGCCATTGAACGTTCTACAAGGAGAAGACGTTGTATCTAAATATGTTCAATATATGTATAGTCGAAATTCGGAAAAAATTTAAAAATGTGGTTGTGATTGCTCACAGTGGTGTAGCCAACGATCATCAGTTCATTTTAAACTATGTCTTAGAGAAAACAGTACTAAGCCCTGAATTAATTATGCGAGGAACAAAGATAATATATATATATAGGAAACGTGAAATTTATCGACTCAATAAACTACTTTCCTATGGCCTTATCAAAACTCCCAAAGGCATTCGACTTGCCACCTGTTTTAAAGAAAGGTTACTTTCCATACCTCTTCAACACTATTGAAAATGAAGAATACAAAGGAACATTTCCAGCAATAGAATATAACAGTGCTAATTCTATGAGGTCGGAAGAGCGTAATACTTTCTTAAATGGCATTCAGAACATCAAAATGATTCTTTTGAAATGAAGCACGAACTTGTAGAATACTGTAAGAGTGATGTCAAAATTTTGACGGGGGCTTGCTGGCAATTTAGAAAATTATTTCTTACGCAATGTAACGTTGAACCATTTTTAGAATCGGTAACGATTGCTTCAGCTTGCAATCTTTTATATAGACGTAACTTTCTTAAGCCAAACACCATCGGGTAAATACCTAAAAAAGGATACAGATGCATTGACAACCAGTCAACAGAAGCTATCAAGTGGATGATTTGGGAAGAACAGCAAAGGAACATAACTATCCAACATTCGTATAGAGGCAAAGTGGTAGTTATACACGGTGTAAAAGTTGATGGTTTTTGTGAAAAAAACTAAACAGATTTTTGAATTCCATGGGTGCTATTACCATGGTCACCCTATCTGTTTGAAGCACAAGCGCGATGAACCTCTACACGAAAACGAAAATAATACATTTAATCAGAGGTATGAAAGATCCATTGCTAAAACTGAAAGATTGAGAAATTTCAACTACGAGGTAATTGAAATGTGGTCTTGTGTTTTTCAAGCTCGTCTGAAATCAATTGAAAGAGATCAATTAAATTTTTTAAACATGCATCCACTGATTCAAAGTTTCCCCCTAAACCCCCGCGATGCTTTTTATGGCGGACGAACCGGAAACACTGTCAGTTTCTACAAATGTGCAAAAGGTGAAGAAATCAAATACATAGATGTATGTTCTCTATACCCTTGGGTTTGTAAGAACGGAAAATTTCCCATTGGCCACCCTAAAATCCACACTACTGGCGATGTAATATGTGTAACAACGAAATTGGAGGGAGTAAATGGACTAATTAAGTGCAAAATTTTACCTCCAGAAAACCTGTTGCATCCGGTATTACCAATGAAACAAAATGACATAATTGATGAGGTCATAAAAGCCGTTGAAAAAGGCTACATTATACTTTCCATTTTTGAAATTTGGGAATATAATGTAGTCCAATATAACCCAGGTAGAAATTCTGATGAGGGCCTGTTTACATCTATGATGAACAAGTTTTTAAAAATCAAGCAAGAAGCATCTGGATGGCCAGCTGAATGTTCATCTCAGCAAGAAAAAGAAAAATATATTTCTGATTTTCTTGAAAAAGAAAATATTCAGTTAGAATTTGCAGAAATATGTGTCAATCCAGGAAAGAGGTCACTTGCAAAGCTGATCTTGAATTCGTTTTGGGGGAAATTTGGACAACGTGAAAATCAACTTAAAACTATCGTTCTGAATAACCCTTCAACTTTATTTCATCTGCTGCTTCCGTCAATTGAAGTACAACACATTCTTCCTGTAAATGAAGAAAACGTTGTCGTTAACTTCGAGATGAAAGAAGAAGCAATCGAATCTTTATCGACAGTAAACGTTTGTGTTGCTGCTTACACGACTGCTTTAGCTCGGCTTAAACTGTATAGCTACCTGGAGAGGTTAGAGGAAAGAGTTCTATATTACGATACTGATTCGGTAATATATGTTAGTCGTCAGGGGGAATTTGAACCTCCTACTGGACAATTTATCAGTGATATGACTGACGAATTAGAACTGTATGGAATCGGAAGTTATATAACAGAATTCGTCAGCGGAGGTCCTAAAAATTATGCATTTAAAGTGTTCAGTACAAAAGACAAGATGGAACACACTGTCCGCAAAGTGAAGGGGATTTTTCTCAATCATGAATCATCGCAAAAAATCAACTTTGATTCCATTAAAGACACTGTTTTAAATTCATTTCTTCCTCAGATAGTGAAAACATTATTATTAAATCTAATAATATTCGTCGGACAAGTACTTACCATCCCAAAAGTTAAAACCTACAAAGCCAAATCGGAAAAACGTCGTTTCCTTGAAGACCATAGCTCTTTACCATATGGATTTAAAAGACAATGTTGTCATTCAAACAATTCTGTTCAAAATTATGAAATAAAAAAAAATTAATGAAACTTGTTGTTGTAGTTTTTTATTTGAAAAGAAATTTCATTACATTGTTTAGTTTACTTCTGAACTTGTTTAGGAAACTTGTTGGGGTCTTTAAAATCTTTTTGTTCAGCTTCATCCATAATAGATTGATACATTTGATTGAGGTAGAATGGTACTTTCATAAATCAGCTTGGATTTAATAATCCGGTTTTATTTGATTCGTCTTGACGAGGACAACCAATTACCATGATTGTTTTCTTTTTTATTTTTTAGCTTTTTCCAAACTTTAAACAATTCTTGTGACTCCTTGATCAAGCGGATTATATTCAATTATACGATCATGTAGCATAAGACAGTAAGCTGAAGTGTTAACAGGAATATTTTGTGATGTTTTCATCTCCAAACGTATATCGATGGGGCCTGTTTTCATAGATTCGTTTTGATGTCTGCAGTCTATAACAAAAATTGAAGCGCGTGATTTAAATAGATCCCAAGAAAGCAGAGGCTTAGTGATGGTTTTATTGTAGTAAGTTTTTTGAAAATCAGTGTACATTTTGTAAAACAGACTATATCTACTTTTATCAAAAGAAACATTGAGATCTTCATGTGGATAAACATCAGAGTTAAGATATACTTTTAAGTCTGTTAGATTACAATGATCAAACGTTGTAGGATCAGCAGATAGTTTTTTATTTTTCTCAGTTTGCAGAGCAAAGACAATATATCTAGGTTTTTCAATTTGTGTTGTTGTCTTTACATTCCATATCTGATGGTCAGAGGTTGGCAGCATAGGGTATTCATAAAGATCCCAGTTTCGGAAAGCAATTTTCATAGAACTATTTTTATTTATAGATTTGTATAAATTCAATTTCATAGAGTCTGACAAAGTCACGTGTCGAACTTTTCATTGTACCTTATGAAGTTTTACTTGTACATTTTCATCTGTTTGTGAGATTAAAGCGTTTTCAGGATCAGCGTTAGAATAGGATCATGTCGAGCGTTCGGAATAATTTTCTTATAATCTTCAGCGAGCCCCAAAAGTTTATTTAATGGTATACAGTAATTAAAATAATACGGTTTTGAAATATTAATAGGAGAATCAGGAGACCAAGATGCATTTAAAAGCATGTCACTTTCATTTTTAGTTAAAGATAAATAGTTTTTGAGCGTTGAAGTGATTCCAACATTTCGATTGTAGTCAATTTCCTTGCCATTGAGTTCATAGCGAATTTCATCAAAAAGAAAAGACATTGCATTGTTTGCTAGTTTTGTGGTGGCTATTTCTTTTACGGGGTCTTTTCCATCTGTCCTCGATAATGAGCCTTCAACATATAAAAAACTTTCTGAAGGAAGGACATTAAGATTTTGATGTTGTATACAAATCTGTATGATGTCATTTCTCTTGAAATTGTTTTGATATGGTGAATAAGTATGATATTCATATTTAGAAATGCTTTCATTGATTTCAGGTTCTTGAAAAATGTTTAACATATTTATGGTTTTAATGTTTTAGGATGTATCCTAATGATAATAAATAATCCTGATTTTGTTTTGTAAGACGATGAAGACGACGTGTTACCACAGCTGAGTTTGAAGATTGATTGAACAAACTAGTATTTTCAACAATGTTTTTATAAGAAGTTGAGTCAGCTATACTTCCATACACAATCATAATTCTGGTTGTAAATGTAATCGAACAGTTATTGTTTCTCCTATAAAATTAATGTCTTTACCGTCTTGATCAACGAACTTTAAGCACAATGATGTTACTCGTTTGACGTTCACAGGTAAATAAATAACATTCCTTGGAACTTCTATGATTTTATAGCCAGGACTTACTTTAACAGCAAATTCATGTAAGATATGTGCGGATTGATTATTTACATACGCTCCATCTATTATATTACATTCAACGCGAATGGCATTAACTCTATTTATGTCAACGTAAAGATTCGATTCATGTAATAAGTTTGACTTCAACAATTTCTTGCTAAACCCTAAAAGAGACCCAATAGAATTTAGTTTAGAGAAGTCAATGTCTTCCGAGCTGTAAATTTCACATTTCAGAGTGTTGTTATTTGCCTTGATTTTAATTTCACTTCTCTTTTCTTTGTTAATTTCAACAAGTTTTTTTTGTATTAAATTATTTATATCTTCTATCTCATATGAGCCTATAGGAAAAGAAATAACGCTATCACCTATACCCAACAAGTTATTAGACTCATCCACATTTGGTATAGAGTTATATGTTTGGAAATCTATGAGTCCACATACATAATTAGATTTCAATACAATTGGTGGGAAATACTCAGCATTAAGAATGGATTCATTTCCACTTAAAGTTAGTGTTAACGACATGCCGATTAAAAGACGAATGACTTAATTAAGCTTTTTCTACATCATTTTATTCATTTCTAATTTCAGTTTTGAAAACATTTTACATTATTCTAATAAAAATCTTAAGCATAAATGTCCACATATAAATGTATCAAAGTCTTGTTCTTGAATATAATTATAATTAATTTTATTACCAAGATAGCTTATTACTTTAGTTGGAGGTCTTAAATTTCCAAAACTATCAAAATATTTTACTATATTATTTTTTTTATTTCTTATATATGCCACCCAATGAGTGCCAGCGCCAGCTTCACGATCCAAATTTATAACACCACATTCCCTACCCATTGGTGCTTTTGGCAATGACTCTCTCATAAAAACTCCTCTAAAATATTGTAAGTGTTTCTTTCCAAATCGTTCAATATCGAAATTTTTTAATGGTCGATTGGGTAGCAGTTCAATTAGTTTTTTGGGTTACATGTGTTTAGGAAAAGACCAAGGCCATTTTTATATGGTTGTTTTCTTCAAGCTGTCTTTTAGCAGCTCGTACATCATTCAGAGCTTTTGCGACACCAGCTGCTCCACCTGTTAAAGATCCAACAGCTGATAAACCAGCTAGAATTGGAGCTAGAAGTGGTAGAAAACCACCACTTTTTGGAAGTAGAATTATTCTCGGTGTTTGATAATGCTGTTTTTTCTTGTTTTTTAAAACATTTTTTGCAGCCTTCACAGCAATATTTGCTATAGATGTTGTACCACAACAATTGATATTGTTTTTGATAGCATTTCTTGCTTCGCTTATGGCCTTCTTGAACAAATTTTTCTTGCAAACCTTTTTCGTTTTTGTTTTATTAGTTCTCTTAGATTTATTTTCAGATCTTTTACTTCCCATTCCGAATTTCGTTTTTGCTTTCATCATGTTGGTGACTAAGAGTCCACTTAGTTTTTCGGAGGTTGATGAATCGCTTGCTTTGAATCTTTTCCACGCCTGCTCGGTAAGAACTTTATCGGCAGCGTGTTGATCTGTGAGAGAGCTACTTTTAGAATATGCAATATCGTGAAGGCGACAAGCCTCATCCAGTTGATTGATTCCTTTATCGCCCCTTCTTAAACGTTCTTCCAATTTCGTTCCGGGCCACAGTAATTATAGGAGGGAATATGTAGTTCAAACGGCAGTTTCTCGATAACTTTATTCAAAAGCCCTTCTCCTTCAGTTGATTTTCTTTTTTATGACACTGATTTTGGGGATTGTGTTCAATCATATTATGATAAACGAACCTTCCTAGTTGAGGTTTAAAACATGTATGAAAGCAAGTATATAAAACGAATTGTTTTATTAAGAAAGCTGTTAGTCATCAATATGCGTTTTGTAGAGCAGTCCGAAGTCATTAAAGTAAAAAATTTTGATTCAAATGTCAAAATAAAAAAAACATGGCTCATTATTCCCGAACAGTATTCGGGGAATTATAGTTGGACCTTCAAACTGTGGGAAAACAAATGTAATGCTAAGCATTCTTCTAGACCCCAACGGTTTAAAGTTCGAAAATATTTATATTTACTCTAAATCACTACATCAACCGAAATATTTATATCTGAAGAACCTAATTACATCTATAAAAGGAATGGAATATAATGAATTTTCAAATAATTGTTAGATAATGCCCCCATCAGACGCTAAAAATAATTCTATATTTATATTTGATGATTTCGCATGTCAGAAACAAAATAACATAAGAGATTATTTTTGCATGGGTCGTCATAATGGAGTTGACAGTTTTTATTTATGCCAGTCCTATACCCATATACCAAAACATTTAATTAGAGACAATGCTAATTTTATTATTCTTTTCAAACAAGATGAATTGAATTTAAAGCATGTTTACAAAGATCAAATAAACTCTGATATGACATTCAATCAATTTAAAGAATTGTGTTCACACTGTTGGTCTGATAATTTTGGATTTCTGGTTATAGACAAGGAAAGCAGTATTGAAAAAGGTCGATACAAGAACAGTTTTCACAAAATTGCAGTACTATAAATATACATTTATCACTTAAAAGCAACACGTTACATCGTGTTTGGGAAAACTTGTCTTCAGTATACATACTATTTTATATTATAGAAATGGAGGAGAGTGTGCTAAATGATCTAATAAAAACAAAAAATGTGTTAAAAAATAAATATTTTCAACTTAGAACTGGTAAAATGATGAGAGAAACTGAGTTGGAAGACACTTTCAAACCCATTGTTGAACCACTGAAAAAATTGGTCGGAAATATTAAAAAAGAAGAATCACAACAAGAGGATGATGTTAAAACACCTAAACGACGTCGCAAGCTGCATTTCAAATCTTTTAATGAAAAGGCTGAGGAAAAAGATCTTGAACGAATAGACTCACCATCACTAGAATTGGATAGTTCAGAAAATACTTTTTTCTATAATACACCTAAGAGTTTTGATACCCCTAATAAATCATCTTCGGTAATAAAAAAACTTTTGTCAGAATCAAATCGTGATACAATTTATGGCCCGTATTTCGATGCTAATACACAATCTGTAAAAATGGGGAAATGTAGCTTTGCGATGAATGATCATGAGATTTTCATAGACGATGAAATTTTTGCTCGAACTCCTGGTCTTATTGAACTGATGCTAAAGAAAAATCCTCCTAAACAAATATACAATTGTCCAGACCTAGAACAATATGGGAAAATCTTACAAGAAACTAATGCGCATATGCGTAGTCATGATAGTGCTTCTCGAATAAAAAGAAATAGAAGTGCTAAATATAACCATCTGATTAAAGAACTTGTTGCTGGACTTAGAAACGAAAAAAAAGGAGGATCTTATACTCATAATATAAGTGAAATGAAATATACAAACAAAGATATCGAATATGTATACTGGAACGATCCTAATGAACTTGTTAATAGGCTAAGACTTTTGATAGCATCCAAAAATGCTGGTAATAATAACCATCAGAATGAAATAAATTCTGTAATTGAAGAGCTAAAAGAATCAAATATTATATATTAGCTTGTTTCAATCTATTAACTTTGCATATAAACAATGAATGTCGACAAGTTCGGTAGGAACTCCAAACCTCTTCCAAAAAATAAAGGTCTTGTAGGACCTCCAGTAATAGGTTTTAAACTTCTATCGTCTGGTGATTTTGATATAGAAAGTAGATATTTAAACAATGTTGGAAGTAATCCTGAATACCCCCACCAAGCCGTGTGCAAAGGATATGTTGATGATCAAATAAGTCTTAAAGAATCAAGCATTATAAACCACATAAATTCTTCTTTAATGGAAGTTTTATCCACTTTTAATAAGGAAATTCATATGCTAAAAATCCACATAGACTCTACGATAAAGGAAACAATAAAAACTATGGAACAAGAAAACGAAGCATCACAATTAACTTCACAAAAACTTAAAGACTCCATAGAAGAAAAGTATGTTGACGAGAAAATAAAAAATAAAGTTGAATATTTAATGAAGACGATGTTTCCTAATGTACCCTTAACACCCATAGATTAAAATAAGTAAATAAAAAAAAAAAAAAAAAAAAAATTGTTATATTTGTATTAATTTTATGTAGGTATCTGTATTTTCATAAAATAAAATAAAAGTTGTTAGTTAGCATTCAACACTTGAACAACAAGGAACTTTCAAAATGGACACTGATAAAATAATAAAAGATGTTTTTGATTTTTTTAAACACAAATGGCGAATCAATATTGGATGAACACTATGGAGAATTTACTAACTGTATTTCAATGGTTAGTAAATTTAAAAATACTACATACATGGAATCATCGCATGGACATCACTACTCTAATTGTTGCTGGTCATCCAACCAATGTAAACTAGGCCTTGATACTTGTACCTGTGACGTTATAGAAAAACTTTTAGATAGAATTAAGAAACTGATGTTATTATATAAGAGATTGCAATAAAAAATCAAAAAACATATAAATCTTCTTTTTATATTAAGCTGAATTCACTCTTTATAAATATGAGCAAGCGGAAGGTTGTTGAAGAGTTGCATAAGACTGCACGTAGAAATTTTAAACGTCGTCGTGTTATTATCAAGGGCTATGATGATTTATGGCAAGCTGACTTAGTTGAAATGATACCTTATAGTGGACAAAACAGAGGGTTCAATTATTTAATGCCAGTCATTGATGCCTTCTCCAAATTCGCGTGGGTTATACCCATGAAAAACAAAAAAGGTATCACTATTTCTAAAGGAATGGAGGAAATATTTATCCATTCTTCTAGGATTCCTAAAAATTTACAAACGGATGATGGAAAAGAATTTTTGAATACAAACTTCAAAAGCTTAATGGAAAAATATAAAATTAACCATTACTCCACATTTAGTTCATTAAAGGCTTCAATTGTTGAGAGATTTAATAGAACTTTCAAAGATAAAACGTGGAAAGAATTTAGTTTCAACGGCAGTTATAAGTGGATAAATATTTACAAAAAAATACTTCATGAATACAATCACTCTATTCATCGAACCATTAAATATAAACCTGCAGATGTTACCAAACTAAATTCAAAGTCACTATGACCAAATTTCAAAATCAAGAAAGAAAAACAAAGCAAACGAAAATTTGAAGTTGGAGACAAAGTAAGAATCAGCAAGTACAAACATGTATTTGAAAAAGGCTATACACCCAATTGGACTACTGAGGTTTTTAAAATAAGAAAAGTCCAATTAACGAAACCAGTCACATATCTTCTTGAAGACTACCAAGGAACACCAGTTCAAGGTGGTTTTTACGAAGCAGAACTGATGAAAACTAGATGCGCAGATGTATTCCTAGTTGAAAAAGTTCTACAAGCGAGGGGAAATAAAGTTTTAGTGAAATGGTTGGGATTCTCCCCAGAACATAACTCATGGATCAATAAAAACGAAATTATGCAAAATAGAATGATTATAATAAAAATAAATCTAATTTTAAAACACCAAAATTTGTAATTTTATTTATATAGTATGTTCATATTTTTCTAAGCATGTATTTCTATACATTAGCTTACTTACATTTGATGGCGCTCACAGCCCAGGCCTCAACTAACAAGCCCCTCCAGCCAGCTCTGTCCCTAGCTAGCCGCTTCCAGTTGCGCACACCGAGTGCTTTGATGTCGTCATTCAATTGATTGCGCCACCTGTTACGGGTTCTTCCTCTGCTGCGTACCCCATCGGAGTTGGATTCGAAGACTCGTCGGGCAGGTGCGTTGCTGTCCATACGCTCCACGTGCCCCAGCCATCTCAGCCGCTGTATTTTCAGCTTTTTGACCAGGTCAACGTCGCCGTATAGCCCGTATAGCTCGTCGTTGAATCTTCTCCTCCATACTCCTTCGATACACACCGGACCGAAAATCACACGAAGAATCTTCCTCTCAAAGCACCCTAGTAGATTTTTATCCGAATCTTTCAGTGTCCATGCTTCTGACCCATAAAAAAGGACCGGGATGATAAGGGTTTTTGTATAAAGTCTCCTTGGTTCTCTGAGAGAGGGCCTTACTACTTAAATGCCTTCTTAGACCGAAGAAACAGCGGTTGGCAAGAGTAATTCTTCGCTTGATCTTTGCACTGATGTCATTCTGCCATGTAATAGTGGAGCCCAGGTAGACAAAGTCCTTGACAACTTCGAAGTTATAGCTGTCCATCGTGATATTTTGCCCGAGTCGACGCTGTTGAGATTCCTCTCTCGATGACAGCATATACTTCGTCTTGTCCTCATTAACCGCCAATCCCATTCTAGCCGCCTCCGATTCAATACTCGCAAATGCCCCTGCCACAGCTCTCTTCGTTCTGCCGACAATGTCTATGTCATCCGCATATGCAAGCAATTGAACGGAGTTTTGATAGATTGTACCGCTGGTGTTGACATGTGCGTTGCGTACAATGGCTTTAAGAACGATGTCGAATAGGTTGCATGATAACGCGTCGCCTTGCCTCAATCCTTTCTCAACATCAAAGGAATCGGTGGTGTTCTTACCAATTTTGACGGAGCAGCGAGATTTCTCCATCGTCATCCTGCACAGGCGGACGAGCTTGGCAGGGATGCCGAGACTCGACATGGCTCTGTATAATTCGTCCCTTTTCACGCTATCATACGCGACTTTAAAATCGATAATAAGGTGGTGTGTATCGATCTGGAATTCCCGGGATTTTTCTAAAATCTGTCGGAGTGTGAACATTTGATCGACGGTTGACTTGCCTGGTTTAAAACCGCACTGATAAGGGCCGATCAGATCGTTGACAAAAGGTTTTAAGCGGTCATACAGGATGGCCGACAAGATTTTATAAGCGAAGTTTAGGAGACAAATTCCTCTGTAGTTGGTACATTTCAGAACATCTCACTTTTTATGGATGGGGCACACTATACCGAGGTTCCATTCATCGGGCATACTTTCCTCCGACCAAAATTTTGCAGATGAGCTGGTGTATGCTCCTATCCAATTCATCTCCCGCTGATTTAAATAGTTCGGCTTGTAAGCCATCCGCACCAGCAGCCTTGTACGACTTAAGTTTGGATATCCCAGCCGCACTTCGGTTAGGTCGGGTGGACGGAACTCTTGGCCATCATCGTCCAAGTTGAATGGAGCGTTCTGCCTATTAGCGGCATTTTGGCTGTCTTCGCCATTAAGCAGTCTAGAGAAGTATTCTTTCCAGATCCTCAGCACTGACTGTGTGTCTACTACCATATTCCCCCTCTCATCTCGGCAGGCTTCCGTTCTAGCCTTGAATCCTTGGGTGGATCGCTTCACCCTCTGATAAAATTTTCGAACATCTCCCCTACCGCTACAACCCTCAATAGACTCTACCGCCCGCTTCTCGTGCTCTCTCTTTTTCCTCCTGAGAAGTCGGCGTTCCTCTTTTCGTTTCAGCCCGTAGAGCTCCCGGGCCACTCTCTCAGCAGCTCTTATTCGAGTCTGCAGCATTGCCTGGTAGGCCTCGTCCTTAGCTGCATGCGCTAGCCGGCACTCTTCATCGAACCAGGGGTTTCGTTGTATTCGCCTAGTGAAACCCAGAACATCAGAGGCGGCACTTCTGATGGCTTGTTGAGAGTGTTCCCACTGATCCTCTGCACTTGATGCTGGTGGCGGACCTCCTGAGACATTAAGATTTACGTGGTCTGCAAAAGTTCTGGCGGTCTCTTGCGATTTGAGCTTATCGACATCGAATCTTTTCACAGCATCTGCTCTGCGTTGTGGCGTCATGGATATCCGCATACGTAGTCTAGCTACCACCAGGTAGTGATCCGAGTCAATGTGGGCCCCTCGGAACGTTCGGACGTCCAAGATACTGGAAGCATGTCTCGCGTCTATCGCAACGTGGTCGATTTGGTTGACGGTTACTTGATCACGCGACCGCCAAGTCCCCTTGTGTATATTGAGGTGTGGGAAGTAGGTGCTTGAGATGATGATAACATTTCACCCCGCCGCAAAGTCTGCCAGCCTGTGTCCGTTGCCGAAAGTTTCGTCGTGTAGGCTGTGTCCTCCGACTATCGAACCAAAATCTTGCGTTGAAGTCACCAAGAATGATCTTCACGTCGTACTTCGGGCACATATCATACGTTGTCTCCAGGAGATCGTAGAATGCTTCTTTGGTTGAGTCCTCTCTCCCTTCATGGGGGGCATGAACACAGATCAGCGAAATGTTCATAAATTTGCCTTTGATGCGGATTGTTACCAGGCGCTCGCTTACACTTCGGAAGCGCAAGACTTCTTGCCTAAGTCTTCCCCTTTTCACAAAACCACAACCAAAGAGCCGCTGACCCTGTTCCTTCAAGCACCCGCCGTAGTAGATGTCACACGTTTTCAGTCTCCGTATGCCCTCTCCATCCCATCGCACTTCCTTGATGGCTGTTACGTCAGCCTTTAGCCTGTCCAGGTTCTCCACTAATTGTTCGGCTGCACGTGTTTTGTTGTCGTTTCGGAACAACTTTTTTTTACGTGGTAGGGAAGTTACCCCGACGCACAAACCCCGACCCGGAGGACCAGACCCTTCGTATAACTCCAAGGGTAGGGAGCCGGATAAAGCGCTCCTTATAGGCCTGAGCTACAAATATGTCGTAGTAGCCCATATAAGGTGTTCACTAAGTAGTTCAAACTAACTGGAACTGTAGACGCCACCGTTGATTCTATCTAGAGAATTCGTCCGCTGCCGCTTCGATGAAAGGAGAAGTGCCTTAGTGTGATTACTCCTCCCCCCCTCTCTCGTTGGCTGTCCCCAACAGCTTTCCACGGGGATTTAAACCCCGTCTCCTGCTGAGGTACTAGACACCCGATGTTCACCACTAGCAGGTGAGAGTAGGAGTTGGTAGACAGAGGTGGGTTTTGAGAAAAACCTGTGGACGCTTGTGTCCTCTTGAATGCACATAACTACCCTTTTGAACATACATTAGTATTACATGTTATTTCATTTTCATAAACTTAAGCTCATTAGTTGCTCCAAGTTGTTTAGTTGTTTCGAAGGCATATCCTCCTCCACCAATTGCTGCTATGCTGCTTGCTAAAAGATCTGAATATCTGGTCGGTAAGAAAACCTGTAAATAATTTAATTTATAATAAATAATACAAAAAAAATAAAATAAATAAAAAAACTTACCTTATATTCTCCAAGATCTGCTACAATCTTATCGCCCCACCGTGTTTTTACTTTTTGTAGTAAATAAATATTATATCTAAAATTCATTTGTAAATCAGAAAGTTTTTTCGTTGGCTTGAGTTTTCGTTTATTGAGTTTGCCTCTCTTACAGCAAAAGCATCCAGGGTAAAGATAGAATATTCAGCTTCCTCGAAGTACATAATGACGATGATAATGAAGAATAATGTTTTCTCTTGATAACTTCTTGAAACCAACTGTGCTCATCATAATCACATATCTTCCTTTTTATAGAAGCCTCCCTTCTCTCAAGCTTTGTATGCTGATTTCTGAATAAAACATCATTTCCAATTTGGGTTAAAAAACCTGATTTATATTTTGGATTAGAACGTAAACGTAATTTACGTTTTGGGTTGAGAACGTAAACGTAATTAACGTTTTGGGCTAAGAACGTAATTTACGTTTTGGGTTAAGAACGTAATTTACGTTTTGGTTTAAGAACGTTCAAAAGAAATTGTTTTAATTTTTCAAAGAAATTTCCTTCTACACATTTGTAAGTTGTTTTCTATTCTGCTTGCCAAAGCAATGCTTCCCAAAGCAATGAACAATACTCACAAGGGACAAACCTATTAGAAATAAAAAAAATTACCACTAAAGTCCATCACCATGGGTCACTTCAATTATTAAAAAAAAAAATTAAGAAATGTCCATTACAGTGTAATAAAATGCAGCAGTTCCTTTATCAGATTTATCCAACAAACATAATACACTTAGCGATACTCACAAGGCACAAACCCTATAAAACAAAACCAAATTAATTACAAAACTCCATCACCATAAATAGCCGTTTCATTGTTTAAAAATCCAACACTTCATTATCAGACTTGGATTTATGTACCTACACATTTGTATCTTTTTCTATTCCAGCCCCACAAAGCAGTGCAATCAATACACATAATGATACTCACTAGGCACAAACAATATAAAACAAATAAATAAAAAAACACCACCAAAATCCACAACCACATTCACTTTCAAAAAATAAAAAATAAAATGCAACAGTTACTCTTATCAGATTTAAATTCAAATTCCTCTTTTGGAAAATCTTTTATTTCTGTTTTCCTCATATTCATGATAAAGGGTTACACACCTTTTTTACATCAAAGATCACCCCGAAAAAAAGGATCACCAGCTCAGCTCATCAGTGTAATAAAATTAATTCACACCGTCTTACATCAAAGGTCACCCCGAGTAAAAGTCAGTGTAATAAAAGTCATTAATAAAACCCACCTCCATAAATATATCATTCATTGTTTACAAACCCAACTGCTAAACTCAATTAGAATTTACTCATTTGCATAATTTGGTTCCCAGTCCAAACCGTCCCATATCCTACTAATTTCTTTCCATTAATAACTCGCGCTCGCCGATTTAATAACTATTTTTGTTTGTCATGGTTGTGCACATACGAAATGAGACAAAACTTTGTGCATCGTATACATCGCACTCTTCCTTTCCTTTTACGATAGAAGAGCATTATTTTTTTTTAGGAGAAACAAAAGTCCTTTTTCTGAGGGGAGAGTTTTTGGTAAATAAAGAATCACACATTTATAGAATGCGTTTTATACTAAAGACACACATGGGATTTACATACTATAGTTCAGATACTATGGTATTGACGATACCATGATGGCTTACACACATCCCTGTATGGTTTCAATAGACAAATCTATTTTTTTAATATTTGTCAATTTGTATGCTGTCAATAATTAATTAAAAGTAAAAAAAAATAATGAAATGGAATTGTTAGGAATTATTTCAAATAATATGAAAATTGTCTCTTTAAACAGGAAAAGAAAAATGTATCTTCGATTGGCCCTGATAGCCAAATATAAAGGCAGGAGGTACAGGTCCTTGGCATTGTTGGAAAACAAAATTGTAAGAGCCCGGCGTTTCTGGACCTTAGTATGTACATACCTACCAGTGTTGGCATTAATTGATTAATTATTTAATCAATTAATTAATTTGAATTATTTTAATCAGATTAAATTAATCATGATTAAAATAATCATGATTGAAAAATTAATCTTAATCATGATTAATGGCGTTAATCATTAATCAATAATCATTAATTGACTAACTTGATTAAAAACTATACTTGCAAAAAAAAAATCAAACAAAAAAATCTGAATTAAAAATAAAAATATAATTTTTATTCAAATTTTTTTTTTTTTTTTCATTTGAAGTCTGTAAAGAATGCAAATCTTAGAAAAAGTCAACGAAAATTGTGGTATTTATTTTCATTTTGGTGATGATTTCATAATGCTTAGCTTAAAGAATTTGTTGCTTTAATTACTGCGAACAAATTTGACCATAAGGTATGGGTAAACAGTTTGATGAATGAATTCGAAAATTTACAAGAATATTGTAAGCCTGTTTGTCTAAAAAATCTCATACTGTTTGCTCTTTTTTGAAACTAACTGTAAAGAGTAAAAAAATAAAAAGATTTCAAAAATGCCCTTAAATTTTATATGGTGTCATAACTTTCTGATAAATCGGTGTCCAAGACAAGAATATCTTTTTCTTCGATAATTCTATCACAGGTTGAAACTGTGTCAATTTCATTGAAATAGACCAAAAAAACATTTTCTTGCACCACCCTGATGCGAAAATATTTTTTTGTTACCTAATTCTATCATTTCGCGTCTTGGTTTAAGTCTTATAAAAACAAGCATTAAAAAATACACCAAAATCATGTGCAATATTTATATACTGACTAAATTTTTTTTCTTTTTCAATACAAAATATAAATCCCTAAATGAGTTTTATTACTTTCTCTCCTAAAAAAATGTAAATACAAGTTTATCACTGAGCGAAACCAAACAAAATTATTTTTGAATTACATGGTTGTTAAGTGACCATAAGAAACAAAAATTTGAGCAGGTGTGTGATATTTGAAGACCTTTAAAAAGGTTGAGATTTACTTTCGATCTCTGTTTTTTTTTGTAAGCTTTTGTATATACGATAACCAACTAAATAAAATCTGATAATAATAACTTTTTCAAAATCTAGCCCGAAAAATCTGAATTTAACACTTTTTCTTAGCTCAATCTACCATCATTTGGAAATAGTTAATACTTAATCAAATTAATGATTAATGATTATGATTAATAATCATAATCATTTTAAATTTGATTATGATTAATTAATCTTAATCAAATTTTTTGATTATGATTTTTAATCATTAATTTTTAATCGTTAATCAGATTAACTTTGGGCCAACACTGATACCTACACAATCCAGTCCAAGTTGCAAGTTACGTTTTCTTACAATTGCAGGTTAAAACATCACACTACTGGGAACTTGATGTTCCTTATTTTTCAGATGAAAAATTTAAAAATAAATTTAGAGAACCTTTCGATTCTTAGTTGAAAATTTAAGCAATTTAAAAAGGGAGGATTAAAGGTGGCGTCTTGCTATTCCTCTTGAAAAGAGAGTCGCAGCCGTTCTATATGCATTATGTTCATCGGCGGAGTATAGGACTATTGCTAGCTTGGGAGAAATGGTTCTAGAGGTCTGTCAAGAAATATGCGATCGCTTTCAACAACAAGCCTTTGCTGCTTATCCACCAACTCAAGAAAATATAAATGAATTGGTGGATGCAAAATTAAAAGAAAGTTAAATAAAAAACAATCTGTCAAAATTTAGCTCCAGAATAATGTGCCATGCATTTATTTCGCCCGCTAAATTTTGACAGATAGTGGATGTACAGTACGAACCTTTACAGTACAGTACGAACATTTGTTTTTTTTTAGCTGGAGCTGCGAACCTCTCGGCTAAAATGCTTGGCTAAATTTTAGCTTGGCTAAATTTTGAAGAGAATTTCGTATGGGATCGAAATTTTAGGTCGAGCTGCGTACTAGGCTTGAAATAAAACAAACAATATCCAATTCGAGACTCGAATAAATGCCAAAAATCTATCCACGGTAGGATTCTACTTTAGCTTCTTATCGGCTGTAGAGCTACTGCCGATGTTGTTTTTGTAATGCATGTAAAATCGGACTGTACTATGGATGGCTTTTGCAATAAAACACGCCTACTGTTTTTCTAATACATTTTTATATTGGAAAGAATGAAATAGGTATATGTTGTAGGTTGATTAAAAGCACGGTATACATCAAACGTCAACATTTGTCCTGCAAAACAATGCGCAGAACATTATTTGTGTTGGAAAAATATAGTGGAGACTTGCTTTTGTGCAGCGGATACTTTTTAATGTACCCGCTGTACAAACGCCAGAATTTTTCTCATGAGCTGCGTACTGCCCGGAAAAAATTCAAACACAAACATTTTTCCGGGGAAAATATTTGTATGGGAGACAAAATTGTTCTCGATCTGCGTACTAGACTTAAACTTAAAAGAAAGAAAAAACCGTCCTTAAACAGTGAATTTATATCATATAATAATAGACCAGACATGACAAAAAAAATTCGTAGTAACGGTTGTTCGTCAACCCAAGCGGCAACAAGCGGCCTGCAACAAATTGCAAATACGCCAGCAACAACGGTTAATGAAGCTAGCCCAGCAACAATCGACGCAGCCAAACACCTTCTTGCATTGAGTCAAGATAATGCCACAGAGAAACAGAGACAACTGGATTTTATTCCGATAAAACAAAATGAAATATTACCATCCAGCGATGAAGAAATGAGCGAGGAAGATATACTCGAAACCGAAATCAACGAAAACAACCAGCAGCAAGCGAAATCGACAGGAGGCTGGGCCAGTCCTCCCCAAACTCCCCAAAATGCTCCAAGGTTTGTAAACAGGTACGAAATACTTAACGAATTTTCATTGTATAAGAGAAAGTCAAAATTAAAGAAAAAATTGATTTAGAAATTAGAAATAATGGTCCAATTGTAATAAGAGAACAAATTAAAAAAAAAATAAAATTTTGTCCTCCAATTATTTTGTTTAAAACTAATGTGGGAAAGCTTATTGTACAGCTACTCGCAAAAATTCCAAATGTACGTTTCCGGGTAGTGAACGTAAATAAAAAGAAATCCAAACTGTTCGTGGATGATCCGAAAGCTAATACTGAGCTCATCCAAAAAATTCGCGAAACTAATTTAATAATTTCTATATGACTTGCTCCTTATTGAAATAACACCAGGAAAAAGCGTTGATGAAATCATTAAAATAAAACACTTATTTTATACAAGGGTACAATGGAAAAAGCCTAGGGGTAATTTGGGACCAAGACAATGCAGACGTTGTCAGGCCTTTGGGCACGTGTAGCAAAAAACTGTGCGAGAAGGTATAATTGCGTAAAGTGTGATGGGGGACATGACCCGGGAGAGTGTAAACTAGAAAAACATAAGACATCGTCGGCTTATTGCATAAATTGCAAAGTGTTTAGTCACCCAGCAAAATGGGGTGGCTATAAGGCCAGAGAAAAATACTTGGCAAACAGAAACAGAACAGATCAACTAAAGCAACCTTCACTTACCGGCTTCATGCCCTCGACACAAGCAGAAACGCAAAATGTACACAGAAATATCTCCTATGCGGATAAAGTAGGGGGATTCGTAGCCAAACCTAACCCTGAGGCCACACGGGCCAGTACTGGCAAGCCAGTTGGCTACATAGATTAACTGTCAAGTTCGTATACGTGAATATGCTGTGACGTAGGCGGCACGCAACTTGTAAGCAAGTTGCTTTCAAGTATCTGCGGTCACGTTCAGCTTTTACTAGGACAGTCTATCTAGGATTCTAAATACACAATTTTATTGAATTTGCTTTGGCATCTGACTTCGATTTTTTCTTACTTAACAAAAAATGACGTCGAATTCTGCATCAAGTCTTGCGATGGTCAACGCATAATACTCCCAATGCGTTGACGGATTCATTGACAGACTTTTCTGTCGCGTCAAAGTAACATGGATTGATTTTCATCTAATTCAAAAATTTGAAATTTTTTAAAAATAATTTTTAAAAAAATTTCAGTTTTTCAATGCATCATCTCCGCAGCAATATTTCAATTTAATTTGACAGTCTACGGCTTGACAAATCGGTAACAGAATGTTCCAAATGTCACCCGAAATCCTCAAAAAACTCATTTTTCTCAAGCAAAAACTATACTCTCAAAAAATTAGGAGAATTTGTATAATTCATCATAATCATAGCCATCCTTCAATAATATTTGTCAGTTGCCTATTGGAAATTTTAAGATTTTTTGGTCCCTCGTCTCATTAAAAATTGTGGTAGAAAGAATATTTAATTTTTCATTAAATTTTCAACGAAAAGCTATAGATAGCTTTATATACGAGTCTGAACGAGGCCACTGTCTTCTCTACTGGCTTCCCAACTGGCTTCGAAAATGGCAAGACAGTTGACGAGCAAGTTGCTCAGGTTTGTATGTGTTAGTAAGAAAATTTAAATGTATTGTAACTTGTAAGCCAGAACTGGCTCGTGTAGCCTCAGGGTAAAGTAATTCCAGGTCACTCCACCTTGAATATTTGCAGAGTTTTTTAATCTGTCTCAAACTCTCTTTGGTTCTGATATTTCGGAATATCAATAAAAAAGGGTCAATAGAACAAAAAAGAGTTGCGTATTTAAAACTTCATAACGAAGTTATCTTATCCCAGCCATGAACTAAAAAATAATTACCCTTAACTCTGAGGCTACTCGAGCCAGTACTGGCTTATAAGTTACAATACATTTAAATTTTCATACTAACACATACAAACCTGAGCAACTTGCTCTTCAACTGGCTTGCCATTTTTGAAGCCAGTTGGGAAGCCAGTAGAGAAGACAGTGGCCTCGTTCAGTATTGTATATAAAGCTATATGGATAGCTTTTCGTTGGAAATTTAATGCAAAATTAAATATTCTTTCTACCACAACTTTTAATGAGAGGAGGGACCAAGATTTTTAACATTTCCAAAATAGGCAACTGTCAAATATGATTGAAGGATGACTATATGATTATGATGAATTATACAAAATCTCTTACAAATCCTAATTTTTTGAAAGTGTATTTTTTTCTTGGGAAAAATGAGAGTTTTGGAGATTTCGGGTGACATTTGGAACATTCTGTTACCGATTTGTCAAGCCATAGACTGTCAAATTAAATTGAAAGATTGCTACGGAGATGATGCATTGAAAAACTTAAAGATATATGAATAGTTTGAGATTAAATTTTTTGGGTGGGAACAGGCGCTTTTAGCGCCTTTGGGTGACATTTTGGAACGAAATATTCCTCGTAGGACGTAACTAAGTTTCTTACCTATCTGTCAACGCATGAACTGTCAAATTCCATTAAAGGATGGCTTCGATGATGATGGATTAAAAAACCTCCAAAAAATCAAATTTTTTTAAAAATTTTAAAAAAAAATGAATTAGATGAAAATCAATCCATGTTACTTTGACGCGACAGAAAAGTCTGTCAATGCATCCGTCAAAGCATTGGCAGTATTATGAGTTGACCATCGCAAGACTTGATGCAGAATTCGACGTCAGTTTTTGTTTAAAAAAAAAATCGAAGTCCTATGCCAAAGCAAATTCAATAAAATTGTGTATTTAGAATCCTAGATAGGCTATCCTAGTAAAAGCTGAACGTGACCGCAGATACTTGAAAGCAACTTGCTAACAAGTTGCCTGCCGCCTACGTCACATCATATTCACGTATACGAACTTGACAGTCAATCTATGTAGCCAACTGGCTTGCCCATACTGGCTCTTGTAGCTTCAGGGTAAGTCTCGTCCATAATCGGCCAAAGCCGAAGATTTGATCGTCAAATTATTCTTAGGAAAAACAACATAGATGTTGCTTTTCTTCAAGAAACGCACCTACATAATCGACATAAGGTATTCTTAGACAGGGCCGCGCCCAGCCAAACTTGCGCCCTGTGCAAGATTTGTAGAAAGCGCCCCTTTTTTCTATTTTCACACATACACTGATACACATGCATAAGCCTTTTCATTACCAAGGAGGTAGGCTTTCAATGAGTTTTTTCTATTGAGGTATCCCCGGTAGGCCTAATCCTCAGTTACAAAGAAATATGTTTACATATATGATTGTATGTATCAAATGTAATAAAAGTACATATTTACAAAAAAAAAAGTAAATAAATTAAAAACAGAATAAAATAAAAACATATATACATACATTTATATATACATATACACAATAAAAAATATATAAACTTCATTTAAAAAACAATGAATAAATAAATTAATTAATTTAAAAACAAAATAATATAAAAATATATACATACATATGTATATACAATATAAATATAAAAAATAAATAGGAACTTCAGTTAATTTTTTTTAGAAAAAAAAAGTAAAACCATAAACTAAAACGCAGCGAAGAAATGAGCAGAGGGAAACCTTTAAACTTACTTTTCTGGCCTTACATTTTGCAAATTCAAAAAAAAGATCATCAAATTTTAAAGATTTTTTTTGTAAAAAGTTAATTTTTTTTGTAAAAGTTTTTTTTTTTTATAAAAAAGTGAATTTTTTTTTGTAACAAAGTTAATTTTTTTTTGAAAAAAAATTATTTTTTTTTTGAAAAAAAGTTGTTTTTTTTTTGTAAAAATGTAAGTTTTTTTTTTGTACAATCGCACTGCAGCGTTATGCTGCATATACACAAATGGCAAAATGCCTTATATCTGTCAAATTATAGCCATTTTTATTTTCATCGTGTAAACGCTCTAAATACTGGCAATATTTTTGCCAAAATAAAATGGCAGAGATAATTTGGCATAAAATGCTGCCATTAATATGACTATGTGTAAACACTTTACTGACGCCATTTTCCGAAATTATGCCATTCTAGATAAGAATGAACTTGCTCATTCTTTTATGGCATGTTGCCAGTATTTTGAAATCTGCCATTATTTGAACTCGTGTAAATGCATGTCATAAAAAAATTATTTTACCATTTTTTTGGCAGAAATATTGGCAACTTTGCCAGTCGTGTAAATCCGGCATTATACAGTCAGTGAGTCAATATTCATCTATTATTTATTTATTTTAATACCTACATTTTCCCCATCTGCTTGTTCCTCGCCGCGTTTTAAAAACTGAGCGAATACAAAGAATTGATAATTGCGATTTGGTATTTTCGTTAAGTTTTCGTTAACTTTTGCTCTCGGTAGCGACAGCGTTCATCGAGCGCTCTTGCGAAAGTAAACTGACAGATAAGAGAAATCAAAATAAAAAAAAAAAATTGGCACGGGTTATGTGTTGTGAATTTCTTGTGAAGCAAAGTTTAAACTGCATCAAAAAAAATATCTTTGTTCTCCTTCAAAGTTTTTGTTCAATGGAATTAGAACAATAATTAATTTGAAAATAATTACATATGTGATTCCAGTTTATTCTCGATTTTATACGAGTTGTATGCAAAGTTTTTCTTTAAGACTTTATTAAATTTCTCAATAAAGTGAGTGCTGCAATGGCAAGAAGATCATCAGCTACTGGAGGGGATACCATTGGTACAACTTTAAACCACTTAAGCGAATTATAGGTTACATGTCAATTTGACGTTTCGGAACGCTACTTTTCGTTCTGTTTTGACATTAGCTTCCGACAGCCACCGATTGTTATAGTTCTATCTTTAGTTTCGATACTCAGTGTGCAGACAAAAAACTTGCACATCCATTGACTGTAGTAGTAGGTAGCACAGCAACCTACCTGTTCTCTTTTTCGGATACATATTTTTGTTGTATTTTTCGTAGATGAGAAGTCACATACAGAGGTACGGTGCGTAATACAAAACCAGCCCGTTCTAGCCCACATGATTTAGTATGAATAAGTATTTTTCATTGTCATATTCTCTATGTTAATTTTGGGACTCAGTGTGCATGAAATAAATCTTGCACATATGAGGTGTGACATGGAACTTTTTTGTGTTGAGATTTTTTCTTTTTTTTTTTTCTTTTGTACAAACAGGGTGAAATATTTGAAAATTAGGTAGGGGTAATAAGGATTGAACTTGCATGGGTCTAGTGGGATTTTTAATTCTACGATATCTCGACTCTTGAGTTAAATTTTCCTTGAATGCAACAATGAAAGTGATGTTAGTTAGTGTGCAAGAATTACTAACTTAGTACGGTTGTGATGGATGTACCATTATTGTAATGCAAAGTATTTCGCAACCTACTTTACTGCCAGTAATGTCGCTCAATTTTGTTGAGTGTCAGGATGCTCCCTGTCTTACCTTATACTACGTTTTCACCAGACACTAAACCGAGATTTAGCAAGATTATCACAAATCTCCTTGAAATCTACAAGATTTACCATACAAATTTTAATCTCCTCAAATGAAGATTTGAAATAAAATTCATTAAAATCTACTTGGAAACATTAGTTTGTCAAATCAAACAAACTTTGTTTTCAGAGAATAATTGTGGAACCGACCCATTTTCGTTTATTGACAGATGGAAATGTAAGCAAAAACTATCTATCTCACTTCCACTTCATATCATAAAAATGAAACATCATTTGAATGTTTTGCGATCCTCATTTTGTGCTGTGGAAACACCAAACAAATCTCATTACCGAAATCTCGGTTTAGTGATTGGTGGAAACGTAGTATTTCCGACGCCGTAAAATCAGTAAGTTTCCGACACACGTTTCATGAACGACCCTTTATCTAATTGCATTATGATGCGGTGAACAAATTCGGCGGATTTGATTTATTTTGTTTGCGTTTGAAAAAATAATTAAAAATGTTCTGTGTTACAAAAATATTTGTTGTTGTCAAATTTTGATACATAAAATTTCATAATACTTTTATAAAAAGTTTCCCACGTTTACTATGCTTCGATTTACGACGTTTGAGACACAAATTCGTGTGGGAAAGTTTACGATTTATCGTAAAAGAATTTTCATACAAATTCTGACAGTTCGTTTACGACGTCGTAAACTTTCCGATGCTTGCGATGCTTACGATGGTTTTCCAACGTTGCATGAATACCCTTATTGCCAACAGCACAAGCATCAGCAACAAACATCAAAATACGGCTCAGCGATAGAACAATTTTTTTTTGCAGTCTGATGGTGCAACTGAATATCGTAGTGGGAAAGTTGACAGCAATACACCAGCAACAGCAAATTTAGGACTTTGGCCTAACGACGCTGTTTACGTTGCTGATGCTGGTCTAAGATGGCCGAAGATTTGATCGTCAAATTATTCTTAGGAAAAACAACATAGATGTTGCTTTTCTTCAAGAAACGCACCTACATAATCGACATAAGGTATTCTTAGACAGGGCCGGGCCAACCAAACTTGCGCCCTGTGCAAGATTTGTAGAAAGCGCCCCTTTTTTCTATTTTCACACATCCACTGATACACATGCATAAGCCTTTTCATTACCAAGGAGGTAGGCTTTCAATGAGTTTTTTCTATTGAGGTATCCCCGGTAGGCCTAATCCTCAGTTACAAAGAAATATGTTTACATATATGATTGTATGTATCAAATGTAATAAAAGTACATATTTACAAAAAAAAAATAGTAAATAAATTAAAAACAGAATAAAATAAAAATATATATACATACATTTATATATACATATACAAAATAAAAAATATATAAACTTCATTTAAAAAACAATGAATAAATAAATTAATTAATTTAAAAACAAAATAATATAAAAATATATACATACATATGTATATATACAATATACATATACAAAATAAATAGGAACTTCAGTTAATTTTTTTTAGAAAAAAAAGTAAAATCATAAACTAAAACGCAGCGAAGAAATGAGCAGAGGGAAACCTTTAAACTTACTTTTCTGGCCTTACATTTTGCAAATTCAGAAAAAAGATCATCAAATTTTAAAGAATTTTTTTGTAAAAAGTTAATTTTTTTTGTAAAAGTTTTTTTTTATAAGAAAGTTAATTTTGTCGTGTAAAAAAGTTAATTTTTGTTTGTAAAAAAGTGAATTTTTTTTGTAACAAAGTTAATTTTTTTTTGAAAAAAAAAAAAAATATTTTTTTTTGAAAAAAAGTTGTTTTTTTTTTTGTAAAAATGTAAGTTTTTTTTGTAAAAAAAGTTTTTTTTTGTACAATCGCATTGCAGCGTTATGCTGCATTTACACGAATGGCAAAATGCCTTATATCTGTCAAATTATAGCCATTTTTATTTTCATCGTGTAAACGCTCTAAATACTGGCAATATTTTTGCCAAAATAAAATGGCAGAGATAATTTGGCATAAAATGCTGCCATTAATATGACTATGTGTAAACACTTTACTGACGCCATTTTCCGAAATTATGCCATTCTAGATAAGATTGAACTTGCTCATTCTTTTATGGCATGTTGCCAGTATTTTGAAATCTGCTATTATTTGAACTCGTGTAAATGCATGTCATAAACAAATTATTTCTGCAATTATTTTACCATTTTTTGGCAGAAATATTGGCAACTTTGCCAGTCGTGTAAATCCGGCATTATACAGTCAGTGAGTCAATATTCATCTATTATTTATTTATTTTAATACCTACATTTTCCCCATCTGCTTGTTCCTCGCCGCGTTTTAAAAACTGAGCGAATACAAAGAATTGATAATTGCGATTTGGTATTTTCGTTAAGTTTTCGTTAACTTTTGCTCGCGGTAGCGACAGCGTTCATCGAGCGCTCTTGCGAAAGTAAACTGACAGATAACAGAAATCAAAATAAAAAAAAAAAATTGGCACGGGTTATGTGTTGTGAATTTCTTGTGAAGCAAAGTTTAAACTGCATCAAAAAAAATATCTTTGTTCTCCTTCAAAGTTTTTGTTCAATGGAATTAGAACAATAATTAATTTGAAAATAATTACATATGTGATTCCAGTTTATTCTCGATTTTATACGAGTTGTATGCAAAGTTTTTCTTTAAGACTTTATTAAATTTCTCAATTAAGTGAGTGCTGCAATGGCAAGAAGATCATCAGCTACTGGAGGGGATACCATTGGTACAACTTTAAACCACTTAAGCGAATTATAGGTTACATGTCAATTTGACGTTTCGGAACGCTACTTTTCGTTCTGTTTTGACATTAGCTTCCGACAGCCACCGATTGTTATAGTTCTATCTTTAGTTTCGATACTCAGTGTGCAGACAAAAAACTTGCACATCCATTGACTGTAGTAGTAGGTAGCACAGCAACCTACCTGTTCTCTTTTTCGGATACATATTTTTGTTGTATTTTTCGTAGATGAGAAGTCACATACAGAGGTACGGTGCGTAATACAAAACCAGCCCGTTCTAGCCCACATGATTTAGTATGAATAAGTATTTTTCATTGTCATATTCTCTATGTTAATTTTGGGACTCAGTGTGCATGAAATAAATCTTGCACATATGAGGTGTGACATGGAACTTTTTTGTGTTGAGATTTTTTCTTTTTTTTTTTTTCTTTTGTACAAACAGGGTGAAATATTTGAAAATTAGGTAGGGGTAATAAGGATTGAACTTGCATGGGTCTAGTGGGATTTTTAATTCTACGATATCATGACTCTTGAGTTAAATTTTCCTTGAATGCAACAATGAAAGTGATGTTAGTTAGTGTGCAAGAATTACTAACTTAGTACGGTTGTGATGGATGTACCATTATTGTAATGCAAAGTATTTCGTAACCTACTTTACTGCCAGTAATGTCGCTCAATTTTGTTGAGTGTCAGGATGCTCCCTGTCTTACCTTATACTACGTTTTCACCAGACACTAAACCGAGATTTAGCAAGATTATCACAAATCTCCTTGAAATCTACAAGATTTACCATACAAATTTTAATCTCCTCAAATGAAGATTTGAAATAAAACTCATTAAAATCTACTTGGAAACATTAGTTTGTCAAATCAAACAAACTTTGTTTTCAGAGAATAATTGTGGAACCGACCCATTTTCGTTTATTGACAGATGGAAATGTAAGCAAAAACTATCTATCTCACTTCCACTTCATATCATAAAAATGAAACATCATTTGAATGTTTTGCGATCCTCATTTTGTGCTGTGGAAACACCAAACAAATCTCATTACCGAAATCTCGGTTTAGTGATTGGTGGAAACGTAGTATTTCCGACGCCGTAAAATCAGTAGGTTTAGGACACACGTTTCATGAACGACCCTTTATCTAATTGCATTATGATGCGGTGAACAAATTCGGCGGATTTGATTTATTTTGTTTGCGTTTGAAAAAATAATTAAAAATGTTCTGTGTTACAAAAATATTTGTTGTTGTCAAATTTTGATACATAAAATTTCATAATACGTTTATAAAAAGTTTTCCACGTTTACTATGCTTCGATTTACGACGTTTGAGACACAAATTCGTGTGGGAAAGTTTAAGATTTATCGTAAAAGAATTTTCATACAAATTCTGACAGTTCGTTTACGACGTCGTAAACTTTCCGACGCTTGCGATGCTTACGATGGTTTTCCAACGTTGCATGAATACCCTTATTGCCAACAGCACAAGCATCAGCAACAAACATCAAAATACGGCTCAGCGATAGAACAATTTTTTTTTGCAGTCTGATGGTGCAACTGAATATCGTAGTGGGAAAGTTGACAGCAATACACCAGCAACAGCAAATTTAGGACTTTGGCCTAACGACGCTGTTGACGTTGCTGATGCTGGTCTAAGATGGCCGAAGATTTGATCGTCAAATTATTCTTAGGAAAAACAACATAGATGTTGCTTTTCTTCAAGAAACGCACCTACATAATCGACATAAGGTATTCTTAGAAAGGGCCGGGCCCAGCCAAACTTGCGCCCTGTGCAAGGTTTGTAGAAAGCGCCCCTTTTTTCTATTTTCACACATACACTGATACACATGCATAAGCCTTTTCATTACCAAGGAGGTAGGCTTTCAATGAGTTTTTTCTATTGAGGTATCCCCGGTAGGCCTAATCCTCAGTTACAAAGAAATAAGTTTACATATATGATTGTATGTATCAAATGTAATAAAAGTACATATTTACAAAAAAATAGTAAATAAATTAAAAACAGATTAAAATAAAAATATATATACATACATTTATATATACATATACAAAATAAAAAATATATAAACTTCATTTAAAAAACAATGAATAAATAAATTAATTAATTTAAAAACAAAATAATATAAAAATATATACATACATATGTATATACAATATACATATAAAAAATAAATAGGAACTTCAGTTAATTTTTTTAGAAAAAAAAGTAAAACCATAAACTAAAACGCAGCGAAGAAATGAGCAGAGGGAAACCTTTAAACTTACTTTTCTGGCCTTACATTTAGCAAATTCAGAAAAAAGATCATCAAATTTTAAAGAATTTTTTTGTAAAAAGATAATTTTTTTTTTTATAAAAAAGTTAATTTTGTCGTGTAAAAAAGTTAATTTTTGTTTGTAAAAAAGTGAATTTTTTTTTGTAACAAAGTTAATTTTTTTTTGAAAAAAAAATTTTTTTTTTTGAAAAAAAAGTTGTTTTTTTTTTTGTAAAAATGTAAGTTTTTTTTGTAAAAAAAGTTTTTTTTTTTTTGTACAATCGCATTGCAGCGTTATGCCGCATTTACATGAATGGCAAAATGCCTTATATCTGTCAAATTATAGCCATTTTTATTTTCAGCGTGTAAACGCTCTAAATACTGGCAATATTTTTGCCAAAATAAAATGGCAGAGATAATTTGGCATAAAATGCTGCCATTAATATGACTATGTATAAACACTTTACTGACGCCATTTTCCGAAATTATGCCATTCCAGATAAGAATGAACTTGCTCATTCTTTTATGGCATGTTGCCAGTATTTTGAAATCTGCCATTATTTGAACTCGTGTAAACGCATGTCATAAAAAAATTATTTCTGCAATTATTTTACCATTTTTTTGGCAGAAATATTGGCAACTTTGCCAGTCGTGTAAATCCGGCATTATACAGTCAGTGAGTCAATATTCATCTATTATTTATTTATTTTAATACCTACATTTTCCCCATCTGCTTGTTCCTCGCCGCGTTTTAAAAACTGAGCGAATACAAAGAATTGATAATTGAGATTTGGTATTTTCGTTAAGTTTTCGTTAACTTTTGCTCTCGGTAGCGACATCGAGCGCTCTTGCGAAAGTAAACTGACAGATAACAGAAATCGAAATAAAAAAAAAAAATTGGCACGGGTTTTGTGTTGTGAATTTCTTGTGAAGCAAAGTTTAAATTGCATCAAAAAAAAATATCTTTGTTCTCCTTCAAAGTTTTTGTTCAAGGGAATTAGAACAATAATTAATTTGAAAATAATTACATATGTGATTCCAGATTATTCTCGATTTTATACGAGTTGTATGCAAAGTTTTTCTTTAAGACTTTATTAAATTTCTCAATAAAGTGAGTGCTGCAATGGCAAGAAGATCATCAGCTTCTGGAGGGGATACCATTGGTACAACTTTAAACCACTTAAGCGAATTATAGGTTACATGTCAATTTGACGTTTCGGAACGCTACTTTTCGTTCTGTTTTGACATTAGCTTCCGACAGCCACCGATTGTTATAGTTCTATCTTTAGTTTCGATACTCAGTGTGCAGACAAAAAACTTGCACATCCATTGACTGTAGTAGTAGGTAGCACAGCAACCTACCTGTTCTCTTTTTCGGATACATATTTTTGTTGTATTTTTCGTAGATGAAAAGTCACATACAGAGGTACGATGCGTAATACAAAACCTGCACGTTCTAGCCCACATGATTCAGTATAAATAAGTATTTTTCATTGAAATAAATCTTGCACATATGAGGTGTGACATGGAACTTTTTTGTGTTGAGATTTTTTCTTTTTTTTTTTTTTTCTTTTGTACGAACAGGGTGAAATATTTGAAAATTAGGTAGGGGTAATAAGGATTGAACTTGCATGGGTCTAGTGGGATTTTTAATTCTATGATATCTTGACTCTTGAGTTAAATTTTCCTTGAATGAAACAATGAAAGTGATGTTAGTTAGTGTGCAAGAATTACTAACTTAGTACGGTTGTGATGGATGTACCATTATTGTAATGCAAAGTATTTCGTAACCTGCTTTACTGCCAGTAATGTCGCTCAATTTTGTTGAGTGTCAGGTTGCTCCCTGTCTTACCTTATACTACGTTTCCACCAGACACTAAACCGAGATTTAGCAAGATTATCACAAATCTCCTTGAAATCTACAAGATTTACCATACAAATTTTAATCTCCTCAAATGAAGATTTCAAATAAAACGCATTAAAATCTACTTGGAAACATTAGTTTGTCAAATCAAACAAACTTTGTTTTTAGAGAATAATTGTGGAACAGACCCATTTTCGTTTGTTGACAAATGGAAATGTAAGCAAAAACTATCTATCTCACTTCCACTTCATATCAAAAAAATGGAACACCATTTGAATGTTTTGCGATCCTCATTTTGTGCTGTGGAAACACCAAACAAATCTCATTACCGAAATCTCGGTTTAGTAAAATCGTTAAGTTTCCGACACACGTTTCATGAACGCCCCTTTATCTAATTGCATTATGATGCGGTGAACAAATTCGGCGGATTTGATTTATTTTGTTTGCGTTTGAAAAAATAATTAAAAATGTTCTGTGTTACAAAAATATTTGTTGTTGTTAAATTTTTATACATAAAATTTCATAATACTTTTATAAAAAGTTTTCCACGTTTACTATGCTTCGATTTACGACGTTTACGACACAAATTCGTGTGGGAAAGTTTACGATTTATCGTAAAAGAATTTTCATACAAATTCTGACAGTTCGTTTACGACGTCGTAAACTTTCCGACGCTTGCGATGTTTACGATGGTTTTCCAACGTTGCATGAATACCCTTATTGCCAATAGCACAAGCATCAGCAACAAACATCAAAATACGGCTCAGCGATAGAACAATTTTTTTTGCAGTCTGATGGTGCAACTGAATATCGTAGTGGGAAAGTTGACAGCAATACACCAGCAACAGCAAATTTAGGACTTTGGCCTAACGACGCTGTTGACGTTGCTGATGCTGGTCTAATGTGAGCTGCGCCATTAAAATACATTGGCGCAAAATTTTAAACAGCCTATTATTAAGGATTTAGTATGAAACTACTAAACATTTTACTAATTCTTTAACAGCCGTATTAATAAAAAAACGCTTATTCCACTTTTTTTCCATGAGCTTACAAAACCATGGAATAAAATTTCCTATTAATAAAAACAAAACGAAAATCTACTACAATAAGTAGATCACGTTAAGCCTGGGGCCGATTTACGTCTTCAGTGAACGAGTGAGTTACTTTTACACGTTATCGAGTAATCACATTGGTTTGATTTTATACTAAGTATCACGTTTCGAACTGAGTTCGTATTGTACTAGGAAAATTTTAGTACATTTTCCTAAACGTCAATATTCATAACATTTCATTGGTCGATTGCAACAGCTGCTTCTGTTGGCCTCATGTTTTGTTTACATTTTCCTTTTGAATTTAATTTGGCCTAAAATATTTTTGGCTAAAATCGAATTATTGTGCCTTTAAATCAAGGAAGAATTATTTTCTGGGTTATGTTTAATTTATTTCAATTCACCCCGAAACACCATCAATTGTTATTGTGTAGAAGAAAAAAGAATAACTTACTTTTTCTGCCATTTTACTGCTCACTCGTCTAGCTCGCATCTATCGTATGAAAAAACACTCGTTCACTGACGAGGAAATGCAAAAAATCGAATTCGAGACTCGATACTTTACTCGATATCTTAGGAAGGAATCCCAAATGCAGATAATTCAGTAACGTATTGCTCACTCACTGATGCGGTAATTCGACCCCTGATCCACATCTGTGTCGTGTGTTGTGTTGTGGAGTCGTGTGTCGCTATCGCTACAATGTATTTCATATACGTAGAACCATATTTGTCTCGTGTGTTGTGTTGCAGTGTGACGCATATAATATTTGGAATGACAGCGACACACGACTCCAACACACAACATATGACACAGATGTGGATCAGTCTTTACCGAACACACCTAATAATTCTGTCAAAGTTATATCATTTTGTTTGACACGTCTGATTTTTATTCCTTCGCTAAACCACCATGTTCGGTGGTTTAACTAAGTAAACGTCACTTAGAAAAAACTGCAATTGTTTTTTACTCGTTCGAGATTTAACGATTAAGAAATGGATAAAGTATCACATTGCGGCAATGATGACTGCACCCTAAATGAAAAGACTAATGATTGGGTACCTTGTAGGGGTATTTGTGGTAAAGTTTTCCACCCTGTTTGTACTGGCATAAGCAAAAGAGCCAAGACTTATTTAACGGAATACTCAGTTAATTTTCAATATCTCTGCGATGATTGTAAGACCATTACGTTATCACACATCATGCTTGCAATTAAATGTAACAATGAGCGAGTTGAACAATTTTCTGACTCCATCTCAGAATTAAAAAACGAGATTCGCAATAGTTCTTCATCAATAATTCAACTTATGGCCGAGAATAATGAATCCACCACAAGGAGTCTTGAAAATCATCACTACATCTTTACAAAACAACTCTCTAACATTGAAAATCTATCCAAACAAGCCCTCAACAAATTTTCAGAATGTGTTGATAATATTAATTTGGTTCCAAACCACCTAAACACCCAATTTATAAAAATTAAGAACGCTATTGCTGCCATAAATCCTTTGCAAGAATTATCAACAAATATCGAAGCAATAAACTCGATGCGAGACACTTTGTCAATGGTTGAAACAACTTTGAATAAGCATAAAAATGCTGTAAAATCAATCGGCCTAGACTATACCAACACGCACGATAAAATCATCAGTGATTCGTTAGCGCTTGCTGATGTGTTAATAAGGGAATCCACTGCCACCCGTATTGCAATATCCAATATATCAGAAGAATTGAAACGCTCACCTAACCAAAATAGCTTGACTGAACACCTGTCTATCAATAACAACCACAAATCGCTCCACATAGAGTTTCAAGACCTGGACACCTCCTTCGAGCATACTTACATCAACAATAAGTCTGTATCTTCACCGACACTATTGCCAACTGTTACTTTACAACCATCATCCAACTGTACAATCTCATCAACTTCGAAAAACATCCAAAAAAACGATGCGGTTAATACTGAACTGCAAGACCTGAATACCTCCGCCGAAAATGCCATTATTAGCTCTTCTACTACAAAATTTGGGACACTATGGACAGACCTTGAATGGGCAAACCGTCTTATGCATTTGAGACATTCGAATGCAAAATCCTCATCGTATTTATTTCTGAAATGCGCTTCTAAGGCACCGAGCATATCTTGGATAAAAACTTTATTCAACAAGAAATACGGTATTTCAGATGTCCCTATTCAACCTTTATCAAAAAAGTTACGATCCTTCAAAGTTGAGATACCAACTAAGTACGAATGGCTCTTTTTACAACCTTTCAACAAGGTTCCTAAGTTTGATGGCATAACAATCTATCCATGGATTAATAAATCTTTTTTTGATTCTAGATTTAAGTCTAGTTCTAAGTCTGTTTCTCGCTCTCATAACTATTATCCTTCCACTAGTAATAGTAACGAAAAACGACCACCTCCTGTCCTAACTGGCCCTACTTTAGATCCTAATAAACTCAAAAAAAGTAGAGTTTCTGTCCCGACTACAGCTCCTAGAAAAGCAAAACATTCTGGTGATTCTTTCATTTTGTCCCAAAGCTCAAATCCATCTATACCCAATCGATCTCCTGTACCACAATATCCAAACTTCATCCATTCTCATACTCTTAGCCCACCACATAATCTAACAACTCCAAATACTCCTAATAGTTGTAACTCTCCTAAAACCTCACATAATTTCCTTGATCCTTCATTTCCACCCTCGGTCAAAATAACAAAAAAATTCGCTGACCTAAACGATAATGGGCGCTATGTTATAGCTCGCCTTAGAAATCCCCGTATTTATGCTAACGTGCGTTTGTATCTAGAATACCTTCACGATAAACACGATTCTATCTGTGTCGATGGCGTAACAAGAACTAACGTAATGGTATCCATACATCAAAAAGGTCTTTCGACTAATATGTTTGATCTCTTAAAAATATTTACCCAATATCATAAGATTATATCTAATCTCACTCCATCCGATGTTGAAAACGATCTTTCCGCCTATGCTACGTATGTTAATTCTATGCAGCTTTCGCAATTTAAGACAAAATACGTTAATAGCCCCTTTCGTTCCTAACAATCGTTTTTCAGACCAGCCGAAAACCCAATTCTTATCTTTATACTACCAAAATGTTAGGGGACTACGCACTAAAAGTTCAAATATTTACTTAAACTCCCAAAAACTTCCTTTTGACGTTTACGCTCTTACAGAAACAAACCTTACACCAGATTTTCATAACAATGAGTTCTTTAATTCCGACTTCAATGTATTCCGTAAGGATGTTTTAGTCTCAAATGCAAGTCCTATCATTGATCCGCTTGGAAGCTCCTCCTCTGGACGTGGTGTTTTATTGGCATTTCATTCTAGTCTTGATTCTTCACTGGTTATTATTCCCAACACAGCTAACCTTGAACTTCTATGCGTAAAAGTCTGTGTATCCAAGCATTCCCTCTACATTTTGTGCTGTTACATCCCACCCTCCCAGCCAACTACTGAATACCTGCTTCTAGTTGATGCAGTTGATCATGTTGTTGATATTTCTAATCCCGAAGATGATATAATAATCGTGGGTGACTTCAATCTTCCACGATTAATTTGGGAAGTATCTGATGATGAGCTTTATTTCATTTCGTCCAACGCCAGCTCGGAAAAAGAGATTCTTTTCACTGACCGCCTACTTTCTTCTAATCTCGCCCAAATGAGTGGTGTAAAAAACTGCTTACACAGACAGTTAGATCTGATTTTCTCATCTGATGCTCATAATACCGAAGTCATCCAAAGTCACCATATCCTTTCAAAGATCGACAATTATCACCCTCCAATTTACCTAACCTTTGCTTTTGAATGCGATTTTATCCAACCATACTCCCTTACGTCACAATCTTTTAACTTTCGCAAAGCAAACTTCGATAAACTTAATGATCTTATTGGGAACATTAACTTTGATTTCATAACCAACGACTCTAACATCGACGTTAAGATTGCCACCTTTTATGAACAGATCCAAATTTGCTTTTCTCAATCTATCCCTCTGCTGCCCATAGAGAAAATACTACCTAGAGAACCGACTTAAGGTGTCCATGCTCTTTCACCCTACAAGCTGAATTGAGAGGATTTAAGCCCTATTCAGTAAGGATGTGTGCAGTTGCAATGCATTTTAAATGGGACAAAACGAGCTTTGTATGTATGCATTAGGGCATTTGCTCAAACGTGGTCATGTGCTCAATTGGTGAATCGGATATTCAAAAAAGGGAATCCGTTAAATTCAAAAACTGAAAAATAAAATATTTTGTCAATAAAATTGATGCTTCTAAATGTTTATGAACAAAAACTTTATTTGATATAGCCTTTTACTGCTTCTGGCATATAAATTCAGTAATATTTATTACTATTTCTAATGAAAACAAAGAAAATGTTATCAAAAAGTAGAATCACACCCTTGAAATTCCATGCGTATGTGCCCTAACTTGCACCACAAGAAATAGACCAGTTTTGCTCAATCATGTCGAGAATTTTGACAAGAGCTGACAGCTCGTAGTGATTTCAAATTTTTCTTCAAAAAATAAGTCCACTCTGCTAAAATTAAACTGTTGCTCTTATAAATAAAACTAAACAATGGACGATCCCGTTTTTAAACACAAATATCAAAAATATAAACTTCGAGTTAAAGTGTGGGAAAAAGATTTCAAAAAGAAAAACAATAGAATTCCTTCAAAGGTAAGTTTAAAAATCTCTAGAGGGCGACAGTTTCTGTCCAATCTCCACGCATCTCATCCTTATGACGAAATTCGTTTGAATTAAACATCAATTGACGCCTCCAGGGACGTGTCGTTTTACTGTCGTTTTAGTGAAACGACAACCGTAATAAGGGTGAATATCTTTATACATTGAATTCTCTGATATGATATAAGTAAATCTTAAAAAAAAGAAAGATCAATCCGAAGGCATGAATGTTCTCTTCAAAAGGATATAATTGATCATGCAATTACTTAATCAGTTCAACTCTTGTTTTCATCACTCCTGAATGTCTCCACAATGTTAAATAGATTCTTCATTCGAATCTTTGTTGTTAAAGTTGTTTGCGGCGAAAATTTTTTGATTGTAGCTTGTTTGCCTATAATTCTCGGCATTGACCACCTTACTTCGATGTAAGCTGGAATATAAATACAAAAATATGTTTCAATATAATTGAAAGGGGATTGTGTCACAAAACAACAACTGTGGCTTAAAAAGCTAATTTCAATAATTATAAATATATTCTGTTCCACAAAAACATAAGGTAGGATTGCGAATCAAAATAAATGTATTTTTTTGATCATACAAATTAAAATCATCGTTACAAACGTTTTCTTATACATTTTATAAATCCATCAAATCAGTCAAAGTAAAGCCTAGTACTCACTTCGAGTGAAAACAAAATGTCCATATAAAAGTGACACATATTTCACAGCGATGAAATTCAATACGAGAGCTGATTAACCAAATGTAAAGCCTAGTACTCAGTTCGAGTGAAAATGAAATTCCTATATAAAAGTGAAACTTATTTCACACCGATGAAATTAAAAACGAGAGGTGAGTACCCAAATGTGAAAGTGAAATATGAACCGGTTCAAAATGAATTTCATTTTATAATTTTCATTTCGCAACGTGCAGCCAGCCATTAGGAAAAGAATACTAGGCTAAAGAGTGAAATATGAACCGGTTCAACATTAATTTCGTTTCATAATTTTTATTTCCTATCGTACGACCACTAGGAACAAATAAAATAGTTGTGGAAAAGTGTAACATTTGTCAATAAATTACAATGAAAGTTTTTATCTATATTTATATATATAAATGAATTGTTGTTCGTTTGTGTTCTTATATCTCAAGTTTGGTAGCTACGAATTCGATGATTTTTTTTTTGTTGGAAAGGTATTGTTCTGTAGCAGGTTTGTGTATAAAAAAAATGACATGTGACCGCTTACCATTTTTATGACAAAAAAAAATTAAAAGTTAAAAAAAAAATATGTCAACAAAACAAAGAAAAATCAAACAACATTTGTTTATAGAATCAAACCGGAAATTCTGATTTTATTATTGTCATTTATGGTAAAAAAAATCAAACAAAACAACATTTCCTTACAGAATCTAAACGAAAATTCAGTGTTTATAAATCATGAAAGCTGTTTATGATGAAAAAGGTGGATTTTATTTTTTGGATGCACCTCGAGGTACCGGAAATACATTTTTAATTTCATTAATTTTAGAACGTAATCGGTCAAAAAAAAGCATTGGCGCTCGCTTTATTGGGAATTGCTGCTACCTTATTGGAAGGTGCTCGAACTGCACATTCAGCACTGTAGGCGGATTCTGGAAAGCGCGGCGGATCGCTTTCATTGACGGATTTTTATTTTCTTATTCTCAAAAGCTCTTTTGCTTTCCATTTTTTGTTTGAAATCGATCATAAACATTTCGATCACCAAGAAACCTATCATTTTAAAACAAAAAATGGAAAGCGGAAGCCTTTTTAAGACTAAGAAAATTTAAATCCGCCACTATAAGCGATACGCCGCTCTTTTCAGAATCGGCCTACTGAAGTTAACATATTGAACATACATATTAATGAAACACCCATCACATGTAACATTCCAAAGAATTTGGAAACAGCACAGGTATTACAACAATGTAAGATTATTGTCTGGGATGAATGCATGATGGCTCTTAAGAAGGCATTGGAAGCTTTGAATATCTTCAAAACAATCAAAATTTATTTGGCGGTTTCTTTATATTATTGGCCGGTGATTTTCGACAAACATTGCGCGTAGTTCCACAATCAACTCCAGCAGATGAAATGAATGCATGTTTGAAATCACCTAATTTGTGGAGATATGTCAAAACAATCAGATTGAAAATAAATATGAGTGTCCAATTGCGAAACGATTCATCGGCCGTTGTTTTCAAAGCAGTTGTTGAATATTGGTAATGGCAAAATGCCCATTGATGATGGATTAATAACACTGTCGGAACATTTTTGTGAGATTAACCAAACTCAAGAAGAATTAAATTAAAGATTAAAAAAGTTTTTCCAAATATTGGACAGCGACAGAAAGATCATGCTTGGTTGAGCGAACCATAGATTTAGCCACCCCATAATTTACGAATAAAAGTCAGTGTACCAATCATCATGCTTCGGAATAAAAATCAAAAAGAACTTTGAAACGGAACTAGACTTGCTGTTAAGCGCTTAATGAATAATGTAATCAAAGCCACAATTTTAAAAGGAAAGTATAAGGTCCTCCGAAAGCAACTACTCATTGAGGAACGACAGAAAGATTTTTGTTTATAGTTTTCAAAGCCTGCATTTAATTTTGTTGCTTTCTACTACTTGCTACTAATAAAAACTCTTAACAAATATTTTTCAACTCAAATATTTTAAGAAAAAACAACGATATCGATTTTAGATTCTTACCAAAAATATAAACCATTACCTTCTATGTACATAATTATGTATGTGCTGTGTAATTTTGATATTTTTAAACCAATTCTTTAAAAAGATTAAAATCAATATGTTGCCAAAAAAGACTTTCCAAAAATGTATTAACTCAAAAAGTTCTAATACTCAAAATCGTTCCAAAATCAAAATTTGGCATATTATATGTACTTAGTTTGACTTTTTATATTCTTTGCAAGGTACAGTCCCTGTCTGATTTATGCAATTTTTTGTAGCCAATAGTCTGTTTTGAAATAATTGGCTTAAGTAAATAATCAGCCTTATCGGGAATAAGGATTTTTCCCCCGTATGAGACTGTCCAATCATAAATAATTTTCGAAAAATGGGAAAAAACTACAATGAAAAAACTAGATATCGTAAATCTATTTCCCGGGGGAAAATTAATGATGTTTCCCTGGAAAAAACTCGCCTCAATTTAGTTGAAGAATTTTAAAAATAGAAGGATATTACTACCTATTTTTGAAGGTTTTATAATTTTTTACTTGCTCTAATACCCCGACTCCACAGGCCATGAATGATGGCCGGACTATGGAACATGTCTAAAAAAAAATCCAATGCAGTCGCAAAAATCCATGTCCAAGCAGTAACATATCCATACAAATCAGATTGGATTATGGACATCGTTCATGGCCTGTGGAGTCGGGGTGTAAAGGATAAGTTTTGGTTTCGGTTTAAAAATATAGACATTTTAATAAAATCCAACATTACGTTTACCAAGAATTCCATCGGTATTGGTATGTGTGGCTGTATGTCCACTCTACAACAAGCTAAAGACTTAAAGGGGAAACGGCTTGGAGGAGAAATTGGTTTTGTTTTAAGCGATCTATATTAAGTTATTGTTTCTTTATATTTTTTACACATTTTGGAAATATTTTTAACACTTTCGGGTTTTTTCCCCTCATAAAGTAACACGGTTTTGCACAGAGGGAGAGAACAAAAATATTACAACAACAAAATAGACAAACAAAATAGTTTTCTTTAACTTTTGAATATTTTTACGCGTTTCCATTACATGAGAATTAAATCTACGATTCAAAATAGGTCTTAATCACCACAAATACTTCAAATATTTAATTTGATTTCATAAAATAATTTTCAAACTTTGACAGACAAATAATTTCAGAATATAAATTCACTCAAAGTATTTCGAAACTGATTCGAAGTAATTTCCGGGGGAGATTGAATCCGGGGGAGATTGACGAAAGGAGTATTCGAATCCAGGGAAAAATGAAAATCGGGAGTAGAACAATCTCTCCCGAAATTGCCGATAAGGCTGAATACTTCCATACCAAGAAAAGTTAAGAAAAAGGTAGAACCTATAAACTAAAAAAATCAAAACCGTAACTGTACTATCAAAACTGTTTCAAATTAAGTCTTCTAAGTGTCACCAAAAGCATTTTTAATTGGAAAAATTATTTCCCAATGAAGTAGATAGTTTTGGAATTACGAAGTGGTTTATCTGGCAATTCCATTAAATTTCTACCAATTTTAAGATATATTCTATTTGTTATTTCAAGAAAAAGAACTTTTTAACTTACGAATCTCTATTCACACTACTGATTATGTTTGCTGTGCCAACTGTATGAATGATGTACGTGCAGCACTCAATAATTGCAGGAATCTCTAGAATAAGATCACCCTTGTCTTTCTTTTAGTCTAATGGAATTCGTACCAACATCAGATGATCACTGTGATTCGTTAGCACAAAATCAATTTTGGCCAATGGCAGTCGATGCTTTTGTTTGTTGCGTCAAGAAGGTAGATAGCTTTGTTGCTGAGGAGGATGAATCGACCTCTTGGCTTATAGCCATGTCGATCGTATTTGACGCAAGATGAGGAATATTTAAGTTCTTCAGAACCTAATGCTGTTGTCACAAAATTACTAACTTGCGCCGAGTGTTCCTTGGAAATGTGGTCTTTTTCGAACCATTTGGCAATACTTTGCGGGTAATTTTTTTTTTTATCTAGGTAGGTATATGGAAAACACACTTTACTTAGAAGGGAAATAAATTAATTTAACAAAAAACTGACCTTTAAAGACCTTTTCAGCTGTGACTTTTGAGTTCAAATTGCTTCTTCTCATTACTTAGCTGCTGACTATAATTTCTTGATAAGTGAAACCGATGCACCATATGTAGGTATGTAGAGGCTTCCTGACAATGTTTTGGCTGCGGAAGGCCAACTCATGTCCAGCACTTTTGTTGGTAACTCCTTTGATAATCTTATAAGCCACTATCTCTTTGCATTGGCAATGAACGCTTCATTCACACCATTTGGTGGATCTTCTCTGGTGATGAAGCCTTTAATGAATGCTCGAATCTTAACAGCAGCCTCTGGTCTTCTTTTGGCAGCTTGAATCGAAAAAAACCGTCGGCAATATGATTGCAGTATAGTTGTGTTCTCACAAAGTTTAAGATACAGCTTGCGTTGTTTTCGTCCCTTCGAGTGTGACTGAATAATAGCTGCGACATCGCGTTTCTTCGCTTGGAATGCTTCTTCAGAATCGAAGAGGGTCTTAGGGAACCAAATGAAAATCTTTTTTCACATTGTACCGCAGCTAGAAATAAACACAACAAACTTTTTAATGACATTAAAAATATGCTTTTATACAAGTAAATAAACTCTTATTGATATTAAAATAAAAACTTTACATGATTTTAGATTTCACATAATTTATTTTACTTAGAACTGTCAGATTTTTGACAAAACGAAAACAACAAAAAAAACTTACCTGTCAGTTTGAGCAAATTTCGCCATTTTGTTTTTTAATCCACCACTCACATGGATTCACGGATAGGAAAAAAAGAGTAGATTAAGAGAGTTTTCTCTTACTCACCTCAAATAAATTTTGAGGGTGTTTAAGGCAAGGGGGGTACGAGTCGGGCCTCTAGGTAGTATACTTACTCTATGCTGCTGCCTCAGAAGAATTTTACTACTTCCCCTTCGTGGTACACCAAGGAACTTCGCCCTCTCAGAAATATGAGGAATAAGCTCTGGAAAAAATATCTCAACTCGAAGTCTATTCATGATTTTAACAATTATGTCTCAGTTTATAACAACTTTTCCAACTTGAGTGAGTCCTTATACGCCAGTTATATTATTCAAACTCAATCTGATTTAATTTCAAATCCTAAACACTTCTTTCAATTTATAAATTCAAAAAGAAAGTCTGATGGTTATCCTTCGACACTAAAATACAAGAATTGCTCATCCTCCGATCCAAAATATATTTCTAACCTTTTTGCTGATTTCTTCGGTCAAGCATTTTCTCCTAAAGATACAGAGGTTGATATTAACTATTTCTATCACATGAACAGATGCTCCCAAGTCCCCCTTACTTCCATAAACATATGCCTGTCTTCAGTTGTTAATAAAATCCGCTTGACGAAGAACGACTTTCCATCGGGTCCTGATGGGATTCCTGCTGTTGTTCTTAAAAACTGCACCTCCAGTTTAGCTCAACCACTCACTGATCTCTTCCAACTCTCTATTTCCCAGGGTTTATTCCCAAAAGCATGGAAAGACTCTTTTATTATCCCAATTCATAAAAAAGGATGCAAAAACGATATCTCTAATTATAGACCCATTGCCAAACTTTCCTGCATACCTAAAATGTTCAAGATATTTTGTTTACGATATTTTGCTCCTTCACTGCAAACCACTTGTCTCTCCTAAGCAACATGGCTTTCTTAGCGGTAGATCAACGACCACCAATCTAACTGAGTTCGTATCAGATGTCATTTGCTCCTTAGAATCTGGATATGAAGTCGATGCGATTGCAACAGATTTCAGCAAAGCATTCGACAAAGTCTCCCATAACATCATCATCTTTAAATTAAAACGCTACGGCTTCCTACCTTTACTTATTTCATGGATTCAATCATATTTAAATAATCGTCGATGCACAGTTCTTTTTAGATCATGCAGCTTCACCCCTATCTGCCCAACATCAGGGGTTCCTCAAGGCAGTCATTTAGGTCCTCTGATTTTCTTACTGTCTATTAATGATGTGGATCTTATCCTTGAAGGATCTGACCTCCAGATCTACGCTGATGACATGCGTATATCTAAACATATTAAGTGCATGGCCGATGTTCAATTACTTCAAGCTGACCTCAACAATTTCTTTACTTGGTGCCAACACAACTTTCTTGAATTGAACGTGAATAAATGCCAGGCTATTACCTATTCCCGAAAACGCCCTCCTTTGCCTCAACGTCAATATTTCATTGAGAATGAACCTGTTGCGTTTGTCACTTCCATTCGTAACCTAGGTGTTATATGCGACAGCCAACTCAATTTTCGGGCTCACTATGACAATTTTATCAATAGAGCTAACTCAACTCTAGGCTTCGTAAAACGTTGGTCGAAAGAATTCTCAAATCCTTATGTTACTAAGGCTCTTTATGTCACATTTGTCAGGCCTCTTCTTGAATACGCCTCCGTAGTATGGTCTCCGTACCACCATGTTCATAATCAGCGGATAGAGGCCGTTCAACGTAGATTTATTCGCTTTGCCCTACGTGGCCTTTGTTGGGATGACCCATATAATCTACCACCTTACGAAAACCGTCTAAAACTAATAAATTGACAAACTCTAAGTAGACGTCGCGACAATGCCGATATAGTTTTTGTACACCAGCTTTTGAATGGAGTCATTGATAATGAAAGTCTACTTGATAAATTCAAACCGAATACTCGTAATCGTCAATTGAGAACCACTCCCCTCTTCTATGTCCCCTTCCATCGCACAGAGTATGGCCAAAATGAACCTATTACCAGAATGATTCGTAAAGTAAATAACTCCAACATTTTTGATTTAAACCTCTCAAAAACCTCTCTCAAACTTGCTCTCCTATCATAACCTTTCTCTTACCCTTTCTATCCCAATCGTTTTCTTCAATTTAGCTTTAAGATCTCAATTGTTATTTAGTCTTAAGATATTATTATTATTACTATAATTATTTTGTTATATACTTGTACTAAGTAAAATTAAATTAAAAAAAAAAAGTGAAATATGGTTCTACGCATATGAAAAACATTGTAGCGATAGCGACACACGACTCCATAACGCAACACACGATACATATGTGGATTAGGCTTTAAACGACTCTAACAAAAGTCCAAAAAATATCTCCGGGAACAAAAGATATATAAACTCAAATCATTGAATATGTATTATCAATGTAACAAAACGAAACAAATGCCATGGGGCAAAAAAAATGTCAAACAGATATGGTAGAGCCATACTCTTCTAGCTCTAAGTTTTTAAATGTAACAGACAGAGAATGTACAATAAGAAAAAGAAAAATGACTCGAAAAATTTACACTTCACACTTTTTTTTTAAGTTAAGGTAATGTATTAATACAATCCACCACACTTTCAACATGTGGGCTAGTGTGGAAGGGCTATTACTTCCCAGCAAACGTAGAACTACATAAATAACCGGTGAAATATGTACGTAATAGAAGTACTTCTTTTCCACTGAAAAAAAGATAGGGGCTCGGGAAAAAACTCAGTTATATACCTCCTATACATGAGAATACATGAAGCAGCTATCTCTTTCTAGCATGCGAAATGTAGTGAATTTCCCCTCCATTAAAATACTAACAAAGGTACTTCAAATGTATATCAGCGAAGCACTACTGGAAGTACTTCTAACATTAATTCGCCAGTAGTTTCTTAAACCATAGCAAAGCACTGAAACTTGTCATTTAAAAGAACTTCTTATGCGTATACATTTCACCGGTTATATCCGTGCTACTACAATTTCTAAATTCTCGAATCTAGAATAGAAGTATGGATATAACGGGTGAAACTTGTACGTAAAAGAAGTAGTTTGTTTCTTCTGAAACTGAGCCTTTTTATTTAGATTCATAGGACAAATTCACCAGTTTATTGCGAGTTTTATCAAAATAAATAAAATAACTTCCAATGGGAAGTTAAATTGAGTCGTTCCAATAATTAAACAATTTGCTGTATAACAATCTCAAAATACACGACAATCGTTGAAAATGGTTTCCTTGACCCTGATGAATCTGAAATGCAGTAATAACAATACATTATAAAACACTTATAAAAAGATTTGTATACTTTATTTAAATTGAATCACAGTAATTAAATATAATTTCAGTAGGATATGGGACGGTTTGGACTGGGAACCAAATTGTGCAAATGAGTAAATTCTAATTGAGTTTAGCAGTTGGGTTTGTAAACAATGAATGAGATATTTATGGAGGTGGGTTTTATTAATGACTTTTATTACACTGACTTTTACTCGGGGTGACCTTTGATGTAAGACGGTGTGAATTAATTTTATTACACTGATGAGCTGAGCTGGTGATCCTTTTTTTCGGGGTGATCTTTGATGAAAAAAAGGTGTGTAACCCTTTATCATGAATATGAGGAAAACAGAAATAAAAGATTTTCCAAAAGAGGAATTTGAATTTAAATCTGATAAGAGTAACTGTTGCATTTTATTTTTTGAAAGTGAATGTGGTTGTGGATTTTGGTGGTGTTTTTTTATTTATTTGTTTTATATTGTTTGTGCCTAGTGAGTATCATTATGTGTATTGATTGCACTGCTTTGTGGGGCTGGAATAGAAAAAGATACAAATGTGTAGGTACATAAATCCAAGTCTGATAATGAAGTGTTGGATTTTTAAACAATGAAACGGCTATTTATGGTGATGGAGTTTTGTAATTAATTTTGTTTTGTTTTATAGGGTTTGTGCCTTGTGAGTATCGCTAAGTGTATTATGTTCGTTGCACAAATCTGATAAAGGAACTGCTGCATTTTATTACACTGTAGCGGACATTTCTTAAATTTTTTTTTAATAATTGAAGTGAACCATGGTGATGGACTTTAGTGGTAATTTTTTTTATTTCTAATAGGTTTGTCCCTTGTGAGTATTGTTCATTGCTTTGGGAAGCATTGCTTTGGCAAGCAGAATATAAAAAAACTTACAAATGTGTAGAAGGAAATTTCTTTGAAAAATTAAAACAATTTCTTTTGAACGTTCTTAAACCAAAACGTAAATAACGTTCTTAACCCAAAACGTAAATTACGTTTACGTTCTCAACCCAAAACGTAAATTACGTTTACGTTCTAATCCAAAATAGAAATCAGGTTTTTTAACCCAAATTGGAAATGATGTTTTATTCAGAAATCAGCATACAAAGCTTGAGAGAAGGGAGGCTTCTATAAAAAGGAAGATATGTGATTATGATGAGCACAGTTGGTTTCAAGAAGTTATCAAGAGAAAACATTATTCTTCATTATCATCGTCATTATTTATTTCGAGGAAGCTGAATATTCTATCTTTACCCTGGATGATTTTGCTGTAAGAGAGGCAAACTCAATAAACGAAAACGCCGGTTTCAATGCGAGATTTGTCATTCAACGTTTAACACGAAAGATGTTCATCATGGCTGTCTTGGTCTATGTTCGCAATGCCAGTATTCTCCAAAATGTGAAGAAACACCGAAAAAAATTCTTTGCCAAGACTGTAATCGAAATTTTAAAGGACAGCCACAAAACGAGCGCCTCGTCAGGAAAAAAGTCTATCTGTGAGCAAATAAAAAGATGCCTTGCTTGTTTAAAATCCTATGGAGGAAGTCGACAACATATTTGTGGAGAGTTCTTTTGCAAGAACTGTAAAGTACATGTTCCTGAAGACCATAAGTATTTCATTATACCTAATACGAGAAAACCTGATTTGAAAATTTCTTGTATGTATTTTATGATCTAGAAAGTCGCCAAGAAAAAGTAATTGGAGAACAAATTTGGAATGACGGAGATGAAGCAACAACAACAAAAAAAGCTTTTATTACAAAACATGAACCAAATTTATGCGTGTTTCAAACCAAATGTAGTCATTGCGTAGAGTATCCTGATTTGCATTTCTGTAAATGTTGTAAATTGCCATTGAACGTTCTACAAGGAGAAGACGTTGTATGTAAATTTGTTCAATATATACTCGAAATTCGGAAAAAATTTAAAAATGTGGTTGTGATTGCTCACAATGGTCAAGCCTACGATCATCAGTTCATTTTAAACTATGTCTTAGAGAAAACAGTACTAAGCCCTGAATTAATTATGCGAGGAACAAAGATAATATTGATGTTAAAGGAAACATGAAATTTATCGACTCAATAAACTACTTTCCTATGGCCTTACCAAAACTCCCAAAGGCATTCGACTTGCCACCTGTTTTAAAGAAAGGTTACTTTCCAATATCTTCAACACTATTGTGTTGTGCTCTTTATTTTGATTGAGAAGCACGATTCTCAAACGGGTTTTATCCTGTTTTTCGTGGTATTGTTTTGCTTGTGTTAATAAAAGAAAAATGTTCCACATTTAAAACACAGAAGAGTTTTTAGTTTTATTTTCTTACTCACTATTTCTTATTCTATACATTGGTTTCTTTTCAATATATTTAAGATTTATGTTATTTCATATTCTCTACATTGGTTTCTTTTCAATATATTTAAAATTTACGTTATTTATTTATTTATTACAAGATGTAGAAATTAATCTAAAAAGGTTAAGATTCAGAGCAATAAGAAGAAATTCGTCCGACCGATCCGATATCACGAAACAGAGTGTCCCCTCGATAGCTCGACCCGACACGACGAAAAGGAAAAGATGCAACATCAGCACAAGTGTGCCTGTGGGATCAATGCACTTTAATATGTTTAAATATTGTGTATTGGAAATGGAGTGCATTGATTGTTGGATACAGAAAGAAATGGAAAATGATGATTTGGGAATTTTGGGTTATGTTTCAATGAGGCATATGTAGGCAATGAAATTGGAGAAGTTTAATGTATTGGGAAAGTGAATGGGTTGAAGTGGAGCGATCGTTGATCGCGTGGTTGACGACTTTGGAGTTGAATGGAATTTGTAAGTAATTAAAAGGAAATGATGATATGGGAATTTTAATAGGGTCGGATATTGGGCAATCAAAAGAAATGATGACCATGGGAATTTGAAGTGGCAATGGGTTGAATTGTAATGGGATAAGAAAGGATGATAAGGGAATGCTGTGAAGTACGCACTTTACAACACCTCCCCCCTTAAGAACGAAACTTGTACCTTGGAGTGGTGCGAGTTTCGGCTTTGCTGTGAGAAGATGGAATTGGGAGTGAACGAGATAGATTTGATGGGGCTAAACGAGGTTTTGGTATTGGTTCAGTTTCTACCGATGTTACTGGGGTTGAATCAACTTTTATTTCTGGCATTGGTAATGATTCCGTTTCTTTTTTATTATGAACTGAGTTCTTTCTCATATTCCGCATTAGCAATATTATTGTAAACATTAAAATGATGGAAAGCATTAAAAGGAAAACCACGATTGTAGAGTTTTTATTTTCACTATCGGAATTCGAATATACAAACTGAGAATTTTGTAGGTTGTTTATATTCTTACTGATAGAATTAAGATCATCAATCTGATTATGTATATTAAAAGACTTTGTAGCATAACTGGGAATTTTCTCAAATTGTGGTGGTGTGATATTAAATGAAAGATAAGGATTTGATGAAATAAAGTTTCGAAATTTGTTTTGGAGCTTAAGGATTGATATCTTGTGTTTGCGATACAGTTTGGTTCGATTTTAAGAATACCAGTTGCATTTATGTTTATTTGCGAGTTAAGATTTTGGCTTTTAATCATCATCATAAGATTTTCTGGATTTGGGGAAACGAAAATCCAAGAATTGCAGTCTGCTAGTTGTAGGAAAATCGGGTGATATATTTGCATTAACTGAATATTGCAACTACTGATTTCACTTGGAAGAATGGAAAGTAAATTCAATTCGCAGGCACTGCTTGATGATGTAAAAAGGATTGGTGCGTTTCTTTCGCAAAGATAGTTATTTTTTTGTAGTTGTTTGGCATTTGTCTAAGTCATGATTATCATAGAGAAAATACGATTGTTTTTCTGAGTCTACGATAAGGAAAGGTTTTTCGGGTATTATAATTGCATAAGTTTTGTTTTCGATGAGATTTGGTATACTAGTCATTTTATAAACGTTATAGTTTTTGGAAGATGTTCAAAAGGGTAGTTATGTGCATTCAAGAGGACACAAGCGTCCACAGGTTTTTCTCAAAACCCACCTCTGTCTACCAACTCCTACTCTCACCTCCACGTGGTGAACATCGGGTGTCTAGTACCTCAGCTGGAGACGGGGTTTAAATCCCCGTTGAAAGCTGTTGGGGACAGCCAACGAGAGAGGGGGGGGAGGAGTGTTCCCACTAAGGCGGCAGCGGACGAATTCTCTAGATGGAATCAACGGTGGCGTCTACAGTTCCAGTTAGGTTGAACTACTTAGTGAACACCTTATATGGGCTACTACGACATATTTGTAGCTCAGGCCTATAAGGAGCGGTTTATCCGGCTCCCTACCCTTGGAGTTATACGAAGGGTCTGGTCCTCCGGGTCGGGGGTTGTGCGTCGGGGTAACTTCCCTACCACGTAAAAAAAAGTTGTTCCGAAACAACAACATGCCTCGGATATGGATGATTTTAAAGTTGACGACCCCAGCAAACGAAACAAGGACAATGAATTTCGGATCTGCACGTGGAACCCCCTGTCCTTATACAGAACACGTGCAGCCGAACAATTAGTGGAGAACCTGGACAGGCTAAAGGCTGACGTAACAGCCATCCAGGAAGTGCGATGGGATGGAGAGGGCGTACGGAGACTGAAAACGTGTGACATCTACTACGGCGGGTGCTTGAAGGAACAGGGTCAGCGGCTCTTTGGTTGTGGTTTTGTGATAAGGGGAAGACTTAGGCAATAAGTCTTGGGCTTCCGAAGTGTAAGCGAGCGCCTGGTCACAATCCGCATCAAAGGCAAATTTAAGAACATTTCGCTGATTTGTGTTCACGCCCCCCATGAAAGGAGAGAAGACTCAACCAAAGAAGCATTCTACGATCTCTTGGAGACAACGTATGATATGTGCCCGAAGTACGACGTGAAGATCATTCTTGGTGACTTCAACGCAAGATTCGGAAAGGAGGGCATCTTTGGTTCGATAGTCGGAGGACACAGCCTACACGACGAAACTTCCGGCAACGGACAGAGGCTGGCAGACTTTGCGGCGGGGCGAAATGTCATCATCTCAAGCACCTACTTCCCACACCTCAATATACACAAGGGGACTTGGCGGTCGCGTGATCAAGTAACCGTCAACCAAATCGACCACGTTGCGATAGACGCGAGACATGCTTCCAGTATCTTGGACGTCCGAACGTTCCGAGGGGCCAACATTGACTCGGATCACTACCTGGTGGTAGCTAGACTACGTATGCGGATATCCATGACGCGACAACGCAGAGCAGATGCTGTGAAAAGATTCGATGTCGAGAAGCTTAAATCGCAAGAGACTGCCAGAACTTTTGCAGACCACGTAACTCTTAATGTCTCAGGAGGTCCCCCACCAGCATCAAGTGCAGAGGACCAGTGGAAACACTGTCAACAAGCCATCAGAAGTGCCGCCTCTGATGTGCTGGGGTTCACTAGGCGAATACAACGAAACCCCTGGTTCGATGAAGAGTGCCGGCTAGCGCATGCAGCTAAGGACGAGTCCTACCAGGCAATGCTGCAGACTCGAACAAGAGCTGCTGAGAGAGTCGCCCGGGAGCTCTACGGGCTGAAACGAAAAGAGGAACGCCGACTTCTCAGGAGGAAAAAGAGAGAGCACGAGAAGCGGGCGGTAAAGTCTATTGAGGGTTGTAGCGGTAGGGGAGATGTTCGAAAATTTTATCAGAGGGTGAAGCGATCCACCCAAGGATTCAAGGCTAGAACGGAAGCCTGCCGAGATGAGAGTGGGAATATGGTAGTAGACACACAGTCAGTGCTGAGGATCTGGAAAGAACACTTCTCTAGACTGCTTAATGGCGAAGACAGCCAAGATGCCGCTAATAGGCAGAACGCTCCATTCAACTTGGACGATGATGGCCAAGAGTTCCGTCCACCCGACCTAACCGAAGTGCGGCTGGCGATATCCAAACTTAAGTCGTACAAGGCTGCTGGTGCGGATGGCTTACAAGCCGAACTATTTAAATCCGCGGGAGATGAATTGGCTAGGAGCATACACCAGCTCATCTGCAAAATTTGGTCGGAAGAAAGTATGCCCGATGAATGGAACCTCGGTATAGTGTGCCCCATCCATAAAAAAGGAGATGTTCTGAAATGTACCAACTACAGAGGAATTAGTCTCCCAAACTTCGCTTATAAAATCTTGTCGGCCATCCTGTGTGACCGCTTAAACCTTTTGTCAACGATCTGATCGGCCCTTATCAGTGCGGTTTTAGGCCAGGCAAGTCAACCGTCGATCAAATGTTCACACTCCGATAAATTTTAGAAAAATCCCGGGAATTCCAGATCGATACACACCACCTTATTATCGATTTTAAAGTCGCGTATGATAGTGTGAAAAGGGACGAATTATACAGAGCCATGTCGAGTCTCGGCATCCCTGCCAAACTCGTCCGCTTGTGCAGGATGACGATGGAGAAATCTCGCTGCTCCGTCAAAATTGGTAAGAACACCACCGATTCCTTGCAACCTACTCAACATCGTTCTTGAAGCCATTGTACGCAACGCACATGTCAACACCAGCGGTACAATCTATCAAAAGTCCGTTCAATTGCTTGCATATGCGGATGTGGCAGGGGCATTTGCGAGCATTGAATCGGAGGCGGCTAGAATGGGATTGGCGGTTAGTGAGGACAAGACGAAGTATATGCTGTCATCGAGAGAGGAATCTCAACATCGTCGACTCGGGCAAAATATCACGATGGACAGATATAACTTCGAGGTTGTCAAGGACTTTGTCTACCTGGGCTCCACTATTACATCGCAGAATGACATCAGTGCAGAGATCAAGCGAAGAATTACTCTTGCCAACCGCTGTTTCTTCGGCATTAAAGTAGTAAGGCCGTCTCTCAGAGAACCAAGGAGACTTTATACAAAACCCTAATCATCCCGGTCCTGCTTTATGGGTCAGAAGCATGGACACTGAAAGATTCGGATAAAAATCTGCTAGGGTGCTTTGAGAGGAAGATTCTTCGTGTGATTTTCGGTCCGGTGTGTATCGAAGGAGTATGGAGGAGAAGATTCAACGACGAGCTATACGGGCTATACAGCGACGTTGACCTGGTCAAAAAGCTGAAAATACAGCGGCTGAGATGGCTGGGGCACGTGGAGCGTATGGACAGCAACGCACCTGCCCGACGAGTCTTCGAATCCAACCCCGATGGGGTACGCAGCAGAGGAAGAACCCGTAACAGGTGGCGCAATCAAGTGAGTGACGACATCAAAGCACTCGGTGTGCGCAACTGGAAGCGGCTAGCTAGGGACAGAGCTGGCTGGAGGGGCTTGTTAGTTGAGGCCGAAGCCCATCCTGGGCTGTGAGCGCCATCAAAAGTAAGTAAGAATAGTTTATGGAAGAAGTAAGAGGAATTCTTAATACAAAATTTATTTGGTTGTCAATGTAGTAAACATGAGTTTCCAAGAGATTAAAAAGTGTGTCTATATATTGCTCTTGTAGAGGAAGTGGTAAACGATTTTCTTCTGGAAGAAGTAATTGTATCTTTTTAATTTCTTCGGTGAGTTAAGAAGGATCAATAAGATATTGGTGAAGTTTTCCATGGGCTGCGGAGTAAATAGCGTCCAGGAGGTGATCTTTGGTTGAATAGTAGTATTCTGACAAGGAGTTGAACATCGTAAAAAGTTCGTTTAGGTGAAGAAAGGATTTATTTATTATGTTGTTACTATTTGAGTTTTTGCTTATTTGATTTATGATTTTACTGGTTTCATCAATTTTTTCTTCTATTTTAATAATTTGGTCGTTTGTAACGTTTAATTGATGGATGATATTTTTGGATATTGAAATTTGTTTTTCGTTTAATTGGGATTCATAATGTTGTTGTTGGTTAAGTTTATTTATATGACGAGAGAAAGTTTGTGCATCCTCGTCGTCAAGGGTGCCGAATAATTGCTTTGATATAGAACCAATAGCATTTATTAATCCTCTTTTTTTATTCGAGGTTTGATGGTGGTTCCTAAGTATTTGTTTATAATTAGGCCCTGTGATTTAATTTGATCAAGGACTAACGTAGAGAGGGTAGGAAGGTGTCACGGTAAAATTTACCGCGACAAAAATCATTCTTTCAATCGTCCAAATTCCTTTCCCTCTTTCGCCTTTTTCTTCTTTCCCTACAGGTGTTTCCTTCGATATACTGAGAGAGAGAAGGGCAGCCATGGTCCATCAGCCATCGGTTCACTCTCCCAGTATTTCGGAGAAACAAGAATTGATTTTGTCAGTTTTGGCACACAAGGTGGATGGATGATCTAACATATTGAAATTGTCAGACAGGCGGTCTGATACTAGCTGTATAATCCAAAAAGGAGCACGGGAGACACTTGATCCCCGATGGCTGATGTAACTCATATGAGAATGGCCAAGTGCTCAACATAACTTTTAAGCTATGTAAAAGATGGAACGTTATCGGCTTATCCCCACTTCCCCCAAATCTAACAAAAACCCACCGAAGTAGTTTTATTACATATCGCGAGTAGGGAAATAACTGCCAAATTATATCTCCAAAAACTAAAACATCGAAATAGTGAAATATTGGTCTTTCGTTTTTCACTGCTCTGAGGTTCTCTTTAGATTTTCTGTGTTTTGGTTTTAATAAATTTTGAGGGGACTAATGCGTCGTGCTCTCGAAATTGAATTGTTTGATTTTTTGACACTTTCTGCTTTCTTAAGGATTTCTCTTGAGATTGTTAATAAATAGTGGGAAAATGGCTGTATGCGTTCATCTGGTTCGCCACCCCTGGAAGTTGAAACCAGTGGGCGGCGAATTCCACGATGACAATGCATAGCCGGTGAAATAGATGCGAGTAAGCAGGACCGCTGTATTTCGATGAACGGTAAGGCACTACAGCAAGTAAGCTGAGTGTAGCTTACAAGATGACGTGATCGAAATCCGCGGATTCCGATTGGCTGAAAACCTGGGGGCATTGGAAAGGAAGAGGTTCGGACGGACATTAAAAAATCCAAAAGAACACTTCTGGACTGAAGAGCTAACAAAAAGGATCGCTGGAGAAAACTGGTTAAAAAAAAAAAAAGAAAGTGATACAAAAAAATCTAAGAATTTAGTTTTGATTAGAAGATTTATTTAGTGTTTGAAAAATTGAAGAAAAGGAAATATTTTGTATTAGTGGGAAAAGAGAAACTAAAGAGAACTGAAAAGCAGAGGAAGGAAAGATTTGGAAGACACGCAGAAAATAGTATAGAGGAGGAATATTTGGCAGTTAAAACAAACAAAAAAAAAGATAAGTATAGTGTTTTAGTTAATGTGGAAATTTTAGAATTCGTTCTTATTCTTGGTGAATAATTTGTACCTTAAAAGTTCGGTTGGTTTTTGTTACGCCTATTATCCTGACATTGCAGGACTCGTGACCCCTTAACGTTATTTTCTTTGTTCGGGACAAAGAGATAACGTTCCATCTTTGGAAACAAACGTTTCCACAAAATTCTGTTAATTTCATTTAAAAGATCTTGGGTTTTAGCCCTCCACCAGCAAGGTTTCCCAAGCAAAAATTAATGTCAATAAATAGCTTTAAATTCCAATTCGGAAATTCAAAATATATTCTTTTTGTTTATATCGAAATACTTTCACCGTCGGTTCCGCTTCAAAAGGTTTGCGATTTCCTTTGTGTCAAAGAAAAAAAATCGCTGGCGCCCTTTAATTTTCAGGTATTACACCCCTGCGGTAATCTATAAAAAAAAAACGTAATCATTTTGATTGTTAAATTTAATTCACTTTTTACAATCCGTAAAAAGCGAATCGCGAACCCACCCCATCGCTGAGCATAGCCGTGGTGGCAGCATTTTGTTGTTGCCTGTTGCACTTCTTCTTCGTATTCGCTTTAATATTTTTTTTTGCTTCGCCCAACTTTGACAGTTCGGCTCTACATCGATGTTAATTGTGCGTGCTGGTCGTCGTCGCATCGTGTTTTCTTTTTTTTTTTAATTAAATATAATAAATAATTCGGTTCGCGAATTAAAAGTGTAACAATTGGCGCCGAACGTGGGGCCTTGATTAAAATACAATTTATCTGTCATTTGTGTACCCGCGGTGAAAGTTTTCCCTACCTCTTAAATTGTGATTTGTTTGGTTAAGGGAAGTTTTTGTATTTAATCGTTTTTGAGTTCTTTTACTTTCTTTTGTTTTATATTCCCCCAGGTACCGATATAAATTCATTTATTTGTGCTGAAAACGAAAAGTGTATTTGCATTTGCTGCAATAATTTTGTGAAAACTCCATTGAAATCTATACCTATTTGTCGACAATTCATCACATACTACAGTATACGAATACCCATTTCTGTGTTTATTTTGTTCAAGTGAGTACCTACTTCTTGTTTTGATTTATTTTCTTTTAATTCCAATAATTTAAAAGTGGTCCATTTTCATTAAATTAATTACATATATACCTACAAATATATTATTAAATTCTTTTTGCCGTTAATATTTGCATACGGAACTTTGATTTGTTATATGAGTTACATACATATATTTTTCTCCCTCTAATTGTTGGGAATTTCTTATGTTGATTATTTTTTGTGGTGCATTATAGTTTACCACAGTTTTTTCGTTGTTTACAGTTTTTTTTTGCTAAGCAAAATTATTTAGTTCTTGGCCTTGAATTGGATTGTAATTCAAAAGTGTTTAATATTTTGTTTTGGTGTGACCATATTTAGGGTGGTTATTCGAAATTTTAAATTTATTTTTTTCTCGTGATTCTTTTTTTGTTTTTTTTTTGGTTTGGAAAATATTACATAATCAATAACACAGCGTGGTCGAAAAGTTTTACCACAGTTTTTTTAATTATTCAAGTTGTTTTAGTTATTTTTTTTTTCGCGTTTTCTTTCTTAAATACTTAACCTATCAATATCAACTTAAAGGTACCTGCATACGTTTGCATAAAATAAACTAAAAATAATTTACGTGTTGTTTCTTTTTTTGTGATTTTGAAATTTAATTAAAGCAATCAACTGGGTGTTGATTTCGTTGCTTCAATAACTTTGTTTTGATAGATTTTTAATATTTACTCCGTGTTTACTTTTCGGATTAGAGTTTCCGTTGTATCCGTCCGCTTTATTTAATATATTTTTGTTCGTTTTCGATTGCGTTTTTTTTTTATTTTAAAGCAAAAGTCAACTGGGTGTTGAAACTTGAGCTTAAATTTGTTTACATACATATTCTTGGTTGGAGTTGCCGTGGTTAACATTTTCGTTTTGTTTTCATTTGGAAATATATTAAGATTTTAAATTTTTTTGTGACGGTATTATTATTTTAAACAGCGAAGTGCAACAATTAACTGGGTGTTAATTTTGTACAAATATTCTGGAATTTTTTTTTGATTTCGGTGAATTTTTAATAATATACGACTTTATACGACTAGGTACGAGTTTTAACTTTTTTTGTTATTATCGAATTTTGATTTTGGATTTTAAATATGGATGTAAATAGGCTAAATAAGGAGGAACTCATTTATGAATTACAGGCTCGTGGCCTGAAAGAGAGTACCGTCGATAATATGAGGACGACACTCCGTGCAACGCGTACTCTGGAGCGCGCGGGTTCCATTTCGAGTGAAAGCCCTCACTATCCTTTTTCTTTTCTGGATGATTCAAAGGCAGTTCGAGCAAAAATATTAGATATTAGGGAACTTTTGAAACAACCTCCGAAAAATCCGAAGTCGTCAGAGTTTTTGAAAATACAAGCCAAAATAGAATGGTCTTTAGGTAGGATTACTAGGGCTAAAGCAGAATCTTCTGAGGAGGTCAATGAAGCGGCCGATATTAGGGGGGAACTATTATTACTAATGGGGAAATTAACGGAAGAGGATGAGGATGCATCCCAAGATAAAGATAAAGAATTGACTAAGAATAAAAACAATACGTCGACAGCAGGCATGGGTGCGTTACCAACTGCGAAGGTCGGCCAACGTGCGAGTTTAGAATTTCAACTACAGGATACATCCTGTGACCGGAATTCTGAGCGGATCGAAAAATGGGACGCGAAATTCTCCGGTGAGCGATGCGGTTCATCGGTAAATTCTTTTATTGAAAGGGTTGAGGAACTGATAAAATCGCGCGGAGTTTCGGAGGCAAGAGTTTTTAGGTCAGCTTCAGATCTTTTTACAGGAAAGGCTCTTCTTTGGTTTAGGGCGGTCAAGGACACAGTTTCAACATGGAAAGAATTAGTTAGGGAGTTGAAATTAGAGTTTTTACCCCCCAATTATGATGATCTCTAATTGGATGAGATCAGGCGGCGTACCCAGGGTAGAGATGAGACAATGGGTATGTACATTGCTCTCATGCAGACCCTTTTTAAAAGATTCTCTGAGCCGTTGAGTGAGAATAGAAAATTATCTATTCTCATGAAAAACATAGCTCCTTTTTATCAAACGCAATTGGGCTTGGCTGATATCAAGTCAGTCAATGAACTGGTTGCGTTGGGTAGGAAGTTAGAGACAATTAGGTCTAATGTGGAGTCTTTTATCCCTCCTCCTTCTGGTCGTAACAGGCAGGCTTTGGAGCCTGATGTTGCGTATGTTGCTTCCCTGCAGGAAGCCACAGTGGCAGTTAATCGAAACCCACCACCCAATAGAACTATTCGTTGCTTTAACTGCAACTTGGAAGGTCACCTTTCTAGTAACTGTTCCGCTCCTAGGCGTTGTTTTAGTTGTGGTACTGTTGGTACTACACATCGAAACTGTAGGCGTTGTTCGGGAAACGGGCAACGGACTCTTGGGCCAGCAGGTCAAGAGCGCCGTCGCAATTAGATAGGTTGCCTGCTGACGACCAGCTGGCAAATCAAGTTAGGTTAGGTTTCACGTTAGATACTAGTGGGGACGATAGACGTCCATATTTAGGTGTAAATATTTACGGGTTTAGGTTTTTAGGGCTTTTAGATTCGGGGGCATCGCGAACGATAATTTGTAGGGATGTTTGGAGAGTCTTAAAAGACTTAGGTTTAGAGTTAGATAAAACAAATATTAGGCAGGTACAGTTAGCCGATGGTGCAGGTGTAGGAGTTTTAGGAGTAGTAAATCTACCTATTGTTATTGAGGGCAAATCAGTTTTAGTTGAGTGTTTGGTAATACCCTCCCTCCCCCATGCGATGATACTCGGTGCAGATTTCTGGGCACTGTCGGGAATCGTCCCGGATCTTCGTTCACGCATGTGGAGTTTTTCGAGCCAGGATATGTTGGCTTCGATAGAAACTACGTCTATCACAGAAGAGTCTGAGTTAGACGTGGATGAAAGGGCCAAATTAAACTCTTTGATTGAGGATTTGTTTAGGGATATGCCAGAAGGGCTAGGAGTAACAACAATGGTAGAGCATATAATAAAAACGTCGACAGAACCTATTAAACAGAGGTACTATCCGGTATCACCAGCAATGCAGGTGCATATCGACAAAGCTCTTAACGAGATGTTAGAAGAGGGGGTGATAGAGAAGTCAAATAGTCCTTGGGCTTCTCCAATCGTTTTGATTAAAAAGAAAGATGGTACTTTTAGGTTCTGTGTCGACTATAGGAAACTTAATCAGGTAACAGAGAGAGATGCTTATCCACTTCCGATCATTTCAGCCATTTTAGATAAACTTAGGAACGCGAAATTCCTAACATCGCTTGACATTAAGTCAGCCTATTGGCAAATTCCAATGGCGGCGGAGTCTCGCAAGTTTACTGCCTTTACGGTACCGGGTAGGGGACTTTTTCATTTTAAAAGAATGCCTTTCGGTTTGCATAATGCTCCTGCTACGTGGCAGAGGTTTATAGATAGTGTTTTAGGGCCGGAGTTGGAGCCATTCGTTTTCGTGTATCTCGACGATATTATTATCGTCACAGATACATTCGAGAAACATCTCGAAATTTTAAATGAAGTTTTTAGGAGATTGCATGAGGCAGGGTTAAAAGTAGGTCGAGAGAAATGCAACTTTTGCAGACCCTCTCTTAAGTTTTTAGGGTATGTGGTTGATCGGAACGGGTTACATGTTGACCCGGAAAAAGTGGAAAGTATGGTTAAAATACCTGCACCTAAGAACGTTAAAGAGGTTAGGAGTTTTGTAGGGACTGTTTCGTGGTACAGGCGTTTCGTACCAAATTTTGCGACATTAGTTAGGCCATTAACAGATTTGCTCAAGAAAAGCAAAAAGTTCGTCTGGACACAGGAATGCGAAGATTGCTTTAGGAAAGCTAAAGAATACTTGATTACAGCTCCAATTTTGACATGTCCCGATTTCAATCTTCCATTTGTTGTCCAAACAGACGCGTCCGACTACGGTATCGGGGCCGTACTTACACAGACTTTTGAGGAGGGGGAAAAAGTAATATGTTACTTAAGTAGGTCTCTTAATAGAAGTGAAAGGAACTACTCCACTACAGAGAAGGAGTGTTTTTAGCAGTTTTATGGGCAGTTGAGAAGTTGCGGCCGTACATCGAAGGAGTTCGTTTCACGGTCGTAACTGATCATTACTCACTGATATGGTTGAGTAATCTCAAAGACCCACAGGGTAGACTTGCGCGCTGGGCAGTTAGGCTTCAGCAGTTTGATTTTCAGATCATTCACAGGAAGGGAAAAGATCATGTCGTTCCGGACATGTTATCTCGGGGAGTTCCAGTAGTGGCTGGGATTTCAGATGAGGATTCTGACCCTTGGGTGGCGAAAATGATCTCGGAAGTTGAGTCAAACCCGTTAGCTTTTCCGGCCTGGAGAGTAGATAATGGCCGGTTATTTAAATTTGTGAAGTCAAATCATGTGGTAGTACATGAAAGTAATGATGAGTGGAAATTAGTAGTAGGTAGAAAAGACAGGTCAGGAATCTTAGGAGAATGTCATGATAGTCCATTAGCTGGACATATGGGTGTTAGAAAAACGTTTGCGAGAGTAGGAGCAAAATATTATTGGCCTAAGATGAGAGTAGATGTAACGAGATATGTTAGGAAGTGTAGTATTTGTCAACAGGTGAAACCTATTAATGAAAAGCCAGCCGGTCTTATGACTGAAAGAGTAGGAGCATCTTCTCCGTGGGAGATGATAAGTGTGGACTTAGTGGGTCCTCTGCCCAAGTCTAGTAAAGGTTTTATATATATCCTCACAGTAGTAGATTACCTAACGAAATTTCCGTTATTGTTTGCGTTGAGGTCTGCCACTGCAAAGGCAGTGTGCAAAGAATTAGAAGATAATGTTTTTCTTTTGTTTGGGGTTCCGAAGATTGTCATTTGCGACAACGGACCTCAGTTTAAGGGTAGGGAACTTAGAGCACTCTGTGATGGATATTCTTCGAAGATTAGGTTCACTCCACATTATCATCCACAAGCTAATCCTGCGGAGAGGATCAATCAGATTATAAAAACAACTTTGAGGGCATATGTTTCGGAGAATCACCGTAGTTGGGATTCTCAGTTAGCCAAAGTAGCTTGTGCCATCCGCACATCCCAACACGAAGTTTTAGGAGTTACACCATATTATGCAAATTTTGGAAAGGAGATGTTCACTAGTGGTAGGGAAGAAATAGGCATTAGTAATGAGAATTTAGATAGAGAAAATGGTGTACAATTAGTAGGAGATGTAGGCGAAAGGTTTAGGCAGCTCCGAGCTGATATTGCTACCAAGTTACAAGTAGCATCTAGGAAATCAGCGAGTGCATACAACTTCAGGAGGCGAGATGTTCAATATCTCCCAAATGATGTTGTATGGCGTAGGAATTTTGTCCTTTCGGATGCTGCAAACTATTATGCAGCTAAGTTGGCACCAAAGTTTGTGGGCCCTTTTAAAATCAGGAAAAGATTGTCTCCTTGGACTTATGTCCTGGAAGACGAACATGGGAAAGATCGTGGCACTTGGCACACAAAAGATCTGAAGCCTTTCGCTTCATCAGCAGAAAATAAATAGTCTGAAGACCCAAGTAGAGTAAAGTTTTGTAATTGTAAAGGAATTTTTTTTGGTTTGTTTTGAATTTTTTTTTTGATTTATACTTCAAATTAAATTGTGAAAATAAAGACTTGCCATATTTGGCCTGATGGGTCCCTTTTACCTGGTCCAGCCGCAGGAAATTGTTTACTTTTTTTTTAAAGTTAAACACATTTCCAAGGAGGAAAGGCTGGAGTTTGTCACGGTAAAATTTACCGCGACAAAAATCATTCTTTCAATCGTCCAAATTCCTTTCCCTCTTTCGCCTTTTTCTTCTTTCCCTACAGGTGTTTCCTTCGATATACTGAGAGAGAGAAGGGCAGCCATGGTCCATCAGCCATCGGTTCACTCTCCCAGTATTTCGGAGAAACAAGAATTGATTTTGTCAGTTTTGGCACACAAGGTGGATGGATGATCTAACATATTGAAATTGTCAGACAGGCGGTCTGATACTAGCTGTATAATCCAAAAAGGAGCACGGGAGACACTTGATCCCCGATGGCTGATGTAACTCATATGAGAATGGCCAAGTGCTCAACATAACTTTTAAGCTATGTAAAAGATGGAACGTTATCGGCTTATCCCCACTTCCCCCAAATCTAACAAAAACCCACCGAAGTAGTTTTATTACATATCGCGAGTAGGGAAATAACTGCCAAATTATATCTCCAAAAACTAAAACATCGAAATAGTGAAATATTGGTCTTTCGTTTTTCACTGCTCTGAGGTTCTCTTTAGATTTTCTGTGTTTTGGTTTTAATAAATTTTGAGGGGACTAATGCGTCGTGCTCTCGAAATTGAATTGTTTGATTTTTTGACACTTTCTGCTTTCTTAAGGATTTCTCTTGAGATTGTTAATAAATAGTGGGAAAATGGCTGTATGCGTTCATCTGGTTCGCCACCCCTGGAAGTTGAAACCAGTGGGCGGCGAATTCCACGATGACAATGCATAGCCGGTGAAATAGATGCGAGTAAGCAGGACCGCTGTATTTCGATGAACGGTAAGGCACTACAGCAAGTAAGCTGAGTGTAGCTTACAAGATGACGTGATCGAAATCCGCGGATTCCGATTGGCTGAAAACCTGGGGGCATTGGAAAGGAAGAGGTTCGGACGGACATTAAAAAATCCAAAAGAACACTTCTGGACTGAAGAGCTAACAAAAAGGATCGCTGGAGAAAACTGGTTAAAAAAAAAAAAAGAAAGTGATACAAAAAAATCTAAGAATTTAGTTTTGATTAGAAGATTTATTTAGTGTTTGAAAAATTGAAGAAAAGGAAATATTTTGTATTAGTGGGAAAAGAGAAACTAAAGAGAACTGAAAAGCAGAGGAAGGAAAGATTTGGAAGACACGCAGAAAATAGTATAGAGGAGGAATATTTGGCAGTTAAAACAAACAAAAAAAAAGATAAGTATAGTGTTTTAGTTAATGTGGAAATTTTAGAATTCGTTCTTATTCTTGGTGAATAATTTGTACCTTAAAAGTTCGGTTGGTTTTTGTTACGCCTATTATCCTGACATTGCAGGACTCGTGACCCCTTAACGTTATTTTCTTTGTTCGGGACAAAGAGATAACGTTCCATCTTTGGAAACAAACGTTTCCACAAAATTCTGTTAATTTCATTCAAAAGATCTTGGGTTTTAGCCCTCCACCAGCAAGGTTTCCCAAGCAAAAATTAATGTCAATAAATAGCTTTAAATTCCAATTCGGAAATTCAAAATATATTCTTTTTGTTTATATCGAAATACTTTCACCGTCGGTTCCGCTTCAAAAGGTTTGCGATTTCCTTTGTGTCAAAGAAAAAAAATCGCTGGCGCCCTTTAATTTTCAGGTATTACACCCCTGCGGTAATCTATAAAAAAAAACGTAATCATTTTGATTGTTAAATTTAATTCACTTTTTACAATCCGTAAAAAGCGAATCGCGAACCCACCCCATCGCTGAGCATAGCCGTGGTGGCAGCATTTTGTTGTTGCCTGTTGCACTTCTTCTTCGTATTCGCTTTAATATTTTTTTTTGCTTCGCCCAACTTTGACAGTTCGGCTCTACATCGATGTTAATTGTGCGTGCTGGTCGTCGTCGCATCGTGTTTTCTTTTTTTTTTTAATTAAATATAATAAATAATTCGGTTCGCGAATTAAAAGTGTAACAAAGGGATTCGCATTGATGTAAGTTAGAAGAAAGAAGTTGTTTGCAAGAGGATAGAATTTTGTCATAGGTCAACAAGATAGAATTGTATTGAAGGTTGAGATCGGTAAGGTTAGTATATATGAGTAAGTTCCAATGGTTAGTGGAAAGCTTAAGGTTACCAACGTGTTCGTAGTATATTCCCGTCTTGTTTTTTAAGTCGACGATTTCATATGGTTGCTCGTGGTTGATCATCATTGGGTAGCTCAGTATTGTTTTAAAGATGAGGATTACAATTATAGGTTTATCCATTTCTGGAAAGAATATTGGGATTGAAGATTTTAATTAACTTGAAAAAATTTTGAGTCTATTGTTGTGGACTTTAACTATTTTATTCTTGATTTTAATGTTTGAGTTTACTCCTGATGTAGATATGATTTCATATGGTCCTGACCAAAGCGGAAGTAATTTTTTATTTCTATTTTTGGGATTGCTTTCATTTTTGAGTAAAACTAGGTTTCCTATTTGAAAATCAACAGGGTTTAGTTTCTTATCGTATTGCTGTTTTGAGGATTCTTTACTCTTGAGGAGATTATCTCTTGCTATCTGATGGCAGTATTGAAGTCTTGATTTGAGTTCATTGGCATAAAGGTCGTAATTGTAACACATTTCTGGATTTTTTGTTACGCTAGAAGGAAGTTCAACCTGCCTACCATACATGAGTTCGAACGGAGTAAATGACGTTGAAGTGTTCGGGGTCGTGTTATGGACGAAAACGGCATATTTTATCCAATTATCCCAATCATCTTGAGATTTATTGATAAAACAACGCAAATATTCTACAAAGTTTCTGTGGCTTCGTTCGCAAGATCCATTTGACTGTGGTCGGTATGCAGTGGTTTGTAGTTTAGTTATTTTGAGAACTTACAACATTTTTAAATATGTCGCTAAGAAAATTTTGTCCTTGATCTGACAAAACGTATTTGGGTGTGCCATGACGAAATATTATTTCTTTGACAAATGCTTCTGCGATTGTATTAGCCTCTTGATTTGGTAAAGGTATTGCATCAGTATATTTTGTAAGGTCGTCAATGAATGTTAAAAGATATTTGTTATTATTGTTAGTGATAGGATATGGACCCACGATGTCGATAGAAATTTTCTCAAAGGGTTCCTTAGCAGTAGAAGTAATGACCATTGGTTCCATTGTGTACTTAGTAACTTTGTTCTTTTGACAAAGTTCGCAGTTTTTTATAAAGTTTTTTATATCCTGGAACATATTTTTCCACTTATGATAAAGTCGTATGCGTTTAAAAGTACGGTTGACACCACAGTGTCCTCCGATAGGATTTAAATGAAATTCTTTGAGTATAGTTTTAATTTCATTTTGATGTAGTTCTCGTCTTGTTGAAGGGTTAGAAGAAGAATTAGAATTCATGTCTGAATATGAAGGACTAGGGTTTGTATTCAAAGTAGTAGAGCAAGAATTAGAACTATTATTTGAAGATGTAGGATGAGAACTAGATTTAGGAATTGGAGATGTAGAACAAGGGTTAGTATTGGACGATGTAGTACAAGGATTTGTATTTGAAGATGTAGAACAAGGGTTAGTATTCGATGATTTAGTACGAGGATTTGTTTTTGAAGATGTAGAACAAGAATTAGTAATCGACGATGTAGTAGTTGAGATAGAAGACGACTTGGGAGATGATTCAGAAGATGAATTTTGGGAAGAAGTAGAAGGAGATTTTGTATCTGAACGAAGAGTCATTTTTGCAATTCTGCTTAGGCAATCAGCATTTGTATTTTGTTCACCTTTTTTGTGGATGATTTCATATTCAAACTCTTCGAGCTGTAAACGATATCTCATCATTCTAGAATTTGTATCTTTACAATTATGGATATAAACTAGAGGTTTATGATCCGTGTAAAGTTGAAATTTTCTTCCATACAGATATGGTCGGAAATGTTTAACTGACCAAACGATAGCCAAAAGTTCCTTATCTGTAGTTGAATAATTTTTTTTCACTTTTATTAAGAGTTCGTGATGCATAGGAGATAGGAAGATCATTCCCAACTTCACCTTGTGAAAGGACACTACCAATAGCAAAGTCGCTAGCATCCGTTGTAAGAATGAAGTTTTTAGTGAAATCGGGATATTGGAGGAGGGGTGGATTAATGAGTTTTTCTTTTAATCCATGAAAAGAATTTGAACAAAGAGGAGTCCAGTCGAAGCGAACATCCTTACGTAAAAGATTAGTAAGAGGTTTAGAAATTTTTGCAAAATCTTTTATGAAGCGCCGATAATAACCTGCAAGACCCAGGAAGCTTTTGATGTCTTTTCCGTTCTTGGGTTGTGCAAAATTTTTCACACATTCGATTTTTTGTGGATCACGTTTAATACCGGATTCGTTTATGACATGTCCCAAATAAGTGAGCTTAGTTCGCAAAAATTGACATTTATCAGGTTGCAATTTTAAATTATGCATTTTAAGACGTTCGAAGATTTCTCTTAATTTTGAATTGTGTTCTTCTAAAGTCTTACCATAGACCACAATGTCATCCATATAAACGAAGGTTTTTATACCTTGAAGTCCAGTCAAAACATTATTCATTAACCTTTGGAAGGTGGCTGGAGCACCTTTTAATCCATAAGGCATCCTAATGAATTCATAATGACCAAAAGGAGAAGAGAAAGCGGTCTTTTCTCTATCTTCCGGACCAACTTCGATCTGATGAAAGCCACTGGCTAGATCTAAAGTTGAGAAGAACTTTGAACTCCCTAACTGATCTAGAATATCAGTAATGTTAGGTAACGGGTATGCGTCACCGACGGTTTTGTCGTTGAGTTTGCGAAAATCGACGACGATTCTCCATTTCTTGTTACCATTTTTATCAGGTTTTTTCGGAACGACAATAAGTGGGAAATTCCACGGACTATTCGATGGTTGGATAATATTATCGTCCATCATCTCATGTATTTGTTTATCCACTTCTTGTCGTTGTGCTTCCGGCAACCTGTAGGGTTTTATATATGTAGGTGTAGCATCTTGTGTTATGATAGGATGTTGTACAGAGGAGGTATGGGTTAATTTATCTCCTTTTATAAAAAATAAGTCACTGTACAAGCAGCATAAATCTAAAATAGAGTCCTTTTCGTTTTTGGTCATGTGGTCAGTCACGACTAGGTCTTGTATAGTTTTAATTCTTTCGTAAGAAGCAGGATAGTGTTGAATTTGCAAAATATTGTAATTAGAGACTTCGTCAAATACTATATCATCAGTATTAAACTCAATGGGGGATTCAGAGGAGTTAACGACGGATATGTAAGAGATACAACTATTGGCAGGAGTAATGTTATTGCCAATATATAATCCATTGGGGAATTGCTGGGAGAGGCATATACTATCCACATTAATTTCCTTGAGGATTGGAACAATGATCTCGGATCTAGGAGGAATATTAACTAGATTAGAAGGAATAAGATCATAGTCGATTAGGAAGTTTTCCCATGAGAAGGTAAGTATTTTGGTGCCATAATTTATTTGAGCTTTATGGTCATCCAAGAAATTGTTACCTATTATTCCATCGGTACTGATGGGAAAGTTTTTATCTACTACATGGAAAGGGTAAGAAATGGTAACGTTTTTAGGAAGATTAATAAGAAGTTGTATAACTCCTTTGGTACGGATAACAGAATCAGTTATACCAGATAGGGAATGAATTATATTAGAGTCGATGGGTAGTTCTGGTTTTATTTTATCTATTTTAATCAGACAAATTTCACTACCGCCATCGATTAGAAATTTAGAAGGTTTAGGATTTAGCAAGATTTCAGAAGAAAGTTTAATTCAATCTGCTCTACTTATATTATTTTTTAAATTTATGTGTAGGATGTGGCGAGACGAGATTAAGTTTGGGTCCGAAGCCTGCCACTGGTTACGGCCTCTAAACGGTTTTCCGAATGTTTATTTACAGTCGAAGGGGAATAAGTATTGTTTTTTTATTATTATTATACTCCCTTTTTCGACATTCATTTATATGATGCCCAAGGTTCTTACAGTAACTACAAGTAATAGTTACTTTCTTAACTTCACTTTTGAAAGAAGGAAGCTGTTCCTTATTTTTCCTTAAGTAGCATTGTTCTATGTTATGTCCCGACTTTTGGCAGTAATAACATGAAATTGAATTTCTGGATTTGCTTTGTGATGAGCTAGTAGAAAAATGTGTAGGATGTGACGAACTAGTTTTCTCTTCTAGGACGGCTGCTTCAATGGCATCCGTCAATGTATTAAATCTTGATGCTTTTATAATTAGACCTACTCGATAATTAAGCCCTATTTCGAACGCTTTCAACGCAGTCTTACGATTAAGACTTGTGATTGTGTCAGCTTTATCTGAGCCTTCACTTGCAATGCAAGCATCATTCAGATGGGATAAAGTTTTTTTTTTCTAATCTGTTTGAAAACTGACGAACAGATTCGTTCGTTCACTGTTTCATTTGGATGAGATCCACCTGTAATTGAGATAGAGATTTAAACTCTAGGAATTGCTGGAGTAGCTTTTCTTTAAGGGGCTTCCAATCTTCGAAGTCAGTGTACTTAACTTCATTATATGCGCTTCCAGACAGGGTAGATCTGAAGAAGAGGTCTCTTCTGCGATTAAGTCGCAGGCATTTATGAATTTATGTAGGATCGATCTGTCCCCGTCAAACTCCGGGATGAGCTTGAACGCAAAAGACCTATCTAACTTAGGAGCCATATTCAGTAATTTATTGGGAGTAGAATGAGAGGAAGGAGAAGTATTGTAAGGGGTGTCGGATTCTGTATCACTATCTGTTTCGGACGAGTTTAATGTTGATTCGGATTCGTCGGTTTTATTTATTTCACCTTGAGACATGTATACAATAATTACTTACATATATGTATATATATAAAAAAAAATCTTAGGGCTACGCAAGAATTAAATTAATGATAAGAAAATAGTAAAGAAAAATAATTAAAAGATAGTTTACTAGTAAAAAAAATTGTATTTGAAAATTCTGCTTTGTAAAATGATGATAATAGGTTATTGGTGGATGCAGCGGGTTAAAGATGGATGCGGAGGGTTACAGATGAATGTGTAGTCCTTAGTTCTCTCAGATTTTGTTTTTCACTGATTGTTGTTTTGTTATGGGTTTTTTTTATCACTGATTGTAGTTTTCTTTTTTTTTTTCACTTGGTTTTGAGTTTCTTTTGTTTGATTTGTTGTGTTTTTTTTTTTTCTTTTTAACACTTTGCACTTGTCACTTTTCAGCCAAACCCCACACCTGACACCAATTTATGTTGTGCTCTTTATTTTGATTGAGAAGCACGATTCTCAAACGGGTTTTATCCTGTTTTTCGTGGTATTGTTTTGCTTGTGTTAATAAAAGAAAAATGTTCCACATTTAAAACACAGAAGAATTTTTAGTTTTATTTTCTTACTCACTATTTCTTATTCTATACATTGGTTTCTTTTCAATATATTTAAGATTTATGTTATTTCATATTCTCTACATTGGTTTCTTTTCAATATATTTAAAATTTACGTTATTTATTTATTTATTACAAGATTTAGAAATTAATTTAAAAAGGTTAAGATTCAGAGCAATAAGAAGAAATTCGTCCGACCGATCCGATATCACGAAACAGAGTGTCCCCTCGATAGCTCGTCACCCGACACGACGAAAAGGAAAAGATGCAACATCAGCACAAGTGTGCCTGTGGGATCAATGCACGTTTAATAGGTTTAAATATTGTGTACTGGAAATGGAGTGCATTGATTGTTGGATACAGAAAGAAATGGAAAATGATGATTTGGGAATTTTGGGTTATGTTTCAATGAGTCATATGTAGGCAATGAAATTGGAGAAGTTTAATGTATTGGGAAAGTGAATGGGTTGAAGTGGAGCGATCGTTGATCGCGTGGTTGACGACTTTGGAGTTGAATGGAATTTGTAAGTAATTAAAAGGAAATGATGATATGGGAATTTTAAATGGGTCGGATATTGGGCAATCAAAAGAAATGATGACCATGGGAATTTAAAGTGGCAATGGGTTGAATTGTAATGGGATAAGAAAGGATGATAAGGGAATGTTGTGAAGTACGCACTTTACAACAATTGTAAATGAAGAATACAAAGGAACATTGCCAGCAATAGAATATTACCGTGCTAATTCTATGAGGTCGGGAGAGCGTAATACTTTCTTAAATGGCATTCAGAACATCAAAATGATTCTTTTGAAATGAAGCACGAACTTGTAGAATACTGTAAGAGTGATGTCAAAATTTTGACGGGGGCTTGCTTGCAATTTAGAAAATTATTTCTTACGCAATGTAACGTTGCACCATTTTTAGAATCGGTAACGATTGCTCCAGGCTTGCAATCTTTTATATAGACGTAACTTTCTTAAGCCAAACACCATCGGGTAAATACCTAAAAAAGGATACAGATGCATTGACAACCAGTTAACAGAAGCTATCAAGTGGATGATTTGGGAAGAACAGCAAAGGAACATAACTATCCAACATTCGTATAGAGGCAAAGTGGTAGTTATACACGGTGTAAAAGTTGATGGTTATTGTGAAAAAAACTAAACAGATTTTTGAATTCCATGGGTGCTATTACCATGGTCACCCTATCTGTTTGAAGCACAAGCGCGATGAACCTCTACACGAAAACGAAAATGATACATTAAATTAGAGGTATGAAAGATCCATTGCTAAAACTGAAAGATTGAGAAATTTCAACTACGAGGTAATTGAAATGTAGTCTTCTGTTTTTCAAGTCTGAAATCAATTGATAGAGATCAATTAAATTTTTTAAACATGCATCCACTGATTCAAAGTTCCCCCCTAAACCCCCGCGATGCTTTTTATGGCGGACGAACCGGAAACACTGTCAGTTTCTACAAATGTGCAAAAGGTGAAGAAATCAAATACATAGATGTATGTTCTCTATACCCTTGGGTTTGTAAGAACGGAAAATTTCCCATTGGCCACCCTAAAATCCACACTACTGGCGATGCAATATGTGAAACAACGAAATTGGAGGGAGTAAACCCCCGCGATGCTTTTTATGGCGGACGAACCGGAAACACTGTCAGTTTCTACAAATGTGCAAAAGGTGAAGAAATCAAATACATAGATGTATGTTCTCTATACCCTTGGGTTTGTAAGAACGGAAAATTTCCCATTGGCCACCCTAAAATCCACACTACTGGCGATGCAATATGTGTAACAACGAAATTGGAGGGAGTAAATGGACTAATTAAGTGCAAAATTTTACCTCCAGAAAACCTGTTGCATCCGGTATTACCAATGAAACAAAATGACATAATTGATGAGGTCATAAAAGCCGTTGAAAAAGGCTACATTATACTTTCCATTTTTGAAATTTGGGAATATAATGTAGTCCAATATAACCCAGGTAGAAATTCTGATGAGGGCCTGTTTACATCTATGATGAACAAGTTTTTAAAAATCAAGCAAGAAGCATCTGGATGGCCAGCTGAATGTTCATCTCAGCAAGAAAAAGAAAAATATATTTCTGATTTTCTTGAAAAAGAAAATATTCAGTTGGAATTTACAGAAATATGTGTCAATCCAGGAAAGAGGTCACTTGCAAAGCTGATCTTGAATTCGTTTTGGGGGAAATTTGGACAACGTGAAAATCAACTTCAAACTATCGTTCTGAATAACCCTTCAACTTTATTTCATCTGCTTACGCTTCCGTCAATTGAAGTACAACACATTCTTCCTGTAAATGAAGAAAACGTTGTCGTTAACTTCGAGATGAAAGAAGAAGCAATCGAATCTTTATCGACAGCAAACGTTTGTGTTGCTGCTTACACGACTGCTTTAGCTCGGCTTAAACTGTATAGCTACCTGGAGAGGTTAGAGGAAAGAGTTCTATATTACGATACTGATTCGGTAATATATGTAAGTCGTCAGGGGGAATTTGAACCTCCTACTGGACAATTTATCGGTGATATGACTGACGAATTAGAACTGTATGGAATCGGAAGTTATATAACAGAATTCAGCGGAGGTCCTACAAATTATGCATTTAAAGTGTTCAGTACAAAAGACAAGATGGAACACACTGTCTCCAAAGTGAAAGGGATTTTTCTCAATCATGAATCATCGCAAAAAATCAACTTTGATTCCATTAAAGACACTGTTTTAAATTCATGTTCTTCCTCAGATAGTGAAAACATTATTATTAAATCTAATAATATTCGTCGGACAAGTACTTACCATCCCAGAAGTTAAAACCTACAAAGCCAAATCGGAAAAACGTCGTTTTCTTGAAGACCATAGCTCTTTACCATATGGATTTAAAAGACAATGTTGTCACTCAAACAATTCTGTTCAAAATTATGAAATAAAAAAAAATTAATGAAACTTGTTGTTGTAGTTTTTTATTTGAAAAGAAATTTCATTACATTGTTTAGTTTACTTCTGAACTTGCTTAGAAAACTTGTTGGGGTCTTTTAAATCTTTTTGTTCAGCTTCATCCATAATAGATAGATACATTTGATTGAGGTAGAATGGTACTTTCATAAATCAGCTTGGATTTAATAATCCGGTTTTATTTGATTCGTCTTGACGAGGACAACCAATTACCATGATTGTTTTCTTTTTTATTTTTTAGCTTTTTCCAAACTTTAAACAATTCTTGTGACTCCTTGATCAAGCGGATTATATTCAATTATACGATCATGTAGCATAAGACAGTCAGCTGAAGTGTTAACAGGAATATTTTGTGATGTTTTCATCTCCAAACGTATATCGATGGGGCCTGTTTTCATAGATTCGTTTTGATGTCTGCAGTCTATAACAAAAATTGGAGCGCGTGACTTAAATAGATCCCAAGAAAGCAGAGGCTTAGTGATGGTTTTATTGTAGTAAGTTTTTTGAAAATCAGTGTACATTTTGTAAAACAGACTTTATCTACTTTTATCAAAAGAAACATTGAGATCTTCATGTGGATGAACATCAGAGTTAAGATATACTTTTAAGTCTGTTAGATTACAATGATCAAACGTTGTAGGATCAGCAGATAGTTTTTTTATTTTTCTCAGTTTTCAGAGCAAAGACAATATATCTAGGTTTTTCAATTTGTGTTGTTGTCTTTACATTCCATATGTGATGGTCAGAGGTTGGCAGCATAGGGTATTCATAAAGATCCCAGTTTCGGAAAGCAATTTTCATAGAACTATTTTTATTTATAGATTTGTATAAATTCAATTTCATAGAGTCTGACAAAGTCACGTGTCGACCTTTCCATTGTACCTTATGAAGTTTTACTTGTACATTTTCATCTGTTTGTGAGATTAAAGCGTTTTCATCCGTTCTGGCTCGAGTTAGAATAGGATCATGTCGAGCGTTCGGAATAATTTTCTTATAATCTTCAGCGAGCCCCAAAAGTTTATTTAATGGTATACAGTAATTAAAATAATACGGTTTTGAAATATTAATAGGAGAATCAGGAGACCAAGATGAATTTAAAAGCATGTCACTTTCATTTTTAGTTAAAGATAAATAGTTTTTGAGCGTTGAAGTGATTCCAACATTTCGATTGTAGTCAATTTCCTTGCCATTGAGTTCATAGCGAATTTCATCAAAAAGAAAAGACATTGCATTGTTTGCTAGTTTTGTGGTGGCTATTTCTTTTACGGGGTCTTTTCCATCTGTCCTCGATAATGAGCCTTCAACATATAAAAAACTTTCTGAAGGAAGGACATTAAGATTTTGATGTTGTATACAAATCTGTATGATGTCATTTCTCTTGAAATTGTTTTGATATGGTGAATAAGTATGATATTCATATTTAGAAATGCTTTCATTGATTTCAGGTTCTTGAAAAATGTTTAACATATTTATGGTTTTAATGTTTTAGGATGTATCCTAATGATAATAAATAATCCTGATTATGTTTTGTAAGACGATGACGACGACGTGTTACCACAGCTGAGTTTGAAGATTGATTGAACAAACTAGTATTTTCAACAATGTTTTTATAAGAAGTTGAGTCAGCTATATTTCCATACACAATCATAATTCTGGTTGTAAATGTAATCGAACAGTTATTGTTTCTCTTCTAAAATTAATGTCTTTACCGTCTTGATCAACAAACTCTAAGCACAATGATGTTACTCGTTTGACGTTCACAGGTAAATAAATAACATTCCTTGGAACTTCTATGATTTTATAGCCAGGACTTACTTTAACGGCAAATTCATGTAAGATATGTGCGGATTGATTATTTACATACGCTCCATCTATATTTACATTCAACGCGAATGGCATTAACTCTATTTATATCAACGGAAAGATTCGTTTCATGTAATAAGTTTGACTTCAACAATTTCTTGCTAAACCCTAAAAGAGACCCAATAGAATTTAGTTTAGAGAAGTCAATGTCTTCCGAGCTGTAAATTTCACATTTAACAGTATTGCTATTTGCCTTGATTTTAATTTCACTTTTTCTTAATGCTCTTTTCTTTTTTTTTGTTAATTTCAACAAGTTTTTTTTTGTATTAAATTATTTATATGTTCTATCTCATATGAGCCTATAGGAAAAGAAATAACGCTATCACCTATATGCAACAAGTTATTAGACTCATCCACATTTGGTATAGAGTTATATGTTTGGAAATCTATGAGTCCACATACATAATTAGATTTCAATACAATTGGTGGGAAATACTCAGCATTAAGAATGGATTCATTTCCACTTAAAGTTAGTGTTAACGACATGCCGATTAAAAGACGAATGACATAATTAAGCTTTTTCTACATCATTTTATTCATTTCTAATTTCAGTTTTGAAAACATTTTACATTATTCTAATAAAAATCTTAAGCATAAATGTCCACATATAAATGTATCAAAGTCTTGTTCTTGAATATAATTATAATTAATTTTATTACCAAGATAGCTTATTACTTCAGTTGGAGGTCTTAAATTTCCAAAACTATCAAAATATTTTACTATATTATTTTTTTTATTTCTTATATATGCCACCCAATGAGTGCCAGCGCCAGCTTCACGATCCAAATTTATAACACCACATTCCCTACCCAATGGTGCTTTTGGCAATGACTCTCTCATAAAAACTCCTCTAAAATATTGTAAGTGTTTCTTCGCTTATGGCCTTCTTGAATAAATTTTTCTTGCAAACCTTTTTCGTTTTTGTTTTATAAGTTCTCTTAGATTTGTTTTCAGTTCTTTTACTTCCCATTTCGTTTTTGCTTTCATCATGTTGGTGACTAAGAGTCCACTTAGTTTTTCGGAGGTTGATGAATCGCTTGCTTTTAATCTTTTCCACGCCTGCTCGGTAAGAACTTTATCCGCAGCGTGTCGATCTGTGAGAGAGCTACTTTTAGAATATGCAATATCGTGAAGGCGACAAGCCTCATCCAGTTGATTGATTCCTTTATCGCCCCTTCTTAAACGTTCTTCCAATTTCGTTCCGGGGCCACAGTAATTATAGGAGGGAATATGTAGTTCAAACGGCAGTTTCTCGATAACTTTATTCAAAAGCCCTTCTCCTTCAGTTGATTTTCTTTTTTATGACACTGATTTTGGGGATTGTGTTCAATCATATTATGATAAACGAACCTTCCTAGTTGAGGTTTAAAACATGTATGAAAGCAAGTATATAAAACGAATTGTTTTATTAAGAAAGCTGTTAGTCATCAATATGCGTTTTGTAGAGCAGTCCGAAGTCATTAAAGTACAAAATTTTGATTCAAATGTCAAAATAAAAAAAACATGGCTCATTATTCCCGAACAGTATTCGGGGAATTATAGTTGGACCTTCAAACTGTGGGAAAACAAATGTAATGCTAAGCATTCTTCTAGACCCCAACGGTTTAAAGTTCGAAAATATTTATATTTACTCTAAATCACTACATCAACCGAAATATCTATATCTGAAGAACCTAATTACATCTATAAAAGGAATGGAATATAATGAATTTTCAAATAATTGTGAGATAATGCCCCCATCAGACGCTAAAAATAATTCTATATTTATATTTGATGATGTCGCATGTCAGAAACAAAATAACATAAGAGATTATTTTTGCATGGGTCGTCATAATGGAGTTGTCAGTTTTTATTTATGCCAGTCCTATACCCATATACCAAAACATTTAATTAGAGACAATGCTAATTTTATTATTCTTTTCAAACAAGATGAATTGAATTTAAAGCATGTTTACAAAGATCAAATAAACTCTGATATGACATTCAATCAATTTAAAGAATTGTGTTCACACTGTTGGTCTGATAATTTTGGATTTCTGGTTATAGACAAGGAAAGCAGTATTGAAAAAGGTCGATACAAGAACAGTTTTCACAAAATTGCAATACTATAAATATAAATTTATCACTTAAAAGCAACACATTACATCGTCAACGCTGTTTGGGAAAACTTGTCTTCAGTATACATACTATTTTATATTATAGAAATGGAGGAGAGTGTGCTAAATGATCTAATAAAAACAAAAAATGTGTTAAAAAATAAATATTTTCAACTTAGAACTGGTAAAATGATGAGAGAAACTGAGTTGGAAGACACTTTCAAATCCATTGTTGAACCACTGAAAAAATTGGTCGGAAATATTAAAAAAGAAGAATCACAACAAGAGGATGATGTTAAAACACCTAAACGACGTCGCAAGCTGCATTTCAAATCTTTTAATGAAAAGGCTGAGGAAAAAGATCTTGAACGAATAGACTCACCATCACTAGAATTGGATAGTTCAGATAATACTTTTTTCTATAATACACCTAAGAGTTTTGATACCCCTAATAAATCATCTTCGGTAATAAAAAAACTTTTGTCAGAATCAAATCGTGATACAATTTATGGCCCGTATTTCGATGCTAATACACAATCTGTAAAAATGGGGAAATGTAGCTTTGCGATGAATGATCATGAGATTTTCATAGACGATGAAATTTTTGCTCGAACTCCTGGTCTTATTGAACTGATGCTAAAGAAAAATCCTCCTAAACAAATATACAATTGTCCAAACCTAGAACAATATGGGAAAATCTTACAAGAAACTAATGCGCATATGCGTAGTCATGATAGTGCTTCTCGAATAAATAGAAATAGAAGTGCTAAATATAACCATCTGATTAAAGAACTTGTTGCTGGACTTAGAAACGAAAAAAAAGGAGGATCTTATACTCATAATATTAGTGAAATGAAATATACAAACAAAGATATCGAATATGTATACTGGAACGATCCTAATGAACTTGTTAATAGGCTAAGACTTTTGATAGCATCCAAAAATGCTGGTAATAATAACCATCAGAATGAAATAAATTCTGTAATTGAAGAGCTAAAAGAATCAAATATTATATATTAGCTTGTTTCAATCTATTAGCTTTGCATATAAACAATGAATGTCGACAAGTTCGGTAGGAACTCCAAACCTCTTCCAAAAAATAAAGGTCTTGTAGGACCTCCAGGAATAGGTTTTAAACTTCTATCGTCTGGTGATTTTGATATTGAAAGTAGATATTTAAACTATGTTGGAAGTAATCCTGAATACCCCCACCAAGCCGTGTGCAAAGGATATGTTGATGATCAAATAAGTCTTAAAGAATCAAGCATTATAAACCACGTAAATTCTTCTTTAATGGAAGTTTTATCCACTTTTAATAAGGAAATCCATATGCTAAAAATCCACATAGACTCTACGATAAAGGAAACAATAAAAAGTATGGAACAAGAAAACGAAGCATCACAATTAACGATTCAATATAGCTTTTAACGGCCTTTAGTCCATAAAAATTGGCGTTTCGTCCCGGCGTTCTCACTTGGACTCTTCAGTTGACAGTGAGGGCCTTGTCAAGACGCAATTTTTATTAAGTTCAGTCCAGCTTACATCAATTTTACAGCGAAAATCGAATGTGAACTATATCCAACCCAATTAGAATTTCTAATCAAGAATTGTTGGAAATTTTGTTACCCGTGGCCTGGCATTGTTAACATATAAGTGTTTTTTATAATACAAATTCTATATACTACTGAAATGCATCAGCCAAGTAGAAGACTTAGCATTATTTAATTGGACTTGTTGAATTATTGATTCAATATAGCTTTTAACGGCCTTTAGTCCATAAAAATTGGCGTTTCGTCCCGGCGTTCTCACTTGGACTCTTCAGTTGACAGTGAGGGCCTTGTCAAGACGCAATTTTTATTAAGTTCAGTCCAGCTTACATCAATTTTACAGCGAAAATCGAATGTGAACTATATCCAACCCAATTAGAATTTCTAATCAAGAATTGTTGGAAATTTTGTTACCCGTGGCCTGGCATTGTTAACATATGAGTGTTTTTTATAATACAAATTCTATATACTACTGAAATACATCAGCCAAGTAGAAGACTTAGCATTATTTAATTGGACTTGTTGAATTATTGATTCAATATAGCTTTTAACGGCCTTTAGTCCATAAAAATTGGCGTTTCGTCCCGGCGTTCTCACTTGGACTCTTCAGTTGACAGTGAGGGCCTTGTCAAGACGCAATTTTTATTAAGTTCAGTCCAGCTTACATCAATTTTACAGCGAAAATCGAATGTGAACTATATCCAACCCAATTAGAATTTCTAATCAAGAATTGTTGGAAATTTTGTTACCCGTGGCCTGGCATTGTTAACATATGAGTGTTTTTTATAATACAAATTCTATATACTACTGAAATACATCAGCCAAGTAGAAGACTTAGCATTATTTAATTGGACTTGTTGAATTATTGATTCAATATAGCTTTTAACGGCCTTTAGTCCATAAAAATTGGCGTTTCGTCCCGGCGTTCTCACTTGGACTCTTCAGTTGACAGTGAGGGCCTTGTCAAGACGCAATTTTTATTAAGTTCAGTCCAGCTTACATCAATTTTACAGCGAAAATCGAATGTGAACTATATCCAACCCAATTAGAATTTCTAATCAAGAATTGTTGGAAATTTTGTTACCCGTGGCCTGGCATTGTTAACATATGAGTGTTTTTTATAATACAAATTCTATATACTACTGAAATACATCAGGCAAGTAGAAGACTTAGCATTATTTAATTGGACTTGTTGAATTATTGATTCAATATAGCTTCTTGATGTATTTCAGTAGTATATAGAATTTGTATTATAAAAAACACTCATATGTTAACAATGCCAGGCCACGGGTAACAAAATTTCCAACAATTCTTGATTAAAAATTCTAATTGGGTTGGATATAGTTCACATTCGATTTTCGCTGTAAAATTGTTGTAAGCTGGACTGAACTTAATAAAAATTGCGTCTTGACAAGGCCCTCACTGTCAACTGAAGAGTCCAAGTGAGAACGCCGGGACGAAACGCCAATTTTTATGGACTAAAGGCCGTTAAAAGCTATATTGAATCAATAATTCAACAAGTCCAATTAAATAATGCTAAGTCTTCTACTTGGCTGATGTATTTCAGTAGTATATAGAATTTGTGTTATAAAAAACACTCATATGTTAACAATGCCAGGCCACGGGTAACAAAATTTCCAACAATTCTTGATTAGAAATTCTAATTGGGTTGGATATAGTTCACATTCGATTTTCGCTGTAAAATTGATGTAAGCTGGACTGAACTTAATAAAAATTGCGTCTTGACAAGGCCCTCACTGTCAACTGAAGAGTCCAAGTGAGAACGCCGGGACGAAACGCCAATTTTTATGGACTAAAGGCCGTTAAAAGCTATATTGAATCAATAATTCAACAAGTCCAATTAAATAATGCTAAGTCTTCTACTTGGCTGATGTATTTCAGTAGTATATAGAATTTGTATTATAAAAAACACTCACATCACAATTAACTTCACAAAAACTTAAAGACTCCATAGAAGAAAAGTATGTTGACGATAAAATAAAAAATAAAGTTGAACATTTAATGAAGACGATGTTTCCTAATGTACCCTTAACACCCATAGATTAAAATAAGTAAATAAAAAAAAAAAATTGTTATATTTGTATTAATTTTATGTAGGTATCTGTATTTTCATAAAATAAAATAAAATTTGTTAGTTAGCATTCAACACTTGAACAACAAGGAACTTTCAAAATGGACACTGATAAAATAATAAAAGATGTTTTTGATTTTTTTAAACACAAATGGCGAATCAATATTGGATGAACACTATGGAGAATTTACTAACTGTATTTCAATGGTTAGTAAATTTAAAAATACTACATACATGGAATCATCGCATGGACATCACTACTCTAATTGTTGCTGGTCATCCAACCAATGTAAACTAGGCCTTGATACTTGTACCTGTGACGTTATAGAAAAACTTTTAGATAGAATTAAGAAACTGATGTTATTATATAAGAGATTGCAATAAGAAATCAAAAAACATATAAATCTTCTTTTTATATTAAGCTGAATTCACTCTTTATAAATATGAGCAAGCGGAAGGTTGTTGAAGAGTTGCATAAGACTGCACGTAGAAATTTTAAACGTCGTCGTGTTATTATCAAGGGCTATGATGATTTATGGCAAGCTGACTTAGTTGAAATGATACCTTATAGTGGACAAAACAGAGGGTTCAATTATTTAATGCCAGTCATTGATGCCTTCTCCAAATTCGCGTGGGTTATACCCATGAAAAACAAAAAAGGTATCACTATTTCTAAAGGAATGGAGGAAATATTTATCCATTCTTCTAGGATTCCTAAAAATTTACAAACGGATGATGGAAAAGAATTTTTGAATACAAACTTCAAAAGCTTAATGGAAAAATATAAAATTAACCATTACTCCACATTTAGTTCATTAAAGGCTTCAATTGTTGAGAGATTTATTAGAACTTTCAAAGATAAAACGTGGAAAGAATTTAGTTTCAACGGCAGTTATAAGTGGATAAATATTTACAAAAAAATACTTCATGAATACAATCACTCTATTCATCGAACCATTAAATGTAAACCTGCAGATGTTACCAAACTAAATTCAAAGTCACTATGACCAAATTTCAAAATCAAGAAAGAAAAACAAAGCAAACGAAAATTTGAAGTTGGAGACAAAGTAAGAATCAGCAAGTACAAACATGTATTTGAAAAAGGCTATACACCCAATTGGACTACTGAGGTTTTTAAAATAAGAAAAGTCCAATTAACGAAACCAGTCACATATCTTCTTGAAGACTACCAAGGAACACCAGTTCAAGGTGGTTTTTACGATGCAGAACTGATGAAAACTAGATGCGCAGATATATTCCTAGTTGAAAAAGTTCTACAAGCGAGGGGAAATAAAGATTTTGTGAAATGGTTGGGATTCTCCCCAGAACATAACTCATGGATCAATAAAAACGAAATTATGCAAAATAGAATGATTATAATAAAAATAAATCTAATTTTAAAACACCAAAATTTGTAATTTTATTTATATAGTATGTTCATATTTTTCTAAGCATGTATTTCTATACATTAGCTTACTTACTTTTGATGGCGCTCACAGCCCAGGATGGGCTTCGGCCTCAACTAACAAGCCCCTCCAGCCAGCTCTGTCCCTAGCTAGCCGCTTCCAGTTGCACACACCGAGTGCTTCGATGTCGTCATTCACTTGATTGCGCCACCTGTTACGGGTTCTTCCTCTGCTGCGTACCCCATCGGGGTTTGATTCGAAACCTCGTCGGGCAGATGCGTTGCTGTCCATACGCTCCACGCGCCCCAGCCATCTCAGCCGCTGTATTTTCAACTTTTTGGCTAGGTCAACTTCGCTGTATAGCCCGTATAGCTCGTCGTTGAATCTTCTCCTCCATACTCCTTCGATACACACCGGACCGAAAATCACACGAAGAATCTTCCTCTCAAAGCACCCTAGCAGATTTTTATCCGAATCTTTCAGTGTCCATGCTTCTGACCCATAAAAAAGGACCGGGATGATAAGGGTTTTTGTATAAAGTCTCCTTGGTTCTCTGAGAGAGGGCCTTACTACTTAAATGCCTTCTTAGACCGAAGAAACAGCGGTTGGCAAGAGTAATTCTTCGCTTGATCTTTGCACTGATGTCATTCTGCCATGTAATAGTGGAGCCCAGGTAGACAAAGTCCTTGACAACTTCGAAGTTATATCTGTCCATCGTGATATTTTGCCCGAGTCGACGATGTTGAGATTCCTCTCTCGATGACAGCATATACTTCGTCTTGTCCTCATTAACCGCCAATCCCATTCTAGCCGCCTCCGATTCAATGCTCGCAAATGCCCCTGCCACAGCTCTCTTCGTTCTGCCGACAATGTCTATGTCATCCGCATATGCAAGCAATTGAACGGAGTTTTGATAAATTGTACCGCTGGTGTTGACATGTGCGTTGCGTACAATGGCTTTAAGAACGATGTCGAATAGGTTGCATGATAACGCGTCGCCTTGCCTCAATCCTTTCTCAACATCAAAGGAATCGGTGGTGTTCTTACCAATTTTGACGGAGCAGCGAGATTTCTCCATCGTCATCCTGCACAAGCGGACGAGTTTGGCAGGGATGCCGAGACTCGACATGGCTCTGTATAATTCGTCCCTTTTCACGCTATCATACGCGACTTTAAAATCGATAAAAAGGTGGTGTGTATCGATCTGGAATTCCCGGGATTTTTCTAAAATTTATCGGAGTGTGAACATTTGATCGACGGTTGACTTGCCTGGCCTAAAACCGCACTGATAAGGGCCGATCAGATCGTTGACAAAAGGTTTAAGCGGTCACACAGGATGGCCGACAAGATTTTATAAGCGAAGTTTAGGAGACAAATTCCTCTGTAGTTGGTACATTTCAGAACATCTCCCTTTTTATGGATGGGGCACACTATACCGAGGTTCCATTCATCGGGCATACTTTCCTCCGACCAAAATTTTGCAGATGAGCTGGTGTATGCTCCTAGCCAATTCATCTCCCGCTGATTTAAATATTTCGGCTTGTAAGCCATCCGCACCAGCAGCCTTGTACGACTTAAGTTTGGATATCCCAGCCGCACTTCGGTTAGGTCGGGTGGACGGAACTCTTGGCCATCATCGTCCAAGTTGAATGGAGCGTTCTGCCTATAAGCGGCATCTTGGCTGTCTTCGCCATTAAGCAGTCTAGAGAAGTGTTCTTTCCAGATCCTCAGCACTGACTGTGTGTCTACTACCATATTCCCCCTCTCATCTCGGCAGGCTTCCGTTCTAGCCTTGAATCCTTGGGTGGATCGCTTCACCCTCTGATAAAATTTTCGAACATCTCCCCTACCGCTACAACCCTCAATAGACCGCCCGCTTCTCGTGCTCTCTCTTTTTCCTCCTGAGAAGTCGGCGTTCCTGTTTTCGTTTCAGCCCGTAGAGCTCCCGGGCCACTCTCTCAGCAGCTCTTGTTCGAGTCTGCAGCATTGCCTGGTAGGCCTCGTCCTTAGCTGCATGCGCTAGCCGGCACTCTTCATCGAACCAGGGGTTTCGTTGCATTCCCCTAGTGAAACCCAGCACATCAGAGGCGGCACTTCTGATGGCTTGTTGACAGTGTTCCCACTGGTCCTCTGCACTTGATGCTGGTGGCGGACCTCCTGAGACATTAAGAGTTACGTGGTCTGCAAAAGTTCTGGCGGTCTCTTGCGATTTGAGCTTCTCGACATCGAATCTTTTCACAGCATCTGCTCTGCGTTGTGGCGTCATGGATATCCGCATACGTAGTCTAGCTACCACCAGGTAGTGATCCGAGTCAATGTTGGCCCCTCGGAACGTTCGGACGTCCAAGATACTGGAAGCATGTCTCGCGTCTATCGCAACGTGGTCGATTTGGTTGACGGTTACTTGATCACGCAACCGCCAAGTTCCCTTGTGTATATTGAGGTGTGGGAAGTAGGTGCTTGTCCTTGTTTCGTTTGCTGGGGTCGTCAACTTTAAAATAATCCATATCCGAGGCTTTTTGTTGTTTCGGAACAACTTTTTTTTACGTGGTAGGGAAGTTACCCCGACGCACAACCCCCGACCCGGAGGACCAGACCCTTCGTATAACTCCAAGGGTAGGGAGCCGGATAAACCGCTCCTTATAGGCCTGAGCTACAAATATGTCGTAGTAGCCCATATAAGGTGTTCACTAAGTAGTTCAAACTAACTGGAACTGTAGACGCCACCGTTGATTCCATCTAGAGAATTCGTCCGCTGCCGCCTCAATGAAAGGAGAAGTGCCTTAGTGTGATTCCTGCTCCCCCCCTCTCTCGTTGGCTGTCCCCAACAGCTTTCCACGGGGATTTAAACCCCGTCTCCAGCTGAGGTACAAGACACCCGATGTTCACCACTAGGAGGTGAGAGTAGGAGTTGGTAGACGGAGGTGGGTTTTGAGAAAAACCTGTGGACGCTTGTGTCCTCTTGAATGCACATAACTACCCTTTTTAACATACATTAGTATTACATGTTATTTCATTTTCATAAACTTAAGCTCATAAGTTGCTCCAAGTTGTTTAGTTGTTTCGAAGGCATATCCTCCTCCACCAATTGCTGCTATGCTGCTTGCTAAAAGATCTGAATATCTGGTCGGTAAGAAAACCTGTAAATAATTTAATTTATAATAAATAATACAAAAAAAATAAACAAATAAAAAAACTTACCTTATATTCTCCAAGATCTGCTACAATCCGATCGCCCCACCGTGTTTTTACTTTTTGTAGTAAATAAATATTATATCTAAAATTCATTTGTAAATCAGACAGTTTTTTCGTTGGCTTGAAACCGACGTTTTCGTTTATTGAGTTTGCCTCTCTTACAGCAAAAGCATCCAGGGTAAAGATAGAATATTCAGCTTCCTCGAAGTACATAATGACGTTGATAATGAAGAATAATGTTTTCTCTTGATAACTTCTTGAAACCAACTGTGCTCATCATAATCACATATCTTCCTTTTTATAGAAGCCTCCCTTCTCTCAAGCTTTGTATGCTGATTTCTGAATAAAACATCATTTCCAATTTGGGTTAAAAAACCTGATTTATATTTTGGATTAGAACGTTAACGTAATTTACGTTTTGGGTTGAGAACGTAAACGTAATTTACGTTTTGGGCTAAGAACGTAATTTACGTTTTGGGTTAAGAACGTTATTTACGTTTTGGTTTAAGAACGTTCAAAAGAAATTGTTTTAATTTTTCAAAGAAATTTCCTTCTACACATTTGTAAGTTTTTTTTTATATTCTGCTTGCCAAAGCAATGCTTCCCAAAGCAATGAACAATACTCACAAGGGACAAACCTATTAGAAATAAAAAAAATTACCACTAAAGTCCATCACTATGGTTCACTTCAATTATTAAAAAAAAAAATTAAGAAATGTCCGCTACAGTGTAATAAAATGCAGCAGTTCCTTTATCAGATTTGTGCAACGAACATAATACACTTAGCGATACTCACAAGGCACAAACCCTATAAAACAAAACAAAATTAATTACAAAACTCCATCACCATAAATAGCCGTTTCATTGTTTAAAAATCCAACACTTCATTATCAGACTTGGATTTATGTACCTACACATTTGTATCTTTTTCTATTCCAGCCCCACAAAGCAGTGCAATCAATACACATAATGATACTCACTAGGCACAAACAATATAAAACAAATAAATAAAAAAACACCACCAAAATCCACAACCACATTCACTTTCAAAAAATAAAAAATAAAATGCAAGAGTTACTCTTATCAGATTTAAATTCAAATTCCTCTTTTGGAAAATCTTTTATTTCTGTTTTCCTCATATTCATGATAAAGGGTTACACACCTTTTTTACATCAAAGATCACCCCGAAAAAAAGGATCACCAGCTCAGCTCATCAGTGTAATAAAATTAATTCACACCGTCTTCCATCAAAGGTCACCCCGAGTAAAAGTCAGTGTAATAAAAGTCATTAATAAAACCCACCTCCATAAATATCTCATTCATTGTTTACAAACCCAACTGCTAAACTCAATAAGAATTTACTCATTTGCATAATTTGGTTCCCAGTCCAAACCGTCCCATATCCTACTAATTTCTTTCCATTTATAACTCGCGCTCGCCGATTTAATAACTATTTTTGTTTGTCATGGTTGTGCACATACGAAATGAGACAAAACTTTGTGCATCGTATACATCGCACTCTTCCTTTCCTTTTACGATAGAAGAACATTATTTTTTTTTAGGAGAAACAAAAGTCCTTTTTCTGAGGGGAGAGTTTTTGGTAAATAAAGAAACACACATTTATAGAATGCGTTTTATACTAAAGACACACATGGGATTTACATACTATAGTTCAGATACTATGGTATTGACGATGATGGTTTACACACATCCCTGTATGGTTTCAATAGACAAATCTATTTTTTTAATATTTGTCAATTTGTATGCTGTCAATAATTAATTAAAAGTAAAAAAAAAATAATGAAATGGAATTGTTAGGAATTATTTCAAATAATATGAAAATTGTCTCTTTAAACAGGAAAAGAAAAATGTATCTCCGATTGGCCCTGATAGCCAAATATAAAGGCAGGAGGTACAGGTCCTTGGCGTTGTTGGAAAACAAAATTGTAAGAGCCCGGCGTTTCTGGACCTTAGTATGTACATACCTACCAGTGTTGGCATTAATTGATTAATTATTTAATCAATTAATTAATTTGATTAATTTTAATCAGATTAAATTAATCATGATTAAAATAATCATGATTGAAAAATTAATCTTAATCATGATTAATGGCGTTAATCAATAATCATTAATTGATTAACTTGATTAAAAACTATACTTGCAAAAAAAAAAATCAAACAAAAAAATCTGAATTAAAAATAAAAATATAAGTTTTTTTCAAATTTTTTTTTTTTTTTCATTTGAAGTCTGTAAAGAATGCAAATCTTAGAAAAAGTCAACGAAAATTGTGGTATTTATTTTCATTTTGGTGATGATTTCATAATGCTTAGCTTAAAGAATTTGTTGCTTTAATTACTGCGAACAAATTTGACCATAAGGTATGGGTAAACAGTTTGATGAATGAATTCGAAAATTTACAAGAATATTGTTAGCCTGTTTGTCTAAAAAATCTCATACTGTTTGCTCTTTTTTGAAACTAACTGTAAAGAGTAAAAAAATAAAAAGATTTCAAAAATGCCCTTAAATTTTATATGGTGTCATAATTTTCTGATAAATCGGTGTCCAAGACAAGAATATCTTTTTCTTCGATAATTCTATCACAGGTTGAAACTGTGTCAATTTCATTGAAATAGACCAAAAAAACATTTTCTTGCACCACCCTGATGCGAAAATATTTTTTTGTTACCTTATTCTATCATTTCGCGTCTTGGTTTAAGTCTTATAAAAACAAGCATTAAAAAATACACCAAAATCATGTGCAATATTTATATACTGACTGAATTTTTTTTCTTTTTCAATGCAAAATATAAATCCCTAAATGAGTTTTATTACTTTCTCTCCTAAAAAAATGTAAATACAAGTTTATCACTGAGCGAAACCAAACAAAATTATTTTTGAATTACATGGTTGTTAAGTGACCATAAGAAACAAAAATTTGAGCAGGTGTGTGATATTTGAAGACCTTTAAAAAGGTTGAGATTTACTTTCGATCTCTGTTTTTTTTTTGTAAGCTTTTGTATATACGATAACCAACTAAATAAAATCTGATAATAATAACTTTTTCAAAATCTAGCCCGAAAAATCAGAATTTAACACTTTTTCTTAGCTCAATCTACCATCATTTGGAAATAGTTAATACTTAATCAAGTAATCAAATTAATGATTAATGATTATGATTAATAATCATAATCATTTTAAATTTGATTATGATTAATTAATCTTAATCAAATTTTTTGATTATGATTTTTAATCATTAATTTTTAATCGTTAATCAGATTAACTTTGGGCCAACACTGATACCTACACAATCCAGTCCAAGTTGCAAGTTACATTTTCTTACAATTGCAGGTTGAAACATCACACTACTGGGAACTTGATGTTCCTTATTTTTCAGATGAAAAATTTAAAAATAAATTTAGAGAACCTTTCGATTCTTAGTTGAAAATTTAAGCAATTTAAAAAGGGAGGATACAAGTTGGCGTCTTGCTATTCCTCTTGAAAAGAGAGTCGCAGCCGTTCTATATGCATTATGTTCATCGGCGGAGTATAGAACTATTGCTAGCTTATTTTGAATATTACGAACGACATTGGGAGAAATGGTTCTAGAGGTCTGTCAAGAAATATGCGATCGCTTTCAACAACAAGCCTTTGCTGCTTATCCACCAATTCAAGAAAATATAAATGAATTGGTGGATGCAAAATTAAAAGAAAGTTAAAATAAAAACAATCTGTCAAAATTTAGCTCCAGAATAATGTGCCATGCATTTATTTCGCCCGCTAAATTTTGACAGATAGTGGATGTACAGTACGAACCTTTACAGTACAGTACGAACATTTGTTTTTTTTTTAGCTGGAGCTGCGAACCTCACGGCTAAAATGCTTGGCTAAATCTTAGCTTGGCTAAATTTTTAAGAGAATTTCGTATGGGATCAAAATTTTAGGTCGAGCTGCGTACTAGGCTTGAAACAAAACAAAGAATATCCAATTCGAGACTCGAATAAATGCCAAAATTCTATCCACGGTAGGGTTCTACTTTAGCTTCTTATCGGCTGTAGAGCTACTGCCGATGTTGTTTTTGTAATGCATGTAAAATCGGACTGTACTATGGATGGCTTTTGCAATAAAACACGCCTACTGTTTTTCTAATACATTTTTATATTGGAAAGAATGAAATAGGTATATGTTGTAGGTTGATTAAAAGCACGGTATACATCAAACGTCAACATTTGTCCTGCAAAACAATGCGCAGAACATTATTTGTGTTGGAAAAATATAGTGGAGACTTGCTTTTGTGCAGCGGATACTTTTTAATGTACCCGCTGTACAAACGCCAGAATTTTTCTCATGAGCTGCGTACTGCCCGGAAAAAATTCAAACACAAACATTTTTCCGGGGAAAATATTTGTATGGGAGACAAAATTGTTCTCGATCTGCGTACTAGACTTAAACTTAAAAGAAAGAAAAAACCGTCCTTAAACAGTGAATTTATATCATATAATAATAGACCAGACATGACAAAAAAAATTCGTAGTAACGGTTGTTCGTCAACCCAAGCGGCAACAAGCGGCCTGCAACAAATTGCAAATACGCCAGCAACAACGGTTAATGAAGCTAGCCCAGCAACAATCGACGCAGCCAAACACCTTCTTGCATTGAGTCAAGATAATGCCACAGAGAAACAGAGACAACTGGATTTTATTCCGATGAAACAAAATGAAAAATTACCATCCAGCGATGAAGAAATGAGCGAGGAAGATATACTCGAAACCGAAATCAACGAAAACAACCAGCAGCAAGCGAAATCGACAGGAGGCTGGGCCAGTCCTCCCCAAACTCCCCAAAATGCTCCAAGGTTTGTAAACAGGTACGAAATACTTAACGAATTTTCTTTGTATAAGAGAAAGTCAGAAATTAAAGAAAAAATTGATTTAGAAATTAGAAATAATGGTCCAATTGTAATAAAAGAACAAATTAAAGAAAAAATAAAATTTTGTCCTCCAATTATTTTGTTTAAAACTAATGTGGGAAAGCTTATTGTACAGCTACTCGCAAAAATTCCAAATGTACGTTTCCGGGTAGTTAACGTAAATAAAAAGAAATCCAAACTGTTCGTGGATGATCCGAAAGCTCATCCAAAAAATTCGCGAAACTAATGATATAGAGGCTCATTCTTTCACACCCGATGAGAATAAAACTATAAATCTAGTATTAAGAGGCCTCACCTCTGATTTTTCCACTGATGAAATTAAAGAATGTCTCGAGCGAATGGTTCCGGAGACCGTCGAGTCTGTAGTACGGTTCGAAACCCTAAAATCGAAAAAGTTTGTATTTCTATATGACTTGCTCCTTATTAAAATAACACCAGGAAAAAGCATTGATGAAATCATTAAAATAAAACACTTATTTTATACAAGGGTACAATGGGAAAAGCCTAGGGGTAATTTGGGACCAAGACAATGCAGACGTTGTCATGGCTTTGGGCACGTAGCAAAAAACTGTGCGAGAAGGTATAATTGCCTAAAGTGTGATGGGAAAATGACCCGGGAGAGTGTAAACTAGAAACACATAAGACATCGTCGGCTTATTGCATAAATTGCGAAGTGTTTAGTCACCCAGCAAAATGGGGTGGCTGTAAGGCCAGAGAAAAATACTTGGCAAACAGAAACAGAACAGATCAACTAAAACAACCTTCACTTACCGGCTTCATGCCCTCGACACAAGCAGAAACGCAAAATGTACACAGAAATATCTCCTATGCGGATAAAGTAGGGGGATTCGTAGCCAAACCTAACCCTAAAGCCACATGGGCCAGTACTGGCAAGCCAGTTGGCTACATAGATTAACTGTCAAGTTCGTATACGTGAATATGCTGTGACGTAGGCGGCACGCAACTTGTAAGCAAGTTGCTTTCAAGTATCTGCGGTCACGTTCAGGACAGTCTATCTAGGATTCTAAATACACAATTTTATTGAATTTGCTTTGGCATCTGACTCCGATTTTTTCTTACTTAACAAAAAATGACGTCGAATTCTGCATCAAGTCTTGCGATGGTCAACGCATAATACTCCCAATGCGATGACGGATTCATTGACAGACTTTTCTGTCGCGTCGAAGTAACATGGATTGATTCATCTAATTCAAAAATTTCGATTTTTTTTTAAATAATTTTTAAAAAAAAATTTGATTTTTTGGAGGTTTTTTAATCCATCATCATCGTAGCCATCCTTTAATGGAATTTGACAGTTCATATGTTGACAGATAGGTAAGAAACTAAATTACGTCGTATGAGGAATATTTCGTTCCAAAATGTCACCCAAAGCGCTAAAATCACCTTTTCCCGCTATCTTTCAGTTTTTCAATGCATCATCTCCGCAGCAATATTTCAATTTAATTTGACAGTCTACGGCTTGACAAATCGGTAACAGAATGTTCCAAATGTCACCCGAAATCCCCAAAAAACTCATTTTTCTCAAGCAAAAACTATACTCTCAAAAAATTAGGAGAATTTGTATAATTCATCATAATCATAGCCATCCTTCAATAATATTTGTCAGTTGCCTATTGGAAATTTTAAGATTTCTTGGTCCCTCGTCTCATTTAAAGTTGTGGTAGAAAGAATATTTAATTTTTCATTAAATTTTCAACGAAAAGCTATAGATAGCTTTATATACGAGTCTGAACGAGGCCACTGTCTTCTCTACTGGCTTCCCAACTGGCTTCGAAAATGGCAAGACAGTTGACGAGCAAGTTGCTCAGGTTTGTATGTGTTAGTAAGAAAATTTAAATGTTTTGTAACTTGTAAGCCAGTACTGGCTCGTGTGGCCTCAGGGTAAAGTAATTCCAGGTCACTCCACCTTGAATATTTGCAGAGTTGTTTAATCTGTCTCAAACTCTCTTTGGTTCTGTTATATCGGAATATCAATAAAAAAGGGTCAATAGAACAAAAAAGAGTTGCGTGTTTAAAACTTCATAATGAAGTTATCTTATCCCAGCTATGAACTAAAAAATAATTACCCTTAAGTCTCGTCCATAATCGGCCAAAGCCGAAGATTTGATCGTCAAATTATTCTAAGGAAAAACAACATAGATGTTGCTTTTCTTCAAGAAACGCACCTACATAATCGACATAAGGTATTCTTAGACAGGGCTGGGCCCAGCCAAACTTGCGCCCTATGCAAGATTTGTATAAAGCGCCCCTATTTTATATTTTCGCACAAACACTGATACACATGCATAAGCCTTTTCATTACCCAGGAGGTAGGCTTTCAATGAGTTTTTTCTATTGAGGTATCCCCGGTAGGCCTAATCCTCAGTAACAAACAAATATGTTTACATATATGATTATATGTATCAAATGTAGTAAAAGTACGTATTTACAAAAAAAAATAGTCAATTAATTAAAAACAAAATAAAATAAAAATATATATACATACATTTATATATACATATACAAAATAAAAAATATATAAACTTCATTTAAAAAACAATGAGTAAATAAATTAATTAATTTAAAAACAAAATAATATAAAAATATATACATACATATGTATATACAATATACATATACAAAATATATAGGAACTTCAGTTAATTTTTTTTAGAAAAGAAAAGTAAAACCATAAACTGAAACGCAGCGAAGAAATGAGCAGAGGGAAACCTTTAAACTTACTTTTCTGGCCTTACATTTTGCAAATTCAGAAATAAGATCATCAAATTTTAAAGAATTTTTTTGTAAAAAGTTAATTTTTGTTTGTAAATAAGTTAATTCTTTTTTTGTAAAAAAGTTAATTTTTTTTGTAAAAAAGTTATTTTTTTTTTGTTAAAAAGTTAATTTTTTTTTTGTAAAAAAATTAAGTTATTTTTGTAAAAAACAGTTTTAAAAATTTTCCGAAATGTTTGCTCTGTTTTTTATTATCGGCCTCAACAAGCTTTCGCCTTTTTCTAAATTCTACCCGCAGGCTTTTTTTATCCAAATTGGAAAAAACAATTAAAATAATCTGCACCAGACCAGACCATTATAATAAAATTTCTATATTCTCCTGTGTAAGCAGACACTTAACCCTTACACATACACAGTAACAGTGTACAATAAGAAATCCTGCACGCTCTGACCTATATGATTCCGTATAAATAAGATTTTTTTTTTAATATTTTCCCATGTTAAGTTAGAACTATAATAGAAAGAAGTCAGCTTACGCGGTCGTACGAAACTGAGCGAATACAAAGAATTGATAATTGCGATTTGGTATTTTCGTTAAGTTTTCGTTAACTTTTGCTCTGGGTGCGACAGCGCTCATCGAGCGCTCTTGCGAAAGTAAACTGACAGATAACAGAAATCAAAATAAAACAAAAAAATTGGCACGGGTTTTGTGTTGTGAATTTTTTGTGAAGCAAAGTTTAAACTGCATCAAAAAAAATATCTTTGTTCTCCTTCAAAGTTTTTGTTCAATCGAATAAGAACAATAATTAATTTGAAAATAATTACATACGTGATTCCAGTTTATTCTCGATTTTATACGAGCTGTGTGCAAAGTTTTTCTTTAAAACTTTATTAAATTTCTCAATAAAGTGAGTGCTGCAATGGCAAGAAGATCATCAGCTACTGGAGGGGATATCATTGGTATAACTTTAAACCACTTAAGCGAATTATAGGTTACATGTCAATTTGACGTTTCGGAACGCTACTTTTCGTTCTGTTTTGACATAAGTTTCCGACAGCCACAGATTGTTATAGTTCTATCTTTAGTTTCGATACTCAGTGTGCAGACGAAAAACTTGCACATCCATTGACAGTAGGTAGCACAGCAACCTACCTGTTCTCTTTTTCGGATACATTTTTTTGTTGTATTTTTCGTAGATGAGAAGTCACATACAGAGGTACGGTGCGTAATACAAAACCTCCACGTTCTAGCCCACATGATTCAGTATGAATAAGTATTTTTCATTGTCATATTCTCTGTTAATTTTGGGACTCAGTGTGCATGAAATAAATCTTGCATATATAAGGTGTGGCATGGAACTTTTTTGTGTTGAGATTTTTTTTTTTTTTTTTTTTTTGTACGAACAGGGTGAAATATTTGGAAATTAGGTAGGGGTAGGTACGATTGAACTTGTATGGGTCTAGTGGGATTTTTAATTCTACGATATCTTGACTCTTGAGTTAAATTTTCCTTGAATGCAACAATGAAAGTGATATTTTACCTTTTTGTTTTTCTTCATTTTAATTCAATAAAATGCATTTTTCTTTTTATTTCATTTTGATAATCTATATATTTCGAGGACCTATTTGCCTCATCGTCAGGATCAAAATTAATTTATAAGAAGTTATTTGATATTATCTATTTCGTTTAACATTAACTATATTTATATATATTTATAGTTAATGTTAAACTGAAACAGATAATATCAAATAACTTCTTATAAATTAATTTTGATCCTGACGATGAGGCAAATAGGTCCTCGAAATATATAGATTATCAAAATAAAATAAAAAGAAAAATGCGTTTTATTGAATTAAAATGAAGAAAAACAAAAAGTTAAAATATAACTATAATTAATTCAGCAATACAAAAATCATAATATATAAATGAAAGTGATGTTAGTTAGTGTGCAAGAAATACTAACTTAGTACCCCTTCAAGCAAAATCACGGACCCGAATTTCTCGGTTCACTTTGGAATCACTTGGGACTCCAAAAAAACTGAGTGTCTCGCACACATTAACAAATTTTCTGTGTACGCATGTACAAAGAAGAACAAGAATCGAGAGAATTTTTGTATGCACGGAGAAATAGAGAGACTTACTTTACTTTACTTTTACTTTTAATGCCGCTCACAGCCCAGGATGGGCTTGGGCCTCAACTAACAAGCCCCTCCAGCCAGCTCTGTCCCTAGCTAGCCGCTTCCAGTTGCGCACACCGAGTGCTTTGATGTCGTCATTCAATTGATTGCGCCACCTGTTACGGGTTCTTCCTCTGCTGCGTACCCCATCGGGGTTGGATTCGAAGATTCGTCGGGCAGGTGCGTTGCTGTCCATACGCTCCACGTGCCACAGCCATCTCAGCCGTTGTATTTTCAGCTTTTTGACCAGGTCAACGTCGCTGTATAGCCCGTATAGCTCGTCGTTGAATCTTCTCCTCCATACTCCTTCGATACACACCGGACCGAAAATCACACGAAGAATCTTCCTCTCAAAGCACCCTAGCAGATTTGTATCCGAATCTTTCAGTGTCCACGCTTCTGACCCATAAAGCAGGACCGGGATGATTAGGGTTTTGTATAAAGTCTCCTTGGTTCTCTGAGAGAGGGCCTTACTACTTAAATGCCTTCTTAGACCGAAGCAACAGGAGTAATTCTTCGCTTGATCTCTGCACTGATGTCATTCTGCTATGTAATAGCGGAGCCCAGGTAGACAAAGTCCTTGACAACTTCGAAGTTATATCTGTCCATCGTGATATTTTGCCCGAGTCGACGATGTTGAGATTCTTCTCTCGATGACAGCATATACTTCGTCTTGTCCTCCAATTTTGACGGAGCAGCGAGATTTCTCCATCGGCAACCTGCACAGGCGGACGACTTTGACAGGGATGCCGAGACTTGACATGGCTCTGTATAATTCGTCCCTTTTCACGCTAAATCGATAAAAAGGTGGTGTGTATCGATCTGGAATTCCCGGGATTTTTCTAAAATCTGTCGGAGTGTGAACATTTGATGGACGGTTGACTTGCCTGGCCTAAAACCGCAATGATAGGGGCCGATCAGATCGTTGACAAAAGTTTTTAAGCGGTCACACAGGATGGCCGACAAGATTTTATAAGCGAAGTTTAGGAGACTAATTCCTCTGTAGTTGGTACATTTCAGAACATCTCCTTTTTTATGGATGGGGCACACTATACCGAGGTTCCATTCATCGGGCATACTTTCTTCCGACCAAATTTTGCAGATGAGCTGGTGTATGCTCCTAGCCAATTCATCTCCCGCTGATTTAAATAGTTCGGCTTGAAAGCCATCCGCACCAGCAGCCTTGTACGTCTTAAGTTTGGATATCGCCAGCCGCACTTCGGTTAGGTCGGGTGGACGGAACTCTTGGCCATCATCGTCCAAGTTATATGGAGCGTTCTGCCTATAAGCGGCATCTTGGCTGTCTTCGCCATTAAGCAGTTTAGAGAAGTGTTCTTTCCAGATCTTCACCCAGAGCTTCACCCTCTGATAAAATTTTCGAACATCTCCCATGCCGCTACAACTCTCAATAGACTCTACCGCCCGCTTCTCGTGCTCTCTCTTTTTCCTCCTGAGAAGTCGGCGTTCCTCTTTTCGTTTCAGCCCGTAGAGCTCCCGGGCCACTCTCTCAGCAGCTCTTGTTCGAGTCTGCAGCATTGCCTGGTAGGCCTCGTCCTTAGCTGCATGCGCTAGCCGGCACTCTTCATCGAACCAGGGGTTTCGTTGTATTCGCCTAGTGAAACCCAGCACATCAGAGGCGGCACTTCTGATGGCTTGTTGACAGTGTTCCCACTGGTCCTCTGCACTTGATGCTGGTGGCGGACCTCCTGAGAGATTAAGAGTTACGTGGTCTGCAAAAGTTCTGGCGGTCTCTTGCGATTTAAGCTTCTCGACATTGAATCTTTTCACAGCATCTGCTCTGCGTTGTCGCATCATGGATATCCGCATACGTAGTCTAGAGTCAATGTTGGCCCCTCGGAACGTTCGGACGTCCAAGATACTGGAAGCATGTCTCGCGTCTATCGCAACGTGGTCGATTTAGTTGACGGTTACTTGATCACGCGACCGCCAAGTCCCCTTGTGTATATTGAGGTGTGGGAAGTAGGTGCTTGAGATGATGATAACATTTCGCCCCGCCGCAAAGTCTGCCAGCCTGTGTCCGTTCCCGGAAGTTTCGTCGTGTAGGCTGTGTCCTCCGACTATCGAACCAAATATGCCCTCCCTTCCGAATCTTGCGTTGAAGTCACCTAGAATGATCTTCACGTCGTACTTCGGGCACATATCATACGTTGTCCCCAGGAGATCGTAGAATGCTTCTTTGGTTGTGTCCTCTCTTCCTTCATGGGGGGCGTGAACACAGATCAGCGAAATGTTCTTAAATTTGCCTTTGATGCGGATTGTGACCAGGCGCTCGCTTACACTTCGGAAGCGCAAGACTTCTTGCCTAAGTCTTCCCCTTATCACAAAACCACAACCAAAGAGCCGCTGACCCTGTTCCTTCAAGCACCCGCCGTAGTAGATGTCACACGTTTTCAGTCTCCGTATGCCCTCTCCATCCCATCGCACTTCCTGGATGGCTGTTACGTCAGCCTTTAGCCTGTCCAGGTTCTCCACTAATTGTTCGGCTGCACGTGTTCTGTATAAGCACGTTCCACGTACAGATCCGAAATTCATTGTCCTTGTTTCGTTTGCTGGGGTCGTCAGCTTTAAAATCATCCATATCCGAGGCTTGTTGTTGTTTCGGAACAACTTTTTTTTACGTGGTAGGGAAGTTACCCCGACGCACAACCCCCAACTCGGAGGACCAGACCCTTCGTATAACTCCAAGGGTAGGGAGCCGGATAAACCGCTTCTTATAGGCCTGAGCTACAAATATGTCGTAGTAGCCCATATAAGGTGTTCACTAAGTAGTTTAACCTAACTGGAACTGTAGACGCCACCGTTGATTCCATCTAGAGAAGTCGTCCGCTGCCGCCTCTCTCTCGTTGGTTGTCCCCAATAGCTTTCCACGGGGATTTAAACCCCGTCTCCAGGTGAGGTTCTAGACACCCGATGTTCACCACTAGGAGGTGAGAGTAGGAGTTGGTAGACAGAGGTGGGTTTTGATAAAAACCTGTGGACGCTTGTGTCCTCTTGAATGCACATAACTACCCTTTTGAACATCATTTGAACAGAAATAGAGAGAGTATAGTCATTTTGTTTTAATTTCCACCACTTTTTTTTTAGTTCAGTTTTGTAGGTAGCGTGGCGAAGACCATTGCTTTATCTTTTTTTCTTGTGAAAACTTTAAGAAAGTTGTGAAAATATATATTGTACCTTTTATAATTGATAAATAAAAATAAAGTCTTGAAATGGACCAAATTCTGTTTGCTTTTTTGTTTTTTTTTGTATGCAATGTAGAAACTCGACTAGATGGGGATGTTTATTTTTAATACAATACATTTGGGTATGCCTCGATTCATTCATTTTTGTTGGTCCGTTTTGGATTCCATATAGGCTCCGTTTTATCGGAGTATGGTGAATTGATATACTCTCTCTGTCTCACAATACATTCACATAATGGCTCCGTGATTCTCATTTCCATACTAATTTGATCCGATTTGGAATCGTTTTGGATCCGGTTTTGGGTCCGTTTATGAACTGGTTTCGGATCCAAAACGGACTCGCTTGCTTGAAGGGACGGTTGTGATGGATGTTATTTTGGGATTATTTGAAGAACATTTGTGGTTAATATGCAAATGGCAGTACATATTTGTTTGCGCAGATCCGATTACGTTTTCTTGCCCCTTGTAATGCGCCCCAGAATGATGTGCCCTGTGCATATGCACATCTTGCACATATGGTTGGTCCGGCCCTGTTCTTTGATGGCTACAAAATTGTTAGAAATGATTTCAACCAGGTTGTCCCCGGAACCATATCACTTCTGCCTGCATTCTACCAAAAGACATAAGGCAATCAAAATCGGAGATGAATTACATGAGCACTATATTGTATTAGAAGTCCTTTATTTCAATTTCATATATAAAAATGTTTTACATTGTACTTCAAAACGTTAATTACTTATAATTGGCACAAATATATGGAGATTAAATTTAATTACAATATAATCTATGAAGGAATATCAACTGAAGAGTATAATTGTATTTAAGCCTTTTATTATTTCGGCAAGAGCTTTTCTACAATTTTTCTATAAAACGGTTTAACTTGATATTCAAAGTTGTTTCCTTTTACTTATAACCGGAAGCGCAAATTTCATAAAACAAAAAAAAACTAAAAACAAATAAATAAAAAAGTATAAGAAATATCTAAAATCTAAAGTACTTTATCTAAATTAACCATGAATATGTATATTAAAACAAAAAAAAATTATAAAAAAAACACAAACAAATAAAAAACATGAAAACAAAACAAAAATGAATTAGAACCAAAAACTGCCAAAACGAGTGTAAATAAATATATTAACACTCCTTTTCCAACTAACTGGCAGGAAATAGGAAACTATTGAAAACGTTAACTTATAAAGAAAATCGAACTGTAACATAATTATTAAAACAAAAAAAGAAAATGAACTTAAAATCTATGCAACATGACTATAACCATTATTGTAATGCAAAGTATTTTGTAACCTGCTTTACTGCCAGTAATGTCGCTCAATTTTGTTGAGTGTCAGGAGGCTCTCTGTCTTACCTTATACTACGTTTCCACCAGACACTAAGCCGAGATTAAGCAAGATTATCACAAATCTCCTTGAAATCTACAAGATTTACCATACAAATTTTACAGCCTTATTATAGCAACCTCACTGATGCCTCACAAGTCACAATAACCTCATAAAATCTTAAAAATTATGATCTGACCCTTGGCAGATCACAATTCACGCTGTTCTTGTGAGGTTTCTTATGAGAGCTTCCACAGAATACAAAATTGTAACCGCGTTATACAAAGACAAGCTCACACAAAATTGCGACCTGTGAGCCTCACAACGGCAGAAAAGGGCTGTTAATCTCCTCAAATGAAGATTTCAAATAAAACTCATTCAAATCTACTTGGAAATATTAGTTTGTCAAATCAAACTAACATTGTTTTCAGAGAATAATTGTGGAACCGACCCATTTTCGTTTATTGACAGATGGAAATGTAAACAAAACCTATCTATCTCACTTCCACTTCATATCCAAAAAATGGAACACCATTTGAATGTTTTGCGATAATCCTCATTTTGTGCTGTGGAAACACCAAACAAGTCTCATTACCGAAATCTCGGTTTAGTGATTGGTGGAAACGTAGTATTATACGTGAAACAGATTAAGCCAGCAACAGCACCAGCACCGTTAACAGCAAACAGCACGCTGGCCAGAAAATATTTTTCAAACACATAAAGGGTATTCATGCAACGTCGGAAACTTTCCGACGCCATAAAATCGTAAAGTGCATTATGATGCGGTGAACAAATTCGGCGGATTTTATTTATTTTGTTTGCGTTTGAAAAAAAATAATTAAAAATGCTCTGTGTTAGAGAAATATTTGTTGTTGTCAAATTTTGATACATAAAATGTCATAATACTTTTATAAAAAGTTTTCCACGTTTACAATACTTTCATTTACGACGTTTGAGACACAAATTCGTGTGGGAAAGTTTACGATTTATCGTAAAAGAATTTTCATACAAATTCTGACAGTTCGTTTACGACGTCGTAAACTTTCCGACGCCTGCGACGTTTACGATGGTTTTCCAACGTTGCATGAATACCCTTATTGCCAACAGCACAAGCATCAGCAACAAACATCAAAATACGGCTCAGCGATAGAACAATTTGTTTTTGCAGTCTGATGGTGCAACTGAATATCGTAGTGGGACAGCAATACACCAGGAACAGCAAATTTAGGACTTTGGCCTAACGACGCTGTTGACGTTGCTGGTGCTGCTCTAATGTGTGCTGCGCCATTAAAATACATTGGTTCTAAAATATTGGCGACTGCTGTTGCTGGTGACGGTGCTGGTGCTGGTACTGGTTTAATATGTTTCACACATTATGCGCAAAATAGATTAAGCCAGCAACAGCACCAACACCCGTCAACAGCAAACAGCACGCTGTCCAGCAAATATTTTTCAAACACATTGCCAACAGCACCAGCAGCAGCAACAAACATCAAAATACGGAGTCGTGTGTCGCTATCGCTACAATGTATTTCATATGCGTTGAACCATATCATATTTGTCTCGTGTGTTGTGTTGCAGTGTGATGAATAAAATATATGGAATGACAGCGACACAGCGACACAACGACTCCAACACACAACACAAGCACACAGATGTGGATCAGGCTTTACCGAACACACCTTATAATTCTGTCAAAGTTATATCATTTTGTTTGACACGTCTGGTTTTTATTCTTTCGCTAAACCACCATGTTCGGTGGTTTAACTAAGTAAACGTCACTTAAAAGAAATTTTGTTTTTTAAATAACATTTTGTACTTAATCCATGGAATTAGGTTAACCCTTCCCTATTCTACGTTTATAAATTTGGCTGTAACAGTTTGCTAAAATGTTCTAAATTTTAAATACTTTTTAACTAGTATCATACTAAACTAATTTCCTTCATAAAAAGGTCAGTGCGTCCAAAAAAGTGACAGCTCGTGCAGAAAATTCACAAACACCCTTGATTTTGACAATTTTAAACGTTAAAGTGTAATATGGATTTAGTACAATACTTAAAAGATAAAATAGCCATTTGGTGATTTTAACTTTAGTTAAATGTTAAGAGATAGTATGATGCTTAACTCGTTTAAAATTAGCAAAATACACTTTTAAATCTAGTATTATACTAAAAATGATTTAACATCGTACTAAATCGACTAAAATTTTGCGCCACTGGTTCTAAAATAATGGCGGCTGCTGTTGCTGGTGACGTTGCTGGAGCTGGTTTAATCTGTTTCGCGCGTTAGTTTTAAGTTATAATAGGTTAAGCCCACTGAATTCTATATATATGTTTAACAGAGATCAGTGGTTAAGCCTGATCCAGATCTGTGTCGTGTGTTGTGTTGTGGAGTCGTGTGTCGAGGTCATTCTATATATTTTATGAGCCACACTGCAACACAACACACGAGACAAATATGGTTCTACGCATATGAAAAACATTGTAGCGATAGCGACACACGACTCCACAACACAACACAAAAGGTTTTAAGCGGTCACACAGGATGGCCGACAAGATTTTATAAGCGAAGTTTGGGAGACTAATTCCTCTGTAGTTGGTACATTTCAGAACATCTCCTTTTTTATGGATGGGGCACACTATACCGAGGTTCCATTCATCGGGCATACTTTCTTCCGACCAAATTTTGCAGATGAGCTGGTGTATGCTCCTAGCCAATTCATCTCCCGCGGATTTAAATAGTTCGGCTTGTAAGCCATCCGCACCAGCAGCCTTGTACGACTTAAGTTTGGATATCGCCAGCCGCACTTCGGTTAGGTCGGGTGGACGGAACTCTTGGCCATCATCGTCCAAGTTATATGGAGCGTTCTGCCTATAAGCGGCATCTTGGCTGTCTTCGCCATTAAGCAGTCTAGAGAAGTGTTCTTTCCAGATCTTCAGCAATTCCCACTCTCATCTCGGCAGGCTTCCGTTCTAGCCTTGAATCCTTGGGTGGATCGCTTCACCCTCTGATAAAATTTTCGAACATCTCCCCTGCCGCTACAACTCTCAATAGACTCTACCGCCCGCTTCTCGTGCTCTCTCTTTTTCCTCCTGAGAAGTCGGCGTTCCTCTTTTCGTTTCAGCCCGTAGAGCTCCCGGGCCACTCTCTCAGCAGCTCTTGTTCGAGTCTGCAGCATTGCGTGGTAGGCCTCGTCCTTAGCTGCATGCGCTAGCCGGCACTCTTCATCGAACCAGGGGTTTCGTTGTATTCGCCTAGTGAAACCCAGCACATCAGAGGCGGCACTTCTGATGGCTTGTTGACATTGTTCCCACTGGGCCTCCGCACTTGATGCTGGTGGCGGACCTCCTGAGAGATAAAGAGTTACGTGGTCTGCAAAAGTTCTGGCGGTCTCTTGCGATTTAAGCTTCTCGACATCGAATCTTTTCACAGCATCTGCTCTGCGTTGTCGCATCATGGATATCCGCATACGTAGTCTAGCTACCACCAGGTAGTGATCCGAGTCAATATTGGCCCCTCGGAACGTTCGGACGTCCAAGATACTGGAAGCAAGTCTCGCGTCTATCGCAACGTGGTCGATTTAGTTGACGGTTACTTGATCACGCGACCGCCAAGTCCCCTTGTGTATATTGAGGTGTGGGAAGTAGGTGCTTGAGATGATGATAACATTTCGCCCCGCCGCAAAGTCTGCCAGCCTGTGTCCGTTCCCGGAAGTTTCGTCGTGTAGGCTGTGTCCTCCGACTATCGAACCAAATATGCCCTCCTTTCCGAATCTTGCGTTGAAGTCACCTAGAATGATCTTCACGTCGTACTTCGGGCACATATCATACGTTGTCTCCAGGAGATCGTAGAATGCTTCTTTGGTTGTGTCCTCTCTTCCTTCATGGGGGGCGTGAACACAGATCAGCGAAATGTTCTTAAATTTGCCTTTGATGCGGATTGTGACCAGGCGCTCGCTTACACTTCGGAAGCCCAAGACTTCTTGCCTAAGTCTTCCCCTTATCACAAAACCACAACCAAAGAGCCGCTGACCCTGTTCCTTCAAGCACCCGCCGTAGTAGATGTCACACGTTTTCAGTCTCCGTATGCCCTCTCCATCCCATCGCACTTCCTGGATGGCTGTTACGTCAGCCTTTAGCCTGACAAGGTTCTCCACTAATTGTTCGGCTGCACGTGTTCTGTATAAGGACGTTCCACGTGCAGATCCGAAATTCATTGTCCTTGTTTCGTTTGCTGGGGTCGTCAGCTTTAAAATCATCCATATCCGAGGCTTGTTGTTGTTTCGGAACAACTTTTTTTTACGTGGTAGGGAAGTTACCCCGACGCACAACCCCCAACTCGGAGGACCAGACCCTTCGTATAACTCCAAGGGTAGGGAGCCGGATAAACCGCTTCTTATAGGCCTGAGCTACAAATATGTCGTAGTAGCCCATATAAGGTGTTCACTAAGTAGTTTAACCTAACTGGAACTGTAGACGCCACCGTTGATTCCATCTAGAGAAGTCGTCCGCTGCCGCCTCGATGAAAAGAGAAGTGCCTTAGTGGGAACACTCCTCCCCCCCTCTCTCTCGTTGGTTGTCCCCAATAGCTTTCCACGGGGATTTAAACCCCGTCTCCAGGTGAGGTTCTAGACACCCGATGTTCACCACTAGGAGGTGAGAGTAGGAGTTGGTAGACAGAGGTGGGTTTTGAGAAAAACCTGTGGACGCTTGTGTCCTCTTGAATGCACATAACTACCCTTTTGAACATCATTTGAACAGAAATAGAGAGAGTATAGTCATTTTGTTTTAATTTCCACCGCTTTTTTTTTAGTTCAGTTTTGTAGGTAGCGTGGCGAAGACCATTGCTTTTTTATCTTTTTTTCTTGTGAAAACTTTAAGAAAGTTGTGAAAATATATATTGTACCTTTTATAATTGATAAATAAAAATAAAGTCTTGAAATGGACCAAATTCTGTTTGCTTTTTTGTTTTTTTTTGTATGCAATGTAGAAACTCGACTAGATGGGGATGTTTATTTTTAATACAATACATTTGGGTATGCCTCGATTCATTCATTTTTGTTGGTCCGTTTTGGATTCCATATAGGCTCCGTTTTATCGGAGTATGGTGAATTGATATACTCTCTCTGTCTCACAATACATTCACATAATGGCTCCGTGATTCTAATTTCCATACTAATTTGATCCGATTTGGAATCGTTTTGGATCCGGTTTTGGGTCCGTTTATGAACTGGTTTCGGATCCAAAACGGACTCGCTTGCTTGAAGGGACGGTTGTGATGGATGTTATTTTGGGATTATTTGAAGAATATTTGTGGTTAATATGCAAATGGCAGTACATATTTGTTTGCGCAAGATCAGATTACGTTTTCTTGCGCCTTGTAATGCGCCCCAGAATGATGTGCCCTGTGCATATGCACATCTTGCACATATGGTTGGTCCGGCCCTGTTCTTTGATGGCTACAAAATTGTTAGAAATGATTCCAACCAGGATGTCCCCGGAACCATATCACTTCTGCCTGCATTCTACCAAAAGACATAAGGCAATCAAAATCGGAGATGAATTACATGAGCACTATATTGTATTAGAAGTCCTTTATTTCAATTTCATATATAAAAATGTTTTACATTGTACTTCAAAACGTTAATTACTTATAATTGGCACAAATATATGGAGATTAAATTTAATTACAATATAATCTATATCAACTGAAGAGTATAATTGTATTTAAGCCTTTTATTATTTCGGCAAGAGCTTTTCTACAATTTTTCTATAAAACGGTTTAACTTGATATTCAAAGTTGTTTCCTTTTACCTATAACCGGAAGCGCAAATTTCATAAAACAAAAAAAAAAACTAACAAAACAAATAAATAAAAAAGTATAAGAAATATCTATAATCTAAAGTACTTTATCTAAATTAACCATGAATATGTATATTAAAACAAAAAAAAATTATAAAAAAACACAAACAAATAAAAAACATGAAAACAAAACAAAAATGAATTAGAACCAAAAACTGCCAAAACGAGTGTAAATAAATATATTAACACTCCTTTTCCAACTAACTGGCAGGAAATAGGAAACTATTGAAAACGTTAACTTATAAAGAAAATCGAACTGTAACATAATTATTAAAACAAAAAAAGAAAATGAACTTAAAATCTATGCAACATGACTATAACCATTATTGTAATGCAAAGTATTTTGTAACCTGCTTTACTGCCAGTAATGTCGCTCAATTTTGTTGAGTGTCAGGAGGCTCTCTGTCTTACCTTATACTACGTTTCCACCAGACACTAAGCCGAGATTAAGCAAGATTATCACAAATCTCCTTGAAATCTACAAGATTTACCATACAAATTTTACAGCCTTATTATAGCAACCTCACTGATGCCTCACAAGTCACAATAACCTCATAAAATCTTAAAAATTATGATCTGACCCTTGGCAGATCACAATTCACGCTGTTCTTGTGAGGTTTCTTATGAGAGCTTCCACAGAATACAAAATTGTAACCGCGTTATACAAAGACAAGCTCACACAAAATTGCGACCAGTGAGCCTCACAACGGCAGAAAAGGGCTGTTAATCTCCTCAAATGAAGATTTCAAATAAAACTCATTCAAATCTACTTGGAAATATTAGTTTGTCAAATCAAACAAACATTGTTTTCAGAGAATAATTGTGGAACCGACCCATTTTCGTTTATTGACAGATGGAAATGTAAACAAAACCTATCTATCTCACTTCCACTTCATATCAAAAAAATGGAACACCATTTGAATGTTTTGCGATAATCCTCATTTTGTGCTGTGGAAACACCAAACAAGTCTCATTACCGAAATCTCGGTTTAGTGATTGGTGGAAACGTAGTATTATACGTGAAACAGATTAAGCCAGCAACAGCACCACCACCGTTAACAGCAAACAGCACGCTGGCCAGAAAATATTTTTCAAACACATAAAGGGTATTCATGCAACGTCGGAAACTTTCCGACGCCATAAAATCGTAAAGTGCATTATGATGCGGTGAACAAATTCGGCGGATTTTATTTATTTTGTTTGCGTTTGAAAAAAAATAATTAAAAATGCTCTGTGTTAGAGAAATATTTGTTGTTGTCAAATTTTGATACATAAAATGTCATAATACTTTTATAAAAAGTTTTCCACGTTTACAATACTTTCATTTACGACGTTTGAGACACAAATTCGTGTGGGAAAGTTTACGATTTATCGTAAAAGAATTTTCATACAAATTCTGACAGTTCGTTTACGACGTCGTAAACTTTCCGACGCCTGCGACGTTTACGATGGTTTTCCAACGTTGCATGAATACCCTTATTGCCAACAGCACAAGCATCAGCAACAAACATCAAAATACGGCTCAGCGATAGAACAATTTGTTTTTGCAGTCTGATGGTGCAACTGAATATCGTAGTGGGACAGCAATACACCAGGAACAGCAAATTTAGGACTTTGGCCTAACGACGCTGTTGACGTTGCTGGTGCTGCTCTAATGTGTGCTGCGCCATTAAAATACATTGGTTCTAAAATATTGGCGACTGCTGTTGCTGGTGACGGTGCTGGTGCTGGTACTGGTTTAATATGTTTCACACATTATGCGCAAAATAGATTAAGCCAGCAACAGCACCAGCACCCGTCAACAGCAAACAGCACGCTGTCCAGCAAATATTTTTCAAACACATTGCCAACAGCACCAGCAGCAGCAACAAACATCAAAATACGGAGTCGTGTGTCGCTATCGCTACAATGTATTTCATATGCGTTGAACCATATTTGTCTCGTGTGTTGTGTTGCAGTGTGATGAATAAAATATATGGAATGACAGCGACACAGCGACACAACGACTCCAACACACAACACAAGCACACAGATGTGGATCAGGCTTTACCGAACACACCTTATAATTCTGTCAAAGTTATATCATTTTGTTTGACACGTCTGGTTTTTATTCTTTCGCTAAACCACCATGTTCGGTGGTTTAACTAAGTAAACGTCACTTAAAAGAAATTTTGTTTTTTAAATAACATTTTGTACTTAATCCATGGAATTAGGTTAACCCTTCCCTATTCTACGTTTATAAATTTGGCTGTAACAGTTTGCTAAAATGTTCTAAATTTTAAATACTTTTTAACTAGTATCATACTAAACTAATTTCCTTCATAAAAAGATCAGTGCGTCCAAAAAAGTGACAGCTCGTGCAGAAAATTCACAAACACCCTTGATTTTGACAATTTTAAACGTTAAAGTGTAATATGGATTTAGTACAATACTTAAAAGATAAAATAGCCATTTGGTGATTTTAACTTTAGTTAAATGTTAAGAGATAGTATGATGCTTAACTCGTTTAAAATTAGCAAAATACACTTTTAAATCTAGTATTATACTAAAAATGATTTAACATCGTACTAAATCGACTAAAATTTTGCGCCACTGGTTCTAAAATAATGGCGGCTGCTGTTGCTGGTGACGTTGCTGGAGCTGGTTTAATCTGTTTCGCGCGTTAGTTTTAAGTTATAATAGGTTAAGCCCACTGAATTCTATATATATGTTTAACAGAGATCAGTGGTTAAGCCTGATCCAGATCTGTGTCGTGTGTTGTGTTGTGGAGTCGTGTGTCGAGGTCATTCTATATATTTTATGAGCCACACTGCAACACAACACACGAGACAAATATGGTTCTACGCATATGAAAAACATTGTAGCGATAGCGACACACGACTCCACAACACAACACAAAAGGTTTTAAGCGGTCACACAGGATGGCCGACAAGATTTTATAAGCGAAGTTTGGGAGACTAATTCCTCTGTAGTTGGTACATTTCAGAACATCTCCTTTTTTATGGATGGGGCACACTATACCGAGGTTCCATTCATCGGGCATACTTTCTTCCGACCAAATTTTGCAGATGAGCTGGTGTATGCTCCTAGCCAATTCATCTCCCGCGGATTTAAATAGTTCGGCTTGTAAGCCATCCGCACCAGCAGCCTTGTACGACTTAAGTTTGGATATCGCCAGCCGCACTTCGGTTAGGTCGGGTGGACGGAACTCTTGGCCATCATCGTCCAAGTTATATGGAGCGTTCTGCCTATAAGCGGCATCTTGGCTGTCTTCGCCATTAAGCAGTCTAGAGAAGTGTTCTTTCCAGATCTTCAGCAATTCCCACTCTCATCTCGGCAGGCTTCCGTTCTAGCCTTGAATCCTTGGGTGGATCGCTTCACCCTCTGATAAAATTTTCGAACATCTCCCCTGCCGCTACAACTCTCAATAGACTCTACCGCCCGCTTCTCGTGCTCTCTCTTTTTCCTCCTGAGAAGTCGGCGTTCCTCTTTTCGTTTCAGCCCGTAGAGCTCCCGGGCCACTCTCTCAGCAGCTCTTGTTCGAGTCTGCAGCATTGCGTGGTAGGCCTCGTCCTTAGCTGCATGCGCTAGCCGGCACTCTTCATTGAACCAGGGGTTTCGTTGTATTCGCCTAGTGAAACCCAGCACATCAGAGGCGGCACTTCTGATGGCTTGTTGACAGTGTTCCCACTGGGCCTCCGCACTTGATGCTGGTGGCGGACCTCCTGAGAGATTAAGAGTTACGTGGTCTGCAAAAGTTCTGGCGGTCTCTTGCGATTTAAGCTTCTCGACATCGAATCTTTTCACAGCATCTGCTCTGCGTTGTCGCATCATGGATATCCGCATACGTAGTCTAGCTACCACCAGGTAGTGATCCGAGTCAATGTTGGCCCCTCGGAACGTTCGGACGTCCAAGATACTGGAAGCATGTCTCGCGTCTATCGCAACGTGGTCGATTTAGTTGACGGTTACTTGATCACGCGACCGCCAAGTCCCCTTGTGTATATTGAGGTGTGGGAAGTAGGTGCTTGAGATGATGATAACATTTCGCCCCGCCGCAAAGTCTGCCAGCCTGTGTCCGTTCCCGGAAGTTTCGTCGTGTAGGCTGTGTCCTCCGACTATCGAACCAAATATGCCCTCCTTTCCGAATCTTGCGTTGAAGTCACCTAGAATGATCTTCACGTCGTACTTCGGGCACATATCATACGTTGTCTCCAGGAAATCGTAGAATGCTTCTTTGGTTGTGTCCTCTCTTCCTTCATGGGGGGCGTGAACACAGATCAGCGAAATGTTCTTAAATTTGCCTTTGATGCGGATTGTGACCAGGCGCTCGCTTACACTTCGGAAGCCCAAGACTTCTTGCCTAAGTCTTCCCCTTATCACAAAACCACAACCAAAGAGCCGCTGACCCTGTTCCTTCAAGCACCCGCCGTAGTAGATGTCACACGTTTTCAGTCTCCGTATGCCCTCTCCATCCCATCGCACTTCCTGGATGGCTGTTACGTCAGCCTTTAGCCTGTCCAGGTTCTCCACTAATTGTTCGGCTGCACGTGTTCTGTATAAGGACGTTCCACGTGCAGATCCGAAATTCATTGTCCTTGTTTCGTTTGCTGGGGTCGTCAGCTTTAAAATCATCCATATCCGAGGCTTGTTGTTGTTTCGGAACAACTTTTTTTTACGTGGTAGGGAAGTTACCCCGACGCACAACCCCCAACTCGGAGGACCAGACCCTTCGTATAACTCCAAGGGTAGGGAGCCGGATAAACCGCTTCTTATAGGCCTGAGCTACAAATATGTCGTAGTAGCCCATATAAGGTGTTCACTAAGTAGTTTAACCTAACTGGAACTGTAGACGCCACCGTTGATTCCATCTAGAGAAGTCGTCCGCTGCCGCCTCGATGAAAAGAGAAGTGCCTTAGTGGGAACACTCCTCCCCCCCTCTCTCTCGTTGGTTGTCCCCAATAGCTTTCCACGGGGATTTAAACCCCGTCTCCAGGTGAGGTTCTAGACACCCGATGTTCACCACTAGGAGGTGAGAGTAGGAGTTGGTAGACAGAGGTGGGTTTTGAGAAAAACCTGTGGACGCTTGTGTCCTCTTGAATGCACATAACTACCCTTTTGAACATCATTTGAACAGAAATAGAGAGAGTATAGTCATTTTGTTTTAATTTCCACCACTTTTTTTTTAGTTCACTTTTGTAGGTAGCGTGGCGAAGACCATTGCTTTTTTATCTTTTTTTCTTGTGAAAACTTTAAGAAAGTTGTGAAAATATATATTGTACCTTTTATAATTGATAAATAAAAATAATGTCTTGAAATGGACCAAATTCTGTTTGCTTTTTTGTTTTTTTTTTGTATGCAATGTAGAAACTCGACTAGATGGGGATGTTTATTTTTAATACAATACATTTGGGTATGCCTCGATTCATTCATTTTTGTTGGTCCGTTTTGGATTCCATATATGCTCCGTTTTATCGGAGTATGGTGAATTGATATACTCTCTCTGTCTCACAATACATTCACATAATGGCTCCGTGATTCTAATTTCCATACTAATTTGATCCGATTTGGAATCGTTTTGGATCCGGTTTTGGGTCCGTTTATGAACTGGTTTCGGATCCAAAACGGACTCGCTTGCTTGAAGGGACGGTTGTGATGGATGTTATTTTGGGATTATTTGAAGAATATTTGTGGTTAATATGCAAATGGCAGTACATATTTGTTTGCGCAAGATCAGATTACGTTTTCTTGCCCCTTGTAATGCGCCCCAGAATGATGTGCCCTGTGCATATGCACATCTTGCACATATGGTTGGTCCGGCCCTGTTCTTGGATGGCTACAAAATTGTTAGAAATGATTCCAACCAGGATGTCCCCGGAACCATATCACTTCTGCCTGCATTCTACCAAAAGACATAAGGCAATCAAAATCGGAGATGAATTACATAAGCACTATATTGTATTAGAAGTCCTTTATTTCAATTTCATATATAAAAATGTTTTACATTGTACTTCAAATTACTTATAATTGGCACAAATATATGGAGATTAAATTTAATTACAATATAATCTATGAAGGAATATCAACTGAAGAGTATAATAGTATTTAAGCCTTTTATTATTTCGGCAAGAGCTTTTCTACAATTTTTCTATAAAACGGTTTAACTTGATATTCAAAGTTGTTTCCTTTTACCTATAACCGGAAGCGCAAATTTCATAAAACAAAAAAAAAAAAACTAACAAAACAAATAAATAAAAAAGTATAAGAAATATCTAAAATCTAAAATACTTTATCTAAATTAACCATGAATATGTATATTAAAACAAAAAAAAATTATAAAAAAACACAAACAAATAAAAAACATGAAAACAAAACAAAAATGAATTAGAACCAAAAACTGCCAAAACGAGTGTAAATAAATATATTAACACTCCTTTTCCAACTAACTGGCAGGAAATAGGAAACTATTGAAAACGTTAACTTATAAAGAAAATCGAACTGCAACATAATTATTAAAACAAAAAAAGAAAATGAACTTAAAATTTATGCAACATGACTATAACCATTATTGTAATGCAAAGTATTTTGTAACCTGCTTTACTGCCAGTAATGTCGCTCAATTTTGTTGAGTGTCAGGAGGCTCTCTGTCTTACCTTATACTACGTTTCCACCAGATACTAAGCCGAGATTAAGCAAGATTATCACAAATCTCCTTGAAATCTACAAGATTTACCATACAAATTTTACAGCCTTATTATAGCAACCTCACTGATGCCTCACAAGTCACAATAACCTCATAAAATCTTAAAAATTATGATCTGACCCTTGGCAGATCACAATTCACGCTGTTCTTGTGAGGTTTCTTATGAGAGCTTCCACAGAATACAAAATTGTAACCGCGTTATACAAAGACAAGCTCACACAAAATTGCGACCTGTGAGCCTCACAACGGCAGAAAAGGGCTGTTAATCTCCTCAAATGAAGATTTCAAATAAAACTCATTCAAATCTACTTGGAAATATTAGTTTGTCAAATCAAACAAACATTGTTTTCAGAGAATAATTGTGGAACCGACCCATTTTCGTTTATTGACAGATGGAAATGTTAACAAAACCTATCTATCTCACTTCCACTTCATATCAAAAAAATGGAACAGCATTTGAATGTTTTGCGATAATCCTCATTTTGTGCTGTGGAAACACCAAACAAGTCTCATTACCGAAATCTCGGTTTAGTGATTGGTGGAAACGTAGTATTATACGTGAAACAGATTAAGCCAGCAACAGCACCAGCACCGTTAACAGCAAACAGCACGCTGGCCAGAAAATATTTTTCAAACACATAAAGGGTATTCATGCAACGTCGGAAACTTTCCGACGGCATAAAATCGTAAAGTGCATTATGATGCGGTGAACAAATTCGGCGGATTTGATTTATTTTGTTTGCGTTTGAAAAAAAATTATTAAAAATGCTCTGTGTTAGAGAAATATTTGTTGTTGTCAAATTTTGATACATAAAATGTCATAATACTTTTATAAAAAGTTTTCCACGTTTACAATACTTTCATTTACGACGTTTGAGACACAAATTCGTGTGGGAAAGTTTACGATTTATCGTAAAAGAATTTTCATACAAATTCTGACAGTTCGTTTACGACGTCGTAAACTTTCCGACGCCTGCGACGTTTACGATGGTTTTCCAACGTTGCATGAATACCCTTATTGACAACAGCACAAGCATCAGCAACAAACATCAAAATACGGCTCAGCGATAGAACAATTTGTTTTTGCAGTCTGATGGTGCAACTGAATATCGTAGTGGGAAAGTTGACAGCAATACACCAGGAACAGCAAATTTAGGACTTTGGCCTAACGACGCTGTTGACGTTGCTGGTGCTGCTCTAATGTGTGCTGCGCCATTAAAATACATTGGTTCTAAAATATTGGCGGCTGCTGTTGCTGGTGACGGTGCTGGTGCTGGTACTGGTTTAATATGTTTCACACATTATGCGCAAAACAGATTAAGCCAGCAACAGCACCAGCACCCGTCAACAGCAAACAGCACGCTTTCCAGCAAATATTTTTCAAACACATTGCCAACAGCACCAGCAGCAGCAACAAACATCAAAATACGGAGTCGTGTGTCGCTATCGCTACAATGTATTTCATATGCGTTGAACCATATTTGTCTCGTGTGTTGTGTTGCAGTGTGATGAATAAAATATATGGAATGACAGCGACACAACGACTCCAACACACAACACAAGCACACAGATGTGGATCAGGCTTTACCGAACACACCTAATAATTCTGTCAAAGTTATATCATTTTGTTTGACACGTCTGGTTTTTATTCTTTCGCTAAACCACCATGTTCGGTGGTTTAACTAAGTAAACGTCACTTAGAAGAAATTTTGTTTTTTAAATAACATTTTGTACTTAGTCCATGGAATAAGGTTAACCCTTCCCTATTCTACGTTTATAAATTTGGCTGTAACAGTTTGCTAAAATGTTCTAAATTTTAAATAATTTTTAACTAGTATCATACTAAACTAATTTCCTTCATAAAAAGGTCAGTGCGTTCAAAAAAGTGACAGCTCGTGCAGAAAATTCACAAACACCCTTGATTTTGACAATTTTAAACGTTAAAGTGTAGTATGGATTTAGTACAATACTTAAAAGATAAAATAGCCATTTGGTGATTTTAACTTTAGTTAAATGTTAAGAGATAGTATGATGCTTAATTCGTTTAAAATTAGCAAAATACACTTTTAAATCTAGTATTATACTAAAAATGATTTAACATCGTACTAAATCGATTAAAATTTTGCGCCATTGGTTCTAAAATAATGGCGGCTGCTGTTGCTGGTGACGTTGCTGGAGCTGGTTTAATCTGTTTCGCGCGTTAGTTTTAAGTTATAATAGGTTAAGCCCACTGAATTCTATATATATGTTTAACAGAGATCAGTGGTTAAGCCTGATCCAGATCTGTGTCGTGTGTTGTGTTGTGGAGTCGTGTGTCGAGGTCATTCTATTTTTTTTATGAGCCACACTGCAACACAACACACGAGACAAATATGGTTCTACGCATATGAAAAACATTGTAGCGATAGCGACACACGACTCCACACAGGATGGCCGACAAGATTTTATAAGCGAAGTTTAGGAGACTAATTCCTCTGTAGTTGGTACATTTCAGAACATCTCCTTTTTTATGGATGGGGCACACTATACCGAGGTTCCATTCATCGGGCATACTTTCTTCCGACCAAATTTTGCAGATGAGCTGGTGTATGCTCCTAGCCAATTCATCTCCCGCGGATTTAAATAGTTCGGCTTGTAAGCCATCCGCACCAGCAGCCTTGTACGACTTAAGTTTGGATATCGCCAGCCGCACTTCGGTTAGGTCGGGTGGACGGAACTCTTGGCCATCATCGTCCAAGTTATATGGAGCGTTCTGCCTATAAGCGGCATCTTGGCTGTCTTCGCCATTAAGCAGTCTAGAGAAGTGTTCTTTCCAGATCTTCAGCAATTCCCACTCTCATCTCGGCAGGCTTCCGTTCTAGCCTTGAATCCTTGGGTTGATCGCTTCACCCTCTGATAAAATTTTCGAACATCTCCCCTGCCGCTACAACTCTCAATAGACTCTACCGCCCGCTTCTCGTGCTCTCTCTTTTTCCTCCTGAGAAGTCGGCGTTCCTCTTTTCGTTTCAGCCCGTAGAGCTCCCGGGCCACTCTCTCAGCAGCTCTTGTTCGAGTCTGCAGCATTGCCTGGTAGGCCTGGTAGCTGCATGCGCTAGCCGGCACTCTTCATCGAACCAGGGGTTTCGTTGTATTCGCCTAGTGAAACCCAGCACATCAGAGGCGGCACTTCTGATGGCTTGTTGACAGTGTTCCCACTGGGCCTCTGCACTTGATGCTGGTGGCGGACCTCCTGAGAGATTAAGAGTTACGTGGTCTGCAAAAGTTCTGGCGGTCTCTTGCGATTTAAGCTTCTCGACATCGAATCTTTTCACAGCATCTGCTCTGCGTTGTCGCATCATGGATATCCGCATACGTAGTCTAGCTACCACCAGGTAGTGATCCGAGTCAATGTTGGCCCCTCGGAACGTTCGGACGTCCAAGATACTGGAAGCATGTCTCGCGTCTATCGCAACGTGGTCGATTTAGTTGACGGTTACTTGATCACGCGACCGCCAAGTCCCCTTGTGTATATTGAGGTGTGGGAAGTAGGTGCTTGAGATGATGATAACATTTCGCCCCGCCGCAAAGTCTGCCAGCCTGTGTCCGTTCCCGGAAGTTTCGTCGTGTAGGCTGTGTCCTCCGACTATCGAACCAAATACGCCCTCCTTTCCGAGTCTTGCGTTGAAGTCACCTAGAATGATCTTCACGTCGTACTTCGGGCACATATCATACGTTGTCTCCAGGAGATCGTAGAATGCTTCTTTGGTTGTGACCTCTCTTCCTTCATGGGGGGCGTGAACACAGATCAGCGAAATGTTCTTAAATTTGCCTTTGATGCGGATTGTGACCAGGCGCTCGCTTACACTTCGGAAGCCCAAGACTTCTTGCCTAAGTCTTCCCCTTATCACAAAACCATAACCAAAGAGCCGCTGACCCTGTTCCTTCAAGCACCCGCCGTAGTAGATGTCACACGTTTTCAGTCTCCGTATGCCCTCTCCATCCCATTGCACTTCCTGGATGGCTGTTACGTCAGCCTTTAGCCTGTCCAGGTTCTCCACTAATTGTTCGGCTGCACGTGTTCTGTATAAGGACAGGACGTTCCACGTGCAGATCCGAAATTCATTGTCCTTGTTTCGTTTGCTGGGGTCGTCAGCTTTAAAATCATCCATATCCGAGGCTTGTTGTTGTTTCGGAACAACTTTTTTTTACGTGGTAGGGAAGTTACCCCGACGCACAACCCCCAACTCGGAGGACCAGACCCTTCGTATAACTCCAAGGGTAGGGAGCCGGATAAACCGCTTCTTATAGGCCTGAGCTACAAATATGTCGTAGTAGCCCATATAAGGTGTTCACTAAGTAGTTTAACCTAACTGGAACTGTAGACGCCACCGTTGATTCCATCTAGAGAAGTCGTCCGCTGCCGCCTCGATGAAAAGAGAAGTGCCTTAGTGGGAACACTCCTCCCCCCCTCTCTCTCGTTGGTTGTCCCCAATAGCTTTCCACGGGGATTTAAACCCCGTCTCCAGTTGAGGTTCTAGACACCCGATGTTCACCACTAGGAGGTGAGAGTAGGAGTTGGTAGACAGAGGTGGGTTTTGAGAAAAACCTGTGGACGCTTGTGTCCTCTTGAATGCACATAACTACCCTTTTGAACATCATTTGAACAGAAATAGAGAGAGTATAGTCATTTTGTTTTAATTTCCACCGCTTTTTTTTTAGTTCAGTTTTGTAGGTAGCGTGGCGAAGACCATTGCTTTTTTATCTTTTTTTCTTGTGAAAACTTTAAGAAAGTTGTGAAAATATATATTGTACCTTTTATAATTGATAAATAAAAATAAAGTCTTGAAATGGACCAAATTCTGTTTGCTTTTTTGTTTTTTTTGTATGCAATGTAGAAACTCGAATAGATGGGGAAGTTTATTTTTAATACAATACATTTGGGTATGCCTCGATTCATTCATTTTTGTTGGTCCGTTTTGGATTCCATATAGGCTCCGTTTTATCGGAGTATGGTGAATTGATATACTCTCTGTCTCACAATACATTCACATAATGGCTCCGTGATTCTAATTTCCATACTAATTTGATCCGATTTGGAATCGTTTTGGATCCGGTTTTGGGTCCGTTTATGAACTGGTTTCGGATCCAAAACGGACTCGCTTGCTTGAAGGGACGGTTGTGATGGATGTTATTTTGGGATTATTTGAAGAACATTTGTGGTTAATATGCAAATGGCAGTTTATATTTGTTTGCGCAAGATCAGATTACGTTTTCTTGCCCCTGGTAATGCGCCCCAGAATGATGCGCCCTGTGCATATGCACATCTTGCACATATGGTTGGTCCGGCCCTGTTCTTTGATGGCTACAAAATTGTTAGAAATGATTCCAACCAGGATGTCCCCGGAACCATATCACTTCTGCCTGCATTCTACCAAAAGACATAAGGCAATCAAAATCGGAGATGAATTACATGAGCACTATATTGTATTAGAAGTCCTTTATTTCAATTTCATATATAAAAATGTTTTACATTGTACTTCAAAACGTTAATTACTTATAATTGGCACAAATATATGGAGATTAAATTTAATTACAATATAATCTATGAAGGAATATCAACTGAAGAGTATAATAGTATTTAAGCCTTTTATTATTTCGGCAAGAGCTTTTCTACAATTTTTCTATAAAACGGTTTAACTTGATATTCAAAGTTGTTTCCTTTTACCTATAACCGGAAGCGCAAATTTCATAAAACAAAAAAAAAACTAACAAAACAAATAAATAAAAAAGTATAAGAAATATCTAAAATCTAAAGTACTTTATCTAAATTAACCATGAATATGTATATTAAAACAAAAAAAAATTATAAAAAAACACAAACAAATAAAAAACATGAAAACAAAACAAAAATGAATTAGAACCAAAAACTGCCAAAACCAGTGTAAATAAATATATGAACACTCCTTTTCCAACTAACTGGCAGGAAATAGGAAACTATTGAAAACGTTAACTTATAAAGAAAATCGAACTGTAACATAATTATTAAAACAAAAAAAGAAAATGAACTTAAAATCTATGCAACATGACTATAACCATTATTGTAATGCAAAGTATTTCGTAACCTGCTTTACTGCCAGTAATGTCGCTCAATTTTGTTGAGTGTCAGGAGGCTCTCTGTCTTACCTTATACTACGTTTCCACCAGACACTAAGCCGAGATTAAGCAAGATTATCACAAATCTCCTTGAAATCTACAAGATTTACCATACAAATTTTACAGCCTTATTATAGCAACCTCACTGATGCCTCACAAGTCACAATAACCTCATAAAATCTTAAAAATTATGATCTGACCCTTGGCAGATCACAATTCACGCTGTTCTTGTGAGGTTTCTTATGAGAGCTTCCACAGAATACAAAATTGTAACCGCGTTATACAAAGACAAGCTCACACAAAATTGCGACCTGTGAGCCTCACAACGGCAGAAAAGGGCTGTTAATCTCCTCAAATGAAGATTTCAAATAAAACTCATTCAAATCTACTTGGAAATATTAGTTTGTCAAATCAAACAAACATTGTTTTCAGAGAATAATTGTGGAACCGACCCATTTTCGTTTATTGACAGATGGAAATGTTAACAAAACCTATCTATCTCACTTCCACTTCATATCAAAAAAATGGAACAGCATTTGAATGTTTTGCGATAATCCTCATTTTGTGCTGTGGAAACACCAAACAAGTCTCATTACCGAAATCTCGGTTTAGTGATTGGTGGAAACGTAGTATTATACGTGAAACAGATTAAGCCAGCAACAGCACCAGCACCGTTAACAGCAAACAGCACGCTGGCCAGAAAATATTTTTCAAACACATAAAGGGTATTCATGCAACGTCGGAAACTTTCCGACGGCATAAAATCGTAAAGTGCATTATGATGCGGTGAACAAATTCGGCGGATTTGATTTATTTTGTTTGCGTTTGAAAAAAAATTATTAAAAATGCTCTGTGTTAGAGAAATATTTGTTGTTGTCAAATTTTGATACATAAAATGTCATAATACTTTTATAAAAAGTTTTCCACGTTTACAATACTTTCATTTACGACGTTTGAGACACAAATTCGTGTGGGAAAGTTTACGATTTATCGTAAAAGAATTTTCATACAAATTCTGACAGTTCGTTTACGACGTCGTAAACTTTCCGACGCCTGCGACGTTTACGATGGTTTTCCAACGTTGCATGAATACCCTTATTGACAACAGCACAAGCATCAGCAACAAACATCAAAATACGGCTCAGCGATAGAACAATTTGTTTTTGCAGTCTGATGGTGCAACTGAATATCGTAGTGGGAAAGTTGACAGCAATACACCAGGAACAGCAAATTTAGGACTTTGGCCTAACGACGCTGTTGACGTTGCTGGTGCTGCTCTAATGTGTGCTGCGCCATTAAAATACATTGGTTCTAAAATATTGGCGGCTGCTGTTGCTGGTGACGGTGCTGGTGCTGGTACTGGTTTAATATGTTTCACACATTATGCGCAAAACAGATTAAGCCAGCAACAGCACCAGCACCCGTCAACAGCAAACAGCACGCTTTCCAGCAAATATTTTTCAAACACATTGCCAACAGCACCAGCAGCAGCAACAAACATCAAAATACGGAGTCGTGTGTCGCTATCGCTACAATGTATTTCATATGCGTTGAACCATATTTGTCTCGTGTGTTGTGTTGCAGTGTGATGAATAAAATATATGGAATGACAGCGACACAACGACTCCAACACACAACACAAGCACACAGATGTGGATCAGGCTTTACCGAACACACCTAATAATTCTGTCAAAGTTATATCATTTTGTTTGACACGTCTGGTTTTTATTCTTTCGCTAAACCACCATGTTCGGTGGTTTAACTAAGTAAACGTCACTTAGAAGAAATTTTGTTTTTTAAATAACATTTTGTACTTAGTCCATGGAATAAGGTTAACCCTTCCCTATTCTACGTTTATAAATTTGGCTGTAACAGTTTGCTAAAATGTTCTAAATTTTAAATAATTTTTAACTAGTATCATACTAAACTAATTTCCTTCATAAAAAGGTCAGTGCGTTCAAAAAAGTGACAGCTCGTGCAGAAAATTCACAAACACCCTTGATTTTGACAATTTTAAACGTTAAAGTGTAGTATGGATTTAGTACAATACTTAAAAGATAAAATAGCCATTTGGTGATTTTAACTTTAGTTAAATGTTAAGAGATAGTATGATGCTTAATTCGTTTAAAATTAGCAAAATACACTTTTAAATCTAGTATTATACTAAAAATGATTTAACATCGTACTAAATCGATTAAAATTTTGCGCCATTGGTTCTAAAATAATGGCGGCTGCTGTTGCTGGTGACGTTGCTGGAGCTGGTTTAATCTGTTTCGCGCGTTAGTTTTAAGTTATAATAGGTTAAGCCCACTGAATTCTATATATATGTTTAACAGAGATCAGTGGTTAAGCCTGATCCAGATCTGTGTCGTGTGTTGTGTTGTGGAGTCGTGTGTCGAGGTCATTCTATATATTTTATGAGCCACACTGCAACACAACACACGAGACAAATATGGTTCTACGCATATGGAAAACATTGTAGCGATAGCGACACACGACTCCACACAGGATGGCCGACAAGATTTTATAAGCGAAGTTTAGGAGACTAATTCCTCTGTAGTTGGTACATTTCAGAACATCTCCTTTTTTATGGATGGGGCACACTATACCGAGGTTCCATTCATCGGGCATACTTTCTTCCGACCAAATTTTGCAGATGAGCTGGTGTATGCTCCTAGCCAATTCATCTCCCGCGGATTTAAATAGTTCGGCTTGTAAGCCATCCGCACCAGCAGCCTTGTACGACTTAAGTTTGGATATCGCCAGCCGCACTTCGGTTAGGTCGGGTGGACGGAACTCTTGGCCATCATCGTCCAAGTTATATGGAGCGTTCTGCCTATAAGCGGCATCTTGGCTGTCTTCGCCATTAAGCAGTCTAGAGAAGTGTTCTTTCCAGATCTTCAGCAATTCCCACTCTCATCTCGGCAGGCTTCCGTTCTAGCCTTGAATCCTTGGGTTGATCGATTCACCCTCTGATAAAATTTTCGAACATCTCCCCTGCCGCTACAACCCTCAATAGACTCTACCGCCCGCTTCTCGTGCTCTCTCTTTTTCCTCCTGAGAAGTCGGCGTTCCTCTTTTCGTTTCAGCCCGTAGAGCTCCCGGGCCACTCTCTCAGCAGCTCTTGTTCGAGTCTGCAGCATTGCCTAGTAGGCCTGGTAGCTGCATGCGCTAGCCGGCACTCTTCATCGAACCAGGGGTTTCGTTGTATTCGCCTAGTGAAACCCAGCACATCAGAGGCGGCACTTCTGATGGCTTGTTGACAGTGTTCCCACTGGGCCTCTGCACTTGATGCTGGTGGCGGACCTCCTGAGAGATTAAGAGTTACGTGGTCTGCAAAAGTTCTGGCGGTCTCTTGCGATTTAAGCTTCTCGACACTCGAATCTTTTCACAGCATCTGCTCTGCGTTGTCGCATCATGGATATCCGCATACGTAGTCTAGCTACCACCAGGTAGTGATCCGAGTCAATGTTGGCCCCTCGGAACGTTCGGACGTCCAAGATACTGGAAGCATGTCTCGCGTCTATCGCAACGTGGTCGATTTAGTTGACGGTTACTTGATCACGCGACCGCCAAGTCCCCTTGTGTATATTGAGGTGTGGGAAGTAGGTGCTTGAGATGATGATAACATTTCGCCCCGCCGCAAAGTCTGCCAGCCTGTGTCCGTTCCCGGAAGTTTCGTCGTGTAGGCTGTGTCCTCCGACTATCGAACCAAATACGCCCTCCTTTCCGAGTCTTGCGTTGAAGTCACCTAGAATGATCTTCACGTCGTACTTCGGGCACATATCATACGTTGTCTCCAGGAGATCGTAGAATGCTTCTTTGGTTGTGACCTCTCTTCCTTCATGGGGGGCGTGAACACAGATCAGCGAAATGTTCTTAAATTTGCCTTTGATGCGGATTGTGACCAGGCGCTCGCTTACACTTCGGAAGCCCAAGACTTCTTGCCTAAGTCTTCCCCTTATCACAAAACCATAACCAAAGAGCCGCTGACCCTGTTCCTTCAAGCACCCGCCGTAGTAGATGTCACACGTTTTCAGTCTCCGTATGCCCTCTCCATCCCATCGCACTTCCTGGATGGCTGTTACGTCAGCCTTTAGCCTGTCCAGGTTCTCCACTAATTGTTCGGCTGCACGTGTTCTGTATAAGGACGTTCCACGTGCAGATCCGAAATTCATTGTCCTTGTTTCGTTTGCTGGGGTCGTCAGCTTTAAAATCATCCATATCCGAGGCTTGTTGTTGTTTCGGAACAACTTTTTTTTACGTGGTAGGGAAGTTACCCCGACGCACAACCCCCAACTCGGAGGACCAGACCCTTCGTATAACTCCAAGGGTAGGGAGCCGGATAAACCGCTTCTTATAGGCCTGAGCTACAAATATGTCGTAGTAGCCCATATAAGGTGTTCACTAAGTAGTTTAACCTAACTGGAACTGTAGACGCCACCGTTGATTCCATCTAGAGAAGTCGTCCGCTGCCGCCTCGATGAAAAGAGAAGTGCCTTAGTGGGAACACTCCTCCCCCCCTCTCTCTCGTTGGTTGTCCCCAATAGCTTTCCACGGGGATTTAAACCCCGTCTCCAGTTGAGGTTCTAGACACCCGATGTTCACCACTAGGAGGTGAGAGTAGGAGTTGGTAGACAGAGGTGGGTTTTGAGAAAAACCTGTGGACGCTTGTGTCCTCTTGAATGCACATAACTACCCTTTTGAACATCATTTGAACAGAAATAGAGAGAGTATAGTCATTTTGTTTTAATTTCCACCGCTTTTTTTTTAGTTCAGTTTTGTAGGTAGCGTGGCGAAGACCATTGCTTTTTTATCTTTTTTTCTTGTGAAAACTTTAAGAAAGTTGTGAAAATATATATTGTACCTTTTATAATTGATAAATAAAAATAAAGTCTTGAAATGGACCAAATTCTGTTTGCTTTTTTGTTTTTTTTTTGTATGCAATGTAGAAACTCGAATAGATGGGGAAGTTTATTTTTAATACAATACATTTGGGTATGCCTCGATTCATTCATTTTTGTTGGTCCGTTTTGGATTCCATATAGGCTCCGTTTTATCGGAGTATGGTGAATTGATATACTCTCTGTCTCACAATACATTCCGTGATTCTAATTTCCATACTAATTTGATCCGATTTGGAATCGTTTTGGATCCGGTTTTGGGTCCGTTTATGAACTGGTTTCGGATCCAAAACGGACTCGCTTGCTTGAAGGGACGGTTGTGATGGATGTTATTTTGGGATTATTTGAAGAATATTTGTGGTTAATATGCAAATGGCAGTACATATTTGTTTGCGCAAGATCAGATTACGTTTTCTTGCCCCTTGTAATGCGCCCCAGAATGATGTGCCCTGTGCATATGCACATCTTGCACATATGGTTGGTCCGGCCCTGTTCTTGGATGGCTACAAAATTGTTAGAAATGATTCCAACCAGGATGTCCCCGGAACCATATCACTTCTGCCTGCATTCTACCAAAAGACATAAGGCAATCAAAATCGGAGATGAATTACATAAGCACTATATTGTATTAGAAGTCCTTTATTTCAATTTCATATATAAAAATGTTTTACATTGTACTTCAAAACGTTAATTACTTATAATTGGCACAAATATATGGAGATTAAATTTAATTACAATATAATCTATGAAGGAATATCAACTGAAGAGTATAATAGTATTTAAGCCTTTTATTATTTCGGCAAGAGCTTTTCTACAATTTTTCTATAAAACGGTTTAACTTGATATTCAAAGTTGTTTCCTTTTACCTATAACCGGAAGCGCAAATTTCATAAAACAAAAAAAAAACTAACAAAACAAATAAATAAAAAAGTATAAGAAATATCTAAAATCTAAAGTACTTTATCTAAATTAACCATGAATATGTATATTAAAACAAAAAAAAATTATAAAAAAACACAAACAAATAAAAAACATGAAAACAAAACAAAAATGAATTAGAACCAAAAACTGCCAAAACCAGTGTAAATAAATATATGAACACTCCTTTTCCAACTAACTGGCAGGAAATAGGAAACTATTGAAAACGTTAACTTATAAAGAAAATCGAACTGTAACATAATTATTAAAACAAAAAAAGAAAATGAACTTAAAATCTATGCAACATGACTATAACCATTATTGTAATGCAAAGTATTTCGTAACCTGCTTTACTGCCAGTAATGTCGCTCAATTTTGTTGAGTGTCAGGAGGCTCTCTGTCTTACCTTATACTACGTTTCCACCAGACACTAAGCCGAGATTAAGCAAGATTATCACAAATCTCCTTGAAATCTACAAGATTTACCATACAAATTTTACAGCCTTATTATAGCAACCTCACTGATGCCTCACAAGTCACAATAACCTCATAAAATCTTAAAAATTATGATCTGACCCTTGGCAGATCACAATTCACGCTGTTCTTGTGAGGTTTCTTATGAGAGCTTCCACAGAATACAAAATTGTAACCGCGTTATACAAAGACAAGCTCACACAAAATTGCGACCTGTGAGCCTCACAACGGCAGAAAAGGGCTGTTAATCTCCTCAAATGAAGATTTCAAATAAAACTCATTCAAATCTACTTGGAAATATTAGTTTGTCAAATCAAACAAACATTGTTTTCAGAGAATAATTGTGGAACCGACCCATTTTCGTTTATTGACAGATGGAAATGTTAACAAAACCTATCTATCTCACTTCCACTTCATATCAAAAAAATGGAACACCATTTGAATGTTTAGCGATAATCCTCATTTTGTGCTGTGGAAACACCAAACAAGTCTCATTACCGAAATCTCGGTTTAGTGATTGGTGGAAACGTAGTATTATACGTGAAACAGATTAAGCCAGCAACAGCACCAGCACCGTTAACAGCAAACAGCACGTTGGCCAGAAAATATTTTTCAAACACATAAAGGGTATTCATGCAACGTCGGAAACTTTCCGACGGCATAAAATCGTAAAGTGCATTATGATGCGGTGAACAAATTCGGCGGATTTGATTTATTTTGTTTGCGTTTGAAAAAAAATAATTAAAAATGCTCTGTGTTAGAGAAATATTTGTTGTTGTCAAATTTTGATACATAAAATGTCATAATACTTTTATAAAAAGTTTTCCACGTTTACAATACTTTCATTTACGACGTTTGAGACACAAATTCGTGTGGGAAAGTTTACGATTTATCGTAAAAGAATTTTCATACAAATTCTGACAGTTCGTTTACGACGTCGTAAACTTTCCGACGCCTGCGACGTTTACGATGGTTTTCCAACGTTGCATGAATACCCTTATTGACAACAGCACAAGCATCAGCAACAAACATCAAAATACGGCTCAGCGATAGAACAATTTGTTTTTGCAGTCTGATGGTGCAACTGAATATCGTAGTGGGAAAGTTGACAGCAATACACCAGGAACAGCAAATTTAGGACTTTGGCCTAACGACGCTGTTGACGTTGCTGGTGCTGCTCTAATGTGTGCTGCGCCATTAAAATACATTGGTTCTAAAATATTGGCGGCTGCTGTTGCTGGTGACGGTGCTGGTGCTGGTACTGGTTTAATATGTTTCACACATTATGCGCAAAACAGATTAAGCCAGCAACAGCACCAGCACCCGTCAACAGCAAACAGCACGCTTTCCAGCAAATATTTTTCAAACACATTGCCAACAGCACCAGCAGCAGCAACAAACATCAAAATACGGAGTCGTGTGTCGCTATCGCTACAATGTATTTCATATGCGTTGAACCATATTTGTCTCGTGTGTTGTGTTGCAGTGTGATGAATAAAATATATGGAATGACAGCGACACAACGACTCCAACACACAACACAAGCACACAGATGTGGATCAGGCTTTACCGAACACACCTAATAATTCTGTCAAAGTTATATCATTTTGTTTGACACGTCTGGTTTTTATTCTTTCGCTAAACCACCATGTTCGGTGGTTTAACTAAGTAAACGTCACTTAGAAGAAATTTTGTTTTTTAAATAACATTTTGTACTTAGTCCATGGAATAAGGTTAACCCTTCCCTATTCTACGTTTATAAATTTGGCTGTAACAGTTTGCTAAAATGTTCTAAATTTTAAATAATTTTTAACTAGTATCATACTAAACTAATTTCCTTCATAAAAAGGTCAGTGCGTTCAAAAAAGTGACAGCTCGTGCAGAAAATTCACAAACACCCTTGATTTTGACAATTTTAAACGTTAAAGTGTAGTATGGATTTAGTACAATACTTAAAAGATAAAATAGCCATTTGGTGATTTTAACTTTAGTTAAATGTTAAGAGATAGTATGATGCTTAATTCGTTTAAAATTAGCAAAATACACTTTTAAATCTAGTATTATACTAAAAATGATTTAACATCGTACTAAATCGATTAAAATTTTGCGCCATTGGTTCTAAAATAATGGCGGCTGCTGTTGCTGGTGACGTTGCTGGAGCTGGTTTAATCTGTTTCGCGCGTTAGTTTTAAGTTATAATAGGTTAAGCCCACTGAATTCTATATATATGTTTAACAGAGATCAGTGGTTAAGCCTGATCCAGATCTGTGTCGTGTGTTGTGTTGTGGAGTCGTGTGTCGAGGTCATTCTATATATTTTATGAGCCACACTGCAACACAACACACGAGAAAAATATGGTTCTACGCATATGAAAAACATTGTAGCGATAGCGACACACGACTCCACAACACAACACACGATACATATGTGGATTAGGCTTTAAACGACTCTTACAAAAGTCCAAAAAATATCTCCGGGAGCAAAAGATATATAAACTCAAATCATTGAATATGTATTATCATTGTAACAAAACGAAACAAATGCCATGGGCAAAAAAATGTCAAACAGATATGGTAGAGCCATACTCTTCTAGCTCTAAGTTTTTAAATGTAATAGACAGAGAATGTACAATAAGAAAAAGAAAAATGACTCAATAAAATTTACTCTTACTCTTATTCATGTAAAATAGTGTGGAAACAAAATATGAAAGCCCAGCCTACACAACCCGACATTCTATCCACAAAATTTGACATGTGTTAATACATAAAGAATTTTAGGAATGGTTCTTATTCTATCCCACATTCTATCACACTTTTTTTTATGTTAAGGTAATGTATTAATACAATCCACCCCACTTTCAACATGTATTAATACACAGTGGGCTAGTGTGGAAGGGCTATTACTTCCCAGCAAAAGTAGAACTACATAAATAACCGGTGAAATATATACGTAATAGAAGTACTTCTTTTCCACTGGAAAAAAGATAGGGGCTCGGGAAAAAACTCAGTTATATACCTCCTATACATGAGAATACATGAAGCAGCTATCTCTTTCTAGCATGCTAAATGTAGTGAATTTCCCCTCCATTAAAGTACTGACAAAGGTACTTTAAATGTATATCAGCCAAGCACTACTGGATGTACTTCTAATGTTAATTCGCCAGTAGTTTTTTAAACCATAGCAAAGCACTGAAACTTGTCATTTAAAAGAACTTCGTATGCGTATACATTTCACCGGTTATAACCGTGCTACTACAATTTATAAATTCTCGAATCTAGAAGTTTGGATATAACTGGTGAAACTTGTACGTAAAAGAAGTAGTTTGTTTCTTCTGAAACTGAGCCTTTTTATTTAGTTTCATAGGACAAATTCACCAGTTTATTGCGAGTTTTATCAAAATAAATAAAATAACTTCCAATGGGAAGTTAAAAATTGTTCACGTAAGAGCCGTTCCAATAATTGAACAATTTGCTGTATAACAATCTCAAAATACACGACAATCGTCGACAAAACTTTGTGCATCGTATACATCGCACTCTTTCTTCCCTTTTACGATAAAAGAGCTTTATTTTTTTTTAGGAGAAACAAAAGTCCTTTTTTTGAGGGGAGATTTTTTGGTAAATAAAGAAACACACATTTATAGAATGCATTTTATACTAAAGACACTCATGGGATTTACATACTATAGTTCAGATACTATGGTATTGACGATACCATGATGGTTTACACACATCCCTGTATGGGTTCAATTGAGAAATCTATTTTTTTAATATTTGTCAATTTGAATGCTGTCAATAATTAATTAAAAGTAAAAAAAAAATAATGAAATGGAATTGTTAGGAATTATTTCAAATAATATGAAAATTGTCTCTTTAAACAGGAAAAGAAAAATGTATCTTTGATTGGCCCTGATAGCCAAATATAAAGGCAGGAGGTACAGGATTTTGGCATTGTTGGAAAACAAAATTGTTAGAGCCCGGCGTTTCTGGGCCTTACTATGTACATACCTACACAATCCAGTCCAAGTTGCAAGTTACATTTTCTTAAAATTGCAGGTTGAAACATCACACTTGATGTTCCTTATTTTTCAGATGAAGCATTTTAAAATAATTTTAGAGCCACCAGAGCAACCTTTCGATTCATAGTTGAAAATTTAAGCAATTTAAAAAGGGAGGATACAAGGTGGCGTCTTGCTATTCCTCTTGAAAAGGGAGTCGCAGCCGTTCTATATGCATTATGTTCATCGGCGGAGTATAGAACTATTGCTAGCTTATTTGGAATAGGACGATCGACATTGGGAGAAATGTTTCTAGAGGTCTGTCAAGAAATATGCGATCGCTTTCAACAACAAGCCTTTGCTGCTTATCCACCAACTCAAGAAAATATAAATGAATTGGTTGTTGAAGTTAATATTGGATCCCAAGACAAATCAAAAGAGTCAACCGATGTTCTTAAGATGAAAGTTTATTGGGAAGTGAACATATTTATAATATTTAAGAATAATAGGGGTATTCACGATCTGGTGCAACGAGCCTAGTAAAAGTGCGAAATTTTATTTTTTTAAGTGGATCGTGAACGCACTTTTCTTATCTTCTTGCAACACTAAAGCAAATGTCAAAACTAGTTTGACATTTGTTATTTGTTTTTGTTTCGAACATATCTGAAAATTTCAATTTGATTTAATTTAAAGTTTGTTCATAAAAAGATTCCAAAAAAACGGAAAAAGAAAATATTACCGAATTTTAAATAGAAGATGCTGCAGATTATTGCAATTATGTGGGTCGAAGGTATAAACATTCATGACGAAAATCATAAAAAAGCTACAAAAAGGTATATTTAATTTTCAGACAATGGGGAAAGTGAAGACGAAGATGCTGTGATGACGACGTCACATCTATACAATCAAGATAGCAAATTGGATGTATCCAATGAACATACCTTTGTTTCTGTTTAACGTAATCAAGAATGAGTGAGCTGTCAAAACACAATTTGCTAATTTTACAATGTTGTATTTTTCTGTTGCAATAGGTTTCGGGTATTGCTAAAGTGCGAAACTGTTGTAAGATTGCACCTTGTATATTTTGTTGTTGTAGTGTTGTAAGATTTTACACTTTTGCACTTTTACAATGATACTAGGCCAGTTGCATCGGATCGTGAATACCCCTAATGTAAAATCCATAGAACGGTAGAAAGCTTTATACATATCAACATTTTAACTATATATAGGTACACAAAGAGAGCATAATATTTGTGTTGTAAACAGTAATAAATTATACTTGAAAGATTTACTAACCAACACTCCTTCTCAATAAAAATATTAATTACACAAAAATCTGATTCTAAGCAATTATTTAAAAGACGTTACATAAAACAAAAAACGTTAATACAATCCCATTAGTAGTGTAAATTTTGTGTGTTTAATTTTTGGCAAATTTTTTGTTAGGGTGTCGGCTACCATGTCGTTTGTTGGCACATATTTCAGGTCAATCTCCTTCTTGCTTACCAGCTCTCGTAAATGATGATATTTAATATAAATGTGTTTACTGCGGGCGTGGTAAACTGGATTTTTTGCCAGGTTTTGAGCACTGATGTTATCGCCGTTGATCAGTAATGGAGGAACATGTTTGTAAAGTCCAGTTTCCATCAAAAGTCTTCGCAAATAGACAGCTTCTTTGGCTGCTGTTGACAATGCTGTATATTCAGCCTCTGTGCTGCTGAGGGATACGCAATTCTGCTTCTTGGACTCCCACGAAAATACACAGCCTGCCAAAAAGAACGTGTACCCAGTATACGATTTTCGATCCAAAGAATTTCCTCCCCAGTCTGCATCGACAAAACCTTCAATCTGACTTTCCTGCGAACGATAATGTAATTTAAGGTTAATTGTTTTTGATAAATATCGCAATATATGCTTTGCACCAGCTTCGCGCTCAGCGTGTGGGTAAGTATTTCGCTGTGCCAGTTTGCATACAGAATGCATGATATCTGGGCGGGTTGAAATAGCTAAATACATCAACGCTCCAATTAGAGATTGATACTTGGTCGGATCCATCTTCCTACAATTTTCGTCATCACATTTGACTTGAAAGCCAACATCAAGAGGGGTTGCAACAGGACGGCAGTTCTCCATATTGTACTGCCTCAAGAGATCTTTCACATACTGCTTATGACCAATAGAAATTGAACCAGTTTCACCTTCGCGTTCAATCTCCATACCCAGGAAATGTTGAAGTGGACCTTTATCCACCATGTCAAAACTGCTTCCTAACTTGACTTTGATTTCGTTTAGATCTTCCTTACACGAACTGGCTAAAATTAAGTCATCAACGTATACGGCTATTAAGTTAAAATAACCTCCTCTGTGCATCCTGTACAAGCAAGGTTCACTTTCGCAATGCGTACAACCAACGTTTCTTAGCACACCATCGAGTTTTATATTCCATGCACGGCCAGACTGCTTAAGCCCATAAATCGCCTTGTTAAGCTTTAGCACTCGATCGGGAAACCTTCAATCTTCAAAACATTCAGGTTGCTTCATGAACACCTCATCTGTCAACTCGCTGTTGAGGTAGGCTGTAGACACATCCATCTGATGAAGAAACATTCTATGTTCCGCTGCTAAAGCAATCACCATTCGAATTGTGGCATATCGAACCACTGGCGAAAAGGTTTCGTTGAAATTAACTCCGTATTGTTGGCTACATCCCTTCGCAACAAGTCTGGACTTGAAGCGTTCGATACTACCATCGACTTTTCTTTAATATTGAAGACCCAACGACAACCTATAGCCTTCAGAATCATTAGTTTCGTTATGTTTAGATTTGGAAAAACCATTTTCATCAAAAATGACATCTCTCCTTTCAATGACTTTACGTGTTACCGGATCGAACAAACGATAGGCCTTAGAGGTTAACGAATAACCAACCATTATATATTCCTTACCTTTCGGGTGGAATTTACCATGATGCATTTTATTTAATGCTACTGCAGGAGATCCAAATATCTTCAGGTGGTGTACCGTTGGCTTTCTTCTATTCCATACCTCGTATGGTGTCTTGTCAACTAAAATTTTTGTTGGTGCTCTATTCCGCAAGTACGCTGATGTGGCAATCGCTTCTGCCCATAAGGATTCATCGAGATTTGCATGTAACAGTATACTTCTGGCCATTTCACATAGCGTCCGATTGGCACGCTCCGCCACACCATTTTGCTGTGGCGTATATGCGACTGCAAGCTGCCTTTTAATTCCGTGCTCATCTAAAAAGTTGTTAATATAAGTATTGATATATTCAGAACCATTATCGCTTCTTAAAGCTTTAATTTTCCTATCCGTTTGACACTCCACCATGGCTTTAAAAATCTTAAACTTATCTAAAACCTCAACTTTGGACCTCATAAAATAGATAAACACATGTCTTGACATATCGTCGATAAATGTTACGAACTACTTGGAGCCTCCAACTGATGTTTTGTTAATTGGTCCACACACGTCCGTATGGATCAATTCCAATAACTTTCTAGAGCGTGTTTGGCTAGCTTGTGGGAAAGCTTGAGCACAGATGTTGCTTTTCATGCAAATTTGGCAAATTCATTTCTTGCGGCACATTACTTACTGTCATCCCGCACACTAATTTTTTGCTTGATAATTCTTGTAAGCTTGTGAAATTTAAGTGGCCATATCTATTGTGCCATTTTATGAAATTATCGACGGATGAATAGAAACACGAATTAATTGTATTTTCAAAAACGAATAGATTATTATATTTTTTTGCTTTAACCACCATTGTACCACAACTAGCCTTGATTAACGCGAATTGATCATTGAAAACCACCGTAAGCCCGTTACTCACCGCTTTGCTTACTGACATAAAATTTCCTTGTAAGCCAGGAACATATAAGACGTCTCTCAAAGTTATAGTACACATAGCTGTTTTGATGATGACCGTACCTTTTCCCGTTGCCTCGATAAAATTATCTCCCGCTAATCGTATTCTTTCTGTGCCTTTTTCCATTGTGTTGAACATATTTGGGTCACTTCACATATGTGACGTCGCTCCACTGTCGATACACCAATTTGAGCTATTCAACACATGTGCATCTTTGCCAGAAAGAAGCGAATATGAAAATGACTGATTTTGGTGCTGTTTTTTCGGTACCTTGGACTTTTCCGCAAAATGACCTCGTAGACCACAATTATAGCATTTACCAGTCGGTTTCTTATGCCGTTTAAAATTGTTTTTGCATCCTTGGACTTCTTTCGCCTTCAGATTTGTTCGTGCCAAAAATGCTGATGACTACCTGATGCTACGTCGTCCGAACGATTTTCCTGTTGACTTCTTCTGTCACCTTCTTCTAGAAGCTTAATTTTAAGAACATTTAGTGCAGGCAAAGAATCGCGAGCCTCCATTGCGATGACAAAATTTTCGAAAGATTTAGGCAAACTAGATAGAAGTATAATTACCAACAACTCTTCATTGAGAGCTACACTGATCTCAGCCAATTTTTCCACAATACTACAAAATGAATTAATAAATTGTGAAATGCTGTCACTGTCCAACATACTGAGCTGCAACAACTGTTTGAAAAGTGAAACTTTTCGCGCTGGACCATTTGGCTGATAGATATCTCGCAATTTTGTCCAGGCTTCCCTTGATGTCTTGCAATGTTTAATGTGGTTTATTTGTGATGGCTTAACACTTAACATTATTGAAGCCAACGACTTTTCATTTTGACTGTCCCATTTTGCTTTCTCGTCTGCAGTCAAAGCTTCCGTCTTAAGAATTTTTCCGTTTACTATATGCCATAGCTCGGAATGTATTAGTACACTCTGCATCTGCACACTCCAAGAATCATAGTTGCTGTCATCCAGCTTCTCAATCTGATATAGACACAAACTCATTGTTAATAATTTGTTAAAATTGTATACCTTATGATTTCGAACATGGGTTCTGGGCCCATAACCTGTTGAAGTTAATATTGGATCCCAAAACAAATCAAAAGAGTCAACCGATGTTCTTAAGATGAAAGTTTATTGGGAAGTGAACATATTTATAATATTTAAGAATAATGTAAAATCCATAGAACGGTAGAAAGCTTTATACATATAAACATTTTAATTATCTATAGGTACACAAAGAGAGCATAATATTTGTGTTGTAAACAGTAATAAATTATACTTGAAAGATTTACTTTCCAACAGGATGCAAAATTAAAAGAAAGTTAAATAAAAAACAATCTGTCAAAATTAAGCTCCAGAATAATGTGCCATGCATTTTTTTCGCCCGATAAATTTTGACAGATAGTGGATGTACAGTACGAACCAAACATTTGTTTTTTTTTAAGCTGAAGCTGCGAACCTCTCGGCTAAAATGCTTGGCTAAATTTTAGCTTGGCTAAGTTTTTGAGAGAATTTCGTATGGGAGCGGAATTTTAGGTCGAGCTGCATACTAGGCTTGAAACAAAACAAATAATATCCAATTCGAGACTCGAATAAATGCCAAAAATCTATCCTGGTAGGATTCTACTTTAGCTTCTTATCGGCTTTAGAGCTACTGCCGATGTTGTTTTTGTAATGCATGTAAAATCGGACTGTACTATGGACGGTTTTTGCAATAAAACACTCGTATTGTTTTTCTAATACATTTTTATATTGGAAAGAATGAAATAGGTATATGTTGTAGGTTGATTAAAAGAACGGTATACATCAAACGTCAACATTTGTCCTGCAAAACAATGCAAAATTATTTGTGTTGGAAAAATATAGTGGAGACTTGCTTTTGTGCAGCGGATACTTTTTAATGTACCCGCTGTACAAACGCCAGAACTTTTCACATGAGCTGCGTAATGCCCGGAAAAAATTCAAACACAAAAATTTTCCGGGGAAAATATTTGTATTGGAGACAAAATTGTTTCGATCTGCGTACTAGACTTAAACTAAAAAGAAAAAAAAAACCGTCCTTAAACAGGGAATTTATATCATACATTAATGACAAAAAAAAATTCGTAGAAACGGTTGTTCGTCAATCCAAGCGGCAACAAGCGGCCTGCAACAAATTGCAAATACGCCAGCAACAACGGTAAAAGAAGCTAGCCCAGCAACAATCGACGCAGCCAAACACCTCCTTGCAGCGAGTCAAGATAATGCCACAGAGAAACAGAGACAAGTGGATTTTATTCCGATGAAAGAAAATGAAAGATTACCATCCAGCGATGAAGAAATGAGCGAGGAAGATATACTCGAAACCGAAATCAACGAAAACAACTGGCAGCAAGTGAAATCGACAGGAGGCAGGGCCAGTCCTCCCCAAACTCAAAATGCTCCAAGATATGTAAACAGGTACGAAATACTTAACGAATTTTCATTGCATAAGAGAAAGTCAGAAATTAAAGAAAAAATTGATATAGAAATTAGAAATAATGGTCCAATTGTAATAAAAGGATAAATTATAGAAAAAATAAAATTTTGTCCTCCAATTATTTTGTTTAAAACTAATGTGAGAAAGCTTATTGTACAGCTACTCGCAAAAATTCCAAATCTGCGTTTCCGGGTAGTTAACGTAAATAAAAAGGAATCCAAACTGTTCGTGGATGATCCGAAAGCTCATACTGAGCTCATCCAAAAAATTCGCGAAAATAATGATATAGAGGCTCATTCTTTCACACCCGATGAGAATAAAACTATAAATCTAGTATTAAGAGGCCTCACCTCTGATTTTTCCTGATGAAATTAAAGAATGTCTCGAGCGAATGGTTCCGGAGACCGTCGAGTCTGTAGTACGGTTCGAAACCCTAAAATCGAAAAAGTTTGAATTACTATATGACTTGTTCCTTATTAAAATAACACCAGAAAAAAGCGTTGATGAAATCATTAAAATAAAACACTTATTTTATACAAGGGTACAATGGGAAAAGCCTAGGGGTAATTTGGGAACAAGACAATGCAGACGTTGTCAGGCCTTTGGGCACGTAGCGAAAAACTGTACGAGAAGGTATAATTGCCTAAAGTGTGATGGGGTACATGACCCGGGAGAGTGTAAACTAGAAAAACATAAGACATCGTCGACGTATTGCATAATTTGCAAAGTGTTTAGTCACCCAGCAAAATGGGGTGGCTGTAAGGCCAGATAAAAATACTTAGCGAACAGAAACAGAACAGATCAACTAAAACAACCTTCACTTACCGGCTTGATGCCTCGACACAAGCAGAAACGCAAAATGTACACAAAAATATCTCCTATGCGGATAAAGTAAGGGGCTGCGTACCCAAACCTAAACCTGAGGCCACACGAGCCAGTACGGGCAAGCCAGTTGGCTACATAGATTGACTGTCAAGTTCGTATACATGGATATGATGTGACGTAGGTGGCACGCAACTTGTAAGCAAGTTGCTTTCAACTATCTTCGGTCACGTTCAGCTTTTACTAGGACAGTCTATCTAGGATTCTAAATACACAATTTCATTGAATTTGCTTTGGCATCTGACTTCGATTTTTTCTTACTTAACAAAAAATGACGTCAAATTCTGCATCAAGTCTTGCGATGGTCAACGCATAATACTCCCAATGCGTTGACGGATTCATTGACAGACTTTTCTGTCGCGTCAAAGTAACATGGATTGATTTTCATTTATTTCAAAAATTTCGATTTTTTTAAAAATAATTTTTAAAAAAAAATTTGATTTTTTGGAGGTTTTTTAATCCATCATCATTTGGAATTTGATATGTTCATACGTTGACAGATAGGTAAGAAACTAAATTACGTCGTATGAGGAATATTCCAAAATGTCACCCAAAGCACTAAAATCACCTTTTCCCGCTATCTTTCAGGTTTTCAATGCATCATCGCAGCAATATTTCAATTTAATTTGAAAGTCTACGGCTTGACAAATCGGTAACAGAATGTTTCAAATGTCACCCGAAATCCCCAAAAAACTCATTTTTCTCAAGCAAAAAATATACTCTTAAAAAATTAGGAGATTTTGTATAATTCATCATAATCATAGCCATCCTTCAATAATATTTGTCAGTTGCCTATTGGAAATTTTAAAATTTCTTGGTCTCTCCTCTCATTAAAAGTTGTGGTAGAGAGTATATTTAATTTTGCATCAAATTTTCAACGAAAAGCTATAGTAAGCTTTATATACGAGTCTGAACGAGGCCACTGTCTTCTCTACCGGCTTCCCAACTGGCTTCAAAAATGGCAAGACAGTTGACGAGCAAGTTGTTCAGGTTTGTATGTGTTAGTAAGAAAATTTAAATGTTTTGTAACTTGTAAGCCAGTACTGGCTCGTGTGGCCTCAGGGTAAAGTAATTCCAGGTCACTCCACCCTGCATATTTGCAGAGTTTTTTAATCTGTCTCAAACTCTCTTTGGTTCTGATATTTCGGAATTCATTGAAAAAGTAAAGTTTTTCATGAGCAATATCAATAAAAAAGGGTCAATAGAAAAAAAAGGGTTTCGTATTTAAAACTTCATAACGAAGTTATCTTATCCCAGCCATGAACTAAAAAATTATTACCCTTAAGTCTCGTCCATAATCGGCCATAGCCGAAGATTTGATCGTCAAATTATTCTTAGGAAAAACAACATAGATGTTGCTTTTCTTCAAGAAACGCACCTACATAATCGACATAAGGTATTCTTAGACAGGGCCGGGCCAACCAAACTTGCGCCCTGTGCAAGATTTGTAGAAAGCGCCCCTTTTTTATATTTTCACACATACACTGATACACATGCATAAGCCTTTTCCACATAACCCAGGAGGTAGACTTTCAAAGAGTTTTTTCTATTGAGGTATTCCCGTGTGCCTAATCCTCAGTAACAAACAAATATGTTTACATACATGATTGTATGTATCAAATGTAATAAAACTACATATTTACAAAAAAAAAAAATAGTCAATAAATTAAAAACAAAATTAAATAAAAATATATATAAATACATTTATATGTACAAATACAAAATAAAAAAATATATAAACTTCATTTAAAAAACAATAAATAAATAAATTAATCAATTTAAAATCAAAATAATATAAAAATATATACATACATATGTATATACATTTATACATATAAAAAATAAATAGGAACTTCAGTTAATTTTCTTTAGAAAAAAAAAGTAAAACCATAAACTAAAACGCAGCGAAGAAATGAGCAGAGGGAAACCTTTAAACTTACTTTTCTGGCCTTACATTTTGCAAATTCAGAAATAAGATCATCAAATTTTAAAGAATTTTTTTGTAAAAAGTTAATTTTTTTTTGTAAAAGTTTTTTTTATAAAAATTTGAATTTTGTTTTGTAAAAAAGTTTAATTTTTTTTTTGTAATAAAGTTAAATTCTTTTTTTTTTTTTTAAGTTTAATTCTTTTTTTTGTAAAAAAGTTAATTTTTGTTTGTAAAGAAGTTAATTTTTTTTGTAAAATAGTTAGGTATTTCTTTTTTGTAAAAAAGTTATTTTTTTTTTGTTAAAGTTATTTTTTGTATAGCTAAATAATTATAGATTCAATATAGCTTTTAACGGCCTTTAGTCCATTCAAATTGGCGTTTCTTCCCGGCGTTCTCACTTGGACTCTTCAGTTGACATTAAGGGCCTTGTCAAGACACAATTTTTATTAAGCTCAGTCCAGCTTACATCAATTTTACTGCGAAAATCAATTGTGAACTATATCCAACCCAATTAGAATTTCTAATCAGGAATTGTTGGAAATTTTGCTACCCGTGGCCTTGCATTGTTTACATATGAATGTGTTTTATAATACAATTTCTATATACTACTGAAATGCATCAGCCAAGTAGAAGACTTAGCATTATTTAATTGGACTTGTTGAATTATTGATTCAATATAGCTTTTAACGTCCTGATTTTCGCAGTAAAATTGATGTAAGCTGGACTAAACTTAATAAAAATTTCGTCTTGATAAGGCCCTCACTGTCAACTGAAGAGTCCAAGTGGGACGCCGGGACGAAACGCCAATTTTTATGGACTTAAGGCCGTTAAAAGCTATATTGAATCAATAATTCAACAAGTCCAATTTAATAATGCTAATGTCGATTTCTTTTCAACTATTGGAGATCAAATCTTTTTTTTTGTTGTAAGGAATTCGCAAACAAAATAAATTTTTTTCTTTGATTGTATGTGTGTGCAATTTGACAGACCCGAACGCACAATTCTTTAATTTTTTTTTTTGAAAATGGAAAATTGTAATTCTATCTACATTATAGTAAATTGTATTTATTTTATTTTATTTTATTTTGTTTACTGGAGAACGTCAACTTTATACTCTTACACCACGGATATAATTTTATTGAACAAATTGACTGAAAAGCCAAACGTAAGCAATAGCCAGAGAAATGTAAAATCTTCCTAGTGTGTGTGCAGCTCGGTGTAAATGTTTCTTAAATTAAAGATTTGATTTGTTTAGAAAATTTGATCTTTTCTTCTAACCAAATCAAATTTCCCCTTCACAGATTTGATTTTTTTGTTGAAAGGAAATCCACATAAGTCTTCTACTTGGCTGATGTATTTCAGTAGTATATAGAATTTGTATTATAAAACACATTCAAATGTAAACAATCCCAGACCACGGGTAACAAATTTTCCAACAATTCTTGAATAGAAATTCTAATTGGGTTGGATACAGTTCACAATTGATTTTCGCAGTAAAATTGATGTAAGCTGGACTGAACTTAATAAAAATTGCGTCTTGACAAGGCCCTCACTGTCAACTGAAGAGTCCAAGTGAGAACGCCGGAACAACGCCAATTTGTATGGACTAAAGCCCGTTAAAAGCTATATTGAATCAATAATTCAACAAGTCCAATTAAATAATGTTAAGTCTTCTTCTTGGCTGATGTATTTCAGTAGTATATAGAATTTGTATTATAAAACACATTCATATGTAAACAATGCCAGGTCACGGGTAACAAAATTTCCAACAATTCTTGATTATAAATTCTAGTTGGGTTGGATGTAGTTCACAATTGATTTTCGCAGTAAAATTGATGTAAGCTGGACTGAACTTAATAAAAATTGCGTCTTGACAAGGCTCTCACTGTCAACTGAAGAGTCCAAGTGAGAACGCCGGGACGAAACGCCAATTTGTATGGACTAAAGGCCGTTAAAAGCTATATTGAATCAATAATTCAACAAGTCCAATTAAATAATGCTAAGTCTTCTACTTGGCTGATGTATTTCAGTAGTATATAGAATTTATATTATAAAACACATTCATATATAAATAATTATAATTATTGTGGGTTATTTTTTTTGAAAAAAAACGTTTTTATTTTTTTGTAAGTTAATTTTTGTTTGTAAAAAAGTTAATTTTTTTTGTAAAAATTTTTTTGTAAAAAAGTTAATTTTTTTTTGTAAGAAAGTATTTTTTTTTTTGTTAAAAAGTTAATTTTTTTTGAAAAAAAGTTATTTTTTTTTTGTAAAAAAGTTAATTTTTTTTTTGTAAAAATTTTTTTTTTGTAAAATCGCATTGCAGCGTTATACAGTCAGTGAGTCAATATTCATATATTATTATATATTATTTATTTATTTTAATACCTACAATTTCCCCATCTGCTTGTTCCTCGCCGCGTTTTAAAAATTGTCCGAAATGTTTGCTCTGTTCTTTATTTTCCGCCTCAACAAGCATTCGCCTTTTTCTAAATTCTGCCCGAAAGCTTTTTTTTATCCATATTGGAAAAAACAATTAAAACAATCTGCACCAGACCAGACCATTATATATAAATTTCCACGATTCCATCTCCTGTGTAAGCAGACACTTAACCCTTACACATACACAGGCACAGTGTGCAATAAGAAAACCTGCACGATCTGACCCTTATGATTCCGTATAAATAAGATTTTTTTTAAATATTTTCGCATGTTAGTTTCGATACTCAGTGTGCAGACAAAAAACTTGCGCATCCATTGACTGTAGTAGCAACCTACCTGTTCTCATTTTCGGATACATTTTTTTGTTGTATTTTTCGTAAATGAGAAGTCACATACAGAGGTACGGTGCGTAATACAAAACCTGCACGTTCTAGCCCACATGATTCAGTATGAATAAGTATTTTTCATTGTCATATTCTCAGTGTGCATGAAATAAATCTTGAACTTTTCTGTGTTGAGATTTTTTCTTTTTTTTTTTTTCTTTTGTACAAACAGGGTGAAATATTTGGAAATTAGGGGTAGGTGGGTAGGTAGGATTGAACTTGCATGGGTCTAGTGGGATTTTTAATTCTACGATATCTTGACTCTTGAGTTAAATTTTCCTTGAATGCAACAATGAAAGTGATGTTAGTTAGTGTGCAAGAAATACTAGCTTAGTACGGTTGTGATGGATGTTATTTTGGGATTATTTGAAGAATATTTATGGTTAAAATGCAAATGGCAGTACATATTTGTTTGCGCAAGATCAGATTACGTTTTCTTGCTCCTGGTAATGCGTCCCAAGAATGTTGCGCCCTGTGCAATTGCACATCTTGCACATATGGTTGGCCCGGCCTTGTTCTTATATGGCTACAAAATTGTAAGAAATGATTCCAACTAGTGTGTCTCCGGAACCATATCGCTTCTTTCTGCATTCTACCAAAAGATATTAGGCAATCAAAATCGGAGATGAATTACATGAGCACTATATTGTATTTCGGGAAGAGCTTATCTACAATTTTTCTATAAAACGGTTTAACTTGAAATTCAAAGTTATTTCCTTTTACCTGTAACCGGAAGCGCAAATTTCATAAAACAAAAAAAAAACTAACAAAACAAATAAATAAAATAGTATAAGAAAATATCTAAAATCTAAAGTACTTTAGTTAAATTAACCATGAATATGTATATTAAAACAACAAAAAATTATAAAAAAACACAAACAAATAAAAAACATGAAAACGAAACAAAAATGAATTAGAACCAATAACTGCCAAAACGAATGTAAATAAATATATTAACACTCCTTTACCAAATTATTGGCAGGAAATAGGAAACTATTGAAAACGGTAACTTATAAAGAAAATCGAACTGTAACATAATTATTAAAACAAAAACAAAAAAATGAACTTAAAATCTAAATAAAAATACAACCTGTAAAATCTAAATCAACTCAAACCTAAACTATGCAACATGACTATAACCATTATTGTAATGCAAAGTATTTCGTAACCTGCTTTACTGCCAGTAATGTCGCTCAATTTTGTTGAGTGTCAGGATGCTCTCTGTCTTACCTTATACTACGTTACCACCAGACACTAAACCGAGATTTAGCAAGATTATCACAAATCTGCTTGAAATCTACAAGATTTACCATACAAATTTTACAGCAACAGCACGCTGGCCAGAAAAAATTTTTCAAACACATTAAGGCCTAATTTATTCGGTCAAAGTTGAACATAACTCTGGGATTTTAAAAGTCAACTTAAGAAAAAGTTTTATTCACTCAAAGTTGACGTTTTCAACTATTTATTTTAAAATCTAGAGTTGATCAACTTTGGATTTTCTCAACTCCCCGAAATAGTAGAAGTTAGCGACCAAACTTGGGATTTTTCTTCATTTCTGTCCATTTATTCATGCTATTTAGTTATCGACCGATCACCGAAATCAAGCATGGAGGACCGCATGATTTTTTTTTTGGTTTCATTTTTTTTTTTTTTATATTTTTATAATTGAAATTTGTTTATAAAAATGGTGCCTTTTCCCCACCAAAAAATTGAACAAGTGTACAATTTCAATACACTTCCGTATTGTGTTTGCGTTCCATGTTGTATATGGAATGATTTGCTGGTATTATGATGTTTAAGTTTAGTGGGCGACGATTTCGCCGGACAAGTGTAAAAACATACTCATGAACATCGATCCATTCATGATTCCATTTCACAACAACAGTTTTTACGTTTCATGGAGTTGTTGATCTTTGTTTGGCTTTTCCTGTTTGACCCTTCATTATTCTTCTCTGTGAAAATTTGTGTTTCTTCCTTTATAATTTCATTTTAGGAAAACATACGGTGCTGGTGCTGGTACTGGTTTAATCTGTTTCACGCATTATGCGCAAAACAGATTAAGCCAGCAACAGCACCCGTCAACAGCAAACAGCACGCTGTCCAGCAAATATTTTTCAAACACATTGCCAACAGCACTAGCAACAAACATCAAAATACGGCTCAGCAAGACCAATTTTTTTGTGGGAAAGTTGATAGCAATACACGAGCAACAGCAAATTTAGGACTTTGGCCTAACGACGCTGTTGACGTTGCTGATGCTGGTCTAATGTGTGCTGCGCCATTAAAATACATTGGCGCCAAATTTTAAACAGCCTATTATGTATGAAACTACTAAACATTTTACTAATCTTTAACAGCCGTATTAATAAAAAAACGCTTATTCCACCTTTATTCCATGAGCTTACAAAACCATGGAATAAAATTTCTTATTAATAAAAACAAAACGAAAATCTACTACAATAAGTAGATCACGTTAAGCCTGGGGCCGAATTACGTCTTCAGTGAACGAGTGAGTTACTTTTACACGTTATCGAACTATCGAGTAATCACATTGGTATGATTTTATTCGAAGTATCGAATTGAGTTCGTATTGTACTAGGAAAATTCTTGTACATTTTCCTAAACGTCAATATTATGTGGTAGGACCCAAAGAATTGTTGAAATATAATTGTAATGTGACCTCACCACAAAGATTTATTGTGTTAACACCATAATGTGTTCTTCTCTATTTTGTTTCAAATTAGTTCAGTTGATTTTGAGCATCTAAAAGTAAAACAACGCCGTTTCACGGAATTCGTGTATTTTGTATTATTGAAATTTAATAAAAGTATAAATTGAAATAAACGTTGTTTCATTTCTTTGCTAAGACTGCTAACAATTTCAGAAGTGGGATCTCGTAAAAACTTAATTAAATTTTTTTTAAATAATGGCGTTAAAAAGTCAAATTATTTTCTAAATCCATCGCGTTGCAATTTCCTCAAAGAAAAATGGATTCAGTTGAAATTGTTGAACTGAAGCAATTCACTGGAGCCCAATTAAAGTCATGGCTACGTGCGCTGGGGATGAAGTCTACCGGCAATAAGCCCGAGTTGGTGCTCCGGTTATTGGCCATTCCATCAGAGTTGCGCGGTGAATTTGTGCCGATGCAGACGACGCCATGCGATGCAAATTTGAATGCCAACGGACACCAAATGGACAATGAAGAAGAGAGCAATGATGATGATGATGAGTGCGAGGTGTATGAGGATAGTAGCAATGTCGATGAAGTGCGTCAGAAGAGTGCCAATGAAAAGAATGCTGCAGACGAGAAGAAAACGAGTGACAGAGATGACGAATGGACGATGGAGACACTGAAGAGGGAATTGATGTTGGTCAAACGAGAGCTGGCGGTACAAAAGAGAGAGACAGAGTTGCTGAAGAGAGAGAACGAGATGATGACGAAGAAGAAGAGTGTTCCAAAACATGATGACGACGGAAAATCGATGATGAATTTTTCCGTCGTAAAAGATCTGATTCCAGAGTTTGCGGGTGCTGATGACAACTATGAGCAGTGGGAGCTGCAGCTGAGGAGTGTCCTAGCTGTTTTCAAGTTGGATGAGAACAGTTCCTGGGCACTGATATCAACCAGATTGAAGGGAAGAGCCCTACGATGGTTCCACTCGAAAGCAGATATGATGTCGGTACCAATTGATGTGTTACTCAGAGAGATGGTTACAATCTTTAAGGACAGAGCCAGCCGGCTGACGCTCAAGCAGAAGTTCGAAGGACGGAAATGGTCGAGTGCTGAAACTTTTCAGGAATACTTTCACGAAAAGGTTATACTTGCTAATAAAGTAAGTATCCATGAAGACGAGCTCATGGAGTATCTCATTGAGGGGATACCAGACCAGACCATCCGATCTCAGGCAAAAGTGCATTGTTTTAGAGACAAGGAGCATCTCCTGGAGGCGTTCAGGACAGTGACGTTAGCGCGAAAGGCGCCAGCTTTAAACACGGAGCCAAGTACATCGTATGCCCAAAAAGAAAGGACGTCCATCATGTTGGAGATGAAGGTGACTCAGATGAAAACGTAAGAAAATTATTATATACTTTTATAGAATCAAATTGTATTATGGAAAAGAGCGAGTACGGGAAATGTTAGATGATATGTAACAGAAAAAGATAATAAGGCCCAGTAATTCAGAGTATTCTTCTCCTATTGTTTTGGTCAGGAAGAAAAATGATAACATAAGAATATGTATAGATTATAGGAGTTTGAACAAAATAACAATGCAGGACAACTATCCAATCCCGCTGATTGTTGACATGTTGGATAGGTTAGAGAACAAAACTATTTTTTCATTATTAGACTTAAAAAGCGCTTTTTATCATGTGCATGTAAATGAAGAATCGGTGAAATACACTTCGTTTGTGATTCCGCTTGGCCAATACGAATATTTGCGTATGCCATTCGGATTAAGAAATGCACCTCCAACATTTCAACGGTTTGTAAATATGGTGTTTGTTGACATGATTAGGGCAGGGAAAGTTGCGATATACTAAGACGATATAATTATTGCGACGAGTGATTTTGAAGAACAGTTATCAATATTAAAAGAAGTTTTTGAGAAGCTAGTGAGTAATAAACTAGAGCTGAGATTGGATAAGTCCAGGTTTATGGAACCGGAAATACGGTATTTAGGTTGCAAGGTTTCTAAAGAAGGTATACGTCCTGATGAAAAGAACATTGAATCAGTGGCAAATTTTCCTATTCCTCAAAATGCCAAGGCAGTGCACAGTTTTCGGGGATTATGCTCTTATTTTAGGAGATTTGTGGAAGGGTTTTCAACAAAAGCGAAACTATTATACGAGTTAATAAAGAAAAAGGTTAGCAAAATTATTAGCAGCACCAATTTTAGCAATTTACGATCTTTGAGATGAAACAGAATTACACTGCGATGCTAGTGCTCTCGGGTTTGGTGCAATCTAATTGCAAAAGAAGAGTGATGGAAAGTTTCATCCAATATTCTATTTTTCAAAAAAAAAGTTTCATAGCTCTAGCAATAATTTAATAATATAATTTAATAAAATAAGGGAAATGTTGGAAAAACAGGTGAGTTCGTATTATGAAATGAGAAATGGGTTAGTTTATAGAAAGAGTGGTGGGAATTTATTGTTTTATGTGCCGGCGGAAATGCAGCAAAATGTTTTGTATATATATCATGACGATATGAGACATGTAGGATATGAGAAGGTGTATGAAAATTTAACGGGAATGTATTGGTTTCCGAAAATAAGGAATAGAATTAGGAAACACATTTCGAATTGTCTTAAATGCATAACGTTTTCGCCGAAGTTTGGGAAACATGAAGGCTTACTCCATCGTATACCTAAAGGTGACATCCCTTTCGATACTGTCCATATAGACCATTTCGGGCCAGTGACTTTGAGGAAATCAAAGAAAAAATATGTTTTTCTGGTTGTAGATGGTTTTACAAAGTTTAAAAGACTATATGCAGTCCGACGTACTGGTACTAACGAAGTAATTAGTTCTCTAAAGTCATACTTTAACTCTTACAGTCGTCCTAAGCTTATAGTTTCCGACAGAGCCAGTGCATTTACCTCGAATGAGTTTAAATCATTTTTGGAGAAAAATGGTGTCAAGCATGTATAGGTTGCAACTGGTTCACCACAGGCCAACGGCCAGGTTGAAAGGGTAAACAGAAGTTTAGCCCCCACGTTGGCAAAGATGACTAGTGCGGGTAATGAAATGTCTTTGGATAAAGTCTTACCTGAGATAGAGCACGTGATGAATAATACCGTGCACAGAAGTACTGGGATGACAGTTACTTTTTGGGATAAGGCAGCGAGGAATGATGGAAGACCCGTTAAGGGAGAGGTTAGAGGAAATTTTTAATAAGGAAAAGTATAGGGATTTGGAAGATATTAGAATGAGAGCAGCCGCGAAGATAAAGAAATGTCAAGATTACAATAAAAAAATTAAAGAAAGAAGTAGAATTCTAAAGAGTTATCAAGTAGGAGACTATGTAGTAGTTAAGAATTTCATCAGTCAGCCAGGAGCGTGCAGGAAAATAGCTCCCAGGTTTAAGGGGTTCTATCAAGTAATAAAAATTTTGCCCAATGATAGATACCTCTTGAAAGATGTGACAGGGTTCCAGCTTACCCAAATTCCTTACGAGGGGGTATGGGAATATGAAACCGTGGAGAATAAATAATAAACGCGAAATCGGGACGACTACTTGTCAGGATGGCCGAACTGTAGTAGGACCCAAAGAATTGTTAAAATATTATTGTAATGTGGCCTCACCACAAGGATTTATTGTGTTAACACCATAATGTGAAAGAAGAGGGCAGGTGTCTAAAACTAAAACTAAATATGTTCTTCTCTATTTTGTTTCAAATTAGTTCAGTTGATTTTGAGCATCTAAAAACTAAAAGTAAAACAACGCCGCTTCACGGAATTCGTGTATTTTGTCTTATTGAAATTTAATAAAAGCATAAATTGAAATAAACGTTGTTTCATTTCTTTGCTAAGACCGCTTACAATTCATAACATTTCATTGGTCGATTGCAACAGCTGCTTGTGTTGGCCTCATGTTTTGTTTACATTTACCTTTTGAATTTAATTTGGCCAAAAATATTTTTGGCTAAAATCGAATTTTTGTGCCTTTAAATCAAGGAAGAATTATTTTCTGGGTTATGTTTAATTTATTTCAATTCACCCCGAAACACCATCAATTCTTATTGTGTAGAAGAAAAAAGAATAACTTAATTTTGCTACCATTTGACTGCTCACTCGTCTACCTCGCATCTATTATAAGAAAAAACACTCGTTCACTGAGGAGGAAATGCAAAAAATCGAATTCGAGACTCGATACTTTACTCGATATCTTAGGAAGGAATCCCAAATGCAGATAATTCAGTAATGTATTGCTCACTCACTGATGCGGTAATTCGACCCCTGATCCACATCTGTGTCGTGTGTTGTGTTGTGGAGTCGTGTGTCGCTATCGCTACAATGTATTTGATATGCGTTGAACCATATTTGTCTCGTGTGTTGTGTTGCAGTGTGACGCATATAATATATGGAATGACAGCGACACACGACTCCAACACACAACCCAGGACACAGATGTGGATCAGGCTTTACCGAAAACACCTAATAATTCTGTCAAAGTTATATCATTTTGTTTGACACGTCTGATTTGTATTCCTTCGCTAAACCACCATGTTCGGTGGTTTAACTAACAGCCTTATTCTGGCAACCTCACTGATGCCTCACAAGTCACAATAACCTCATAACTCGTGGTGAACTCGCCTCATAAAATCTAAAAAATTATGATCTGCTTCATGGCAGATCACAACACACGCTGTTCTTGTGAGGTTTATTATGAGGGCGTCCACAGAATACAAAATTGTAACCGCCTTATACAAAAACAAACACACAAAATATTGTGACCTGTGAGCCTCACAACGGCAGAATAGGGCTGTAAGTAAACGTCACTTAGAAGAAATTTTGTTTTTTAAATAACATTTTGTACTTAGTCCATGAAATAAGGTTAACCCTTCCCTATTCCACGTTTATAAATTTGGCTGTAACAGTTGGGAAAATGTTCAAAATTTTAAATACTTTTTAACTAGTATCATACTAAACTAATTTCCTTCATAAAATTCAGCTCAACACGTCCAAAAAAGTGACAGCTCGTGCAAGGAATTCACAAACACCCTTGATTTGGACAATTTTAAACGTCAACGTGTCATATGGATTTAGTACGATACTTAAAAGATAAAATAGCCATTTGGTGATTTTAACTTTAGTAAAATGTTAGGAGATAGTATGATGCTAAACTCGTTTAAAATTAGCAAAATACACTTTTAAATCTAGTATTATACTAAAAATGATTTAACATCGTACTAAATCGACTAAAACTTTGCGCCATTGGTTCTAAAATAATGGCGGCTGCTGCTGCTGGTGACGTTGCTGGTGCTGGTTTAATCTGTTTCGCGCATTAGTCTTAAGTTATAATAGGTTAAGCCCACTGTTCTCTATTACCCCTGTTACAAACAGAATCGAAAGCTCGAGTTGGATTAGGGTCGGATTTTCGACCCAGGTGTTTCGTCACGTGAATTGAGAGCCCCATTTGAAGTTGAGTTGATATGGTGTTGAGATTACATTTAATGGAATGGCAACATTATATTTAGTTCACACAAAAACAGTTCAAATTTAATGAATTTTAGTACATACTTCACATAGCTATCAAAACAAATAAATAAATTTACTCGCATATGTGCAAAAACACTGTGGTGAACACATCCTCAAGACCCACTCTTCGACCCAGGTGTTTTACCGACAATTTCGACTGGACCCCGCTCCTGAATTGGAATCGAGTCGGTTGAAGATCATTTCAAGACAACGCAGTGTATACCTGCGTTGTCTTGAAATGACACATATCTAAGGTATTATATTACGCAGATTAAGATGGCTGTCCATTGTGCCCATACACAGTAAACAAAAACAAATTTATTGTGACTACTTTTTTTTACTATTGATTTTGACACATGCGCAGAACTGAACGAAAATGAAAACGCTAAAGATATTACCTTTAATATATGTACCTTGTACAAAGGGGCCAAGCGAGCTTAAAGCTCGCTCGAATACCTCATGTAAACGGGGTATGTTTAATAGAGATCAGTGGTTAAGCCTGATCCAGATCTGTGTCGTGTGTTGTGTTGTGGAGTCGTGTGGCGATGTCATTCTATATATTTTATGAGCCACACTGCAACACAACACACGAGACAAATATTGTTCTACGCATATGAAAAACATTGTAGCGATAGCGACACACGACTCCACAAACCAACACACGATAAATATGTGGATTAGGCTTTGAACGACTCTAAAAAAAGTCCAAAAAATATCTCCGGGAAAATAAGATATATAAACTCAAATCATTGAATACGTATTATCAATGTAACAAAACGAAACAAATGTCATGAGGCAAAATAAATGTCAAACTGATATGGTAGAGCCATACTCTTCTAGCTTTAAGTTTTTAAATGTAATAGACAGAGAATGTACAGAATCGAAATTCAGTTTAACGTGGACACCTGCCAACTAAGGCCTTATTCCACGGTGAGCCTACCCACAATAACGGAGTCAAATTTAGTGTTGACCACCACCCTGAGGAAGTGTTAACCACCCCAGTAGCAATTCTGTGAACATGTTGAGGCATGCCCACACCCTTTGCTGAAGAGCGAGGTCTATCTAGCACCTCTTGCACCCAGAACCCCTAATAGAGGTCCTACATGCCATATGATGTCACGAATTGACCAACCACAGCCACCACGATACTCCCACAAGGGGGCCTACCTCATAGACAGACCGAGCCGGACCAACCAGTGGCAAAAATGCCACTAGACAGACCGACCCGGTGGCACCTGTCTCCCGTGGTACCAGAATAAAGCTTCCGGTGGAGCTTCGCAACCGTAAAGGTTACTTCTAGATGAGCTCCTCAAAGCTCGAGGCCTAGCAACCTCAGATATGCACACTCGGACCGCTGGTCAAGGTAGAAGTCAGCGGCCGAGTGCACAGACCTCACTCCCAAAAGCCCACTACAGCCTATCCAACCTACATCAACCTACAATACCTGAATTTCTCAACAAGCGAGAACCTGAGCATGCACTGCCCAGGCCGTTCAACATCAACAACACGAATACCCTTTACAGAGCGCACACATAGATAATGCATGCACTCATCCATACTGTGAGTCCAAACCCCCGACAGCATGACCAAAAGCTAAAACAAGGAAACACATATCAACTACTGCCAGTTGCAATCAGTAAGTTCACGCACGAGCCGCAAGTCACTATGCACCCCCAGATCGACGCGCTCCCAATAGCAAGGCACATGATCAGGTCATCCAGGCACACATGGCAGGCACCCCAAACCCCACACCATCCCCTACCATAGATCCTGCCCCAGTGTCACCAGGTTAAGACCCAGGTACAAAGGATGCTTTCACCATAGCAGGGGGAAGCGTTGGGGAGAACCCATGACCAGCAGCGAGCAAGTCAGGATGAGACTGAAAAGCCCCGATCCCGCCCGAACACAACCAGCCATAAGCCCAAGGAGTTGCGGACGATGTCCAACCTGACAGAGCAACAGGTGACCCCGGAAGCACATAGCTTCAGTCCGCACTAAGCCCCATGCAGATCTAGAGCAATCAACCCTGACTTCATGTGAACATGAAGTCAAGTCCTGCCAACAGAGACCTCCAATGGGGAACCCCAATTACCTAGCAGTGTCTAAAACAAAAACCAACACAATGCCACTACTGTCATCGAGTTCGGAAAACCCGCTCAGCATAGATGGCAAGATTCTCAGTCGTCTCCTTTGTTAAGAGGACACGACTAAAATCCCAAGCATCACCTATCCGCACAATACCCATAGCAGAGAGATCCCTGAAGTGGGCATATCGCGAACACTCAACAAGTACATGCCTCCAATCCTCTCTTGTAGCTCCACACCCACATTCCGCCGATTCAGCCAGGGTCCTTTCATGCAAAAATGCATTCAAGGAGCCATGGCCGGTCAGCAGAAAGCCCGTGAAGAGTGAGAAAACCAGGCATCCCCTACCTCCCACCATAACCCTCTCAGAAGCAAACGAGACCTCAGGGAGAAACTCAAAGGTTACTCGGCCCTTCTCACTCCCCGTCCAACGCTCATGCCACCTACTCATTACTCATTCCCTAAGAAGAGAATTCCTCTCCTGTCTGCCAAGACTCTGTGCCGCCCTGCACTCGCTCCAATCAGATGCCGGCAGCTGCAACTGCCTCCGTAACCTGCCGGCAATACCTTTTCGTATTACCTCCAGGTCCAGAGGAGGCACACCCACCAACACCTGAAGAGCGTCGGTAGACACAGTCTTGCACACCCGAAGTGAACAAAGAAGCAAGATCCTCTGAACTGAGAGAATCTTGCTTCTTCCTGTCACAGTCTTGACAGTATCGTACCATACACATGCACCAAATGTTGCGCATGCAACAAATAGCCCATTGTATATGGTACGAACTGCACGCAAAGTCAGGCCCCAGTTACACTTCAATATCCTGCTCACAGCTGGCACAAGAAAACCAAGCTTTGCCCTCACCTGCAATAGGTGAGGAACAAAGTTCATCCTCTCGCCGATAGTAAGCCCAAGATACCTGACTGTCGTCACATACCTCAGACTTACCCCACCAGCCCTTACACATGGAGGCCGCGTCAAGGATAACTTACCCTTGAGCAGCATCATGTTGGTCTTCTCCACAGCTACCCCCACCCCGACACCCGCACCCCAGGCACACACCATATCCATACACCATAGCACGAGACTGGCCTTCAACAAGGACAAGGAGGTCATCAGCATATGCAATGCACCTGTAGCACGACTGCAGTGAAGAGAGACGCTGCAGCAGAGGATCCATCATGAGGTTCCAAATGTAAGGTCCCCCAACAGACCCCTGAGGACATCCTCTCTCTACCCTTACCGTGACCGAGTCAACTGGACTGTCAACGCGAGCGACTCTGTCAGAGAAATAACTCTTCCAGAGACCGGACTCGTGACATCCAACCTCGGCCAACCTCCTCCCAACAGACACCCAATCAAGATAGTCAAATGCCCCCTTAAAGTCGATGAAAATACCAAGCACATATTTGCTGGTAGATTCACCGACAGAGTCCTTGACATAGAGCCATGCATCTTCGACACTGCGACCTAGTCTGAAACCATACTGGAATGGAGATTGCTAAGGGATGCACTCCATCAATCTGTCAACCAAGACCCTTTCCAACACTTTTCCAAGTACTGGAAGGAGGCTGATTCCTCGATAAGATCTAGGATTAGTCCTGACCTTATCGTTAGATTTCAGAAGAACTATCACCCTTGCACGTTTCCATTCCAGGGGAAAATAATTCTCCCTGAAGCAGCACGAGTAGAGAGCCATCAGGTATTCGGGGACCGCCGCCCAGATGGCCTTAACCATTCTACCCGTCAGTCCATCGAACCCCGGTGACTTCCTCGATTTAAGTCTAGCGATGGCACCACTTATCTCCTCCTCGTTCACCATGGGAGCCGACTCAAGCAGATCCACAGGTGGGTCTACCTGTTCGGCACCCCTGGGGAAAAAGGAGTTCATGAGCGCCGTTGTACAATCCCTCCATGACGTGAGAACAACGCCCCCGTCATGGATGCACCCTACCTCTAAGGACTTCCTTCCCCGACAAACATTGTAGAGGCGAACCCCAAGGATCATCTCGATGCTCGTCGGCGAAGGACCTCCACTCCTCATTCTTCCTGTGAGCAAGCATCCTTCTGTATTCAGCCAAGGCTCGTCTATAGACAAGCCTTGATTGATCCAAGTCTGCCAGCCCACGTCGTCTGCAGTACTGGAAGTATTCACGCAACCTCTTCACTTGGGCACGCTTCTCATTCAAGTCTCATGTCCACCACTTCACCTTTCTCGGATTCGTCTTATGGCTCCTCCGGAAAGAGCTGGTCGTTGACATCCCATACACACTCATTCAATCTGGCAACCTTGTCATCAATCTCGAGACCCCGAAAGGCGTCCAGCGACATTGACATAACCTTTCTTGCAACCTCATTTTGGTAGAACACCCAGTCAACCCTGTTGAGATACCAACGCTTCCCGTCCCGGGCCACATTGGCAGCCGCATTACCATCAGGAGCAGCGATCACGACCTGCATGAGACTGTGATCACTAACCCCTTGAGCTCTCCGGATGGACCAATGCAGCTCGAATCTACGAAGCGCCGGCATATTTGCCAGGGTCACATCAATGTCACTCTGACCATTCGGACCATCAAAAGTGAAAAGGTCGCTGGGCTCATTGAGAACACCCATGCGATTCGCGGCAATTAATTCGCTTAACAGATCTCCCCTACTGGCCCTGTGAGACTCGGACGTACGTCCTGTCATCGTACTGAACCAGACAGGAGAGACTGCATTAGCGTCAATGCCAAAAATCGCAGGCACATCTCCAACACGCTGCAGCAACCCGTCAAGGTATACCAGGTATGGTTCAATGCTTAAGGAGTGCTTAAAGTAAAGGCTGCATAAGAAAATCCTACCAAAGCTGCCCTCAACACTGACACATACTCCCCATTCACTCGAGTCGAAGAGTGAACACACAGTGTTTACGTCGTTCACTACAACAGCGGCACCGCCCCTGCCATCAATGAACGATCTTGTTTGCATATGTGCAGGAAGGCCTGTTACTTGTCCTTCGACAAGGTAAGGCTCCTGCAACAATGCAAGGCCACACTGTGCCTCACACATCAACTGCCCCAAATCATGCATAGCGGCCCTGGAGTTCTGACAATTAAATTGGAGTAGTTTAACTTCCATTTTAATGTCGAGCACCCGCCCTCGCCACTGCAGCAGCATAGACCGGACAGTCCATTGTCAGCATACAGTGTCCAACCGGAGCCCCTCTTAAGTCGCAATCGCGACATTGAATGGCGTTGCCACATTCCCGACTAGAGTGCCCAAACTGGCCACAACGCCAACACACGGACTGTGTCTGCCGACACTTGTACTTAAAGTGGTCTAGGCTAAGGCACCGGTTGCACCACGGGACCAACGGTTTTTCCTTTATGGAAAACGACAGATGCTTAATATAGCATCTGCCCTCCCCCACAAGGACTCCGGCAGCCCTAGGGCTACATTCCAGGGTAACGTCCAGACGCCCATCACACACCGACCAAGAAGTGCAGAGACGAACCTCCCTTCCAAATTCCTCTTTGGTGAGCTTATCCAAGTTCAACTTGTGTAGCTCACCCAGGAAGTCATCAGGTGAGATCCTCCTCTCCATCCCCCGCACGGCGACAAAAACGCCCTTAGACGCCACTGCAGACAGTCCTACTTCCCCCACTTTCTTGTGCGCCATAAGCGCATTCCTCTCAGCTACCGAGGGTGTGCGAACCAGTACACCACCGCGCCTGTCAGCAACCACAGAGTGTATCCTGACACCCACCGCGGGCACCAGCTGCTCCTCCACCTTTTTCCTAATGACCCCAGGGGTCTCGTTCTTCCCTCCCTTCAACACCACCGACCACGTCTCGGTCGGCTTGGCAGACCCGACATCAGGTAGTAACACCTGCGCCTTACCCACCAAGCCACCCGGGATCGTAGCCGAGTTCGCCACTTGCGCAAACGAGGGCCGCTCCGCCACCGGAATGCCAACAGGGACGCCCAATGATCCGGCAGGCTTGGACCCACCAGCACCATCACACGCCACCGCCGACTGCCCGGCAGAGGACACAGACATACGATCAAGTCTCCCCCTTAGTCTCTCGTTAACCCCACTCAATTCTAGGACTAATGCCTCATATTTGGCAATTAGGTCCGCCACCATACCTCCTACCTCAGGATGCTCAGAAATGAGCTTCACCGCATCTACTCTAATTTTATTGGACCTCTCTATTACGGCACCCAACCCTAGGTTTTCGTCCAGACCAGACGATTTATCCTTAACCACAATCTTACCTACAGATCCCCCTTTTCTTAGCCCACCAACAGTTCGTCCAACAGTAATAGGCACAACCTTGGGAGTCCCACTGTTAGGCGGAACCTCCAAAGGCGCACCTGGTTTTGGTGCACTGTTACCACCCGCCACCACCGACGCCAGAGCCCTCCTTAACTTCAATGGACTACTACCAGCCAGCACATACTCTGCCAACGGAGGAACCTCATTCACAACGCCCACACCCTGCAATGCTGCCGGTTGCAGTCCACCATTGCCACCTCCAACACTACCACCACCGGCCACTACTGATTTTGCCAACGAGGGATCCACTATCGCCCCATCCAAAGCCAGCAATGCCTGCGATGTACCAATCATCGAAGGTACCATCCTATCTTCAATGTCTACCAACTCCACTACTGCTTCCACGTTGGGCTTCTTGGGGACCAGAGAATCAGAAGCCGAGGAGTCTGCCTTAGCATCCTTCTCGACTTGCCTCTTCCTGGCCTTCACCGACCCAGCAATAGACCCGGTCTCCATGGCAGAATCATCCACCATAGACATGGACGAGTCCGATGCCAGCGGAGCACCCTCAGTGGGAGCTTTCTTGGCGCTCTGTCCTTTCCTTCCCTTCCCTTTCATCTTAACCTCCTCTACCACTGTGTTGGATTTGAGGTACTTGCTACGCTCCGAAGGAGGTACCTTAAATCCAACATTGACCTCACTCTCACAGTCAGAGCTCAGTCCCACCATATCGTCTGCACTCAATAAAAAAATCACCTGAGCTTCTCACTCTCAACTCAGTGCTGCTAGGCACTATACTACTCCTGTCCACTTCACAATTTTCTGTTCTCTTAATACACTTATTTCACTTTGTAACTCTCTCTGAGTTTCTCCTGTACACTAACTCTCTCTGAGTTCTCTCTAACCACTAGTGCTCTCGACTTACTACACTACACTACTTTAAAAAGCTGGAGCACTTACCAAACACGTACAATAGGAAAAAGAAAAATGACTCAATAAAATGTACTCTTACTCTTATTCATGTAGAATAGTGTGGAAACAAAATATCAAAAGCCCAGCCTACACAACCCGACATTCTATCCACAAAATTTGACATGTGTTAATACATAAAGAATTTAAGGAATGATTCTTATTCTATCCCACATTTTTTAAGGTTAAGGTATTGTATTAACACAATCCACCTCACTTTCAACATGTATTAATACACAGTGGGCTAGTGTGGAAGGGCTATTACTTCCCAGCAAACGTAGAACTACATAAATAACCGGTGAAATATGTAAGTAATAGAAGTACTGCTTTTCCACTGAAAAAAAGATGGGGGCTCGGGAAAAAACTCAGTTATATACCTCCTATACATCAGAATACATGAAGCAGCTTTCTCTTTCTAGCATGCGAAGTGTAGTGAATTTCCCCTCCATTAAAGTACTGACAAAGGTACTTCAAATGTATATCAGCGAAGCACTAGTGGAAGTACTTCTAATGTTAATTCGCCAGTAGTTTCTTAAACCATAGCAAAGCACTGAAACTTGTCATTTAAAAGAACTTCTCATGCGTATACATTTCACCGGTTATATCCGTGCTACTACAAATTCTAAATTCTCGAATCTAGAAGTATGGATATAACTGGTGAAACTTGTACGTAAAAGAAGTAGTTTGTTTCTTCTGAAACTGAGCCTTTTTATTTAGTTTCATAGGACAAATTCACCAGTTTATTGCGAGTTTTATCAAAATAAATAAAATAACTTCCAATGGGAAGTTAAAAATTGTTCACATAAGAGCCGTTCCAATAATTGAACAATTTGCTGTATAACAATCTCAAAATACACGACAATCGTCGAAAATGGTTTTCTTGACCCTGATGGATCTGAAATGCAGTAATAACAATAAATTATAAAACACTTATAAAAACATTTGTATATTTTATTTAAATTTAATCACAATAATTAAATATAATTTCTTTCCATTTATAACTCGCGCTCGCCGAAGAAATAACTATTTTTGTTTGTCATGGTTGTGCACATACGAAATGAGACAAAACTTTGTGCATCGTATACATCGCACTCTTCCTTTCCTTTTACGATAGAAGAGCTTTATTTTTTTTTAGGAGAAACAAAAGTCTTTTTTTTGAATGGAGAGTTTTTGGTAAAAAAAGAAACACACATTTATAGAATGCGTTCTATACTAAGGACGCACATGGGATTTACATACTATAGTTCAGATACTATGGTATTGACGATACCATGATGGTTTACACACATCCCTGTATGGTTTCAATTGACAAATCTGTTTTTTTAATATTTGTCAATTTGTATGCTGTCAATAATTAATTAAAAGTAAAAAAAAATAATGAAATGGAATTGTTAGGAATTATTTCAAATAATATGAAAATTGTCTCTTTAAACAGGAAAAGAAAAATGTATCTTCGATTGGCCCTGATAGCCAAATATAAAAGCAGGAGGTTCAGGTCTTTGGTATTGTTGGAAAACAAAATTGTAAGAGCCCGGCGTTTCTGGACCTCAGTATGTACATACCTACACAATCCAGTCCAAGTTGCAAGTTAGATTTTCTTACAATTGCAGGTTGAAACATTACACTACTGGGAACTTGATGTTCCTTATTTTTCAGATGAAAAATTTAAAAATAATTTTAGAGCCACCAGAGAAACCTTTCGATTCTTAGTTGAAAATTAAGCATTTTACAAAGGGAGGATACAAGGTGGCGTCTTCATATTTCTCTTGAAAAGAGAGTCACAGCCGTTCTATATGCATTAGGTTCATCGGCGGAGTATAGAACTATTTCTAGCTTATTTGGAATAGGACGAACGACATTGGGAGAAATGGTTCTAGAGTTCTGTCAAGAAATATGCTCAAATGAATTGGTAGATGGATTCAAAAAGCTTGACTTTCCACAATGTTATGGAGCAATTGACGGTAGCCATATTGAAATTAATCCCCCTAAAGAAGAAGCTACGGATTATTTTAATTTTAAGGGCTAGCATTCCACAATATTGTTTGCTGCCGTAGATTATTGGTACAGGTTTACTTATATAAGTATTGGAGCAGCTGGTAGAAGCAACGACTCTACCATATTTGAATGTTCTTCTATCAAACATTTTCATATTAACAATGAATTATTCAAACAAAATTTAAAAATTATCGAGGATGTGGATGTATCAATCCTTTTGATTGGTGATTCAGCATTTAAACTCTCAAAATGTCTGATGAACAAAAAATGTTCAATAAACAGCTTTACAAATGTCGACGAGTAGTCGAAAATGCTTTTGTGCATCTTAAATGCCGATTTAGAAAGATTGGCCGAGGCTTGGAAGTCAAAATTGAAAATGTTAACTGCATTGTCAAGGCATATGTTGTACATTACATAATATATGCAATAACCGAAACGCTAAAATCAATCATTCCTGGATTCATGAACTCGAAATTGAGAAGAAACGCTGGATCTGGACTTGTCAGGAAATGTTATAAGAAATGCTATTATGAAAAGCTTTCGTAAATACTTTTCACTTTCTTTTTTTATCATATTTCATAACACAGTAAACACCATGAACTACACTTTAAATAACAAAAACTTAAACATTTATTTATTTTATATATGTACATGCATATAGCGTAAGACAAAACTTATTCATTTATTTAAAAAGGCTGACAATATCCTATTATTTTCTTCAAGGAGATTTATTATCTTGTCATCACTTTCAACGCATTTCTTAAGATACTTATCAAATGTTTTTTCTTCTTGTTTTGCTAGTTCGAGAAAACTTTCTGAAATATTTTTCTTTCTCTTTTTAGGTGCAGGTCGGTGGTTCTGGTGGTGTTTCCGCCTCTGATAATAATGTTTCCGGTAATAATAGTGGGCTTCATGGAGTGAAATCGGCTAAGGTGATAGTTGATTATCAATTGTGGTGATCATCGTTTTGAAGATAGCTGTCTCTATCACATCTTAAGGCAAAAATAGAGACAGCAATTGTCAAAACGATGATCACCACAATTGATAATCAACTTTCACCTTAGCCGATTCCACCCCAGCTTCTTCTATTATTTCCTTGACATTATTAGCCTTGTAGCAGCCCAGAAATTCGTTCAAAATTTCAAAGAACTCCCAATCTGAAGGTGATCCTCCTGTTGTACCGATTTTTAGTTTTTCTTTCCTGGAAGAACAAAATTTCAGGTTATTAATTCAACATTGTTCTACTATTAACTTCATGGAAATCTTCCATTCACATGAATGGTTTATTCAATCTATCTTTTGTGTGAAAACCGTTTCGACATCATCAAGAGCTGAACGTTTAAATTTAATTGTGATTGCAATTTATAACATTGCCTTTGATCTTGGAAGCAATTATTTCCGAGAGACAAGACACAACAAAAAAAAAATTTTCACACCAACATAAGGCTGAATATTGAATAGTTTTGTTTACATACCTGGATTTTTTGGACAAATTATAAATCCCTGGTTCTGAGCTCCACCTCAGTAAGGTAGATTTGGCTCTCTTCTTTTAAAGTGTTGCACATCAGCTTGTAAATTTGGAAATTTTGTATCTTTCCTCTTAATTTGTCGATATTATGTCTCCACACATCAATAACGCAGTAGATTTCCGAAGAACCCAACACTTTTCTTTTTTTGGTATTCATTTTGATTTATTTTTCAACGTTCTAAGCTTTTTGTTTTGAATTCGATTTTGTATAAGACACGGAAAAAAAATTGTTTGGTTGTCAAAGTTTTAGTTCACGTTCTTGTCACTTCTGGAGAAAAACGCAAATATCGTTTAAATGGCAACGTACCTAATACCATAGTATCCGTACCACCAGTATGTCATGGGTATTATTTGTGGTTGTGTGTCAAGGCAAACTACTGAGTTTTGGTTTGCAGGGTTTATGTTCGGCTGGAGCTTCTCATTGGCCCGCTTAGACCCCTTTCACACAAGAAGACTGAGTTGCCAGAAACCAGCTAGTTTGTAGGCGAGAAGGGTGAGAGGGCAGATTTTTCTTTCCCTTACGCCCTTCTCGCCGACGAACTCCCAGTTGCCGGCAACTCAGTTTCCTTGTGTGAAAGCAGTCTTAAGCCTGATCCACATTTGAGTCGTGTGTCGCTGTCATTCCATATATTTTATGCGCCACACTGCAACACAACATACAATACAAACATGGGTCTACGCATATGAAATGACTGCTTTCACACAAGGAAATTGAGTTGCTGGAAACTGGGAGTTTGTGGGCGAGAACGGCAAGAAGGAGAATGAAAAAAATCTCCCCGGTCAACGTTTGAGGAGATTTTTATCACATTCCTTCCCACACTTTCCGTAATGTGCGTTCAGAAAATAGACTCTACATGGAAACAAACAAAAAATCTCCGGCAATTTTAGTTTCCTTGTGTGAAAGGTACAAGGCAATTAAAGGAAAACGTCAACAAAATCTCCGGCAGCTGGTTTCCCTGTGTGAAAAGGGACATACATTGTAGCGATAGCGACACACGACTCCACAACACAAAACAGAGATGTGGATCAGGCTTTACTTTGTATGACAGCTGGCCAATCAGAAGCTCCATCTGAAAATAAAGTACAAAAGGATTGTTCAGTGAGGTTTTTTTCAGATCAGAACAGAATAGAACAGAAATGTCAGACAAGATAGAACAAGCAGCTGTCTGACAGCTGTCACAAACCTGTTCTAAGTTGGACCCCTTTCACACAGGGAAACTGAATTGCCGGCGATTTTTAGTTTGTAGGCGAGAAGGGTGTAAAAGAAAGACAAAAATTCTCCATTCTCGCCAAGAAACTAGCTAGTTTCTGGCAACTCAGTTTCCTTGTGTGAAAGCGGTCTTGTTCTATTCTGTTCCAAACTGTTCGGAACAGACTCACTGAACAGCAAGCCAGAACAGTTTGGAACAGGAAATGGTCATTCAACTTGTACTTTTCTGTTCTAAACTGTTCCAAACTGTTCAGAACAACGTCACTGAACAAAGCAAAAATTTGATGCGTTGAACGGATTCTGTTTTTAACTTTTGTTTGAAAGACCCCTTTTACACAAGGATTTGATTTGCCAGCGATTTTTAGTTTGTCGGCGAGAAGCGCGTAAAAAGAAGACAACAAATCTCCCCTCACACCCTTCTTCCAAACAAACTAGCCAGTTTCTGACAACTCAGTTTCCTTATAGTTTATACTATAGCATACCGTATATTGTAAACTGATAGGTTGCCAAAGGCGCCCGTCGAACATGTTATGTTATTTCATGTGATTCAGGGCTGAGCGCAAATATGTATTTAATTTTGTTTCTAACCTCAACCTCCACTTTCAAAAAAAGGTACTTTTAGAGAATGTCCCAACTAACAATTAAGCTTGTAGTAGGTTCAATACAAGCTATTTCCTGGCTTGTATAGTAACCATAACAGGTCTTATGCAAATCATTTTGGCATAAGTTATACAAGCTAATTAACTCCACAAGAACTTCCATCACAAGCACTGTGCAAATCAATACCTTTCCACGAACATCTTAATTAGGCCTTAAACAAGCTATTTACTGGCTTGTATAGTAACCAAAACAGGTCTTATGCAAATCATTTTGGCGCAGGTTATACAAGCTATTTAACTGCCATAAGAACTTCCAGCACAAGTGCTATGCAAAACAATACCGTTCCACGAACATTATAATAAGGCCTTAAGGAAACAAGATACTGAAAACAATAATCTGTATAATATGGTATTAAAATGACTTTCACCTGCAGTTACTTTGAAAACAAATAACTTGTATAATAAGGTCTTAAAAAGGCCTAATAAGTTCCTTGTAAGACTATATAAAAGCCTCTCAATACAGTTGGAAAAATAAAAAAATTCTAGCTTATTTTCATTTTTTTTTATTGTTACATAATTTTCTCAACATTTGTGGAGCAACAGCATGTTTGTTTATCTGAAATGTATAGAATTTAATTAAATTGAAAAAACTTAAATTTTTACTTACATGATTTTTCCAGGGTTTGAACTCACGTCCTTCTGATCAACTGTCCGAGCACACTTCCACTAGGCCACCTTGTGATATACGAGTGGAAAGTCCAAATTTTAATGCGTTGATGCTTTGCGTATGCTTTACGTTTAACTTCATTATTAAAAAAAAAAAAAACATTTGGCACCAGCAGGATTCGAACACCCAAAATAAAATAATAAAATATGCGAAAATATTATCGAAACTTATTTGCTTTATTTAGCAGAAAAAAATATAAACAAACCTGTGTTGTAGTTGTTGTTTTTTTTTTAAATGGATGAATGTCGCCGTCAAAATGATTTCATGTGCGTAGAAGGAAGGGGTTTGTGAGGAACTTGAGTTACCCATGGATTTAAATGAAATATTTTTACATATTTTTTCAGTAAAGGTAGAAGTAGAATTGTGGAAGATGCGTTCGCGCGAAAAGAAGCGAATATAAGGAAATTATACAGGGTGAGTCACCTAAGATGTGACAAATTTCACGTTTTAACGAACGCTGTAAAAATATAAAATTAATAAATAAATACAAAAATATTAAAGCTCTGTGGGTTTCTGGTCGGGTGTCGAAATGTCAAAATGTCTCGACCAGAACCAACAGAAACGGAGTAATTTCACTTTGAAATTTGACAAGTGTCGAAATGTCAAAATCTGAGGATGCCAATCGATTTAGGAGGGTGGTATTACCTAGTGTTTCGGCCAGCACTCTAGCCCCAACAGAAACCGAGAAATTTGACAAGTGTTGAAATGTCAAAATCTGAGAATGCCTATCAATTTAGGAGGGTGGTATTACCTAGTGTTTCGGCCAGCACTCTAGCACCAACAGAAACCGAGAAAGTCAACTTTCCAATTTGACAAGTGTCGAAATGTCAAAATCTGAGGATGCCAATCGAGATAGGAGGGTGGTATTACCTGGTGTTTCGGCCAGCGCTCTAGCACCAATAGAAGCCGAGAAATTTCACTTTTCAATTTGACAAGTGTCAAAATGTCAAAATTTGAGGGTGCCAAAGGACTTAGCAGCTGCATTTTGCCTACAGTCACGACTAGCACTCTAAGCCCAGTGGAAAGCGATAGAATCGCACTCAACACTTTGACAGGTGACAGTGGAGACGCAATATCGCAAATCCGAAAAATCACACCTTTCACTTTGACGAGAAAACCCCCTTTTTGCTTTAACAGTTTTCAGATGAATGTGAAAAGTCAAAAAACCGATGCCACAGTCCACGCTCTAACTCCAAAGGATAAGGAGCAAATTTGCACTTAAAATTCTTCACTAACTTTAATGTATGTATAAATATAGAAATCTATGGGAAACTGAGATGAACAAAATTAAATTATATATTTATTTTGTTTTCATTTGATAGTCTGGAGTAACTCCTTTTTTATTGTTCCTGTTCACGTGGCATGATTTGTATTAGTTGGCTATATACAAACCGCAAAAACCTGCTTATTTGCATAAGAACAAAATGCAAAAGCTATAGCTTGTAGTTATTTGCTATATACAAATCCACGTGGCATGATTTGTACTAGTTGGCTATATACACGCCGCCAAAAACTGCACATTTGCATAAGAACAAAATGCAAAAGGTATAGCTAGTAGTAGTTTGCTATATACAAAACCACGTGACATGATCTGTATTAAGGCTTAACTACATGGGCCTACGTTTGTACAAAAGTACAAAAGTGAGAAATAAATATCTATTCTGAAGACACCTTCTGGCAAAAACCAATGAAAAATTGTGCATGGTGGTTTAATTTATGTGTCAGAACAGCTTTCGTATGTTTTTTTGCAAGCATGTATCTTTAGCGAGCATTTTAATTTCTCATTTTTGTGCAAAAGTAGGTCTATGTAGTTAAGTCATTAGTTGGCTATATACAAACTGCAAAAACCTGCACATTTGCATAAGAACAAAATGCAATAGGTATAGCATAGAGTAAGTATACTACCTAGAGGCCCGACTCGTACCCCCCTTGCCTTAAACACCCGCAAAATTTATTTGAGGTGAGTAAGAGAAAACTCTCTTAATCTACTCTTCTTTTCCTATCCGTGAATCCATGTGAGTGGTGGATTAAAACACAAAATGGCGAAATTTGCTCAAACTGACAGGTAAGTTTTTTTGTTGGTTTATCAAAAATGACAGTTCTCAAAAAAAAAAAATACGTGAAACTCGTGAAATAAGTTTTTATTTTAACTTCAATAAAAGTTTATTAAAATGTATAAAAGTGTATTTTTAATATCTTTAAAAAGTTTTCATTTATAGATGCGATACAATGTGAAAAAAGCGCCCACGGAGAAGTAAATAATACAGGAAATTACTTCTTCCTAAAACGCAAGTCCCAATCAAAATGATGGCGACACGTTTTATTGGAAACAAAAGACTTTAAATCTCCTAAAGAAATCAAAAATCTACTAAAAATATAATCTACTGCCAAGGGGCACTGAGAGAATCCTTGTGTCTGAGATCATCTGCTAAATTCTAGATTTGTTTGGTCAGGATAATTCAGTTTTCAAAGGAATAAAAACTGCACATATTTACCTGACATTACATCGAATGATCTTCAATAGCAAGAAGCAAAATGAAGAAATTATGTCGTTCAGTGATCCTTTTATTACTATGAGTGATGTGAGTTCATATTTTGATACACCTTAATCCCCAATACTCAACTTTTTTATATGTGCAGGTGGATATTGAACAAACTGTTTTCGGAACCTTTTACATTAAAGGCAAAGTGAGTGCTCAACCAAATGAAAATTTCGTTGGTGAAGTGAAATTCAAGTTGTATTTAAAATCCGGTTGTGCCATCGAATACGGTCAGGCTATGTTGCGAGCCACTTCTATTGCTCAGCTAAATATGGGTTGTTTGAATGATAATCCCGACACTCCAACTGGGGCTTGGCATGAAGCTCATCCACCAGCTTATCAACCACCACCAGGCTACTACGAATGGATACCACAAAATGTTGCCTTCGCTAGCCCGGCACCGAATTCAGTGTTTGTGAGCAATACCCTGCTTCATATCCAGGAATCGGGATACGTATGTAAAATTTAATTTTACCTTTAGTTTTGTTCTCGCTTATCTTCTCAACAAATTTTTAACAATTTTACCTTCTATTTTAGATATAATTGAGTTAAACCTTCCAAGAACCTGCACAACTGATTTTCCCGATCCGGATGATCTTGTCAACTTAAGCTTATAATTTGTCCAGACGAAGGTTTCTACAAAGATGGTCGATAAGAGTTTAATTTCCGAGTCGGCTAAGTGTGCAACTCAAGTTTATCACCCGAATATTGATTTAGAAGGCAATGTCTGTTTGTTCTAAGTGAAGACTGGAATCGAAATTTGACAATTAATTCAATTGTATGTTGTCTTCAATATTTGTTCTTGGTAAATAAAGACAAAAAAACTCAATTTTTGATAATTTTAAATTTAAAAACTTATTATTTGATTTTAGGAATCAAATAAAGAGGATCCACTGATCAAAGAAGCAGCTGATTCTCACATTAAGAATATGTCTAGTAAATTAGTATAAACAAAAAACAATGCTTATAATGGACCACCGCGAAGTTAGCCGACCGACTTTGGATTTTCAAAAAAAAAAATGTCAGGCGATAGACCTCTTTAGGGTCATACCATGTCTGCAAAAAAATAATGGGTCACTCCCACACTTTTTTTTTTTTAAATATAAACAATTTGCACTTTGTATGGAGCTTTTAAATGCCTATAACTCGGTAACCAAATTGAATACCAAAAAGGACTTTTATTTAGTGACCCTAAAAAGATTCAAATGGTCATTCAAAAATTTGATTAGCAAACCTCGTAATTTATTAGTAAATCAATAATTAAAATCTAAACCAACCGAAAAGTTAACTATACATACATAATTTATCATAAACATCAGCCACAAAAATATAATACTGAACGTAGCTTGATGGATGTGTTACCGCCTATGGTGCCAGGGGTCCCAGGTTCGAACCTCGCGATTTAATTTTTTTTAATAAACTTATGTTTTTTTTTGTTTTATGAGTTTAACTTGTAACAAATGTTCTCGGCAGGGGGTAATTCGAAAAAATGGCGTAACAGCGTCTGGTTGAGCATAAAAAACGTTAAAATTTGAAAATTATTACAATGTATATTTTATTAATATAAAAGAGAAATGTCGTCCGTGTGTGCGTATAACTCGAGAATGGATCGTGCGATTTTCACGATTTTGGGCTTGATGAACTCGTATTGGCTCAAAGAAGGACGTAGGACACTGGAGGAAAATCCCGGAAAATTTCCAGGAAAATTGGAAAACGGGGAACATCCAGTTTTTAATGCATAACTTGAGAACGGTTGCTTAGATATTTACGATTTTGGGCTTGATGAATTCGTATTGGCTCAAGGAAGGGCATAGGACACTGGAGGAAAATCTTCGAAAATTTGTAGGAAAATTGGTAATCGCGGAACATAGTTTGATTTTTAAGATTTTGGGATTGATGGATTCGTGATGGCCCAAAGGAGGAATATGAGGTGTCCTTTTCGTTTCGGCATTCAAATTGAATTGTATATTTGCTATTGCGTTCGGTCAAATTAAAAAAAAAAATGTCAGGCGATAGACCTCTTTTAGGTCATACCATTTCTGCAAAAAAATAATGGGTCACTCCCACTCTTTTTTTTTTTTAAGTATAAACAAGTTGCACTTTGTATGGGGCTTTTAAATGCATATAACTCGGTAATCAAATTGAATTCCAAATGCAAAAGGACTTTTATTTAGTGACCCTAAATAGATTCAAATGGTCATCCAAAAATTTGATTAGAAAACCTCGTAATTTGTTAATAAAACAATAATTCAAATCTTAACCAACCGAAAAGTTAACTATACATACATATGTTATCATAAACATCAGCCATGAAAATATAATACTGAACGTAGCTTGATAGATGTGTTACCGCCCTAGTCGATCTCGTACTGTGGAAGTGTGTAGACGTTTTCGGCTTTCACAGACTTTCAAGTAAATATCGCGTGTGTTTAAGTACAAATTAAGCCAAGCTATTTTTATATAGTGCAGTAGCACAGAGGAAGAGTGGCCGACGCTTCACAAGCTCTTTATCGAGTGAACTACGTACGAACAACATATCCCCACCAAATGACAGGAATTTAACAAACACTGAAATTGACGATTACTTGGAAAAGATGGACAGTACAATCCAACGAACAATGGAAAAAACAATACCGAAATACAAAGAACGCGAAGCCACAGACATGTACCGCAACGCGACCATCGACTCACTACACAGACAAAAAAGTGGCCTTTGACAAGACTGAAACGCTGTACAGACGTTTTACTGACATACACGATCTGGAGATTAGAACACCGAAGTCGTCTATCAAAAACATCAACCAATTGATCAATGAAAATTACCGGTTGTCTATTAATTTGTATTGGGACAACAAAATTCGGGCCGTTAATTCTAGCGACCCGAGTATGTTTCCTCAAATTAATAAAATATTTAGACGGAATGATCAAAACGAACTTCCGTGTCTTAAACTTCAGAGAACGACAGAGAACAGAGACGTACTTCTGATAGCAGGCATAGATCCAGAGGAAGAAAAAGAAGTCAGCAGGAATCGATGGTATATCCAACGTTGTACTGCGACATCTGCCTCAGGAAGTAGTTGACATTTATACCACACTGTTTAACAACGCTCTGAATAATGCATATTATCCAGGGCGGTGGAAGACAGCTGTGGTTCATCCTCTCCCGAAAAAGGGAAAGGACAACTCCAATCCGGCGAATCTCCGGTCGATAAGTCTTCTTCCAAGTATCAGTAAGGTATTTGAGAAAGTTATAAATAGAGCTCTGTCCAAGTGGGCGGAGGACAACAATATCATACCGGATAATCAGTTCGGCTTTAAGGCGGGACATGACACCATTCATGCCGCGTCTAAACTCGTTTCTGATATCCAATGGAACAAATCTAAAAGACAGTGTACAGGTGCTTGTCTGGTTGACTTGGAGAAAGCTTTCGACACCGTATGGTTAGAAGGTCTCTATCTAAAGCTAGCCAGACTTGGCACAAGTAAACCACTTTAATATATGCTTTATGATATGCTCAATGGTAGAAAGTTTGTTGTCAAAAGTGGCAATGTAACTTCTACCGCAACCTTTGAAATTAAAAATGGTCTTCAGCAGGGAGCGGTGAACTCACCGATTCTCTTCAATATTTACACCAGCGATCTGATAGGTAGTCTAGCCCATGCCATAGCGTATGCCGACGATCTAATTGCGTACAGAACAGCTCCAACAGTTGAGGTCATCAGAATTCTCTTACAGCGTGACTTCGACAAGATTCAGCGATATTGCGATGACTGGAAGTTGAAAATCAACCTTCAGAAATCCGAAACTATTCTGTTCAGGACTCCACTGCATGGAGCCCCTAGGGATACAAGAAAGAACTGGCGCCAGCTGGTGATCGTGGGGCCACATGGACATCCACTGGCGAATAAAAGTGTAGTAAAGAACCTTGGAATCTGGATGGATCAGTATTTGTATTTCGACAGACATATAAATGCTGCTCTGATTAGAGCCAGGGGAGCTTTCGCCCTGACAAAACGGTTGTTTTATAGCAGCCGTCTTGACAGCAGGGTTAAGGTGATTTGCTACATGGCCCTTATCTGGCCAATGATTGCCTATGGATGCCCGGTGTGGTTCAACGTTGCCCCATCTCAAATGGAAAAGATTCGGGTGTTTGAGAGGCAGTGTCTTCGACGCAGTCGGGACAGTCGACAGTCTATCTACCACGTCGGCCGTAGAACTGTAGATAGGCGACTCCTTTATGGTCGAGACGTCCTCGCACAGGACGGAGCAGAGCGCCTTCGGTTCAGTAGGACTGTGTCCGATCGGGACGGGTGAGAGAGAGTAAGACAGGAGAACCAGTTTTGGTGGTTGAATTACAATGACACATGATATAATTAAGTTGACTTAGCCTTCTCGTCTTGGCCGACTTGCATAGTTTTTACGTGTGTAAATATTAAGTAGGTCAGGGTGGCACAAAAAAAAAAAAAAAAAAAATATAAAATCACAAAAAAATTATAAAATCAAAAAATCAAAACAAAAAAAAAATTACAAACAAAAAAAAAATGCTTGCTGTGGCTGTTCTAGTTTTAAGGTAGTTCTAAGTAGTTTTATAGTAGTTTTAAGTATAGTTTTAATTACCTTGTAAGTTTTATAAAAAAATATAAAAAAAAAAAAATGATAAAAAATCCAAGTTTTTCCTGAAAATCTTTCTTGGAAAAAATAAAACCAAGATAGGATATTATTTAAGTAGTTCATAGGCCGAAAGGCATTAGCATTAAGTTATTGTTTAATTTAGAGCGCCCGTTTAGGGCCAGTAAGTTATTTTTAAGATAATGATAAGTAGGCTAGTTTTTCATGAATTTTTGTCTAGCTTTAAGATAGTTATAAGTTAAAAGAAAAATAAAAATGAATTAAAAAAAAAAAAAAAAAAAAAAAGAGTGGCCGATGCCGGAGCCGAAGGTAGCCGGTTCAACCCCCAGTCGGGGTCCAATATTTTATCCGCTTTTTTCCATAACAGGGAAGTGGAAAACATAATAGAGTGGGATAGAACTCATTTGGAAGGAAATCAGAGTGCGGGGCCATCGAAAGGTGGTGTACCAGCACCAACAACAATGCCAGCAACGGCACCAACAACTGGGGCACCGAAAGATGTCTCATCGACAGCGGTAAAGCTAATGAAGGCCAAACCAATAAAGCCAGCAACTGCAGCTATAGCGGGGACATCCAAAGATGCCCTAGCAACAATGGCAACGGCACCACCAGCCGAGTTAACGAAAAAGAGGAAACAACAAAAGTATGTTCCTAATTTTGTGAAGCGCACCGAACGTCCCACTGCCCCCTCAGCACAGCCGCCAGTTGATAGTAGGCAGAAGGTGCATGACGATAGCCAAATCCAAGCAGCCAGCAGTGAAATGCATCAGAAAGTTGATTCCTCGTCATCCAAAGTCATCGATGACGAGGAAATAGAATACATGTCTGAGGGTGGAGAAGAAGACCACGCCAACGATGATGAAAGAAATGCAACAGACCAAGCATCGGCAGAGGAGGAAATAGAGGAGCAAGCTCTCAATAGCATCGTTGAGGAAAAACAACGTCAGAGTGAGCAGCTACGAGCAGAGGTGCATGAAATCGTAAAGGCCCTCAAATATAAACAAATAGCGCGACGAGAGCGCGAGAAACAAGAGCGGGAGTTAAAAAAGTCGCTACAGGCTCCACCAAAAGTAGCCCCACAGCAAAATAAAAATGCGGAGCTACAACCGACAAATAAGCAGCCCCAGCAAAATAAACAACAACAACCAGAGCAGCCACAAAATAGGCAAAAACAACAGTCACAGCAACAGCAACAGCAACAAGATAAACAAAAGCAACAACAACACCAGCAGCAGATCCAGAACCAGCAGCAGCAGCAGCAGAAACAACAGCAGCAGATACCACAGCAGCAGAGGGAACACCAGCAGTAGCCACAGCCGTCGGAGATAAAAAAAGAAAAGGTGCCACCAATAAACACGTTTAAAATGGAATTACAGGACACAATAAAGCTATTTAAGTCGGCCATAGGCACAAATTTTACAAAAAAAGATTAAGTGTAGATAGGCACGCTATTCAGAGCTTTTCCATTAAAGACTATAAAATTATTAAAGATTTGTTAAAGGAATCCACAACGGAGTTCTTTAGTTTTACCCCAAAAACTGAAAAGTTTCAGACGGTCCTACTAAAGGGCATAGACTCCTACACGGACCCACAGGTGCTCTTAAATGAGCTTCGCCAAAAAGCGAGCGACGATCTCGAATTTATCGGGGTTAAGCCGTTCGCTACAGTTAAGGCCAGGCGGGAGAAACGGAATCTGCCGTTCTTCCTGGTACAGCTTTCGCCCAGCAGCAAACTGGAAAGTCTGAGGAGTATCTCCGTCCTCGACTACCAGCTTGTGACTTGGGATAAATTAAAGAGGCGCGGCGACATGCTTCAATGCATGCGCTGCCAAAGGTTCGGCCATGCTGCGGCAAACTGCGAAATGCAGTCACGCTGCGTCAAGTGTGGTGAGAACCACATGTTAGGAGAGTGTAAGCTCGGGCAGGAAAGGGTCGAATTGACCCAACTTAAATGTGCACTTTGCCGAGGCGACGGGCACCCCGCAAACTATAGGGGATGTCCGACGTTTCAGCAAATGAAACACAATAAAGCGGCAAGGCAAGCAGAGATGATAGTAAGACGCCCACCAACGCGTCCTCAAACAACAATTTCCGTCAATCGCCAAATTTCCTACGCCCAAATGGCGTCAGGAATGGGAAAAACGGTACAGCCTGGCCAAAGGCAGCCCCACAGGCCCTTGTGCCTAAGGCTCCGGACGCACAGGCCGAAATAAGAGGTTTGCTACTGGCCATTCAAAGCCAAATAGCAGGACTTCAAAAACAGATAAGTGAGCAGGCGAAAAGGGTAGACAATATCTACTCTGCTTTGCCGAGCTTATCGCATTTTATAGGTTAAGGGCGCGCTGCCGGAGAGGCCCTTAAAGATCCTTGCTGTGAATGTAAATTCATTGATTAGGACCGAACGTAGAGCAAATCTATTCCAATTGTTGAAAGATCAGAGTCCTGATGTGTTTATGGCCAGCGAAACTAAGCTGAACCAGAAACATAAATTGACTAACAATAATTGCAATATCGTACGAAGAGATCGGCCCAACTCCACTTTGGGTGGAGGAGTCGCAATCTTTGTACGAAAAGGCATAAATTATAAAGTAATATATAATAGTGAAGTACGCAGATTTCGGTTGCTTGAGGCGTGTATCGTATGCATTCCTCTCAAACATGGGAAGCGGATGCATGCGATTGCGGCTTATGCACCGGAATCACCTCAGCCAACTGAATTTTTAACAGAGCTCGAAAAACTTTTTCAATGCTTACAATTGAACTCGGAAGAGAATTACTATCTCATGGCCAGTGATTTGAATGCCAAACATGTAGATTGGGGAAATCAAATACAAAATCCGAGAGGTAGCCATCTATTTAATTGGATGTGTCAATACAACGTTGAGTATATGCTCAACCTTTTGGCTACTGATAGGCCTTCGTTTCCAAGGAGCGGTTCCTATCTGCATCTATTGTTAAAAGACTCAAGACTGACAATTACTGACACTGTGGGTCAACGACCAAGAAACTGTTTACGAACGATCGAGTACGACAGTGACCACTGCGGACTTGCTGCCGTAATTCAACTTCCGAATGAGCTCGTGGAGTTGGAGGAGTATGTGCCAGTGCATTCTTACAATTACAGTAAGACTCGCTGGTCACGCTTCACCAGCGCTTTATCGAGTGAACTCCGAATGAACAACATATCCCCACCAAATGACAGGAAATTAACAAATACCGAAATTGACGATTACTTGGAAAAGATGGACAGTACAATCCAACGAACAATGGAAAAAACAATACCAAAATACAAAGAACGCGAAGCCACAGACATGTACCGCAACGCGACCATCGACGCACTACACAGACAAAAAAGTGGACTTTTGACAAGACTGAAACTCTTGTACAGACGCTTTACTGACATACACGATCTGGAGATTAGGACACTGAAGTCGTCAATTAAAAACATAAACCAATTGATCAAGGAAAATTACCGGTTGTCTATTAATTTGTATTGGGACAACAAAATTCGGGCCATTAATTCTAGCGACCCGAGTATGTTTCCTCAAATTAATAAAATATTTAGACGGAATGATCAAAACGAACTTCCGTGTCTTAAGCTTCAGAGAACGACAGAGAACAGAGACGTACTTCTGATAGCAGGCATAGATCCAGAGGAAGCCGTCCTGGACGATGACCTCTTTATAATCGAAGATCCTCGTGAGAAAGTGGAGGCTGTGGGGGCTGCTTTTCAGCAAGTGTACAAGGTGAATGCTAGCATTCGCCCGAACCATGACCTGGAAAACAGAGCCTTGCTTCACCACTTCTACCTTCGAAATGAAATGACGCAATGGCGATCAGAGAATCTCAGTTTCACCGGGTTCAATGAAGAACACTTGGCAAACGCCACCATCGCCGAGCGCAACGGGGCTAATTCCCTGTTAATTTCGAAAGTTGAGCTCCAGCTCATCTCCGCTTCTTTAAAGAAAAAGAAGTCAGCAGGAATCGATGGTATATCCAACGTTGTACTGCGACATCTGCCTCAGGAAGCAGTTGACATTTATGCCACACTGTTTAACAACGCTCTGAATAATGCATATTATCCAGGGCGGTGGAAGACAGCTGTGGTTCATCCTCTCCCGAAAAAGGGTAAGGACAACTCCAATCCGGCGAATCTCCGGTCGATAAGTCTTCTTCCGAGTATCAGTAAGGTATTTGAGAAAGTTATAAATAGAGCTCTGTCCAAGTGGGCGGAGGACAACAATATCATACCGGACAATCAGTTCGGTTTTAAGGCGGGACATGACACCATTCATGCCGCGTCTAAGCTCGTTTCTGATGTCCAATGGAACAAATCTAAAAGACAGTGTACGGGTGCTTGTCTGGTTGACTTGGAGAAAGCTTTCGACACCGTATGGTTAGAAGGTCTGTATCTAAAGCTAGCCAGACTGGGCATAAGTAAACCGCTTTTATATATGCTTTATGATATGCTCAATGGTAGAAAGTTTTCTTCTACCGCAACCTTCGAAATTAAAAATGGTCTTCAACAGGGAGCGGTGAACTCACCGATTCTATTCAGTATTTACACCAGCGATCTGATAGGTAGTCTAGCCCATGCCATAGCGTATGCCGACGATCTAATTGCGTACAGAACAGCTCCAACAGTTGAGGTCATCAGAATTCTCTTACAGCGTGACTTCGACAAGATTCAGCGATATTGCGATGACTGGAAGTTGAAAATCAACTTTCAGAAATCCGAAACCATTCTGTTCAGGACTCCATTGCATGGAGCCCCTACGGATACAAGAAAGAACTGGCGCAAGCTGGTGATCGTAGGGCCACATGGACATCCACTGGCGAATAAAAGTGTAGTAAAGTACCTTGGCATCTGGATGGATCAGTATTTGTATTTCGACAGACATATAAATGCTGCTCTGACCAGAGCCAGGGGAGCTTTTGCCCTGACAAAACGGTTGTTTTATAGCAGCCGTCTTGACAGCAGGGTTAAGGTGATTTGCTACATGGCCCTTATCCGGCCAATGATTGCCTATGGATGCCCGGTGTGGTTCAACGTTGCCCCATCTCAAATGGAAAAGATTCGGGTGTTTGAGAGGCAGTGTCTTCGACGCTGCCTTGGATTACACAGAACACCAGAGTCGGAGTACAAACATTATTATTCCAACGAGGTTCTATACAATGGAGCCAACATTAACAGAATCGATAATTTTATAATCAAGCTGATTCGGGGTCACGTTGCTAGAGCGATGTCCTCGGCCAACAGCTTAATTTTTGGGGCTTACTACCCCAACACTGATTACTACGAGAATGTGCGTTTAAGTGGATTTATCCCACCCGATGCTTTCCTCTATTTAGACAGTCGGGACAGTCGACAGTCTTTCTACCACGTCGGCCGTAGAACTGTAGATAGGCGACTCCTTTATGGTCGAGACGTCCTCGCACAGGACGGAGCAGAGCGCCTTCGGTTCAGTAGGACTGTGTCCGATCGGGACGGGTGAGAGAGAGTAAGACAGGAGAACCAGTTTTGGTGGTTGAATTACAATGACACATGATATAATTAAGTTGACTTAGCCTTCTCGTCTTGGCCGACTTGCATAGTTTTTAGGTGTGTAAATATTAAGTAGGGACAGTCAGGGTGGCACAAAAAAAAAAAAAAAAAAAAAATATAAAATCACAAAAAAATTATAAAATCAAAAAATCAAAACAAAAAAAAAATTACAAACAAAAAAAAAATGCTTGCTGTGGCTGTTCTAGTTTTAAGGTAGTTCTAAGTAGTTTTATAGTAGTTTTAAGTATAGTTTTAATTACCTTGTAAGTTTTATAAAAAAATATAAAAAAAAAAAATGATAAAAAATCCAAGTTTTTCTTGAAAATCTTTCTTAGAAAAAATAAAACCAAGATAGGATATTATTTAAGTAGTTCATAGGCCGAAAGGCATTAGCATTAAGTTATTGTTTAATTTAGAGCGCCCGTTTAGGGCCAGTAAGTTATTTTTAAGATAATGAAAAGTAGGCTAGTTTTTCATGAATTTTTGTCTAGCTTTAAGATAGTTATAAGTTAAATGAAAAATAAAAATGTATTAAAAAAAAAAAAAAAAAAAAAGAGTGGCCGATGCCGGAGCCGAAGGTAGCCGGTTCAACCCGCAGTCGGGGTCCAATATTTTATCGGCTTTTTTCCATAACAGGGAAGTGGAAAACATTATAGAGTGGGATAGAACTCATTTAGAAGGAAATCAGAGTGCGGGGCCATCGAAAGGTGGTGTACCAGCACCAACAACAATGCCAGCAATGGCACCAACAACTGGGGCACCGAAAGATGTCTCATCGACAGCGGTAAAGCTAATGAAGGCCAAACCAATAAAGCCAGCAACGGCAGCTATAGCGGGGACATCCAAAGATGCCCTAGCAACAATGGCAACGGCACCACCAGCCGAGTTAACGAAAAAGAGGAAACAACAAAAGTATGTTCCTAATTTTGTGAAGCGCACCGAACGTCCCACTGCCCCCTCAGCACAGCCGCCAGTTGATAGTAGGCAGAAGGTGCATGACGATAGCCAAATCCAAGCAGCCAGCAGTGAAATGCATCAGAAAGTTGATTCCTCGTCATCCAAAGTCATCGATGACGAGGAAATAGAATACATGTCTGAGGGTGGAGAAGAAGACCACGCCAACGATGATGAAAGAAATGCAACAGACCAAGCATCGGCAGAGGAGGAAATAGAGGAGCAAGCTCTCAATAGCATCGTTGAGGAAAAACAACGTCAGAGTGAGCAGCTACGAGCAGAGGTGCATGAAATCGTAAAGGCCCTCAAATATAAACAAATAGCGCGACGAGAGCGCGAGAAACAAGAGCGGGAGTTAAAAAAGTCGCTACAGGCTCCACCAAAAGTAGCCCCACAGCAAAATAAAAATGCGGAGCTACAACCGACAAATAAGCAGCCCCAGCAAAATAAACAACAACAACCAGAGCAGCCACAAAATAGGCAAAAACAACAGTCACAGCAACAGCAACAGCAACAAGATAAACAAAAGCAACAACAACACCAGCAGCAGATCCAGAACCAGCAGCAGCAGCAGCAGCAGAAACAACAGCAGCAGATACCACAGCAGGAGAGGGAACACCAGCAGTAGCCACAGCCGTCGGAGATAAAAAAAGAAAAGGTGCCACCAATAAACACGTTTAAAATGGAATTACAGGACACAATAAAGCTATTTAAGTCGGCCATAGGCACAAATTTTACAAAAAAAGATTAAGTGTAGATAGGCACGCTTTTCAGAGCTTTTCCATTAAAGACTATAAAATTATTAAAGATTTGTTAAAGTAATCCACAACGGAGTTCTTTAGTTTTACCCCAAAAACTGAAAAGTTTCAGACGGTCCTACTAAAGGGCATAGACTCCTACACGGACCCACAGTTGCTCTTAAATGAGCTTCGCCAAAAAGCGAGCGACGATCTCGAATTTATCGGGGTTAAGCCGTTCGCTACAGTTAAGGCCAGGCGGGAGAAACGGAATCTGCCGTTCTTCCTGGTACAGCTTTCGCCCAGCAGCAAACTGGAAAGTCTGAGGAGTATCTCCGTCCTCGACTACCAGCTTGTGACTTGGGATAAATTAAAGAGGCGCGGCGACATGCTTCAATGCATGCGCTGCCAAAGGTTCGGCCATGCTGCGGCAAACTGCGAAATGCAGTCACGCTGCGTCAAGTGTGGTGAGAACCACATGTTAGGAGAGTGTAAGCTCGGGCAGGAAAGGGTCGAATTGACCCAACTTAAATGTGCACTTTGCCGAGGCGACGGGCACCCCGCAAACTATAGGGGATGTCCGACGTTTCAGCAAATGAAACACAATAAAGCGGCAAGGCAAGCAGAGATGATAGTAAGACGCTCACCAACGCGTCCTCAAACAACAATTTCCGTCAATCGCCAAATTTCCTACGCCCAAATGGCGTCAGGAATGGGAAAAACGGTACAGCCTGGCCAAAGGCAGCCCCACAGGCCCTTGTGCCTAAGGCTCCGGACGCACAGGCCGAAATAAGAGGTTTGCTACTGGCCATTCAAAGCCAAATAGCAGGACTTCAAAAACAGATAAGTGAGCAGGCGAAAAGGGTAGACAATATCTACTCTGCTTTGCCGAGCTTATCGCATTTTATAGGTTAAGGGCGCGCTGCCGGAGAGGCCCTTAAAGATCCTTGCTGTGAATGTAAATTCATTGATTAGGACCGAACGTAGAGCAAATCTATTCCAATTGTTGAAAGATCAGAGTCCTGATGTGTTTATGGCCAGCGAAACTAAGCTGAACCAGAAACATAAATTGACTAACAATAATTACAATATCGTACGAAGAGATCGGCCCAACTCCACTTTGGGTGGAGGAGTCGCAATCTTTGTACGAAAAGGCATAAATTATAAAGTAATATATAATAGTGAAGTACGCAGATTTCGGTTGCTTGAGGCGTGTATCGTATGCATTCCTCTCAAACATGGGAAGCGGATGTATGCGATTGCGGCTTATGCACTGGAATCACCTCAGCCAACTGAATTTTTAACAGAGCTCGAAAAACTTTTTCAATGCTTACAATTGAACTCGGAAGAGAATTACTATCTCATGGCCAGTGATTTGAATGCCAAACATGTAGATTGGGGAAATCAAATACAAAATCCGAGAGGTAGCCATCTATTTAATTGGATGTGTCAATACAACGTTGAGTATATGCTCGACCTTTTGGCTACTGATAGGCCTTCGTTTCCAAGGAGCGGTTCCTATCTGGATCTATTGTTAAAAGACTCAAGACTGACAATTACTGACACTGTGGGTCAACGCCAAGAAACTGTTTACAAACGATCGAGTACGACAGTGACCACTGCGGACTTGCTGCCGTAATTCAACTTCCGAATGAGCTCGTGGAGTTGGAGGAGTATGTGCCAGTGCACTCTTACAATTACAGTAAGACTCGCTGGTCACGCTTCACCAGCGCTTTATCGAGTGAACTACGAATGAACAACATATCCCGACCAAATGACAGGAAATTAACAAATACCGAAATTGACGATTACTTGGAAAAGATGGACAGTACAATCCAACGAACAATGGAAAAAACAATACCAAAATACAAGGAACGCGAAGCCACAGACATGTACCGCAACGCGACCATCGACGCACTACACAGACAAAAAAGTGGACTTTTGACAAGACTGAAACTCTTGTACAGACGCTTTACTGACATACACGATCTGGAGATTAGGACACTTAAGTCGTCAATTAAAAACATCAACCAATTGATCAGTTCCGATCTGCAATCCACTGTGAGTGGACGTGTGCGGAAGTGGTGATTAACATAATTAAATATCCCCAGTTCTTAATAATTGTCTACACTAATTAATCATTACAATAGTTCCATATAATAAACAAAAAAAAAAAGTGCAAGTGCCACAGTACTAGTGCAAAACAACAACAAAAAGTGTAACTTCAAGTAGCGCCGCGTGAAACAAAACAAAAATCAATAGCCCATATTCCCTAAAAAAAAATACCCAAATCAAAGTTCAAGTGCCAGTGCCAGTGCATAAAAGAAACAACAAAAAGTGCACCCATGCATCAAAGAAGATGATGCTAAATTACAACGATCCATAACACAGCGGTAAATTCCTATCTCTCCTTCCCACATCACTCACAGTGCTTTGGTTTAGTCATTATATGCAGTGTCTGTATGTATCATACCATACAATGCTTATAATTGATTGAGCCAAAGCATATCAGATAAATTGTTGTTATTGATTTTGTGTATCCAGGGGCGGATCAGTGCATTTGCTATTTAGGCATAACACTAGTAGTATTTGTACTGGGAAGTTTTTTGGGGCCCAAAATTGATAACAGCATAGTTAACTGTCTGATTTGGTTTCTTGTGTCTGTTTTTTCATAATGGGGGGTGAATTTAGGGTTGACTACAGCAACATTCGGGGACTTAGGCAGAATTTTTGTGCTGCATATGTCCATGCTGTGAAAAACAGGCCAGCTGTTTTGGCACTTAGTGAAACGCAGGTAGGGGAAAATACCGATCACTCGAATTCAGCCTACATGGTTATAGCTTAGTGCCTTTATTTTTTTCTCATCATGGTCTCGCCGTGTATGTTCGAAACGATGTTGCTTATCAGCTTCAACCACAATATGGGTCTTGTTTGAATACCTACTTTAATTTCATGTGGTTTAAATTCACCATCCATAAGCGCATCATCCATACTTGTTTTGTTTATCGTAGTCCTAGTTTGGATGGTAATTCGACTTCCAATGAACTCGATGCACTATCTGACTCCATCCAGAGAATTATTTCCCATTTTCCGCACAGTGAAATCGTTGTTACGGGCGATTTCAATGTACATAATTCTTCGTGGCTACGCTATTCGGGTCAGACAACACCCGAAGGAAGGTACGCCGAGATTTTTGCTGAGTTAAACAACTTAACTCAGCTTGTTGACGAGCCTACTCGGATTCCTGACGTTGCAGGTCAATCCGCTAACACTCTAGACTTGTTCCTTACCTCTGACCCTGATAAATACACTATTAGTATATTATCGCCTCTAGGCACATCAGACCATTGTGTCATATCTGCTAATTTCTCATGCCAACAAAATCCAGTTAGAGAAAAAACTCCCAAGAGAACCGTTTGGCAATATGAGAAAGCCAACTGGGACGGTCTCAATGATTTTTTCAGGAGCTCTAACTGGTCACTATTCTTCCTCGATAGTGACGTAGATGCCAGTACAGATATGATCACAAATTTAATTCATTGTGGAATGAGAAATTTTATCCCGAATAGGGTAAAATCTATCAAACCCAAAGAAAACTCATGGTTTGATTCGAGCTGTAAAGAGGTTATCAGGATCAGAGAAGTAAGCTTCCGTTGTTATAAAGCCAACCCTACTGAGGAAAACCGGAAAAAGTTTCAACAAGCTAGAAAAACCTGTAACGTTCGTATTCGACGAACCAAATTTTTACATGATCAAAAGTTACGGCAAAAAATACTACAATGTCCCAAAGGTAGTAAAAATGTTTGGTCATTTGTAAAAAACATACGAAACACCACCTCGTCCTCGGTTCCAACGCTCGTCTTCAATGATACTCCTTTTGTCAGCTCGCAAGATAAAGCCAATTTGCTTGCTGTTAATTCGACGCTGCCAGAAAGTGTTATGACTCCTCCTGTACTTGAGAGCGTAAATGATTTTATGGGACAAATCTTCTTTCGCACTCGTGCAGTTGCTAGAGTTCTAAAACATCTCGACGTTCACAAATCCGCTGGCCCGGATAGTATCCCTCCCATTGTTCTGAAGAGGTGTTCTTCAACGCTGGCAAAACCACTGCGTAAGCTTTTCCATCTGTCCTACTCTACTGGTCTCTTTCCGAGTGGATGGAAAACAGCATTTGTCCAGCCTGTCCCTAAAAAAGGCGTGTCTTCTTCCCCCTCCAACTATCGACCAATTGCGCTTACGTCCCTTCTTTCCAAGGTCATGGAAACGCTGATAAATTTTCAGCTAAAGAAATATCTCGAAGAACGAAAGCTTCTTAATGACCGGCAGTACGGCTTTCGTAGCAATAGGTCCACTGGTGATCTGATGGTATATCTCACCGAACAGTGGCACAAATCTTTACATCGTTTTGGAGAAAGTAAGATTTTTGCGCTTGATATTTCAAAAGCATTTGATAGAGTTTGGCATCAAGCTCTCTTATCGAAAATGCGTGCATTTGGTATCGATGAATCTCTTCTTCGTTGGATTAGAAATTACCTTTCGGACCGCTTAATACAAGTTGTATTGGACGGTTTCAAATCTGAAATCCACAATATAAAAGCTGGTGTGCCCCAGGGCTGCGTTTTGTCTCCGACTCTCTTCCTAATATTCATAAACGATCTCTTATCTGAAACTTCTAATCCATTAAACTGTTTTGCTGACGACAGTACCCTCAGCTTTTCATATTCGTTTCTTGATTCACATCCATGTCCTTCGGATGTGGAACTTGAACGGCAGCGTATGATAAGCTCATTAAATTCTGATCTTGACAGTATTGTCCACTGCGGAATAAAAAACCGTGTAGAATTTAATGCTTCTAAAACTCAATGCTGTCTCCTGTCGTTAAAGCGGAACCCACCCCCAATGCTGCTATCCATGAGCGGCACTTGCATAGAGGAAACTGAACAGCTTTCAGTCCTCGGTATGTGTGTCACAGACCACCTTTTGTGGAACGACCACATATTTGACATCGCCAAAAATGCTGCTAGGTGTTTAGGTTTTCTCTGTCGATGCAAGAAATTTTTCTCCCCCTCCGATCTGGCTGTGATCTACAAAGCCTTTATTCGTCCAAAACTTGAGTATAACTCCCATATTTGGGCAGGTGCTCCAATAACCCACTTGAGTCTATTGGATAGAATTCAAAAGAGAGCTCTTAAAATGATAGGTGAAAGAACTATAACGGAAACGTTTACGTCTCTGGAGCACCGTCGAAATGTTTCATGCCTTTCGTTATTTTACCGTTATTTTAACAAAAATTGCTCTAGCGAAATAGCCAGTTGCATTCCTCCCCTTAAACAATTCAACCGTAATACTCACGCTTCTAGGAATGCCCATCAGTTTACCCTTGAGCCCAACTTCGGACGTACAGTTAAGTACAGAGATTCTTTCTTTAGTCGCACTACACGAATGTGGAATGCTCTACCTAGCGCTATCTTCCCCTCCCATTGTGATCTACAGACATTCAAAACCAATGTACATCGGTTTCTCCTTTCAAATCCCCTCCAACCTACCTAATCGCTCGTGCTGTGTTTATCACTTTAAGGGTATTCATAACCCCTTTAGCGCGCGCTAAATATAAAAAAAAAAAAAAAAATCAAGGAAAATTACCGGTTGTCTATTAATTTGTATTGGGACAGCAAAATTCGGGCCGTTAATTCTAGCGACCCGAGTATGTTTCCTCAAATTAATAAAATATTTAGACGGAATGATCAAAACGAACTTCCGTGAGCTCCAGCTCATCTTCGCTTCATTAAAGAAAAAGAAGTCAGCAGGAATCGATGGTATATCCAACGTTGTACTGCGACATCTGCCTCAGGAAGCAGTTGACATTTATGCCACACTGTTTAACAACGCTCTGAATAATGCATATTATCCAGGGCGGTGGAAGACAGCTGTGGTTCATCCTCTCCCGAAAAAGGGTAAGGACAACTCCAATCCGGCGAATCTCCGGTCGATAAGTCTTCTTCCGAGTATCAGTAAGGTATTTGAGAAAGTTATAAATAGAGCTCTGTCCAAGTGGGCGGAGGACAACAATATCATACCGGACAATCAGTTCGGTTTTAAGGCGGGACATGACACCATTCATGCCGCGTCTAAGCTCGTTTCTGATGTCCAATGGAACAAATTTAAAAGACAGTGTACGGGTGCTTGTCTGGTTGACTTGGAGAAAGCTTTCGACACCGTATGGTTAGAAGGTCTGTATCTAAAGCTAGCCAGACTGGGCAAAAGTAAACCGCTTTTATATATGCTTTATGATATGCTCAATGGTAGAAAGTTTGTTGTCAAAATTGGCAATGTAACTTCTACCGCAACCTTCGAAATTAAAAATGGTCTTCAACAGGGAGCGGTGAACTCACCGATTCTATTCAGTATTTACACCAGCGATCTGATAGGTAGTCTAGCCCATGCCATAGCGTATGCCGACGATCTAATTGCGTACAGAACAGCTCCAACAGTTGAGGTCATCAGAATTCTCTTACAGCGTGACTTCGACAAGATTCAGCGATATTGCGATGACTGGAAGTTGAAAATCAACCTTCAGAAATCCGAAACTATTCTGTTCAGGACTCCACTGCATGGAGCCCCTAGGGATACAAGAAAGAACTGGCGCAAGCTGGTGATCGTGGGGCCACATGGACATCCACTGGCGAATAAAAGTGTAGTAAAGTACCTTGGCATCTGCATGGATCAGTATTTGTATTTCGACAGACATATAAGTGCTGCTCTGACCAGAGCCAGGGGAGCTTTTGCCCTGACAAAACGGTTGTTTTATAGCAGCCGTCTTGACAGCAGGGTTAAGGTGATTTGCTACATGGCCCTTATCCGGCCAATGATTGCCTATGGATGCCCGGTGTGGTTCAACGTTGCCCCATCTCAAATGGAAAAGATTCGGGTGTTTGAGAGGCAGTGTCTTCGACGCTGCCTTGGATTACACAGAACACCAGAGTCGGAGTACAAACATTATTATTCCAACGAGGTTCTATACAATGGAGCCAACATTAACAGAATCGATAATTTTATAATCAAGCTGATTCGGGGTCACATTGCAAGAGCGATGTCCTCAGCCAATAGCTTAATTTTTGGGGCTTACTACCCCAACACCGATTACTACGAGAGTGTGCGTTTAAGTGGATTTATCCCACCGGATGCTTTCCTCTACTTAGACAGTCGAGGGCTGATACAGGATAGAGCGGCGGTTCCGCTAATCTACCACGTCAGCCGCAGAACTGTAGATAGGCGACTCCTTTATAGTCGAGACGTCCTCGCACAGGGCGGAGCAGAGCGCCTTCAGTTCAGTAGGACTGTGTCCGATCGGGACCGAAGAGATAGGGGAAAACTAGAGAACCAGTTTTGGTGGTTTAATGAAGAATTAGATACAATATAGTTGACTTAGTTTTCTCGTCTTGGCCGACTTACATAGTTTTAAGTGTATTAATTAAGTAGGGACAGTCAGGGTGGCACCAAAAAAATAACACAAAAAAATTAAAACAAAAAAATTATAAAATCAAAAAAACTTAAACAAAAAAAATTAAAAAAAAATTAAAAATGCTTGCTGTGGCTGTTCTAGTTTTAAGGTAGTTGTAAGTAGTTTTATAGTAGGTCTAAGTAGTTTTAATTAGTTTTTAATTAGTTTTAATTAGTTTTTAATTAGCTTTAAGTTTTATATAAGAAAAAAAAAAATAATAAATGTTAAAGTAACCAAGTTATTTTTTAAAAAAGTCTTTCTTGGTAAAAAATAAAACCAATTAAAGATATTATTTTTAAGATAGTTCGTAGGCCGAAAGGCATTAGCATTAAGTTATTGTTTAATTTAGAGCGCCCGCTTAGGGCCAGTAAGTTATTTTTAAGATATTGATAAGTAGGCTAGTTTTTCATGAATTTTTGTCTAGCTTTAATATAGTTATAAGAAAATGAATAAATAAAAATGAATTTAAAAAAAAAAAAAAAAATGTGTTACCGCCTATGGTGACAGGGGTCCCAGGTTCGAACCTCGCGATTTCCTTTTTTTTTTAATAAACTTATGTTTTTTTTTTGTTTTATGTGTTTAACTTGTAACAAATGTTCTCGGCAGGGGGTAATAAAAAATGGCTTAACAGCGTCTGGTTGAGCATAAAAAAACATAAAATTTTAAAAATTATTACAATTTTCATTTAAATATTTTAATTATTATCGATTTAAAAACGACCGATTTGATACAAGTTGTACCTAAGATGGAATTATGAAAGAAAAAAATATTTTCAAATTAGGGTGGCTCAAAAAATGTCAACTTCTTTGTTCATTGACCGATTTTGTTAAAATTTTAATATGTTTTAGATGTCAATGTTTTAGTTCAAAAAAATGTCAACTTTTTTGTTCTTTGACCGATTTTGATAAAATTCAAATATGTTGAGCTGACATAGACTTATGGTAGAACAATCTTTTTCAAATTATGGTGGCACACAAAAATATTCACTTTTATGTTCTTTGAAAAAAAGACGAGACAAACAAAAAACGAATTGTATATGTATTTATAATCAGTCTCATAAAGGCATCGTGTAAGCATTGTGCTTTTATTATTTTTCAATATTAATAACACACAATAAAAATGAACTTGCTCATTCTTGTCATAATAATGCCAGAACTTTAAATAGTCATTATTTTGTCTTCGTTTACATGCATGTCATTAATGAATTGATTTTTGCCATTATTTTACCATTTTATACCCCGCTTATATGAGGTACTGAAGCGAGCTTCAAGCTTGATTGGCCCCTTTGTAAACCTACATTGAGTTGAAATGAAAGCTGCCACTGCTTTCATTTCAACTCCGTCGTTCATCTCCAGTGAAGGCAGCAAGTGAAAACGAGTTGAATTTTTTGATAAAAAACGTGTTGAAGAGTCGGTCTGATGGATTTTTTGACAACAGTGTTCTTGCATGTTATGTGTGAGTAAAATTATTTATTTGTTTTGATAACTATGCGAAGAACGTACTTAAATTTTTAAGACTTTACCTGTGTGAAATGAATATAGACCATTTCCTTCATCTGTAATCTTAATACCATATCAACTCAACTTAAAACGCGGTTCTCAACTGAGGTGACGAAAAACTTGGGTCTACAATCCGACCCTAATCTAATACTACGTCTCCACCAGACACTAAACCGAGATTTAGTTAGATTATCACAAATCTCCTTGAAATCTATAAGATTTACCATACAAATTTTAATCTCCTCAAATGATGATTTCAAATAAAACTCATTCAAATCTACTTGGAAACATTAGTTTGTCAAATCGAACAAACTTTTTTTTCAATTAATAATTGTGGAACCGACCCATTTTCGTTTATTGACAGATGGAAATGTAAATAAAAACTTTCCATCTCACTTCCACTTCATATCAAAAAAATGAAACACCATTTGAATCGTTTTGCCATAATCCTCTTTTTGTGCAGTGGAAACACCAAACAAATCTCATTACCTAAATCTCGGTTTAGTGGTTGGTGGAAACGTAGTATAAGTGTCCGATTACACGATTCGTTTTTTCGGTTGTTTCGTCTTTCGCCTTTTTGACAGATTGGGTGAGGGGAGAAGAAATGTAGAGGGAAGGAAGTAACGAAAGCAGGAATGAAAATTTCAAGACTTTTTCTGGTTGAACTTTGACGTTTCTGATTTGGCAACCACAATGCTCCTCGATGTTAGCAAAAATCGATAGGAACAAAAATGGTTGAATTGAAAAATTGTTTTTCGTAATTGGATATACCTAATATACTATTGTATTTGAGAAATAAGTGATTAAAAAATATTTTTATTTATTACTAATGATTATTTTCTTACAAAACAACCCCAAATTGCATGAAAGTCAAAATAACGAATGGAAGTACGTATGCATTTTCGCGAACCATGTAATCATGAACGTTCGTGCCTGTCAAAAAGAAGAAAGAGGAAACGACCGAAAAAACGAATTGTGTAATCAGGCTCTAACTCGATCTTTCTATACTGCATGAAAACGGGGTGTTAATGACGGGTTTTATGACAGTTTAGTCATTCCTGTCTATTGAGATCAGTGCGACTCAGTAGGATAGTGTAGAAGTCATTGACACATTATACATGGACTGCTAGTCGATTGTCATTCCCATATGGGGCACCTCCACAGGCCATGAAAAAAATGAGTCTAAAAAATCCATGTCCAGTGAATGCAATTGTTGTTGTGTATTTATATTTGTTTGTATTGCATAGTTTTACCCCAAACTACATTTGTGTATAGATTCTTTTTTTTAGATATATGTATATAAATATAGTTTCTTGAAAAGCCCAATTGATGCAAAGTGGCAAAAAAAAACTATTATTCCTGAGGCCAGAAAACCAGAAAGTCTTGAAATTTTCATTCCTGCTTTCGTTACTTCCTTCCCTCTACATTTCTTCTCCCCTCTCCCAATCTGTCAAAAAGGCGAAAGACGAAACAACCGAAAAAACGAATCGTGTAATCGGACACTTATACTACGTTTCCACCAACCACTAAACCGAGATTTAGGTAATGAGATTTGTTTGGTGTTTCCACTGCACAAAAAGAGGATTATGGCAAAACGATTCAAATGGTGTTTCATTTTTTTGATATGAAGTGGAAGTGAGATGGAAAGTTTTTATTTACATTTCCATCTGTCAATAAACGAAAATGGGTCGGTTCCAAAATTATTAATTGAAAAAAAAGTTTGTTTGATTTGACAAACTAATGTTTCCAAGTAGATTTGAATGAGTTTTATTTGAAATCATCATTTGAGGAGATTAAAATTTGTATGGTAAATCTTATAGATTTCAAGGAGATTTGTGATAATCTAACTAAATCTCGGTTTAGTGTCTGGTGGAGACGTAGTATTAGATTAGGGTCGGATTGTAGACCCAAGTTTTTCGTCATCTCAGTTGAGAACCGCGTTTTAAGTTGAGTTGATATGGTATTAAGATTACAGATGAAGGAAATGGTCTATATTCATTTCACACAGGTAAAGTCTTATAAATTTAAGTACGTTCTTCGCATAGTTATCAAAACAAATAAATAATTTTACTCACACATAACATGCAAGAACACTGTTGTCAAAAAATCCATCAGACCGACTCTTCAACACGTTTTTTATCAAAAAATTCAACTCGTTTTCACTTGCTGCCTTCACTGGAGATGAACGACGGAGTTGAAATGAAAGCAGTGGCAGCTTTCATTTCAACTCAATGTAGGTTTACAAAGGGGCCAATCAAGCTTGAAGCTCGCTTCAGTACCTCATATAAGCGGGGTATAAAATGGTAAAATAATGGCAAAAATCAATTCATTAATGACATGCATGTAAACGAAGACAAAATAATGACTATTTAAAGTTCTGGCATTATTATGACAAGAATGAGCAAGTTCATTTTTATTGTGTGTTATTAATATTAAAAAATAATAACAGCACAATGCTTACACGATGCCTTTATGAGACTGATTATAAATACATATACAATTCGTTTTTTGTTTGTCTCGTCTTTTTTTCAAAGAACATAAAAGTGAATATTTTTGTGTGCCACCATAATTTGAAAAAGATTGTTCTACCATAAGTCTATGTCAGCTCAACATATTTGAATTTTATCAAAATCGGTCAAAGAACAAAAAAGTTGACATTTTTTTGAACTAAAACATTGACATCTAAAACATATTAAAATTTTAACAAAATCGGTCAATGAACAAAGAAGTTGACATTTTTTGAGCCACCCTAATTTGAAAATATTTTTTTCTTTCATAATTCCATCTTAGGTACAACTTGTATCAAATCGGTCGTTTTTAAATCGATAATAATTAAAATATTTAAATGAAAATTGTAATAATTTTTAAAATTTTATGTTTTTTTATGCTCAACCAGACGCTGTTAAGCCATTTTTTATTACCCCCTGCCGAGAACATTTGTTACAAGTTAAACACATAAAAAAAAAAAAAAAACATAAGTTTATTAAAAAAAAAAGGAAATCGCGAGGTTCGAACCTGGGACCCCTGGCACCATAGGCGGTAACACATTTTTTTTTTTTTTTTTTTTAAATTCATTTTTATTTATTCATTTTCTTATAACTATATTAAAGCTAGACAAAAATTCATGAAAAACTAGCCTACTTATCAATATCTTAAAAATAACTTACTGGCCCTAAGCGTGCGCTCTAAATTAAACAATAACTTAATGCTAATGCCTTTCGGCCTACGAACTATCTTAAAAATAATATCTTTAATTGGTTTTATTTTTTACCAAGAAAGACTTTTTTAAAAAAAAACTTGGTTACTTTAACATTTATTATTTTTTTTTTCTTATATAAAACTTAAAGCTAATTAAAAACTAATTAAAACTAATTAAAAACTAATTAAAACTACTTAGAACTACTATAAAACTACTTACATCTACCTTAAAACCATAGAGAAAATACTACCTAGAGAACCGACTTAAGGTGTCCATGCTCTTTCACCCTACAAGCTGAATTGAGAGGATTTATGCCCTATTCAGTAAGGATGTGTGCAGTTGCAATGCATTTTAAATGGGACAAAACGAGATTTGTATGTATGCATTAGGGCATTTGCTCAAACGTGGTCATGTGCTCAATTGGTGAATCGGATATTCAAAAAAGGGAATCCGTTAAATTCAAAAACTGAAAAATAAAATATTTTGTCAATAAAATTGATGCTTCTAAATGTTTATGAACAAAAACTTTATTTGATATAGCCTTTTATTGCTTCTGGCATATAAATCCAGTAATATTTATTACTATTTCTATTGAAAACAAAGAAAATGTAATCAAAAAGTAGAATCACACCCTTGAAATTCCATGCGTATGTGCCCTAACTTCCGCCACAAGAAATAGACCAGTTTTGCTCAATCATGTCGAGAATTTTGACAGATAGAATAAAAAAAAACATTGCGCTCCAATTCTTTTGATAGACATGTAATTCGTAAACTTTTGCAAAAATTATTCATTCCCTGTTCGTGTGAAAAGAATTTGAAGAAAAAGTAAGATTTGCAGATGAGTATATTAACAATGTAAGCGAAAAAATAGGAGGAATAAAAAAAACTGATGTAAGCAAGACATGTTTTATAGTGAATGAAAAAGGCGAAGCACTAAAAAACAAGTTAGCTGACAAAGTGGCTTCTGGAAAATTGAATGAGAATTTTGTCCGGATCAATATCCAAAAGAAGGTTTTCGTTCGTGGCAAGAAAACAGTAAACTTCTCTAAATACAAGAAGAACCAATGGAAACAGAAGAAGGCAGCCGCTTTGATTGGACCCAAAATGAACATGGGTGGATGTGATGGCGGAATCTTGACTTGTTTTCAGTGCGGTCAGCCGGGTCATTTTGCCCAGCAGTGCAAACTTAAAGGTGATTCTCTTCTACCAGCTACTGTGGATATGGATGATGATAGTCCTTACTTAACTCTAGAAGAGGCAGAGAAGATGGCCAGTCAGAGTGCATTGGTTGTGCATAGCCGGAATTTGGATAAACTTCCAGAAGCAACGAACACGCTTCTGTATAAGAAAGATGGCGAAGAAGATGACGAGGAAGAAACTTTTGATGGCAAAGAAAATTAAGCAGAAGAAGACATAGTCGCTGAAATTTATAAAGAAATCCAAGCAGCAACAGAAAAACCAGCTGAAATCCCACCATCTCCACCAAAAGTATATATAGGGCATAAAATCTTGAAAAAGCTGGTCTACTCAAAGCTCCCAATGTAGTTTCCAAAGGCGGCGCTATCTATGAACTTAATCCTGACGGATCTATCCCAGCAGCAACAGAAGAAGTCTATGAAGTGCTTAGGATGTTTGGCCACACTGACTTCCGCAAGGGCCAGGATCGGACCATAATGAGAATTCTCACCGGCCAATCGACATTGGTAACTCTCAGTACTGGCAGTGGAAAATCTCTTTGCTATCAACTGCCTACTTATTTATATAGCAAAAAAATGGGTTCCATAACTTTGGTAATTTCGCCGTTGGTATCTTTGATGGAGGATCAAGTTCATGGTGTTCCACATTTTCTACGAGCTCACTGCCTGCATACCAATCAAACTCCGCAACAACGAATAAAAATTCTAGAAATGATGAATAATGGAGAAATTGATATTTTGTTGGTATCGCCCGAGGCAGCGGTGGCCGGCGAACGTTCAACCGGATTTGGTTCGATTTTGAGAAAACTACCGCCCATTGCATTTGCATGTATCGATGAGGCGCATTGTGTTTCACAATGGAGTCATAATTTCCGACCTAGCTATTTGATGATTTGTAAGGTTTTACAAAAGAATTTGGGTGTAAAAACTGTCTTGGGTTTGACAGCAACGGCAACATTACCCACTAGAACGAGTATAATCAGACATTTGAGCATTCCGGATGGAGAGAAAGGAATCATTAGTGATGTTCCCTTACCGGACAATTTGATATTGTCAGTTTCGAAGGATGAAAATAGAGACACAGCTCTGATCGGATTACTGTTGAGTAAAAGGTAAGATAAGAATCGTCTTTTGTATGGCTTTGTCTAAATCTGAAACTTCACGCACACAAAGAAAATAATTTCGGACTGTCCTACATCTTTTGTCCTTTTGCTTTTCCTTGAAGATTCGATGCCTGCCAGTCGATTATTATCTACTGCACTAGACGTGATGAATGCGAACGAATTGCTGGACAAATAAGAACCTACATGCAGGTTAGTGGAGTTAATTATTTGTTGTTTTTTTCTTTTTAAGCCCTCAATCTTTTAGGATAGAAAATCCGACAATGTACCAGCGAGCGCTAAAAAACGTAAACGCGTTAATTGGCAGGCAGAACCTTATCATAATGGTCTGCCAGCATTACGCCGGCGAACAATACAAAATGCTTTTATGAAAAACGAGCTTCGCATTGTTGTGGCTACAATAGCTTTTGGTATGGGAATCAATAAACCAGACATCCGTTCAGTCATTCACTATAATATGCCAAGAAATTTCGAGAGCTATGTGCAAGAGATCGGTCGTGCAGGTCGCGATGGAAAAATATCTCATTGTCATTTGTTTTTAGATTCGAAGGGTGGCGATCAGAATGAATTACGCCGACATATTTTTGCCAATTCTATTGATAGACATGTAATTCGTAAACTTTTGCAAAAATTATTCATTCCCTGTTCGTGTGAAAAGAATTTGAAGAAAAAGTAAGATTTGCAATTGAATTGTCTAGATCTGGTTTAATATACCTTTTTTTTCAAATATTTGTCTTCAAGTGATTTTGTAAATGAACATCAGGAGGAAATCAAAGCATCTCAAAACATCGACTGGGAGGAAGATATGTTTGATGTTGATGATAAACTTGTTTCAGAGGGCCCTTCGAAATCGACTGATAAAAAACAACCACGAAAAAGAATCTGCCCAGGCCATGAAATTGGATTTTCATTGGCTGCTCCGTTAAAAAAATACTATTTTGTTTTTATACTTTTATTAATTTGTTTTTATTTTTGTAACTATGTATAATTATTGTAAATAACTTATTTTTATTAATGCATAAACATAATATATATGATTCGCAAAAGGAACAAATTTAAATAAAAAGACAAAAAGAAAGAAGTTTCTTTTAAATATGTTCTATAAAGTATTACAATTTTATGAGGAAGATTAATGATGCTTTAACAAAATAAAATGTTATTGATTTTGACAATGATTCAAGTGTATGTATGTATGTTTTTATTTAGTAAAATTTTACTGTTACATTTCAATAATTATATAACTATTGACAAATTTGTTATACAAATAATTATGCCTACAATTGGAAAACTAATCACCCCTATTATGATAGTCGTTTCACTAAAACGACAGTAAAACGACAAGGCTCTAGAGGGCGACAGTTTCTGTCCAATCTCCACGCATCTCATCCTTATGACGAAATTCGTTTGAATTAAACATCAATTGACGCCTCCAGGGACGTGTCGTTTTACTGTCGTTTTAGTGAAACGACAACCGTAATAAGGGTGAATATCTTTATACATTGAATTCTCTGATATGATATAAGTAAATCTTAAAAAAAAGAAAGATCAATCCGAAGGCATGAATGTTCTCTTCAAAAGGATATAATTGATCATGCAATTACTTAATCAGTTCAACTCTTGTTTTCATCACTCCTGAATGTCTCCACAATGTTAAATAGATTCTTCATTCGAATCTTTGTTGTTAAAGTTGTTTGCGGCGAAAATTTTTTGATTGTAGCTTGTTTGCCTATAATTCTCGGCATTGACCACCTTACTTCGATGTAAGCTGGAATATAAATACAAAAATATGTTTCAATATAATTGAAAGGGGATTGTGTCACAAAACAACAACTGTGGCTTAAAAAGCTAATTTCAATAATTATAAATATATTCTGTTCCACAAAAACATAAGGTAGGATTGCGAATCAAAATAAATGTATTTTTATGATCATACAAATAAAAATCATCGTTACAAACGTTTTCTTATACATTTTATAAATCCATCAAATCAGTCAAAGTAAAGCCTAGTACTCACTTCGAGTGAAAACAAAATGTCCATATAAAAGTGACACATATTTCAAAGCGATGAAATTCAACACGAGAGCTGAGTAACCAAATGTAAAGCCTAGTACTCAGTTCGAGTGAAAATGAAATTCCTATATAAGAGTGACACTTATTTCACACCGATGAAATTAAAAACGAGAGGTGAGTACCCAAATGTGAAAGGGAAATATGAACCGGTTCAAAATGAATTTCATTTTATAATTTTCATTTCGCAACGTGCAGCCAGCCACTAGGAAAAAAATACAAAATTTGTGGAATTTGTGACATTTGTCAATTAATTTATCAAGCTCAAAATAAAAGTTGAAAAATAATTTAATTAAATAACATAAGGAATTATTTTGGACTTAAATGTCGTTTATTTTTGAATTTAAAGTGCTACCATCAAGCAAAGACAAGAAACCATGGTATTGAAAATAGTCTTCGTTAGCATTTTGTCAAGATCCTGTCAGAAAAACTTTCATACAAATCAATATTTGTTTCATTCAAAGTGAGTATCGAATATTAGAAAACTGAGGACTGAATATTCACGTGGAGAATCAATAATGGGTTCATAATGAATATTCACGTGAATTTGTACCGTATTTATTTTTCATTTCACAAAGAGGTGAGTACTAGGCTAAAGAGTGAAAGATGAACCGGTTCAACATTAATTTCGTTTCATAATTTTCATTTCCTATCGAACGACCACTAGGAACAAATAAAATAGTTGTGGAAAAGTGTAACATTTGTCAATAAATTAAAATGAAAGTTTTTATCTATATATATATATATAAATAAATTGTTGTTCGTTTGTGCTCTTATATCTCAAGTTTGGTAGCTACGAATTCGATGAATTTTTTTTTGTTGGAAAGGTATTGTTCTGTAGCAGGTTTGTGTATAAAAAAAATGACCTGTGACCGCTTACCATTTTTATGACAAAAAAAATTAAAAGTTAAAAAAAATATGTCAACAAAACGAAGAAAAATCAAACAACATTTGTTTATAGAATCAAACAGGAAATTCAGATTTTATTATTGTCATTTATGGTAAAAAAAGTCAAACAAAACAACATTTCGGCCTACTGAAGTTAACATATTGAACATACATATTAATGAAACACCCATCACATGTAACATTCCAAAGAATTTGGAAACAGCACAGGTATTACAACAATGTAAGATTATTGTGTGGGATGAATGCACGATGGCTCTTAAGAAGTCATTGGAAGCTTTGAATATCTTCAAAACAATCAAAATTTATTTGGCGGTTTCTTTATATTATTGCGCGTAGTTCCACAATCAACTCCAGCGGATGAAATGAATGCATGTTTGAAATCATATTTGAGATATGTCAAAACAATCAGATTGAAAATAAATATGAGTGTCCAATTGCGAAACGATTCATCGGCCGTTGTTTTCAAAGCAGTTGTTGAATATTGGTAATGGCAAAATGCCCATTGATGATGGATTAATAACATTGCCGGAACATTTTTGTGAGATTACCCAAACTCAAGAAAAATTAAATTAAAGATTAAAAAAGTTTTTCCAAATATTGGACAGCGACAGAAAGATCATGCTTGGTTGAGCAAACGAGCAATATTAATAGGAAAAAATAAAGATATTAACGATGTTAATTGGGATATTCAAAATGGAATAATTGGTGAACTAGTATCATATAAGTCAATCGATTATATTATAGACGAAGATGACGTAGTGAACTATTAACAGAATTTCTTAATTAACTAGATTTACCTCCTGCCATAGATTTAGCCACCCCATAATTTACGAATAAAAGTCAGTGTACCAATCATCATGCTTCGGAATAAAAATCAAAAAGAACTTTGAAACGGAACTAGACTTGCAGTTAAGCGCTTAATGAATAATGTAATCAAAGCCACAATTTTAAAAGGAAAGTATAAGGTATAAGGTCCTCCGAAAGCAACTACTCATTGAGGAACGACAGAAAGATTTTTGTTTATAGTTTTTAAAGCCTGCATTTAATTTTGTTGCTTTCTACTACTTGCTACTAATAAAAACTCTTAACAAATATTTTAAGAAAAAACAACGATATCGATTTTAGATTCTTACCAAAAATATAAACCATTACCTTCTATGTACATAATTATGTATGTGCTGTGTAATTTTTAAACCAATTCTTTAAAAAGATTAAAATCAATATGTTGCCAAAAAAGACTTTCCAAAAATGTATTAACTCAAAAAGTTCTAATACTCAAAATCGTTCCAAAATCAAAATTTGGCATATTATATGTACTTAGTTTGACTTTTTATATTCTTTGCAGGGTACAGTCCCTGTCTGATTTATGCAATTTTTTGTAGCCAATAGTCTGTTTTGAAATAATTGGCTTAAGTAAATAATCAGCCTTATCGGGAATAAAGATTTTTTTCCCCGTATGAGACTGTCCAATCATAAATAATGTTCGAAAAATGGGAAAAAACTACAATGAAAAAACTAGATATCGTAAATCTATTTCCCGGGGAAAATTAATGATGTTTCCCTGGAAAAAACTCGCCTCAATTTAGTTGAAGAATTTTAAAAATAGAAGGATATTACTACCTATTTTTGAAGGTTTTATAATTTTTTACTTGCTCTAATACCCCGACTCCACAGGCCATGAATGATGGCCGGACTATGGAACATGTCTAAAAAAAAATCCCATGCAGTCGCAAAAATCCATGTCCAAGCAGTGACATATCCATACAAATCAGATTGGATTATGGACATCGTTCATGGCCTGTGGAGTCGGGGTGTAAAGGATAAGTTTTGGTTTCGGTTTAAAAATATAGGCATTTTAATAAAATCCAACATTACGTTTACAGAGAAGTCCATCGGTATTGGTATGTGTGGCTGTAAGTCCACTCTACAACAAGCTAAAGACTTAAAGGGGAAACGGCTTGGAGGAGAAATTGGTTTTGTTTTAAGCGATCTATATTAAGTTATTGTTTCTTTATATTTTTTACACATTTTGGAAATATTTTTAACACTTTCGGGTTTTTTCCCCTCATAAAGTAACACAGTTTTGCACAGAGGGAGAGAACAAAATATAACAACAACAAAATAGACAAACAAAATAGTTTTCTTTAACTTTTGAATATTTTTACGCGTTTCCATTACTTGAGAATTAAATCTACGATGCAATTTAGATCTTAATCACCACAAATACTTCAAATATTTAATTTGATTTCATAAAATAATTTTCAAACTTTGACAGACAAATAATTTCAGAATATAAATTCACTCAAAGTATTTCGAAACTGATTCGAAGTAATTTCCGGGGGAGATTGAATCCGGGGGAGATTGACGAAAGGAGTATTCGAATCCAGGGAAAAATGAAAATCGGGAGTAGAACAATCTCTCCCGAAATTGCCGATAAGGCTGAATACCTCCATACCAAGAAAAGTTAAGAAAAAGGTAGAACCTATAAACTAAAAAAATCAAAACCGTAACTGTACTATCAAAACTGTTTCAAATTAAGTCTACTAAGTGTCACCAAAAGCATTTTTAATTGGAAAAATTATTTCCCAATGAAGTAGATAGTTTTGGAATTACAAAGTGGTTTATCTGGCAATTCCATTAAATTTCTACCAATTTTAAGATATATTCTATTTGTTATTTCAAGAAAAAGAACTTTTTAACTTACGAATCTCTATTCACACTACTGATTATGTTTGCTGTGCCAACTGTATGAATGATGTACGTGCAGCACTCAATAATTGCAGGAATCTCTAGAATAAGATCACCCTTGTCTTTCTTTTAGTCTAATGGAATTCGTACCAACATCAGATGATCACTGTGATTCATTAGCACAAAATCAATTTTGGCCAATGGCAGTCGATGCTTTTGTTTGTTGCGTCAAGAAGGTAGATAGCTTTGTTGCTGAGGAGGATGAATCGACCTCTTGGCTTTTAGCCATGTCGATCGTATTTGACGCAAGGTGAGGAATATTTAAGTTCTTCAGAACCTAATGCTGTTGTCACAAAATTACTAACTTGCGCCGAGTGTTCCTAGGAAATGTGGTCTTTTTCGAACCATTTGGCAATACTTTGCGGGTAATTTTTCTTTTTATCTAGGTAGGTATATGGAAAACACACTTTATTTAGAAGGGAAATAAATTAATTTAACAAAAAACTGACCTTTAAAGACCTTTTCAGCTGTGACTTTTGAGTTCAAATTGCTTCTTCTCATTACTCAGCTGCTGACTATAATTTCTTGTTAAGTGAAGCCGATGCACCATATGTAGGTATGTAGAGGCTTCCTGGCAATGTTTTGGCTGCGGAAGGCCAACTCATGTCCAGCACTTTTGTTGGTAACTCCTTTGATAATCTTATAAGCCACTATCTCTTTGCATTGGCAATGAACTTTTCATTCACACCATTTGGTGGATCTTCTCTGGTGATGAAGCCTTTAATGAATGCTCGAATCTTAACAGCAGCCTCTGGTCTTCTTTTGCAGCTTGAATCGCCAAAAACCGTCAGCAATACGATTGCAGTATAATTATGTTCTCACGAATTTTAAGATACAGCTTGCGTTGTTTTCGTCCCTTCGAGTGTGACTGAATAATAGCTGCGACATCGCGTTTCTTCGCTTGGAATGCTTCTCAGAATCGAAGAGGGTCTTAGGGAACCAAATGAAAATCTTTTTTCACATTGTACCGCAGCTAGAAATAAACACAACAAACTTTTTAATGACATTAAAAATATGCTTTTATACAAGTAAATAAACTCTTATTGATATTAAAATAAAAACTTTACATGATTTTAGATTTCACATAATTTATTTTACTTAGAACTGTCAGATTTTTGACAAAACGAAAACAACAAAAAAAACTTACCTGTCAGTTTGAGCAAATTTCGCCATTTTGTTTTTTAATCCACCACTCACATGGATTCACGGAAAAAAAAAAGAGTAGATTAAGAGAGTTTTCTCTTACTCACCTCAAATAAATTTTGCGGGTGTTTAAGGCAAGGGGGGTACGAGTCGGGCCTCTAGGTAGTATACTTACTTATGCTGCTGCCTCAGAAGAATTTTACTACTTCCCCTTCGTGGTACACCAAGGAACTTCGCCCTCTCAGAAATATGAGGAATAAGCTCTGGAAAAAATATCTCAACTCGAAGTCTATTCATGATTTTAACAATTATGTCTCAGTTTATAACAACTTTTCCAACTTGAGTGAGTCCTTATACGCCAGTTATATTATTCAAACTCAATCTGATTTAATTTCAAATCCTAAACACTTCTTTCAATTTATAAATTCAAAAAGAAAGTCTGATGGTTATCCTTCGACACTAAAATACAAGAATTGCTCATCCTCCGATCCAAAATATATTTCTAACCTTTTTGCTGATTTCTTCGGTCAAGCATTTTCTCCTAAAGATACAGAGGTTGATATTAACTATTTCTATCACATGAACAGATGCTCCCAAGTCCCCCTTACTTCCATAAACATATGCCTGTCTTCAGTTGTTAATAAAATCCGCTTGACGAAGAACGACTTTTCATCGGGTCCAGATGGGATTCCTGCTGTTGTTCTTAAAAACTGCACCTCCAGTTTAGCTCAACCACTCACTGATCTCTTCCAACTCTCTATTTCCCAGGGTTTATTCCCAAAAGCATGGAAAGACTCTTTTATTATTCCAATTCATAAAAAGGATGCAAAAACGATATCTTTAATTATAGACCCATTGCCAAACTTTCCTGCATACCTAAAATGTTCGAGATATTTTGTTTACGATATTTTGCTCCTTCACTGCAAACCACTTGTCTCTCCTAAGCAACATGGCTTTCTTAGCGGTAGATCAACGACCACCAATCTAACTAAGTTCGTATCAGATGTCATTTGCTCCTTAGAATCTGGATATGAAGTCGATGCGATTGCAACAGATTTCAGCAAAGCATTCGACAAAGTCTCCCATAACATCATCATCTTTAAATTAAAACGCTACGGCTTCCTACCTTTACTTATTTCATGGATTCAATCATATTTAAATGATCGTCGATGCACAGTTCTTTTTAGATCATGCAGCTTCACCCCTATCTGCCCAACATCAGGGGTTCCTCAAGGCAGTCATTTAGGTCCTCTGATTTTCTTACTGTCTATTAATGATGTGGATCTTATCCTTGAAGGATCTGACCTCCAGATCTACGCTGATGACATGCGTATATCTAAACATATTAAGTGCATGGCCGATGTTCAATTACTTCAAGCTGACCTCAACAATTTCTTTACTTGGTGCCAACACAACTTTCTTGAATTGAACGTGAATAAATGCCAGGCTATTACCTATTCCCGAAAACGCCCTCCTTTGCCTCAACGTCAATATTTCATTGAGAATGAACCTGTTGCGTTTGTCACTTCCATTCGTGACCTAGGTGTTATATGCGACAGCCAACTCAATTTTCGGGCTCACTATGACAATTTTATCAATAGAGCTAACTCAACTCTAGGCTTCGTAAAACGTTGGTCGAAAGAATTCTCAAATCCTTATGTTACTAAGGCTCTTTATGTCACATTTGTCAGGCCTCTTCTTGAATACGCCTCCGTAGTATGGTCTCCGTACCACCATGTTCATAATCAGCGGATAGAGGCCGTTCAACGTAGATTTATTCGCTTTGCCCTACGTGGCCTTTGTTGGGATGACCCATATAATCTACCACCTTACGAAAACCGTCTAAAACTAATAAATTGACAAACTCTAAGTAGACGTCGCGACAATGCCGATATAGTTTTTGTACACCAGCTTTTGAATGGAGTCATTGATAATGAAAGTCTACTTGATAAATTCAAACCGAATACTCGTAATCGTCAATTGAGAACCACTCCCCTCTTCTATGTCCCCTTCCATCGCACAGAGTATGGCCAAAATGAACCTATTACCAGAATGATTCGTAAAGTAAATAACTCCAACATTTTTGATTTAAACCTCTCAAAAACCTCTATCAAACTTGCTCTCCTATCATAACCTTTCTCTTACCCTTTCTATCCCAATCGTTTTCTTCAATTTAGCTTTAAGATCTCAATTGTTATTTAGTCTTAAGATATTATTATTATTACTATAATTATTTTGTTATATACTTGTACTAAGTAAAATTAAATTAAAAAAAAAAAGTGAAATATGGTTCTACGCATATGAAAAACATTGTAGCGATAGCGACACACGACTCCATAACGCAACACACGATACATATGTGGATTAGGCTTTAAACGACTCTAACAAAAGTCCAAAAAATATCTCCGGGAACAAAAGATATATAAACTCAAATCATTGAATATGTATTATCAATGTAACAAAACGAAACAAATGCCATGGGGCAAAAAAAATGTCAAACAGATATGGTAGAGCCATACTCTTCTAGCTCTAAGTTTTTAAATGTAACAGACAGAGAATGTACAATAAGAAAAAGAAAAATGACTCGAAAAATTTACACTTCACACTTTTTTTTTAAGTTAAGGTAATGTATTAATACAATCCACCACACTTTCAACATGTGGGCTAGTGTGGAAGGGCTATTACTTCCCAGCAAACGTAGAACTACATAAATAACCGGTGAAATATGTACGTAATAGAAGTACTTCTTTTCCACTGAAAAAAAGATAGGGGCTCGGGAAAAAACTCAGTTATATACCTCCTATACATGAGAATACATGAAGCAGCTATCTCTTTCTAGCATGCGAAATGTAGTGAATTTCCCCTCCATTAAAATACTGACAAAGGTACTTCAAATGTATATCAGCGAAGCACTACTGGAAGTACTTCTAACATTAATTCGCCAGTAGTTTCTTAAACCATAGCAAAGCACTGAAACTTGTCATTTAAAAGAACTTCTTATGCGTATACATTTCACCGGTTATATCCGTGCTACTACAATTTCTAAATTCTCGAATCTAGAATAGAAGTATGGATATAACGGGTGAAACTTGTACGTAAAAGAAGTAGTTTGTTTCTTCTGAAACTGAGCCTTTTTATTTAGATTCATAGGACAAATTCACCAGTTTATTGCGAGTTTTATCAAAATAAATAAAATAACTTCCAATGGGAAGTTAAATTGAGCCGTTCCAATAATTAAACAATTTGCTGTATAACAATCTCAAAATACACGACAATCGTCGAAAATGGTTTCCTTGACCCTGATGAATCTGAAATGCAGTAATAACAATACATTATAAAACACTTATAAAAACATTTGTATACTTTATTTAAATTTAATCACAGTAATTAAATATAATTTCAGTAGGATATGGGACGGTTTGGACTGGGAACCAAATTATGCAAATGAGTAAATTCTAATTGAGTTTAGCAGTTGGGTTTATAAACAATGAATGAGATATTTATGGAGGTGGGTTTTATTAATGACTTTTATTACACTGACTTTTACTCGGGGTGACCTTTGATGTAAGACGGTGTGAATTAATTTTATTACACTGATGAGCTGAGCTGGTGATCCTTTTTTTCGGGGTGATCTTTGATGAAAAAAAGGTGTGTAACCCTTTATCATGAATATGAGGAAAACAGAAATAAAAGATTTTCCAAAAGAGGAATTTGAATTTAAATCTGATAAGAGTAACTGTTGCATTTTATTTTTTATTTTTTGAAAGTGAATGTGGTTGTGGATTTTGGTGGTGTTTTTTTATTTATTTGTTTTATATTGTTTGTGCCTAGTGAGTATCATTATGTGTATTGATTGCACTGCTTTGTGGGGCTGGAATAGAAAAAGATACAAATGTGTAGGTACATAAATCCAAGTCTGATAATGAAGTGTTGGATTTTTAAACAATGAAACGGCTATTTATGGTGATGGAGTTTTGTAATTAATTTTGTTTTGTTTTATAGGGTTTGTGCCTTGTGAGTATCGCTAAGTGTATTATGTTCGTTGCACAAATCTGATAAAGGAACTGCTGCATTTTATTACACTGTAGCGGACATTTCTTAAATTTTTTTTTAATAATTGAAGTGAACCATGGTGATGGACTTTAGTGGTAATTTTTTTTATTTCTAATAGGTTTGTCCCTTGTGAGTATTGTTCATTGCTTTGGGAAGCATTGCTTTGGCAAGCAGAATATAAAAAAACTTACAAATGTGTAGAAGGAAATTTCTTTGAAAAATTAAAACAATTTCTTTTGAACGTTCTTAAACCAAAACGTAAATTACGTTCTTAACCCAAAACGTAAATTACGTTCTTAGCCCAAAACGTAAATTACGTTTACGTTCTCAACCCAAAACGTAAATTACGTTAACGTTCTAATCCAAAATATAAATCAGGTTTTTTAACCCAAATTGGAAATGATGTTTTATTCAGAAATCAGCATACAAAGCTTGAGAGAAGGGAGGCTTCTATAAAAAGGAAGATATGTGATTATGATGAGCACAGTTGGTTTCAAGAAGTTATCAAGAGAAAACATTATTCTTCATTATCAACGTCATTATGTACTTCGAGGAAGCTGAATATTCTATCTTTACCCTGGATGCTTTTGCTGTAAGAGAGGCAAACTCAATAAACGAAAACGTCGGTTTCAAGCCAACGAAAAAACTGTCTGATTTACAAATGAATTTTAGATATAATATTTATTTACTACAAAAAGTAAAAACACGGTGGGGCGATCGGATTGTAGCAGATCTTGGAGAATATAAGGTAAGTTTTTTTATTTGTTTATTTTTTTTGTATTATTTATTATAAATTAAATTATTTACAGGTTTTCTTACCGACCAGATATTCAGATCTTTTAGCAAGCAGCATAGCAGCAATTGGTGGAGGAGGATATGCCTTCGAAACAACTAAACAACTTGGAGCAACTTATGAGCTTAAGTTTATGAAAATGAAATAACATGTAATACTAATGTATGTTAAAAAGGGTAGTTATGTGCATTCAAGAGGACACAAGCGTCCACAGGTTTTTCTCAAAACCCACCTCCGTCTACCAACTCCTACTCTCACCTCCTAGTGGTGAACATCGGGTGTCTTGTACCTCAGCTGGAGACGGGGTTTAAATCCCCGTGGAAAGCTGTTGGGGACAGCCAACGAGAGAGGGGGGGAGGAGGAATCACACTAAGGCACTTCTCCTTTCATCGAGGCGGCAGCGGACGAATTCTCTAGATGGAATCAACGGTGGCGTCTACAGTTCCAGTTAGTTTGAACTACTTAGTGAACACCTTATATGGGCTACTACGACATATTTGTAGCTCAGGCCTATAAGGAGCGGTTTATCCGGCTCCCTACCCTTGGAGTTATACGAAGGGTCTGGTCCTCCGGGTCGGGGGTTGTGCGTCGGGGTAACTTCCCTACCACGTAAAAAAAAGTTGTTCCGAAACAACAACAAGCCTCGGATATGGATTATTGTAAAGTTGACGACCCCAGCAAACGAAACAAGGACAAGCACCTACTTCCCACACCTCAATATACACAAGGGGACTTGGCGGTTGCGTGATCAAGTAACCGTCAACCAAATCGACCACGTTGCGATAGACGCGAGACATGCTTCCAGTATCTTGGACGTCCGAACGTTCCGAGGGGCCAACATTGACTCGGATCACTACCTGGTGGTAGCTAGACTACGTATGCGGATATCCATGACGCCACAACGCAGAGCAGATGCTGTGAAAAGATTCGATGTCGAGAAGCTCAAATCGCAAGAGACCGCCAGAACTTTTGCAGACCACGTAACTCTTAATGTCTCAGGAGGTCCGCCACCAGCATCAAGTGCAGAGGACCAGTGGGAACACTGTCAACAAGCCATCAGAAGTGCCGCCTCTGATGTGCTGGGTTTCACTAGGGGAATGCAACGAAACCCCTGGTTCGATGAAGAGTGCCGGCTAGCGCATGCAGCTAAGGACGAGGCCTACCAGGCAATGCTGCAGACTCGAACAAGAGCTGCTGAGAGAGTGGCCCGGGAGCTCTACGGGCTGAAACGAAAAGAGGAACGCCGACTTCTCAGGAGGAAAAAGAGAGAGCACGAGAAGCGGGCGGTAGAGTCTATTGAGAGTTGTAGCGGCATGGGAGATGTTCGAAAATTTTATCCACGAAAATTTAATCCACCACTCACACCGATTCACGGATAGGAAAAAAAGAGTAGGTTAAGAGAGTTTTCTCTTACTCACCTCAAATAAATTTTGCGGGTGTTTAAGGCAAGGGGGGTACGAGTCGGGCCTCTAGGTAGTATACTTACTCTATGCTTAAAACTAGAACAGCCACAGCAAGCATTTTTAATTTTTTTTTTTGAATTTTTTTTGTTTAGGTTTTTTTGATTTTATAATTTTTTTGTTTTAATTTTTTGGTGTTATTTTTTTGGTGCCACCCTGACTGTCAATACTTAATTAAAACACTTAAAACTATGTAAGTCGGCCAAGACGAGAAAACTAAGTCAACTATATTGTATCTAGTTCTTCATTAAACCACCAAAACTGGATCTCTTGTTTTCCCCTATCTCTTCGGTCCCGATCGGACACAGTCCTACTGAACCGAAGGCGCTCTGCTCCGCCCTGTGCGAGGACGTCTCGACTATAAAGGAGTCGCCTATCTACAGTTCTGCGGCTGACGTGGTAGATTAGCGGAACCGCCGCTCTATCCTGTATCAGCCCTCGACTGTCTAAGTAGAGGAAAGCATCCGGTGGGATAAATCCACTTAAACGCACACTCTCGTAGTAATCGGTGTTGGGGTAGTAAGCCCCAAAAATTAAGCTATTGGCTGAGGACATCGCTCTTGCAATGTGACCCCGAATCAGCTTGATTATAAATTTATCGATTCTGTTAATGTTGGCTCCATTGTATAGAACCTCGATGGAATAATAATGTTTGTACTCCGACTCTGGTGTTCTGTGTAATCCAAGGCAGCGTCGAAGACACTGCCTCTCAAACACCCGAATCTTTTCCATTTGAGATGGGGCAACGTTGAACCACACCGGGCATCAATAGGCAATCATTGGCCGGATAAGGGCCATGTAGCAAATCACCTTAACCCTGCTGTCAAGACGGCTGCTATAAAACAACCGGTTTGTATTTATATGTCTGTCGAAATACAAATACTGATCCATGCAGATGCCAAGGTACTTTACTACACTTTTATTCGCCAGTGGATGTCCATGTGGCCCTACGATCACCAGCTGGCGCCAGTTCTTTCTTGTATCCGTAGGGGCTCCATGCAATGGAGTCCTGAACAGAATGGTTTCGGATTTCTGAAAGTTGATTTTCAACTTCTAGTCATCGCAATATCGCTGAATCTTGTCGAAGTCACGCTGTAAGAGAATTCTGATGACCTCAACTGTTGGAGCTGTTCTGTACGCAATTAGATCGTCGGCATACGCTATGGCATGGGCTAGACTACCTATCAGATCGCTGGTGTAAATACTGAATAGAATCGGTGAGTTCACCGCTCCCTGTTGAAGACCATTTTTAATTTCGAAGGTTGCGGTAGAAGTTACATTGCCAATTTTGACAACAAACTTTCTACCATTGAGCATATCATAAAGCATATATAAAAGCGGTTTACTTATGCCCAGTCTGGCTAGCTTTAGATACAGACCTTCTAACCATACGGTGTCGAAAGCTTTCTCCAAGTCAACCAGACAAGCACCCGTACACTGTCTTTTAGATTTGTTCCATTGGACATCAGAAACGAGCTTAGACGCGGCATGAATGGTGTCATGTCCCGCCTTGAAACCGAACTGATTGTCCGGTATGATATTGTTGTCCTCCGCCCACTTGGACAGAGCTCTATTTATAACTTTCTCAAATACCTTACTGATACTCGGAAGAAGACTTATCGACCGGAGATTCGCCGGATTGGAGTTGTCCTTACCCTTTTTCGGGAGAGGATGAACCACAGCTGTCTTCCACCGCCCTGGATAATATGCATTATTCAGAGCGTTGTTAAACAGTGTGGCATAAATGTCAACTGCTTCCTGAGGCAGATGTCGCAGTACAACGTTGGATATACCATCGATTCCTGCTGACTTCTTTTTCTTTAATGAAGCGAAGATGAGCTGGAGCTCAACTTTCGAAATTAACAGGGAATTAGCCCCGTTGCGCTCGGCGATGGTGGCGTTTGCCAAGTGTTCTTCATTGAACCCGGTGAAACTGAGATTCTCTGATCGCCATTGCGTCATTTCATTTCGAAGGTAGAAGTGGTGAAGCAAGGCTCTGTTTTCCAGGTCATGGTTCGGGTGAATGCTAGCATTCACCTTGTACACTTGCTGTAAAGCAGCCCCCACAGCCTCCACTTTCTCACGAGGATCTTCGATTATAAAGAGGTCATCGTCCAGGACGGCTTCCTCTGGATCTATGCCTGCTATCAGAAGTACGTCTCTGTTCTCTGTCGTTCTCTGAAGCTTAAGACACGGAAGTTCGTTTTGATCATTCCGTCTAAATATTTTATTAATTTGAGGAAACATACTCGGGTCGCTAGAATTAATGGCCCGAATTTTGTTGTCCCAATACAAATTAATAGACAACCGGTAATTTTCCTTGATCAATTGGTTGATGTTTTTAATTGACGACTTCAGTGTCCTAATCTCCAGATCGTGTATGTCAGTAAAGCGTCTGTACAAGAGTTTCAGTCTTGTCAAAAGTCCACTTTTTTGTCTGTGTAGTGCGTCGATGGTCGCGTTGCGGTACATGTCTGTGGCTTCGCGTTCTTTGTATTTTAGTATTGTTTTTTCCATTGTTCGTTGGATTGTACTGTCCATCTTTTCCAAGTAATCGTCAATTTCGGTATTTGTTAATTTCCTGTCATTTGGTGGGGATATGTTGTTCATTCGTAGTTCACTCGATAAAGCGCTGGTGAAGCGTGACCAGCGAGTCTTACTGTAATTGTAAGAATGCACTGGCACATACTCCTCCAACTCCACGAGCTCATTCGGAAGTTGAATTACGGCAGCAAGTCCGCAGTGGTCACTGTCGTACTCGATCGTTCGTAAACAGTTTCTTGGTCGTTGACCCACAGTGTCAGTAATTGTCAGTCTTGAGTCTTTTAACAATAGATGCAGATAGGAACCGCTCCTTGGAAACGAAGGCCTATCAGTAGCCAAAAGGTCGAGCATATACTCAACGTTGTATTGACACATCCAATTAAATAGATGGCTACCTCTCGGATTTTGTATTTGATTTCCCCAATCTACATGTTTGGCATTCAAATCACTGGCCATGAGATAGTAATTCTCTTCCGAGTTCAATTGTAAGCATTGAAAAAGTTTTTCGAGCTCTGTTAAAAATTCAGTTGGCTGAGGTGATTCCGGTGCATAAGCCGCAATCGCATACATCCGCTTCCCATGTTTGAGAGGAATGCAAACGATACACGCCTCAAGCAACCGAAATCTGCGTACTTCACTATTATATATTACTTTATAATTTATGCCTTTTCGTACAAAGATTGCGACTCCTCCACCCAACGTGGAGTTGGGCCGATCTCTTCGTACGATATTGTAATTATTGTTAGTCAATTTATGTTTCTGGTTCAGCTTAGTTTTGCTGGCCATAAACACATCAGGACTCTGATCTTTCAACAATTGGAATAGATTTGCTCTACGTTCGGTCCTAATCAATGAATTTACATTCACAGCAAGGATCTTTAAGGGCCTCTCCGGCAGCGCGCCCTTAACCTATAAAATGCGATAAGCTCGGCAAAGCAGAGTAGATATTGTCTACCCTTTTCGCCTGCTCACTTATCTGTTTTTGAAGTCCTGCTATTTGGCTTTGAATGGCCAGTAGCAAACCTCTTATTTCGGCCTGTGCGTCCGGAGCCTTAGGCACAAGGGCCTGTGGGGCTGCCTTTGGCGCAGGCTGTACCGTTTTTCCCATTCCTGACGCCATTTGGGCGTAGGAAATTTGGGGATTGACGGAAATTGTTGTTTGAGGACGCGTTGGTGGGCGTCTTACTATCATCTCTGCTTGCCTTGCCGCTTTATTGTGTTTTATTTGCTGAAACGTCGGACATCCCCTATAGTTTGCGGGGTGCCCGTCGCCTCGGCAAAGTGCACATTTAAGTTGGGTCAATTCGACCCTTTCCTGCCCGAGCTTACACTCTCCTAACATGTGGTTCTCACCACACTTGACGCAGCGTGACTGCATTTCGCAGTTTGCCGCAGCATGGCCGAACCTTTGGCAGCGCATGCATTGAAGCATGTCGCCGCGCCTCTTTAATTTATCCCAAGTCACAAGCTGGTAGTCGAGGACGGAGATACTCCTCAGACTTTCCAGTTTGCTGCTGGGCGAAAGCTGTACCAGGAAGAACGGCAGATTCCGTTTCTCCCGCCTGGCCTTAACTGTAGCGAACGGCTTAACCCCGATAAATTCGAGATCGTCGCTCGCTTTTTGGCGAAGCTCATTTAAGAGCACCTGTGGGTCCGTGTAGGAGTCTATGCCCTTTAGTAGGACCGTCTGAAACTTTTCAGTTTTTGGGGTAAAACTAAAGAACTCCGTTGTGGATTCCTTTAACAAATCTTTAATAATTTTATAGTCTTTAATGGAAAAGCACTGAATAGCGTGCCTATCTACACTTAATCTTTTTTTGTAAAATTTGTGCCTATGGCCGACTTACATAGCTTTATTGTGTCCTGTAATTCCATTTTAAACGTGTTTATTGGTGGCACCTTTTCTTTTTTTATCTCCGACGGCTGTGGCTACTGCTGGTGTTCCCTCTGCTGCTGTGGTATCTGCTGCTGTTGTTTCTGCTGCTGCTGCTGCTGGTTCTGGATCTGCTGCTGGTGTTGCTGTTGCTTTTGTTTATCTTGTTGCTGTTGCTGTTGCTGTTGCTGTGACTGTTGTTTTTGCCTATTTTGTGGCTGCTCTGGTTGTTGTTGTTTATTTTACTGGGGCTGCTTATTTGTCGGTTGTAGCTCCGCATTTTTATTTTGCTGTGGGGCTACTTTTGGTGGAGCCTGTAGCGACTTTTTTAACTCCCGCTCTTGTTTCTCGCGCTCTCGTCGCGCTATTTGTTTTATATTTGAGGGCCTTTACGATTTCATGCACCTCTGCTCGTAGCTGCTCACTCTGACGTTGTTTTTCCTCAACGATGCTATTGAGAGCTTGCTCCTCTATTTCCTCCTCTGCCGATGCTTGGTCTGTTGCATTTCTTTCATCATCGTTGGCGTGGTCTTCTTCTCCACCCTCAGACATGTATTCTATTTCCTCGTCATCGATGACTTTGGATGACGAGGAATCAACTTTCTGATGCATTTCACTGCTGGCTGCTTGGATTTGGCTATCTTCATGCACCTTCTGCCTACTATCAACTGGCGGCTGTGCTGAGGGGGCAGTGGGACGTTCGGTGCGCTTCACAAAATTAGGAACATACTTTTGTTGTTTCCTCTTCTTCGTTAACTCGGCTGGTGGTGCCGTTGCCATTGTTGCTAGGGCATCTTTGGATGTCCCCGCTATAGCTGCCGTTGCTGGCTTTATTGGTTTGGCCTTCATTAGCTTTACCGCTGTCGATGAGACATCTTTCGGTGCCCCAGTTGTTGGTGCCGTTGCTGGCATTGTTGTTGGTGCTGGTACACCACCTTTCGATGGCCCCGCACTCTGATTTCCTTCCAAATGAGTTCTATCCCACTCTATAATGTTTTCCACTTCCCTGTTATGGAAAAAAGCGGATAAAATATTGGACCCCGACTGGGGGTTGAACCGGCTACCTTCGGCTCCGGCATCGGCCACTCTTTTTTTTTTTTTTTTTTTTAATTCATTTTTATTTTTCATTTAACTTATAACTATCTTAAAGCTAGACAAAAATTCATGAAAAACTAGCCTACTTATCATTATCTTAAAAATAACTTACTGGCCCTAAACGGGCGCTCTAAATTAAACAATATCTTAATGCTAATGCCTTTCGGCCTATGAACTACTTAAATAATATCCTATCTTGGTTTTATTTTTTCTAAGAAAGATTTTCAAGAAAAACTTGGATTTTTTATCATTTTTTTTTTTTTATATTTTTTTATAAAACTTACAAGCTAATTAAAACTATACTTAAAACTACTATAAAACTACTTGGAACTACCTTAAAACTAGAACAGCCACAGCAAGCATTTTTTTTTGTTTGTAATTTTTTTTTTGTTTTGATTTTTTGATTTTATAATTTTTTTGTGATTTTATATTTTTTTTTTTTTTTTTTTTTTTGTGCCACCCTGACTGTCCCTACTTAATATTTACACACCTAAAAACTATGTAAGTCGGCCAAGACGAGAAGGCTAAGTCAACTTAATTATATCATGTGTCATTGTAATTCAACCACCAAAACTGGTTCTCCTGTCTTACTCTCTCTCACCCGTCCCGATCGGACACAGTCCTACTGAACCGAAGGCGCTCTGCTCCGTCCTGTGCGAGGACGTCTCGACCATAAAGGAGTCGCCTACCTACAGTTCTACGGCCGACGTGGTAGATAGACTGTCGACTGTCCCGACTGTCTAAATAGAGGAAAGCATCGGGTGGGATAGATCCACTTAAACGCACATTCTCGTAGTAATCAGTGTTGGGGTAGTAAGCCCCAAAAATTAAGCTGTTGGCCGAGGACATCGCTCTAGCAACGTGACCCCGAATCAGCTTGATTATAAAATTATCGATTCTGTTAATGTTGGCTCCATTGTATAGAACCTCGTTGGAATAATAATGTTTGTACTCCGACTCTGGTGTTCTGTGTAATCCAAGGCAGCGTCGAAGACACTGCCTCTCAAACACCCGAATCTTTTCCATTTGAGATGGGGCAACGTTGAACCACACCGGGCATCCATAGGCAATCATTGGCCGGATAAGGGCCATGTAGCAAATCACCTTAACCCTGCTGTCAAGACGGCTGCTATAAAACAACCGTTTTGTCAGGGCGAAAGCTCCCCTGGCTCTGGTCAGAGCAGCATTTATATGTCTGTCGAAATAGAAATACTGATCTATCCAGATTCCAAGGTTCTTTACTACACTTTTATTCGCCAGTGGATGTCCATGTGGCCCCACGATCACCAGCTTGCGCCAGTTCTTTCTTGTATCCGTAGGGGCTCCATGCAGTGGAGTCCTGAACAGAATAGTTTCGGATTTCTGAAGGTTGATTTTCAACTTCCAGTCATCGCAATATCGCTGAATCTTGTCGAAGTCACGCTGTAAGAGAATTCTGATGACCTCAACTGTTGGAGCTGTTCTGTACGCAATTAGATCGTCGGCATACGCTATGGCATGGGCTAGACTACCTATCAGATCGCTGGTGTAAATATTGAAGAGAATCGGTGAGTTCACCGCTCCCTGCTGAAGACCATTTTTAATTTCAAAGGTTGCGGTAGAAGTTACATTGCCACTTTTGACAACAAACTTTCTACCATTGAGCATATCATAAAGCATATATTAAAGTGGTTTACTTGTGCCAAGTCTGGCTAGCTTTAGATAGAGACCTTCTAACCATACGGTGTCGAAAGCTTTCTCCAAGTCAACGAGACAAGCACCTGTACACTGTCTTTTAGATTTGTTCCATTGGACATCAGAAACGAGCTTAGACGCGGCATGAATGGTGTCATGTCCCGCCTTAAAACCGAACTGATTGTCCGGTATGATATTGTTGTCCTCCGCCCACTTGGACAGAGCTCTATTTATAACTTTCTCAAATACCTTACTGATACTTGGAAGAAGACTTATCGACCGGAGATTCGCCGGATTGGAGTTGTCCTTTCCCTTTTTCGGGAGAGGATGAACCACAGCTGTCTTCCACCGCCCTGGATAATATGCATTATTCAGAGCGTTGTTAAACAGTGTGGTATAAATGTCAACTGCTTCCTGAGGCAGATGTCGCAGTACAACGTTGGATATACCATCGATTCCTGCTGACTTCTTTTTCTTCCTCTGGATCTATGCCTGCTATCAGAAGTACGTCTCTGTTCTCTGTCGTTCCCTGAAGTTTAAGACACGGAAGTTCGTTTTGATCATTCCGTCTAAATATTTTATTAATTTGAGGAAACATACTCGGGTCGCTAGAATTAACGGTCCGAATTTTGTTGTCCCAATACAAATTAATAGACAACCGGTAATTTTCCTTGATCAATTGGTTGATGTTTTTGATAGACGGCTTCGGTGTTCTAATCTCCAGATCGTGTATGTCAGTAAAACGTCTGTACAGCGTTTCAGTCTTGTCAAAAGTCCACTTTTTTGTCTGTGTAGTGAGTCGATGGTCGCGTTGCGGTACATGTCTGTGGCTTCGCGTTCTTTGTATTTCGGTATTGTTTTTTTCATTGTTCGTTGGATTGTACTGTCCATCTTTTCCAAGTAATCGTCAATTTCAGTGTTTGTTAAATTCCTGTCATTTGGTGGGGATATGTTGTTCGTACGTAGTTCACTCGATAAAGCGCTTGTGAAACGTCGGCCACTCTTCCTCTGTGCTACTGCACTATATAAAAATAGCTTGGCTTAATTTGTACTTAAACACACGCGATAATTACTTGAAAGTCTGTGAAAGCCGAAAACGCCTACACACTTCCACAGTACGAGATCGACTAGGGCGGTAACACATCTATCAAGCTACGTTCAGTATTATATTTTCATGGCTGATGTTTATGATAACATATGTATGTATAGTTAACTTTTCGGTTGGTTAAGATTTGAATTATTGTTTTATTAACAAATTACGAGGTTTTCTAATCAAATTTTTGGATGACCATTTGAATCTTCTTAGGGTCACTAAATAAAAGTCCTTTTGCATTTGGAATTCAATTTGGTTACCGAGTTATATGCATTTAAAAGCCCCATACAAAGTGCAACTTGTTTATACTTTAAAAAAAAAAGAGTGGGAGTGACCCATTATTTTTTTGCAGAAATGGTATGACCTAAAAGAGGTCTATCGCCTGACATTTTTTTTTTTAATTTGACCGAACGCAATAGCAAATATACAATTCAATTTGAATGCCGAAACGAAAAGGACACCTCATATTCCTCCTTTGGGCCATCACGAATCCATCAATCCCAAAATCTTAAAAATCAAACTATGTTCCGCGATTACCAATTTTCCTACAAATTTTCGAAGATTTTCCTCCAGTGTCCTATGCCCTTCCTTGAGCCAATACGAATTCATCAAGCCCAAAATCGTAAATATCTAAGCAACCGTTCTCAAGTTATGCATTAAAAACTGGATGTTCCCCGTTTTCCAATTTTCCTGGAAATTTTCCGGGATTTTCCTCCAGTGTCCTACGTCCTTCTTTGAGCCAATACGAGTTCATCAAGCCCAAAATCGTGAAAATCGCACGATCCATTCTCGAGTTATACGCACACACGGACGACATTTCTCTTTTATATTAATAAAATATATATTGTAATAATTTTCAAATTTTAACGTTTTTTATGCTCAACCAGACGCTGTTACGCCATTTTTTCGAATTACCCCCTGCCGAGAACATTTGTTACAAGTTAAACTCATAAAACAAAAAAAAACATAAGTTTATTAAAAAAAATTAAATCGCGAGGTTCGAACCTGGGACCCCTGGCACCATAGGCGGTAACACATCCATCAAGCTACGTTCAGTATTATATTTTTGTGGCTGATGTTTATGATAAATTATGTATGTATAGTTAACTTTTCGGTTGGTTTAGATTTTAATTATTGATTTACTAATAAATTACGAGGTTTGCTAATCAAATTTTTGAATGACCATTTGAATCTTTTTAGGGTCACTAAATAAAAGTCCTTTTTGGTATTCAATTTGGTTACCGAGTTATAGGCATTTAAAAGCTCCATACAAAGTGCAAATTGTTTATATTTAAAAAAAAAAAAGTGTGGGAGTGACCCATTATTTTTTTGCAGACATGGTATGACCCTAAAGAGGTCTATCGCCTGACATTTTTTTTTTTGAAAATCCAAAGTCGGTCGGCTAACTTCGCGGTGGTCCATTATAAGCATTGTTTTTTGTTTATACTAATTTACTAGACATATTCTTAATGTGAGAATCAGCTGCTTCTTTGATCAGTGGATCCTCTTTATTTGATTCCTAAAATCAAATAATAAGTTTTTAAATTTAAAATTATCAAAAATTGAGTTTTTTTGTCTTTATTTACCAAGAACAAATATTGAAGACAATATACAATTGAATTAATTGTCAAATTTCGATTCCAGTCTTCACTTAGAACAAACAGACATTGCCTTCTAAATCAATATTCGGGGGATAAACTTGAGTTGCACACTTAGCCGACTCGGAAATTAAACTCTTATCGACCATCTTTGTAGAAACCTTCGTCTGGACAAATTATAAGCTTAAGTTGACAAGATCATCCGGATCGGGAAAATCAGTTGTGCAGGTTCTTGGAAGGTTTAACTCAATTATATCTTAAATAGAAGGTAAAATTGTTAAAAATTTGTTGAGAAGATAAGCGAGAACAAAACTAAAGGTAAAATTAAATTTTACATACGTATACCGATTCCTGGATATGAAGCAGGGTATTGCTCACAAACACTGAATTCGGTGCCGGGCTAGCGAAGGCAACATTTTGTGGTATCCATTCGTAGTAGCCTGGTGGTGGTTGATAAGCTGGTGGATGAGCTTCATGCCAAGCCCCAGTTGGAGTGTCGGGATTATCATTCAAACAACCCATATTTAGCTGAGCAATAGAAGTGGCTCGCAACATAGCCTGACCGTATTCGATGGCACAACCGGATTTTAAATACAACTTGAATTTCACTTCACCAACGAAATTGTCATTTGGTTGAGCACTCACTTTGCCTTTAATGTAAAAGGTTCCGAAAACAGTTTGTTCAATATCCACCTGCACATATAAAAAAGTTGAGTATTGGGGATTAAGGTGTATCAAAATATGAACTCACATCACTCATAGTAATAAAAGGATCACTGAACGACATAATTTCTTCATTTTGCTTCTTGCTATTGAAGATCATTCGATGTGATGTCAGGTAAATATGTGCAGTTTTTATTCCTTTGAAAACTGAATTATCCTGGCCAAACAAATCTAGAATTTAGCAGATGATCTCAGACACAAGGACTCTCTCAGTGCCCCTTGGCAGTAGATTATATTTTTAGTAGATTTTTGATTTCTTTAGGAGATTTAAAGTCTTTTGTTTCCAATAAAACGTGTTGCCATCATTTTGATTGGGACTTGCGTTTTAGGAAGAAGTAATTTCCTGTATTATTTACTTCTCCGTGGGCGCTTTTTTCACACTGTATCGCATCTATAAATGAACACAAAAAAAAACTTTTTAAAGATATTAAAAATACACTTTTATACATTTTAATAAACTTTTATTGAAGTTAAAATAAAAACTTATTTCACGAGTTTCACGTATTTTTTTTTTTTTTGAGAACTGTCATTTTTGATAAACCAACAAAAAAACTTACCTGTCAGTTTGAGCAAATTTCGCCATTTTGTGTTTTAATCCACCACTCACATGGATTCACGGATAGGAAAAGAAGAGTAGATTAAGAGAGTTTTCTCTTACTCACCTCAAATAAATTTTGCGGGTGTTTAAGGCAAGGGGGGTACGAGTCGGGCCTCTAGGTAGTATACTTACTCTATGCTATACCTATTGCATTTTGTTCTTATGCAAATGTGCAGGTTTTTGCAGTTTGTATATAGCCAACTAATGACTTAACTACATAGACCTACTTTTGCACAAAAATGAGAAATTAAAATGCTCGCTAAAGATACATGCTTGCAAAAAAACATACGAAAGCTGTTCTGACACATAAATTAAACCACCATGCACAATTTTTCATTGGTTTTTGCCAGAAGGTGTCTTCAGAATAGATATTTATTTCTCACTTTTGTACTTTTGTACAAACGTAGGCCTATGTAGTTAAGCCTTAATACAGATCATGCCACGTGGTTTTGTATATAGCAAACTACTACTAGCTATACCTTTTGCATTTTGTTCTTATGCAAATGTGCAGTTTTTGGCGGCTTGTATATAGCCAACTAGTACAAATCATGCCACGTGGATTTGTATATAGCAAATAACTACAAGCTATAGCTTTTGCATTTTGTTCTTATGCAAATAAGCAGGTTTTTGCGGTTTGTATATAGCCAACTAATACAAATCATGCCACGTGAACAGGAACAATAAAAAAGGAGTTACTCCAGACTATCAAATGAAAACGAAATAAATATATAATTTAATTTTGTTCATCTCAGTTTCCCATAGATTTCTATATTTATACATACATTAAAGTTAGTGAAGAATTTTAAGTGCAAATTTGCTCCTTATCCTTTGGAGTTAGAGCGTGGACTGTGACATCGGTTTTTTGACTTTTCACATTCATCTGAAAACTGTTAAAGCAAAAAGGGGGTTTTCTCGTCAAAGTGAAAGGTGTGATTTTTCGGATTTGCGATATTGCGTCTCCACTGTCACTTGTCAAAGTGTTGAGTGCGATTCTATCGCTTTCCACTGGGCTTAGAGTGCTAGTCGTGACTGTAGGCAAAATGCAGCTGCTAAGTCCTTTGGCACCCTCAAATTTTGACATTTTGACACTTGTCAAATTGAAAAGTGAAATTTCTCGGTTTCTATTGGTGCTAGAGCGCTGGCCGAAACACCAGGTAATACCACCCTCCTATCTCGATTGGCATCCTCAGATTTTGACATTTCGACACTTGTCAAATTGGAAAGTTGACTTTCTCGGTTTCTGTTGGTGCTAGAGTGCTGGCCGAAACACTAGGTAATACCACCCTCCTAAATTGATAGGCATTCTCAGATTTTGACATTTCAACACTTGTCAAATTTCTCGGTTTCTGTTGGGGCTAGAGTGCTGGCCGAAACACTAGGTAATACCACCCTCCTAAATCGATTGGCATCCTCAGATTTTGACATTTCGACACTTGTCAAATTTCAAAGTGAAATTACTCCGTTTCTGTTGGTTCTGGTCGAGACATTTTGACATTTCGACACCCGACCAGAAACCCACAGAGCTTTAATATTTTTGTATTTATTTATTAATTTTATATTTTTACAGCGTTCGTTAAAACGTGAAATTTGTCACATCTTAGGTGACTCACCCTGTATAATTTCCTTATATTCGCTTCTTTTCGCGCGAACGCCTAAGTGCATCTTCCACAATTCTACTTCTACCTTTACTGATAAAATATGTAAAAATATTTCATTTAAATCCATGGGTAACTCAAGTTCCTCACAAACCCCTTCCTTCTACGCACATGAAATCATTTTGACGGCGACATTCATTCATTTTCAAAAAAAAAACAACAACTACAACACAGGTTTGTTTATATTTTTTTCTGCTAAATAAAGCAAATAAGTTTCGATAATATTTTCGCATATTTTATTATTCTATTTTGGGTGTTCGAATCCTGCTGGTGCCAAATGTTTTTTTTTTTTTTTAATAATGAAGTTAAACGTAAAGCATACGCAAAGCATCAACGCATTAAAATTTGGACTTTCCACTCGTATATCACAAGGTGGCCTAGTGGAAGTGTGCTCGGACAGTTGATCAGAAGGACGTGAGTTCAAACCCCGGAAAAATCATGTAAGTAAAAATTTAAGTTTTTTCAATTTAATTAAATTCTATACATTTCAGATAAACAAACATGCTGTGGCTCCACAAATGTTGAGAAAATTATGTAACAATAAAAAAAAATGAAAATAAGCTAGAATTTTTTTATTTTTCCAACTGTATTGAGAGGCTTTTATATAGTCTTACAAAGAACTTATTAGGCCTTTTTAAGACATTATTATACAAGTTATTTGTTTTCAAAGTAACTGCAGGTGAAAGTCATTTTAATACCATATTATACAGATTATTGTTTTCAGTATCTTGTTTCCTTAAGGCCTTATTATAATGTTCGTGGAACGGTATTGTTTTGCATAGCACTTGTGATGGAAGTTCTTATGGCAGTTAAATAGCTTGTATAACCTGCGCCAAAATGATTTGCATAAGACCTGTTTTGGTTACTATAAAAGCCAGTAAATAGCTTTTTTAAGGCCTAATTAAGATGTTCGTGGAAAGGTATTGATTTGCACAGTGCTTGTGATGGAAGTTCTTGTGGAGGTAATTAGCTTGTATAACTTATGCCAAAATGATTTGCATAAGACCTGTTATGGTTACTATACAAGCCAGGAAATAGCTTGTATTGAACATACTACAAGCTTAATTGTTAGTTGGGACATTCTCTAAAAGTACCTTTTTTTGAAAGTGGAGGTTGAGGTTAGAAACAAAATTAAATACATATTTGCGCTCAGCCCTGAATCACATGAAATAACATAACATGTTCCACGGGCGCCTTTGGCAACCTATCAGTTTACAATATACGGTATGCTATAGTATAAACTATAAGGAAACTGAGTTGTCAGAAACTGGCTAGTTTGCTTGCGAGAAGGGTGTGAGGGGAGATTTGTTGTCTTTCTTTTACGCTCTTCTCGCCGACAAAATAAAAATCGCTGGCAACTCAAATCCTTGTGTAAAAGGGGTCTTTCAAACAAAAGTTAAAAACAGAATCCGTTCAACGCATCAAATTTTTGCTTTGTTCAGTGACGTTGTTCTGAACAGTTTGGAACAGTTTAGAACAGAAAAGTACAAGTTGAATGACCATTTCCTGTTCCAAACTGTTCTGGCTTGCTGTTCAGTGAGTCTGTTCCACTTGAAAGAAAATCAAATCGGAAAAATTACACAAAATTACAATCCCTTATTGTGGGTTTCGGGCGAAAAATATTCCCTGTTCGTAAAAATTCCCTTTTTGGCACTAAAAACAAAGATTTATTTTGAATCAAAATATTTTTGCAACCAGACCCCATATACATTGTTCTAGTTTTCAGCTTTGGATAGCTTTCAAAACACTGATCAAGCGTTTTAAAAACCGCAAGGCCTTCAACTATTATAGGTATCCAAAGTCATCCAAACTTCAAAACTCAAAAAATCGAAAATGATTAATTTTTTTTTTTTTTTTTTTTTTTTATATTAAGCGCGTGCAAAAGGGGTTGTGACTACCCTTAAGATGATATACACAGCACGAGCGATTAGGTAGATTGGAGGGGATTTAAAAGGAGATACCGATGCACATTGGTTTTGAACGTCTGTAGATCACAATGGGAGGGGAAAGTTGAGCTGGGTAGAGCATTCCACATTCGAGTAGTGCGACTAAAGAAAGAATCTCTCTACTTAACAGTACGTCCGAAATTGGGCTCAAGGGTAAACTGATGGGCATTCCTAGAAGCGCGAGTATTACGGTTGAATTGCTTAAGGGGAGGAATGCAACTGGCTATTTCACTAGAGCATTGTTTATGGAAATAACGGTAAAATAACGAAAGACATGAAACATTTCGACGGTGCTCAAGAGATGAGAATGTTTCCGTTATAGTTCTTTCACCTATCATTTTAAGAGCTCTCTTTTCAATTCTATCCAATAAACTCAAGTGGGTTATTGGAGCACCTGCCCAAATGTGAGAGTTATACTCAAGTTTTGGACGAATAAAGGCTTTGTAGATCACAGCCAGATCAGAAGGGGAGAAAAATTTCTTGCATCGACGGAGAAAACCTAAACACTTAGCAGCATTTTTGGCGATGTCGAATATGTGGTCGTTCCATAAAAGGTGGTCTGTGACACACATACCGAGGACTGAAAGCTTTTCGGTTTCCTCAATGCAAGTGCCACTCATGGATAGTGGCATGGGGGGTGGGTTTCGTTTTAACGACAGTAGACAGCATTGAGTTTTTGAAGCATTAAATTCTACACGATTTTTTATTCCCCAATGGACAATGCTGTCGAGATCAGAATTTAGTGAGCTTATCATTCGCTGCCGTTCAAGTTCCACATCCGAAGGACATGGATGAGAATCTGTAAACGAATATGAGAAGCTGAGGGTACTGTCATCACCGAAACAATTTAATGGATTAGAAGTTTCAGATAAAAGATCGTTTATGAATATAAGGAAGAGAGTCGGAGACAAAACGCAGCCCTGGGGCACACCAGCTTTTATTTTGTGAATTTCAGACTTGAAACCATCCAATACAACTTGTATTGAACGGTCCGAAAGGTAATTTCTAATCCAACGAAGAAGAGATTTATCGATACCAAATGCACGCATTTTCGATAAGAGAGCTTGATGCCAAACTCTATCAAATGCTTTAGAAATATCAAGCGCAATAATCTTACTTTCTCCAAAACGATGTAAAGATTTGTGCCACTGTTCGGTGAGATATACCATCAGATCACCAGTGGACCTATTGCTACGAAAGCCGTACTGCAGGTCATTAAGAAGCTTTCGTTCTTCGAGATATTTCTTTAGCTGAAAATTAATCAGCGTTTCCATGACCTTGGAAAGAAGGGACGTAAGCGCAATTGGCCGATAGTTGGAGGGGGAAGAAGACACGCCTTTTTTAGGGACAGGCTGGACAAATGCTGTTTTCCATCCACTCGGAAAGAGTAGAGTAGGACAGTAGAGTAGGACAGATGGAAAAGCTTACGCAGTGGTTTTGCCAGCGTTGAAGAACACCTCTTCAGAACAATGGGAGGGATATTATCCGGGCCAGCGGATTTGTGTATATCGAGATCTTTCAGAACTCTGGCAACTGCACGAGTGCGGAAGAAGATTTGTCCCATAGAATCATTTGCGTTCTCAAGTACAGGAGGAGTCATATCACTTTCAGGCAGCGACGAATTAACAGCAAACTGTGCTGCAAGCAAATTGGCTTTTTCGATTGAGCTGACAAAAGGGGTATCGTTGAAGACGAGCGTTGGAACCGAGGACGAGGTGGTGTTTCGTATGTTTTTTACAAATGACGAAAAATTTTGTACTACCTTTGGGACATTGTAGAATTTTTTGCCGTAATTTTTGATCATGTAAAAATTTGGTTCGTCGAATATGAACGTTACAGGTCTTTCTAGCTTGTTGAAACTTTTTCCGGTTTTCCTCTGTAGGGTTTTGCTTTATAACTTTAGAAGCTTACTTCTCTAACCCTAATAACCTCTTTACAGCTCGAATCAAACCATGAGTTTTCTTTGGGTTTGATAGGTTTCACCCTATTCGGGATAAAATTTCTCATTCCACAAAGAATTAAGTTTGTAATCATATCTGCACTGGAATCTACGTCACTATCGAGGAAGCATAGTGACCAGTTAAAGTTCCTGAAGAAAATATTGAGACCGTCCCAGTTGGCTTTCTCATACTGCCAAACGGTTCTCTTGGGAGTTTTTTCTTTAACTGTGTTTTGGTGGCACGAGAAATTCGCAGATATGACACAATGGTCTGATGTGCCTAGAGGCGATAATACACTTATAGTGTATTTATCAGGGTCAGAGGTAAGAAACAAATCTAGAGTGTTGGCGGATTGACCTGTAACGTCAGGAATCCGAGTAGGCTCGTCGACCAGCTGAGTTAGTTTGTTTATCTCAGCAAAAATCTCGACATACCTTCCTTCGGGTGTTGTCTGACCCGAATAGCGTAGCCACGAAGAATTATGTACATTGAAATCGCCCGTAACAACGATTTCACTGCGCGGAAAATGGGAAATAATTCTCTGGATGGAGTCGGATAGTGCATCGAATTCGTTGGAAGTCGAATTACTATCCAAACTAGGACTACGATAAATAAAACAAGTATGGATGATGCGCTTATGGATGGTGAATTTAAACCACATGAAATAAAAGTTCGTATTCAAACATGAACCATATTGTGGTTGAAGCTGATAAGCTACATCACTGCGAACATACACATATGATGTGGAAAAAATAGAGGCACTAAGCTATAACCATGTAGGCCGAATTCCGAGTGATCGGTATTTTCCTCTACCTGGGTTTCACTTAGTGCCAAAACAGCTGGCCTGTTTTTCACAGTAAACATAAAAAACCAAATCAGACAGTTATCTATGCTGATATCAAGTTGGGCCCCAAATGACTTCACAGTACAATATTACTAGTGTTATGCCTAAAAAAGCAGTGTACTGATCCGCCCCTGGATTCACAAAATCAATTACAGCAATTTATCTGATATGCTTCGGCTTAGTCCATCATAAGAATTGCATGTAATGATACATACATATACTACATATAATCACTAAGCCAAAGCACTGTGAGTGAAGTGGAAAGGAGAGATTAGGAATTACCGCTGTGCTATGCCTGTTTGTGGTTTGAGCATCATAAACGTCGTTGCACGGGTGCACTTTTGTTGTTGTTTTTATGCACTGCCACTTGCACTTTTTTTTTGTATTTGTAACTTGTTTAAGTATGTATTTTTTTTTTTTTTTTTTTTATATTAAGCGCGTGCAAAAGGGGTTGTGACTACCCTTAAGATGATATACACAGCACGAGCGATTAGGTAGATTGGAGGGGATTTAAAAGGAGATTCCGATGCACATTGGTTTTGAACGTCTGTAGATCACAATGGGAGGGGAAAATTGAGCTGGGTAGAGCATTCCACATTCGAGTAGTGCGACTAAAGAAAGAATCTCTCTACTTAACAGTACGTCCGAAATTGGGTTCAAGGGTAAACTGATGGGCATTCCTAGAAGCGCGAGTATTACGGTTGAATTGTTTAAGGGGAGGAATGCAACTGGCTATTTCATTAGAGCATTGTTTATGGAAATAACGGTAAAATAACGAAAGACATGAAACATTTCGACGGTATGTAGTCTATTGATTCTATTGATTTGCGCGGCGTGATTTGTGTTGGTTTTGTATTTCTAATTCTTTTATTTATTATATTTTAGAGGGAAATGGATATTTTATTTATTTATTTTTTTATAATAAGCGGCAATAGGAGGAATTACGATATCTTCGCAACCAGACCTCATAGAATGTTCTAGTTTTCAGCTGACGAGCTTTATTTGGAAAGTTATCGCCATAAAAAGGGCACATCTCCATTTTTGTAGTTTTGAGATAAATACGTTTTTACTGTTTTGGGTTTCTTTGAAAGATATAGGTATACAAAAATGGATTTATGCCCATTTTTATTCGTGATTTTGAGCCATTTACAATTGGAAATATGATATTTTTTCACACAAAAATAAGACACTGTTTAACGATTCCAAATATGTTTCAAACTCAATTTTTGGCGCTTAGGCCCTTTTTACCTAGGAGTGAAACACTTTTTAATGTCGCCGTATCGTCTTGGACTTGGCGTCAATAGATTAAAAATACCCCAAGATCATGTAAGACTTTTATTTATTTAGGATTTATCCTCTATTTAGGATTTATCCTACACAACAATTTTCTCATCTCCCCTACACAAACACCCTCTTCACATATATTGACATGGCACGTTAAAGCTGTAACGAACTGTTTGACATCAACAAAACTTTAACAGTACCTACATCTTGTGTGTACCTACTACTTGTGTTGTTGTATTCTCTAACTAGACCGGGAGGTGCGTGGAGTTGAGTGTGCAAAAATGAGCAGCAAATATTGACAATAGACATGTACTCAGAGCCCAGTCGAATCGTACAATAATAAAGTGCTAAATTCGTAATGCCTGTTGTAGTTCTGGGGGCCAACTATGTAACTCGATTCTGAACGACAATGAAACATTTCAGAAACTTTTTGTAAACATCTTTCTGAAATAATAAAATCTTGAAGCATTGAACAGTTTTTAGGAGAATCAAGACTTTATGGAACGATTTTTTAATACAAACTAAGAATGTAATCAGTACTATGTATATATTGGTTTGAAGTTAAATGATTTTAAATAAATACTTAAATTAGTTGGCAGTTGAACTGAACCTGGAACAGCCGGCACACCAGTTATAAAATCGCTTGTTATAAAAGGCCGTAGTACAACCGATCTACAGCATGATGGTATTCGGTTAGCTGGATCACGATCGAAATGGAGCGGAATTAGCACAACAGGCATTTGTGAGATTTTTCTATTCAATCCACCTAGTTGGATAATCTAAAAAAAAAATACAATCAAAAAGTTAAATGGAACGTTAAAACAAATATAATGTAAATATATATAAATTATAGAACTCACATCAGTAGCAATTGCATCGGCTTGTCGTAATTGTTTCAGCACATAACGATTGAGATTTGTATGCGTAAAATTCGAGGGATAAGTTTGGCCAAAAACATTATATCATTCCAATTTGGTTCGGTGTCACTAGAAAGGCCCAACACGTAGCTGTAACTTCTTTTGTCACCTAAAACACAAATCAAATTTGTAGAAAGTAAATTTCATGTTAAAAAATTAAGAGTTATTTATGTACCTTGCACTCCAACTGATCGGATTGGCAAGACAGTTGCTTGTATTTGGGAAATTGATGAAATTCGTAAGAGTTCTCTTCGTTCGTCTTCGGACGTTGAGCCGGTAACTCGGTTTATTAAAGCGTGATTCTTTTCAAGTTTATTTTTATAGTCTACTATCACTCGTGCTATAACCATCAACAACAACAACAAATCTATATATATATTCCGAATGTTTTAAATGTTAAAACATTTTAATTGTTTACCTGGGTTTCAGAGAAATCCTTTTCAATGTAAGGTTCGTCAGCACATAAAATTCTTATGGCTAAACCAGGACCGGGGAATGGATGCTTTTCAACCAGTGATGCTGGTAGTCCTAGATTATAGCCCAAGGTCCTTACTTCATCTATATGGAAATCACTTAGGGGTTCAACTACTCGACCAGCATTTCTAAGTTCTCCGTGCATAAAGAGAATAAAACCATAATGGATGTTTATTGTGCAAGCGCTATAGATAATTTAGTAGTGTAATGTAAATATGGTGAAAACACAAGTGGGATCTCAATAATAAAAAAATAAAACTGTATGTCAATTGAGATTGCGCTTTTTGAGAGTGAATAACTGGAAACCCTCTTATAGGGCTTACATTTGTCTACTTAAGTTATTGTTATTAAGTAATTGAACTTTCATTATTATCATTTTTAATGGCATTTAAAAAAACTTACTAACACGCAATATTTGTCTCCAAAAATTAAAAAAAAAATATTCCTTTAATCGAATGGGTCTCTCGTGAAAGACGACGATATCATTAGGAAAAATATTAAACTAATCTAATTTCATGTACAAACAAAAAATCTTACCTTATCAAATCGGTATCGTTATGATGTGTCTTAATTGTGTCCGCATTATTGCTGACCGAATTAGATGCAGATTCAATAAGGTCAGGCCGTAATGTACCTTGTGCTAATAGTACTTCCTCTGGTTTCAGTTTCATTTCGCTAAAAACGTCGTTCGTCACCTTGACAAACACATCGCCGATTATTTGATGCTTTTCCTCAGGATTAAATGTTTGACAAAGCATTGGTGTTTCCACAATATACAATTGACCAGGGCGTTTCACGGACGTGGTGCCTTTCAGAAATTGAAACAGCTCCTTCCTCACTATTAGATCAATACCAATTTCTCTCAATGATTTTTCAACTTTTTCACTTTCGTCCTTTCGCATGAATCCTATTTCAATGTGTAAAAATCTCAAACCATTTGCTTGTTTTATTCATTTGTATGTGACTTTTTTCTTACCGCAAATGTCTTTTAACATTTATTTTATTTTTCACCGTTTGATAATTTGATTCACATTTGCATTTGCTTTTCAATTGGAGCGCAATGTTTTTTTTTATTCTATCTGTCAAAATTCTTGACATGATTGAGCAAAACTGGTCTATTTCTTGTGGTGGAAGTTAGGGCACATACGCATGGAATTTCAAGGGTGTGATTCTACTTTTTGATTACATTTTCTTTGTTTTCAATAGAAATAGTAATAAATATTACTGGATTTATATGCCAGAAGCAATAAACTTACTTTACTTACTTTACTTTGATGGCGCTCACAGCCCAGGATGGGCTTCGGCCTCAACTAACAAGCCCCTCCAGCCAGCTCTGTCCCTAGCTAGCCGCTTCCAGTTGCGCACACCGAGTGCTTTGATGTCGTCATTCACTTGATTGCGCCACCTGTTACGGGTTCTTCCTCTGCTGCGTACCCCATCGGGGTTGGATTCGAAGACTCGTCGGGCAGGTGCGTTGCTGTCCATACGCTCCACGTGCCCCAGCCATCTCAAGCCGCTGTATTTTCAGCTTTTTGACCAGGTCAACGTCGCTGTATAGCCCGTATAGCTCGTCGTTGAATCTTCTCCTCCATACTCCTTCGATACACACCGGACCGAAAATCACACGAAGAATCTTCCTCTCAAAGCACCCTAGCAGATTTTTATCCGAATCTTTCAGTGTCCATGCTTCTGACCCATAAAGCAGGACCGGGATGATTAGGGTTTTGTAAAACGTCTCCTTGGTTCTCTGAGAGAGGGCCTTACTACTTAAATGCCTTCTTAGACCGAAGAAACAGCGGTTGGCAAGAGTAATTCTTCGCTTGATCTCTGCACTGATGTCATTCTGCGATGTAATAGTGGAGCCCAGTAGACAAAGTCCTTGACAACTTCGAAGTTATATCTGTCCATCGTGATATTTTGCCCGAGTCGACGATGTTGAGATTCCTCTCTCGATGACAGCATATACTTCCTTCTTCTTGTCCTCATTAACCGCCAATCCCATTCTAGCCGCCTCCGATTCAATGCTCGCAAATGCCCCTGCCACAGCTCGCTTCGTTCTGCCGACAATGTCTATGTCATCCGCATATGCAAGCAATTGAACGGACTTTTGATAGATTGTACCGCTGGTGTTGACATGTGCGTTGCGTACAATGGCTTCAAGAACGATGTTGAATAGGTTGCATGATAACGCGTCGCCTTGCCTCAATCCTTTCTCAACATCAAAGGAATCGGTGGTGTTCTTACCAATTTTGACGGAGCAGCGAGATTTCTCCATCGTCATCCTGCACAAGCGGACGAGTTTGGCAGGGATGCCGAGACTCGACATGGCTCTGTATAATTCGTCCCTTTTCACGCTATCATACGCGACTTTAAAATCGATAAAAAGGTGGTGTGTATCGATCTGGAATTCCCGGGATTTTTCTAAAATCTGTCGGAGTGTGAACATTTGATCGACGGTTGACTTGCCTGGCCTAAAACCGCACTGATAAGGGCCGATCAGATCGTTGACAAAAGGTTTTAAGCGGTCACACAGGATGGCCGACAAGATTTTATAAGCGACGTTTAGGAGACTAATTCCCCTGTAGTTGGTACATTTCAGAACATCTCCCTTTTTATGGATGGGGCACACTATACCGAGGTTCCATTCATCGGGCATACTTTCCTCCGACCAAATTTTGCAGATGAGCTGGTGTATGCTCCTAGCCAATTCATCTCCCGCTGATTTAAATAGTTCGGCTTGTAAGCCATCCGCACCTGCAGCCTTGTACGACTTAAGTTTGGATATCGCCAGCCGAACTTCGGTTAGGTCGGGTGGACGGAACTCTTGGCCATCATCGTCCAAGTTGAATGGAGCGTTCTGCCTATTAGCGGCATCTTGGCTGTCTTCGCCATTAAGCAGTCTAGAGAAGTGTTCATTCCAGATCCTCAGCACTGACTGTGTGTCTACTACCATATTCCCACTCTCATCTCGGCAGGCTTCCGTTCTAGCCTTGAATCCTTGGGTGGATCGCTTCACCCTCTGATAAAATTTTCGAACATCTCCCCTACCGCTACAACCCTCAATAGACTCTACCGCCCGCTTCTCGTGCTCTCTCTTTTTCCTCCTGAGAAGTCGGCGTTCCTCTTTGCGTTTCAGCCCGTAGAGCTCCCGGGCCACTCTCTCAGCAGCTCTTGTTCGAGTCTGCAGCATTGCCTGGTAGGCCTCGTCCTTAGCTGCATGTCCTCTGCACTTGATGCTGGTGGCGGACCTCCTGAGAGATTAAGAGTTACGTGGTCTGCAAAAGTTCTGGCAGTCTCTTGCGATTTAAGCTTCTCGACATCGAATCTTTTCACAGCATCTGCTCTGTGTTGTCGCGTCATGGATATCCGCATACGTAGTCTAGCTACCACCAGGTAGTGATCCGAGTCAATGTTGGCCCCTCTCTCGTTGGCTATCCCCAACAGCTTTCCACGGGGATTTAAACCCCGTCTCCAGCTGAGGTACTAGACACCCGATGTTCACCACGTGGAGGTGAGAGTAGGAGTTGGTAGACAGAGGTGGGTTTTGAGAAAAACCTGTGGACGCTTGTGTCCTCTTGAATGCACATAACTACCTTTTTGAACAAGCAATAAAAGGCTATATCAAATAAAGTTTTTGTTCATAAACATTTAGAAGCATCAATTTTATTGACAAAATATTTTATTTTTCAGTTTTTGAATTTAACGGATTCCATTTTTTGAATATCCGATTCACCAATTGAGCACATGACCACGTTTGAGCAAATGCCCTAATGCATACATACAAAGCTCGTTTTGTCCCATTTAAAATGCATTGCAACTGCACACATCCTTACTGAATAGAGCATAAATCCTCTCAATTCAGCTTGTAGGGTGAAAGAGCATGGACACCTTAAGTCGGTTCTCTAGGTAGTATTTTCTCTATGAGGTATAGCTTGTAGTAATTTGCTATATACAAATCCACGTGGTTTGATTTTTATAAGAACAAAATGCAAAAGCTATAGCTTGTAGTAGTTTGCTATACACAAATACACGTGGCATGATTTGTATTAGTTGGCTATATACAAACCGCAAAACCTGCACATTTGCATAAGAACAAAATGCAAAAGCTATAGCTCGTAGTAATTTGCTATATACAAATCCACTTGGCATGATTTGTATTTGTTAGCTATGTAAAAACCGCAAAAACCTGCATATTTTCATAAGAACAAAATGCAAAAGCTATACCTTGAAGTAGTTTGATATATACAAATCCACGTGGTTTGATTTTTATAAGAAAATGCAAAAGCTATAGCTTGTAGTAGTGTGCTATACACAAATCCACGTGGTTTGATTTTTATACGAACAAAATGCAAAAGCTATAGCTTGTAGTAGTTTGCTATCTATAAATTCACGTGGCATGATTTGTATTAGTTGGCTATATACAAACCGCAAAGACCTGCACATTTGCATAAGAACAAAATGCAAAAGCTATAGCTTGTAGTAATTTTATATTTACAAATTCACTTGGCATGATTTGTATTAGTTGGCTATATACAAACCGTAAATACCTGCACATTTGCATAAGAACAAAATGTAAAAGCTATAGCTTGTAGTAATTTGCTCTATACAAATCCACGTGGCATGATTTGTACTAGTAGGCTATATACAAACCGCCAAAAACCTGCACATTCGCATAAGAACAAAATGCAAAAGCTATAGCTTGTAGTAATTTGCTATATATAAATCAACTTGGCATGATTTGTATTTGTTGGCTATATACAAGCCGCAAAAACCTGCACATTTGCATAAGAACAAAATGCAAAAACTATAGCTTGAAGTAGTTTGCTATATAAATATCCCCGTGGTTTGATTTTTATAAGAACAAAATGCAAAAGCTATAGCTTGTAGTAGTTTGCTATATACAAATCCACGCCCAACTAACAATTTAACTTGTATAAAGTCCAATTTTCGAATTTGATAGCCTATTGCTGACATAGAATAATTTTAAGGCTAAATAATGCAAGCCAAACATTAAACGATTTGTAGGTTGCCGAAATGGGTTGCATAAGCTAGAAAAACATAGCTTTTATAGAACATTCAGCTGAAAGTCATTACAGACAACTCCTTTACATTTTTTTTAAGAAAGTAATCGCGCATCATGAAAATGTCGGATAGATGTTTAAATAGTTCGATTTTATTCAGTGTTGTTATATTGCTTTTAAGAACGCAACTGTCATAAATTTATAAGGCATATTGATGCGGCTAGCTTTTTAGCCGATTATTATTGCAAAATATTTTATCTAGATGATAGTATAGCGAACGAGTAAAAAGGCAAGAAATAAAAACTAGAACAAAATTTGTATTCTTTAAATTAAACATTATTTAAATTCATAAGTGTTGTCGCGATGACGATTGATAATGGACAGATTTGATGTGATATGATGCGACGATGACGAATAATAATGGACTGTTTTGATGTGATATGATGCGACGATGACGAATAATAATGGACTGTTTCCTATGCTCACACAGTATAGGATTTTTTACAATGTTTGAATTTCATTCTATGCATATTGCATATGCATAACACTTGTTGTTGTTCTTGCTTCAGTTTAGATAACTTAAAACTAAGTCATCGTTGTCGGTCGCAACTACCGCTACTTGGGAGCGTTATCGGTGATAGTATGATATGGGTCAAGGGCGATGAGATTAATGCCGGTGATGTTGATGTTCTATGTTTTGTGCTATATTCGTTGTCGATGATGTAGATGTTGACTTCTGTATTTGTCGGTCGCAACCACCGCTATTTTGGAGCGGCCGATGTTGGTGGTCTAGATGATAGCTAGTGCAATTGACTTCTTTGTAGTTTTTGGTCGCAACCACCGCTATTCTCGAGCAGCCGATGATGATGGTGGTTTGTATTTCTCGGTCGCAAGCACCGCTATTTGAAAGCGGCCGATGTCGATGGTGCAAAACCAATGCCAGTAAAGTGCATTGACTGGCCTTGGCATTGACCTAGTTGTGTGATGATGTATTGTGCTATACAGGTATGGTGCTATGGTTGTGCTAAGGAAATTAAAAGACAAGTGAATTTATAGGGTGATGTTTGATTGTGTTACATAAAGAAACCAATAATTATTGCGAGTAGCAACATACTGCCCGCCTTGAAAGCTCCTGCTTTCAATACTTTACTCTTCCTTGATTGTTTCTTCAGGATCAGGTTCGAGTAGTAATGGACACAATTTGGCGATCGCACGTTTGTAGATACCTGTAGCTGTTTTGATTTTAGCCACGCGTACGTTGCCATCGTCTCGTGTGTAGATTTCAATGATTCGTCCCATTGGCCATTTGAGAGGTGGCGTGTTATCTTCCTTCAAAAGAACTAGGTTGTTAATGTGGATGTTAGGTGCGAAGAATTCCATTGTTTTCGAAGTTGAAGTTGTTGGGTGCCAAATGAAAGTTGGTGTTGGCAGGTCAGATACTAATTCCATGTCGACGGTTTAATGGTCAAGCACACGAAGATTGCCAGGCATGTTTTGAAAGGAATTCTTCCTCGAATGCGGTGCGATACGTAGTGATCCACAGTTATCAATCCCTGTTATGCTTAGTGGTCGAGACGGGGTGGGTAACTCTATCGCTTGGTGGGTTTGCCATTATTTGTTGTTGCTTTGGCATTTAAAATCCAAAAGCGTTGTCTAAGAATGTTGAGCAATATTTGTGGACCAGCATGATGATTGCTGTGGTAATGGTGTCGAATGATGGTGGTGGTGTGACAATTGGGTGCGATTTTGAAAGAAAGATTGGGTGCATTGCATCATATGTTAGTGGTGAGTTTGCGATTCGGATTCGGACTCGGACAAGTCCATTTTTGATGAATGGTGAAAGTTGTTGTAGACTTGATTTAATGAAGCTTTCCTTTTTTGAGGTTGATGATTTCTTCGGCAAAAGTGTTGTGTTGAATCGTGCAGAGCAGGCACCTAAAGTTTCGTCAAATTTTAATGCTGTGAAGGGTCCACTGATTTTGGGCTTGGTTTTTTTGAAGACACGGTTATTAATGTGCCTGCGAACATAACAAAATATTAATTTGGGAAATTCATTATGATATTTGCAGTTTAAAATTATGTCAAAAGTGCGATATGCAAAGAGAAGTATATTTTGTTTCCGCTGTTGAGGAATCTCTTCTTCTTTGGGTTTGTGGTGAAGTTTGGGCCAATCTAGTTCAGATTACAGCAAAAGTAAGGACCCTGAAACCAAAGTTTGTTATCAATGAGTTCGTGTGGGAACACTCATCGGGAAACCAGATCAGCAGGATTGTCCGAAGTTGGAATGTGATTGCAAGTGAAGTGTGGAATTTTCTATTTTTGCGACTCGATTGGTCCATCGACATGGTTTAGATGCTAGCTAAGCCAGAACGATAGTTGAAACTGTGCAGCAGAAGATTTGTATTTGTGGTTGTCCAAGAATGTTTGTGAATCTGTCCAGAAGTTCCACCAGTAGCAGCTGCACAAAGCTCAAGTCTGGGAGTTGTTGTCTCTGCAATCGGTGCCACTCTTGATTTTACGCAAGCCAAGTTCGATGAGACAACTCCACCTTCGTTTATTGTTCTGATTAACACGCATGCTCCATAGGCCTTGGTACAAGCATCATTGAGTGTGAAGATCTTCTTGGAGGCTTTCAACCCAATGAAGTTGGGGTTTCAAAATTGTCTGGATGAAGATCTTTGCTTTCACTATGAAGGGATTCATGAGGACAAGTGGATCATAGAATTGCGAAGTTTGCGAAAGAATACTGCGTTTGTTTGAGTTACGAATTAGAAACTCGATATAGCTGAAGCGACATACGAAACTATGGATGCGAAAACAAACGAAGAGGGAAAAGATGTCATCTTAAAGTGTTGGACTGACCTTCAGAATGTCGTTCAACGATGTGCCTGCTGATGTTTTACACGATGCGTCGAAGACGACGCGCAATTTGGTTGTTGAACTATCAGGCTTCAGGACACAATGATGAGGAATGTAGTTGACATTATCCTGAATGGCCTTTGCTGTATCTATTTTGCACATGTGATCTAACCATGCCAATGCGTCCATGAAGTGGCAATAATATCTTTGTAATGATTGAAACCGATATATTTTATGTTCAATTGACACTAACCGATTATTTGCTATTTCATATGAACTCCCGAGCGATGTGCGATCCTCACGAAATGGTAATTGAACAATGAACTTGTTGGTCAATGGGCAGCGTGTTGTTGTGGATTTGAAGAATGTCTCACATTCCTCTTCTTCTATTAAGAGTTTCTTTGATGATGTATGATTATCTTCGATGGTCCAAAAGTGTTGTAGAAGTTCTTCTATGGATGGTGTAAAGGTGATGGAGAAACAGGTGTAGTTGATGCTAGGTGATTTTGGTTCAACTGGTGCGATGTCTAATGAAGATGTGTGATTTTGTTCAGTCTTTATTGTGCCACTCACAATCTATCCGAGTGATGTCTTTTGTAGGCTTGGTAGATTTTCTCCTAGTTTTATCTGGTCAACTTGCAGAAGATTAAAGTAAATGTCTGCGCCGATAAGACAGGCTAAAGCACCAGGTTGATTGAACCGAGGATCAGATAGCCGAGTATTGGAGGGAATCTTCCAGTTTTTGGTGTTTATATGACGATTTGGTTGAGGTGAATTGATTTCTAGTTTTTCCCTTTGGTAAGCCATGGTGCTAACTTGTCCCATTCCACTGACGTCCAGGTATGTGCGAATGTTGTGCAATGTGCTCAATGATGAAATTAAGTTGGGAGCATGAATCAAGTAGTGTTTGACCAACTACGAAAGTACCTCCTTCATTAGAAAGGCTCACTAGTGCGGTAGCTAGTAACACGTACCCATCATCTCGGTTGATGTCGTCAATATGGTTTGCCTGTAAAGAGGTAGATGAAGACAAAGGTTGTGGATTAGTATGAGTTTATGCAATTTGTTGGGCATTTGCAGCTGATGGTGGAGTTTGAGGAATTGCAGGTGCAATACGCTCACAATGCAGCAAGGTATGATGTCTGTCACCACATTTTTGGCATTTATTTGCAGAGTTGCAGTGTTGTACTATGTGACGTCCTCTTAAGCAATTTAGTCACAATTTCAATTCTTTGGTGAGCATGAAGCGATCCATGGGTGACAAGTTCACAAACTTTTCACAACAGAATGCATTGTGGAATGGCTGGTCACAGAAAATACAAAGCGAAGTTGTAGGCGAATTAGTCGTGAGCAAAGATGAGTTCTTGAACAATGTTGCTTGAGTTTTTGATTTGGCAAGGTTATGCGACTGCGAATGTTGTGATCGTTGATGCGATTGCGATTGCGATATGTTGGCTGATGTAGAACTGCGATGTAATTTAGCTTCGATGATGTTGAGAGTTTTACAACGCTTCTCCATGAATGTGCAGATATCATTCCAGGTTAGAAATTCAAAGACGTCACTGTTGGTCAGGGTTGTGGAATCCAAGTTTTGGATTAGTTTGCTAAGCGCCTTCTTGTTGTGGCTAAGCGAGTTGAAGATGTCTGAAAAATTCATCTATTTTGTGTACGATCCAGAAAATGATGGAAGTGCTAATTTTTGCAAATTCAAGCAAGATTTGTGCGAAATGGTGGTGTTGTTGGGTGCAACGGTGCTGTTTGGTGCCGAAAAGTTATCCAGATAATAGAGCATATCTGAATGTAGAGTGTTATATGTCCCTTCAAAAACATCTCTCTTACTATTTGTAAGTTTTTCTTCGTCCAGACGTTCAATTTGGGATTGCACCTTCTCGAAGTTGATGTTCTGGGTCTCGAGCATCTGCAATTTAGTTTCAAACTGAAAGCGATTAAGAGAACTTAAATTAGTCGGTAGACAGTGTTTTGCTTTTGTTTGCTGTCCAAAAATAACAGCACGTTGAGATCGAAGCGCTTTTAACTCGGATTCGAACGACTCGTCTGATTTGTTTTCATTAATTCCCATGACTGCGATTATAATAAAATTCAAATTAATTGCGCGAATTAATTTAATTGCAAATGTGCGATTTTAATTCAGGAATACTGACTGTATATCCGGCTTGAAGGACCTCTATGATGCGGCTAGCTTTTTAGCCGAATATTATTGCAAAATATTTTATCTAGATGATAGTATAGCGAACGAGTAAAAAGGCAAGAAATAAAAACTAGAACAAAATTTGTATTCTTTAAACTAAACTTTATTTAAATTCATAAGTGTTAACTCGATGACGATTGATAATGGACTGTTTTGATGTGATATGATGCGACGATAACGAATAATAATGGACTGTTTTGATGTGATATACAGCGACGATGACGAATAATAATGGACCGTTTGGATGTGATATGATGCGACGATGACGAATAATAATGGACTGTTTTAATGTGATATGATGAGACGATGACGAATAATAATGGACTGTTTCCTATGCTCACACAGTGTAGGCTTTTATACAATGTTTGAATTTCATTATTGCATATTGCATATGCATAACACTTGTTGTTGTTCTTGCTTCAGTTCAGATAACTTAAAACTAAGTCATCGTTGTCGGTCGCAACTACCGCTACTTGGGAGCGTTATCGGTGATAGTATGATATGGGTCAAGGGCGATGGTACCAATGCCGGTGATGTTGATGTTCTATGTTTTGTGCTATATTCGTTGTCGATGATGTAGATGTTGACTTCTGTATTTGTCGGTCGCAACCACCGCTATTTTGGAGCGGCCGATGTTGGTGGTGTAGATGATGGCTAGTACAATTGACTTCTTTGTAGTTTTCGGTCGCAACCACCGCTATTCTCGAGCGGCCGATGATGATGGTGGTGATGGTGCTTTGTTTTTCTCGGTCGCAAGTACAGCTATTTGGGAGCGGCCGATGTCGACCAATGCCAGTAAAGTGCATTGACTGGCCTTGGCATTGGCCTAGTTGTGTGATGATGTATTGTGCTATACAGGTATGGTGCTATGGATGTACTAAGGAAATTAAAAGACAAGTGAATTTATAGGGTGATGTTTGATTGTGTTACAAAAAGAAACCAATAGTTATTGCGAGTAGCAACACATATTATAAATGTTTGAACATACGCCTACCTAAATTTTTAAGCATGAAGCAAATAAAAACTATAAGAATTGCTTCTGCCATTTTGTGCATGAATATATCTTCGTTTGAGTTTCTCAAAAGTGAAGACTTGCAAGATATTTTAATGTATTTAAAAGTCCAAGAAGTTAAAAAAAGCTGTTCGCATATTTTACTTAATAGCCTCAATTCGTTTTTTAGAGTAAACTATTATCCTTTGTTTCCAATGACCACTTCACCTAAATTAAAACTAAAACTAATGTATTGTAGGTATAACAAGATTGATGATGATCAATCATTTCGTATGAGTGGGATTCGCTTTTCTTGTAAAAGTTATTGACTTACGTCGGGAACATTATAGCTTTTGCATTTTTTTAATAGCAAACTTAAGGAAATCAAAAATTAGTTAAATAAATCGTGGGAATTTTTCTTTGGTTGTGACATCTATATTTGCTTCCGTAATGAAATAATAGCTTTTGCATTTCGTTAATAGCAAACTAATACAAATCAAGAAGTGACAGATATTGCCTTCCATTTGAAATGTATATAGCTTTTGCATTTTGTTAATAGCTTGCTTACAGAAATGAAAAATGAAAGCTAAGAAAAAAGAGGAATTTTGTTTTTTTTTTTACATTTATTGCCTTCGTTTATTATATCTTTTGCATTTTGTTAATTAGAAAACAAACTTCATATCGGAAAATAAAATATTATACATACCTAATTGTCCCTTATAGGTGAGACTTTGTTATAGTTAAAGATCTTAATTACACTACCATCGCACAATTCTATTTGCTTGAAAAAAAAAACTAAGAACTTTTTTCAAACATGTGGTACAATAAAAAAGGTCATGCATACGTTATAAAATATTTGAAAACTATTTAGATTAACTGGTGCATACGAAAAATGTTAGTTTAAAATATATACTTATGTTATATATTTTTCAAACACTTAAAGATTTTAACGATTGATACTTTAAGTTCAATTTTCTTAAACCCAATTATGGGTACCAATGTTTAATGAAAATTTAGTTTGATTTGTTTGTGCTTGAGGTATCAACTCATTAAAATTTTTTACACGCAAATGATATATTGCCAATTGGCCTGATGTGTTGCGTGGTGGCCTACTAATCGAGAGGAGCTGAGTTCGATCAGTCGATCTCTTACTGTGGAAGTGTGTAGACGTTTTCGGCTTTCATAGAGTTTCAAATTAAAATCGCGAGTGGTTAAGTCCAAGTTACGCCAAGCTATTTTCATAGTGTGAAATAGCACAGAGGTAGAGTGGCAGATCCCGGAGCCGAAGATAGCCGGTTCAAACCCCGGTCAGGGTCAAATATTTTATCGGCTTTTTTTCATAATAGAGAAGTCGAAAATATAATTGAGTGGGATAGAACTCATTTTGGTGAAGAAGAGCTGAGTGCGGGGCCATCGAATGGTGGTGTACCAGCGCACATAACAATACCAGCAACGGCACCAGCAACGGGGGCATCGAAAGATGTCCCAGCAGACAAGCCAAAGAAGGCAACAACAACAAAGCCGACAACGCTAAAAACAGCAACGGCAGCCAAAGCGGGAACAGCTAAATTTTCCTTAGCAACAAGTAATAAAAGAAAAAAAGTAAACTATGTTCCGAATCTGGTAAAGCGCCCAGCACGCCGCCCCACTAACACTTCAGCTGCCAGCTGATGGGGGGGAGACGGTGCAAGAGAAAGAACCAGCAGCTAATATTCAAATGCATCAGACAGTGAATTCCTCGTCATCCAAAGTCATCGAGGACGAGGAAATAGAGATGTCCGAGGGTGGAGAAGGGCTCTTCACCAGCGATGGCAAAAATGCTTTCGTCAATCTGACATCGGAAGAGGAGGAAATCCAAGAACAAGCTCTCAATAGCATCGTTGAGAAAAAACAAAAACAAATCGAGCAGTTAAGAGCAGAGGTGCATGAGATAGTTAAAGCCCTCAAATACAAACAAGAAGCTCGAAGAGAGCGAGAAAAACAGGAGCGTGAAAATAAAAAGTCGCAACAGGCTCCACAAAAAGTAGCGCAAAAGCAAACGAAGAAGGCGGAGCTGCAACCAACAACAATGCAGCCCCAGCAACAGAAACAACAACCAGAGCAGCAACAAAATAAGCTGCAGATAGAACAGCCTCAGCAAACACACAAACAACAACAACAGCAACAAGATAAAGAACAGCAGCCGATCCAGAAGAAGCAGCAGCAGCAGATACCACAGCAACAGAGAGAACTTCAGCAGCAGCCACAGCCGTCGCAGGTAAAAAAAGAAAAGGTGCCACCAATAAACACTTATAAAATAGAATTACAGGACACAATAAAGCTATGTAAGTCGGCCATAGGCACAAATTTTACAATAAAAAGATTAAGTGTAGATAGGCACGCTATTCAGTGCTTTTCCATTAAAGACTATAAAATTATTAAAGATTTGTTAAAGGAATCCACAACGGAGTTCTTTAGTTTTACCCCAAAAACTGAAAAGTTTCAGACGGTCCTACTAAAGGGCATAGACTCCTACACGGACCCACAGGTGCTCTTAAATGAACTTCGCCAAAAAGCGAGCGACGATCTCGAATTTATTGGGGTTAAGCCGTTCGCTACAGTTTAGGCCAGGCGGGAGAAACGGAATCTGCCGTTCTTCCTGGTACAGCTTTCGCCCAGCAGCAAACTGGAAAGTCTGAGGAGTATCTCCGTCCTCGACTACCAGCTTGTGACTTGGGATAAATTAAAGAGGCGCGGCGACATGCTTCAATGCATGCGCTGCCAAAGGTTCGGCCATGCTGCGGCAAACTGCGAAATGCAGTCACGCTGCGTCAAGTGTGGTGAGAACCACATGTTAGGAGAGTGTAAGCTCGGGCAGGAAAGGGTCGAATTGACCCAACTTAAATGTGCACTTTGCCGAGGCGACGGGCACCCCGCAAACTATAGGGGATGTCCGACGTTTCAGCAAATGAAACACAATAAAGTGGCAAGGCAAGCAGAGATGATAGTAAGACGCCCACCAACGCGTCCTCAAACAACAATTTCCGTCAATCCCCAAATTTCCTACGCCCAAATGGCGTCAGGAATGGGAAAAACGGTACAGCCTGCGCCAAAGGCAGCCCCACAGGCCCTTGTGCCTAAGGCTCCGGACGCACAGGCCGAAATAAGAGGTTTGCTACTGGCCATTCAAAGCCAAATAGCAGGACTTCAAAAACAGATAAGTGAGCAGGCGAAAAGGGTAGACAATATCTACTCTGCTTTGCCGAGCTTATCGCATTTTATAGGTTAAGGGCGCGCTGCCGGAGAGGCCCTTAAAGATCCTTGCTGTGAATGTAAATTCATTGATTAGGACCGAACGTAGAGCAAATCTATTCCAATTGTTGAAAGATCAGAGTCCTGATGTGTTTATGGCCAGCGAAACTAAGCTGAACCAGAAACATAAATTGACTAACAATAATTACAATATCGTACGAAGACATCGGCCCAACTCCACTTTGGGTGGAGGAGTCGCAATCTTTGTACGAAAAGGCATAAATTATAAAGTAATATATAATAGTGAAGTACGCAGATTTCGGTTGCTTGAGGCGTGTATCGTATGCATTCCTTTCAAACATGGGAAGCGGATGTTTGCGATTGCGGATTGCGATTGCTTACAATTGAACTCGGAAGAGAATTACTATCTCATGGCCGGTGATTTGAATGCCAAACATGTAGATTGGGGAAATCAAATACAAAATCCGAGAGGTAGCCATCTATTTAATTGGATGTGTCAATACAACGTTGAGTATATGCTCGACCTTTTGGCTACTGATAGGCCTTCGTTTCCAAGGAGCGGTTCCTATCTGGATCTATTGTTAAAAGACTCAAGAATGACAATTACTGACACTGTGGGTCAACGACCAAGAAACTGTTTACGAACGATCGAGTACGACAGTGACCACTGCGGACTTGCTGCCGTAATTCAACTTCCGAATGAGCTCGTGGAGTTGGAGGAGTATGTGCCAGTGCATTCTTACAATTACAGTAAGACTCGCTGGTCACGCTTCACCAGTGCTTTATCGAGTGAACTACGAATGAACAACATATCCCCACCAAATGACAGGTCTTCGACGCTGCCTTGGATTACACAGAACACCAGAGTCGGAGTACAAACATTATTATTCCAACGAGGTTCTATACAATGGAGCCAACATTAACAGAATCGATAATTTTATAATCAAGCTGATTCGGGGTCACATTGCAAGAGCGATGTCCTCAGCCAATAGCTTAATTTTTGGGGCTTACTACCCCAACACCGATTACTACGAGAGTGTGCGTTTAAGTGGATTTGTCCCACCCGATGATTTCCTCTACTTAGACAGTCGAGGGCTGATACAGGATAGAGCGGCGGTTCCGCTAATCTACCACGTCGGCCGCAGAACTGTAGATAGGCGACTCCTTTATAGTCGAGACGTCCTCGCACAGGGCGGAGCAGAGCGCCTTCGGTTCAGTAGGACTGTGTCCGATCGGGACCGAAGAGATAGGGGAAAACAAGAGAACCAGTTTTGGAGAGTTAATGAAGAATTAGATACAATATAGTTGACTTAGTTTTCTCGTCTTGGCCGACTTACATAGTTTTAAGTGTATTAATTAAGTAGGGACAGTCAGGGTGGCACCAAAACAAAAAAAAAAAAAAAAAAAAAAAAAAAAAAAACCTAAACAAAAAAATTAAAAAAAACAAAATGCTTGCTGTGGCTGTTCTAGTTTTAAGGTAGTTGTAAGTAGTTTTATAGTAGTTCTAAATAGTTTTAATTAGTTTCTAATTAGTTTTTATTAGTTTTTAATTAGCTTTAAGTTAAAAAAAAGTCTTTCTTGGTAAAAAATAAAACCAATTAAAGATATTATTTTTAAGATAGTTCGTAGGCCGAAAGGCATTAGCATTAAGTTATTGTTTAATTTAGAGCGCCCGCTTAGGGCCAGTAAGTTATTTTTAAGATATTGATAAGTAGGCTAGTTTTTCATGAATTTTTGTCTAGCTTTAAGATAGTTATAAGAAAATGAATAAATAAAAATGAATTTAAAAAAAAAAAAAAAAAAAAGCTGAGTTCGATCCCCGGATTCTGAAATTTAATCTGAGTAAAAATTGAACTTTTTCAAATAAAATAAATTTTTATACATTTCAGAATAAATATAAAAGCGGTTCTAACTCCCTAACGTAATGGTAAAATGGAAGAAAAAATAAAAACAATAATAATAATAAAATAAAATTAAAAGCAACGTTTTTTTTTAAATAACAAACTGCTTTACTAGGCCTTCGTAAGGCCTTACAATGTGAGTCATTTGATTTATTCGACCTGCAAGTGAATCTCTTATAAAAGTCAGATAACTTGTTTAGTGGAGCAATAACACTGTTTTGCTTTGTTTATTTTTTCAATAAGACTTTCCATGGAAAGCTATTTAATTATATAGAACTTTTGGTCAAAGGTCTTGTATAATATGCGCCAAACTGATTTGCATAAGGTCTTTATTAGTTGCAACACAAATAAGAAAATAGCTTGTATAGACACTTAAACAAGTTAAATTGTTAGTTGGGCGTGGCATGATTTGTATTAGTTGGCTATATAAAAACCGCAAGAACCTGCATATTTGAATAAGAACAAAATGTAAAAGCTATATCTTGTAGTAGTTTGCTATATTCAAATCCACGTGGTATGATTTGTATAAGAACATAATGCAAAAGCTATAGCTTGTAGTAGTTCGCTATATGCAAATCCACGTGGCATCATTTGTATTAGGCTTGCAGCAGAATGCTATATACAAACCATTTATTTTCGCGCTTTATCTTACCAATGTTGGCAGGTCTTTAAAAGGCCTTATGAAAGTTAAACCTCATTGACTGCTATATAACTTATTCTAAAAGGCCTTAAGGAAATTGTTTTGGGTAAAAATACCAACAAAAATGTTTGATTTGCATAACTAAGCCTTGTCCAAATTATATACAAGCAATAGCTTCCGCAATTATGAAAATTGGACCTACTACAAGCTAAATTGTTATTTGGGATGGCAACTCTTAAAATCATACCCAATTTAGACCTATTTATGGCCTATCTTCTGACATATTGCCCGTATTTGTTTGATTTTTCGTTAAGGTGCAGGAGGCTGTTTTCCGATTTTAATTTACTATCTTACTTCTAGAAAAGTGGCAACCCTACAAATATTAGGCCTATTCAAGGTGTACCTTTTGACACATCACATGTATTTTTCCAATTTTTCGCTTAGGAGCTTCCGGAGCTGAATAATTTCTCATCACTTTTTAATGTGAAAATTATAAATTATATTTTGTAAAAAAGTTATTTTTTTATCAAAAAAGTTAATTTTGGAATTTTTTGCAAAAAAGTTAATATTTTTTTGTAAAAAAGTTTTTTTTGTTTGGTAAAACGTTAAATTTTTTGTAAAAAAGACATTTTTTTTTGTAAAAAAGTAATTTTTGTTTGTAAAAAAAAGTTGATTTTTTAAGTTAAAAAGTTAATTTTCTTTTTAAAACAGATTATTTTTTTTAGTAAAAAAGTTATTTATTTTTGGTAAAAAAGATTATTTTTGTTTGTAAAAAAATTAATATATTTTTGTAAAACAGTTAATTTTGGTTGGAAAAAAGTTGTTTTTTTTGTGAAAAAATTAAAAAAAATATTCCCCAAAACCTAAAAAGCTTAAGTTCCAACTTTGAACAGTTTAGGCCGTAGGTTGTCATCACTCAGCAAACGTATAACTACATAAATAACCGGTGAAATATGTACGTAATAGAAGTACTTCTTTTCCACTGAAAAAGATAGGGGCTCGGGAAAAAACTCAGTTATATACCTCCTAAACATGAGAATTATCTCTTTCTAGCATGCGAACTGTAGTGAATTTCCCATCCATTAAAGTACTGACAAAGGTAATTCAAATGTATGTCAGCGAAGCACTACTGGAAGTACTTCTAATGTTTATTCGCCAGTAGTTTCTTAAACTATAGCGAAAGCACTGAAATTTGTCCTTTAAAAGTTCTTTTTATGCGGATACATTTCACCGGTTATATCCGTACTACTACATACTGAGTTCTCTTCTCGAATCAAGAAGTACGGATATACAAAACAGGTGACACTTGTACGTAAAAGTAGTTTGTTTCTTCTGAAACTGAGCCTTTTGAAATTATATATGAAATAATTTATATGATAAATTGAATTTTACAAATAGTTTTCTTCACCAGTGTATTGCCAGTTTTATCAAAATAAATAAAAAAATTGTTCAGAGAGCCGTTCCAATAATTAAACAATTTACTGCAATCTCAAAATACAAGACGATCGTCGAAAATGGTTTCCTTGGCCCTGATGAATCTGAAATGCAGTAATAAAGCTATGATTAGACGGTCAACGAAAATGGTCAACGCATTGACTCTCTGACGTCAGAATCACGTCAAATTCTGTCCCACGGCTTTCAAGTCGTGTGATTGTCATTGCAAAACGTTGTCAACGCACTGACATCAGCGTTGACACTTGCGATGACATGGTTTGAAAAGTCAACGCGTTGACTGTTTAAATTTACCGTGTAATCACCCCATCAGAATTTTTCGGACACATTTACAGATATTTCCTGACTGCCCATCAATGCGTTGTCCAGGTTCCAACGTTGACACGCTATAATTTTCTGCTGTGGCAAAGTAGCTAACGTTGACATTCTTTTCATTTAGAAACAGCAACAAAAAAAACAGCAACATAAAAGAAAACAAAACATTTCCAAACAAAATTATTTAAAGTTAAATTAGTTTGAGTTAAAAAAAAAAAATGAGCCAAAGCACCAGTGAGTTGGATAAGTAAATGCGCGTCCTGCTGATGAATCGAAGGAAAAGTTGTCGGAGAAACGTAGAAGAAAATTACTTTACTCGTGGACCACGAAGTCTCCGCTTTGATTGCGGCAGTAGAGAAAACGACCAGCGCTTTGGGATGGAGGATGCAGCGACTAAAAACTAGTTAGAAAAGGCAACGGGGAGTCAAATAAGGGCAATCTGAAAAAAGTTTTGACGTCTGAAAAGTTTGAACGCAGTTTTGAAGAGGGGAAGCAATCCTAGCATAAATCTCGATTTGCGGGATTTTTGGTCTTGTGGGGCGTCCGCCATCTTGGAAAGAAGAAAGAATTTTGAGTTTGAAAATTATTTTCTCAAAAACTGTTTGCTCAAACAACTTGGTTTAAAAAGTTAAAAAGTTAATTTAATAGGTTTTTGGCTTTCAAAAACGCTATTACATGATATTTTGAGTGTTGCCGTTGATTTTTAATAATTTTGTTTATATTTTAAGTCATTTTTTTTTAGAAAATTGCCCCTTCTGCCGAAAACTAAATTGTCATTTCCATTTGGTTTGCTTTTAACATTTTTCCTCGCATTAAAAAAATTTAAACCGATATAAATAAATTTATTTGACTGTGTCACAGCGCGCCACTACTATGTGTAGGCGTCAACTCGAAAAATTACAGATTTGTACTATTGTCAACGCTCAAAGCGCGTGGACATGGTCAAGCCGTGTGATCGTCAACGATTACTTGTCAGCGCATTGACACCGATTTGGATAAATCTCGTTGACACATATTACCTGTCAACGCATTTTGGGACAACATTGACGGACTTGTGTCATTTGTGTGATCGTCAATATTTCAGGTGTTGACACGGTGAGCGTTGACGTTGCCATGTCAGTGGTTTGACCGTTTTTTTGGTGACGTCAGAGAGTCAACGCATTGACCATTTGCGTTGACCGTCTAATAGTAGCTTAACCGTCTAATCATAGCTTTAAGCTATGATTAGACGGTCAACGAAAATGGTCAACGCATTGACTCTCTGACGTCAGAATGACGTCAAATTCTGTCCCACGGCTTTCAAGTCGTGTGATTGTCATTGTAAAACGTTGTCAACGCACTGACATCAGCGTTGACACTTGCGATGACATGGTTCGAAAAGTCAACGCGTTTACTGTTTTCATTTACGGTGTAATCACCCCATCAGAATTTTTCGGACACATTGACAGATATTTCCTGACTGCCCATCAACGCGTTGGGGAAAAAAAAAGTTCTGCCCGCCAACGTGTTAAGACGCCATCTTCTACTATTAACAATTTAAAACTTAAATTTAAAATTAAAATTTTAATTTTTCTATTAAAAGTATTAATTTTCTTGTAATATTAAAGTAATTGCTTAAAGTAAAAGAATAAGCTTAATTCCTGCCATTCTTGTTTGTGGATGACCACATTTAAATTGAATAAAGCGTGGATTTGTTTCTCAACGTGGAAAACTTTTGTGCTTACACGTTCGTGCTTGCCTCATTTGCTCCCGGTGCAGGGGCAATTTATGAGGAATAATGAAGCCCAAACATGAAAGCTATCCATGCGGCAAAGGAAAAAATCCCCTGGGATCACTAGAACCACCACCTGCTCTTAAGGGCAAAATAAAAACAGTTTACCTAGCAACATTGAAAAACTTTTCAAAATAAAGCATTCCTGGCAAAGACGGCTTAAACATATCTACCACAACAACTTTAATAGAGTTTGTATTCAGTATAAAGAATTATCAAATAGAATTTCTTTACTTAATAAAATTATCCAGGGACAAATCTCTTTGTGGCTCAATGAACAGCTGAGCAACAGTTTGAAAAAAATAACTCCCGGTCCTCAAGCCTTCCAGGAGTTCTTCAGATTAGCCGATAAAAAAAAATCGTTTTCCTGTGGAAAATTGATTACGAACAACATTGAACTCAATAATGAAAAAAGTATTGCTGACGCTTTTGAAGAGCACTTTAAAGTCATTTACTCTGAAAAGATTCCCGTTTTCAATCCCCGTGTTACTGAAGAGGCTATTGCCACTGTCAACAATATCAGACTAGCTAGGCCTGAGAGAATCTTTATCTTCAACGAAGATAATACTTCCTTAAATCCCTGTGCTTCGCATATTTTAACAGATACGGATGAGGTTTCGAGCATTATCAATCAGACTAAACCTAAAAAATCGTCTGGGCCTGATGGAATTTCCAACTTTGCCCTCAAAAAACTCTCTCCACTCGCTATTGAATTTTTAACTATCCTAATAAATAACTGTGTAAACAACGGTTTTTTCCCAACTTCATGGAAGATCGCCAAGATCCTGCCTATCCAAAAGAAGAATAATGATTTTGAAATTAACAATTTCAGACACATTTCCCTTCTTTCCAATATAGGTAAGATACTTGAAAAAATAATTCTCAATAACCTCAACTCTCCAATTGAAAACCCCATTGAACCGCTTACGGACTACCAATTCGGATTTCGCAGTGGTCACTCTACCGTACAAGCCCTCTTAAAACTACAAAATTATGTTACACTTAACCTGAGAGAGAAGTGCTGCACGGTTGCTTGCTCTCTTGATCTGGAAAAAGCGTTCGATAGCGTGTGGAGAACCGGCCTACTTGCAAAAATTGATAGTCTTAACTTCCAGCCTCATATAGTTCATCTCATTGATAGTTTCCTCCAAGACAGGTCATTTTTCATTCAAATTCAAGGTACTAAGTCCAATATTTGTAAGAGTGATAGAGGAGTCCCCCAGGGATCGATTTTGGGCCCCCATCTCTACAACTTATTCCTTCACAATTTCCCTCACACCCACTCCGAGCATAGCTCTCAGTCTATCAGCCTTCTTTATGCTGATGACACGATCGCTTATACCAGTAATAGATCTCCAATTTCAGCTGCTCACTTCCTTCAAAAACACATTAACATTATTAATGATTACTATAAAACTTGGGGTATTACTATAAATATTCCCAAAACAGAAATGATCTGCTTCAGAAATGCGAGTGGTAAAGGTCATGCAAGCACGGTTTTAGAAAGCAAACATATCTCGATAAAAATTAACGGACATACCATAAAAGCTAGTAATAATATCAAATACCTGGGTGTAAATTTTAGGAAATTGTTAAAATTTAATATTCATGCTAGAGCTTCTCTTGGCAAAGCCCGTAAAGTCACTAATGCCCTAACACCTTTTCTTAAACACAGAGCACTTAGCAAAGGCTCTAAGATGCTGTTTTATAAGTCCCTTATCCGACCCATAATAATGTATGCTTTCCCAGTTTGGTTTGCAATTTCGCCCTCAGTAGCCCTCGAAGTTGAAAGACTTGAAAGAAAAATACTACGATTCTGTGCGGGAAAAAATTTCCAATCTCTCACAAAACGCTACTCAAATTCGTTTATATACAACGACACTAACACCATTCCGATAATGAGATACTCTTTGTATTTATTGAAAAACACCATCTCTAAGCTTGGATTCTCGAATAATGATCTCATTAGAGAGATTGCTTCTAATCAGTCGGGTGCCCTTGGGGCCATGGAGAGGTATTTGACAGCGGTGGACATCTCCTTGTTGGACCTTGACTCGACCCCTGCAGAACTACCCCTGCCTTTTTATTGTAAGACCCTCTCTGGTCAAAATCGCGGCTGAATATCTAATTAATTGCAACAGCCACACATCTGCAAGCAATTTATGATGCACTTCCTTGTAATATCTATTATTTGCACTTCATTTATCGATAACTTTTATTTGTTCGGGCAGAACTTACCCCTTCTTTTATTTTACTTTTATTAACTCTACTAATAATATTGTACTTTTTTAGTTAATTTTTTACATATGATTTATTACCATAATTGAACAGATTTATCTTTATATAATCATAACCAATGGTTCCGAATTAACTAATTATCTTTATTTACATAACTGTCGTAAAAATTATATATATATATTTATTTATTCATTATTCACAAAACCTGTTTTGTAAAACTAAAATCATCTAACACTGTAATTTCAATTTCCATATAATTTGTATTCGTACAATTATTCTAACTCGAAAAATGTCTTAATCTCATGTTTATTTTTATTTTTTAAATTTTAAAAGAATATTCAAAATAAACACCACCTGGTGTACTCGTACCTGAGAACTGGACATGACGCATACCATGTATGCATCTCTCTTGTTCCCATAGTTTTTAAGTTATCTACTTGTATTGTATTCATATTATGACCATACGTCAATATAACATACTCCTGAGCATGAGCAAATTCAGTCTTCAACAGTCAGCCACGAGGCATTCTTTATAATCTATATTACAACAAGATAAAGCAGGCAATACTCAATAGCCGCAGAATCAAAGCTTTGCTAATAATAATCTTTGAATTGTACTTCTCTGTAATTTGTATTTAAAAACTCAATAAAATCAATTCAATTCAATTCCATCAACGCGTTGTCCAGGTTCCAACGTTGACACGCTATTATTTTCTGCTGTGTCAAAGTAGCTGGCGTTGACATTCTTTTCATTTAGAAACAGCAACAAAAAAAAAAACAGCAACAAAAAAGAAAACAAAACATTTCTCAACAAAATTATTTAAAGTTAAATTAGTTTGAGTTAAAAAAAAAAATGAGCCAAAGCACCAGTGAGTTGGATAAGTAAATGCGCGCCCTGCTGATGAATCGAAGAAAAAGTTGTCGGAGAAACGTAAAAGAAAATTACTTTACTCGTGGACCAAACAATACGAAGTCTCCGCTTTGATTGCGGCAGAAGAGAAACGACCAGCGCTTTGGGATGGAGGATGCAGTAACTATACACTAGTTAGAACAGGCAACGGGAAGTTAAATAAGGGCAATCTAAAAAAAGTTTTGACGTCTGAAAAGTTTGAACGCAGTTTTGAAGACGGGTTGCTTCTTAGCATAAATCTCGATTTGCGGGATTTTTGGTCTTGTGGAGCGTCCGCCATCTTGGAAAGAAGAAAGAATTTTGAGTTTGAAAATTATTTTCTCAAAAACTGTTTGCTCAAACAACTTGGTTTAAAAAGTTAACTCAAGAATAGGTTTTTGGCTTTCAAAAACGCTATAACATGATATTTTGAGTGTTGCCGCTGATTTTTAATAATTTTGTTTATATTTTAAGTCATTTTTTTAGAAAATTGCACCTTCTGCCGAAACCTAAATTGTCATTTCCATTTCGTTTGCTTTTAACATTTTTCCTTGCATTAAAAAAATTTAAACCGAAATAAATAAATTTATTTGACTGTCACAGCGCGCCACTACTATGTGTAGGCGACAACTCGAAAAATTACAGATTTGTACTATTGTCAACGCTCAAAGCGCGTGGACATGGTCAAGCCGTGTGATCGTCAACGATTACTTGTCAGCGCATTGACACCGATTTGGATAAATCTCGTTGACACATATTACCTGTCAACGCATTTTGGGACAACATTGACGGACTTGTGTCATTTGTGTGATCGTCAATATTTCAGGTGTTGACACGGTGAGCGTTGAGTTTGTCATGTCAGTGCTTTGACCGTTTTTTTGGCGACGTCAGAGAGTCAACGCATTGACCATTTGCGTTGACCGTCTAATAGTAGCTAATAACAGTAACTAATAATAGTAACTAATAAAAACATTTGTATTTTATTTTATTTAAATTTAATGACAATAATTAAATATAATTTCTTTGTTTATTTTATAAACAACAACCAAAAAACAACCATTTATAACTCGCGCTCGCCGATAAAATAAATATTTTTGTTTGTAATGTTGTGCACATTCGAAATGAGACAAAACTTTGTGCACCGTATACATCGCACTCTTTCTTCCCTTTTACGTTAGAAGAGTTTTATTTTTTTTAGGAGAAACAAAAGTACTTTTTTGAGGGGAAAGTTTTTGGTAAATAAAGAGACACATGCATTTATAGAATGCGTTTTGTTTGGGTTGTGTTTCAAGGCAAACTACTGAGTTCTGATTTGCAGGGCACCGTCGTCTCAACGTCACCTGCACCAAAAAAGGCACAAAAAAACCTTAAAATCATAACAGTTGCACCATGCCTTACAAAACTGCATTTTGGACAATTATATGATAATAGGTCCGTTCCTTTACTTTAAATTTCTGTGATTTTCTGTGCATTTGTGTGATTTTCAGTCCAAAGCCGTTCCCATACTCAATAATTTGACAGTTCTTTACAAAAAACAACGCTCACGAGAGAGTAAATAATTTCCCCTACCTGTGATTTTCAGTCCGAGAAATTTCTTCGGACTGAAAATCATAGCACAGCAAAATGTCAATTTGAGAGCAAAAGAATGAAAGCCAAACATCGTGCCTTAAGCTACTATTAGACGGTCAACGCAAATGGTCAATGCGTTGACTCTCTGACGTCACCAAAAAAACGGTCAAAGCACTGACATGGCAACGTCAACGCTCACCGTGTCAACACCTGAAATATTGACGATCACACAAATGACACAAGTCCGTCAATGTTGTCCCAAAATGCGTTGACAGGTAATATGTGTCAACGAGATTTATCCAAATCGGTGTCATTGCGCTGACAAGTAATCGTTGACGATCACACGGCTTGACCATGTCCACGCGCTTTGACCGTTGACAAAAGTACAAATCTGTAATTTTTCGAGTTGAGGCTCACACATAGTGGTGGCGGGCTGTGACACAGTCAAATAAATGAATGTATTTCGGTTTAAATTTTGTTAAAGCAAGGAAAAATGTTAAAAGCAAACAAAATGGAAATGGCAATTTAGGTTTAGGCAGAAGGGACAATTTTTTAAAAAAAATATCAAAATATCATGTTATAGCGTTGTTGAAAGCCAAAAACCTATTCTTAAATTAACCTTTTAAACCAAGTTGTTTGAGCAAACAGTTTTTGAGAAAATAATTTTCAAACTCAAAGTTCTTTCTTCTTACCAAGATGGCGGACGCCCCACAAGACCAAAAATCCCGCAAATCGAGATTTATGCTAAGAACCAACCCCTCTTCACAACTGCGTTCAAACTTTTCAGACGTCAAAACTTTTTTCATATTGCACTTATTTGACTCCCCGTTGCCTGTACTAACTAGTTTATAGTCGCTGCATCCTCCATCCCAAAGCGCTGGTCGTTTCTCTACTGCCGCAATCAAAACCGAGACCTCGTATTGTTTGGTCCACGAGTAAAGTAATTTTCGTTTACGTTTCTCCGACAAAATTTCCTTCGATTCATCAGCAGGACGCGCATTTACTTATCCGACTCACTGGTGCTTAGGCTCATTTTTTTTTAACTCAAACTAATTTAACTTTAAATAATTTTGTTTGGAAATGATTTGTTTTCTTTTATGTTGCTGTTTTTTTTTTTTGTTGCTGTTTCTTTAAATGAATAGAATGTCAACGCCAGCTACTTTGACACAGCAGAAAATTATAGCGTGCCAACGTTGGTACCTGGACAACGCGTTGATGGGCAGTCAGGAAATATCTGTCAGTGTGTCCGAAAAATTCTGAGGGGTTATTACACGGTAAATGAAAACAGTCAACGCGTTGACTTTTCAAACCATGTCGTCGCAAGTGTCAACGCTGATGTCAGTGCGTTGACAACGTTTTGCAATGACAATCACACGACTTGAAAGCCTTGGGACAGAATTTGACGTCATTCTGACGTCAGAGAGTCAATGCGTTGACCATTTTTATTGACCGTCTAATCATAGCTTTACTTGTTATCACTTATCACCCGGACTCCACAGGCCATTAACGATGTCCATAATCCAATCTACAATCCAATCCACAATCTGATGTGTATGGATATGTCACTGCTTGGACATGGATTTTTGCGACTCCATGGGATTTTTTTTAGACATGGTCCATAGTCCAGCCATCGTTCATGGCCTATGGAGTCGGGGTGTATCAAAAATCGAATCATTTGCGAACGCCAGACACACTAATTGGGGTGATTCCAGAATTAACTCAAATGGAAAGATTGTTCTTGGTTGGTTACATAATTCCAATCATTCATTTACTTTGATTTCCCCTCCTACGCCCTCTTTTCCGAGGAGTTCCTCATTTTTAGATCAATTCTTTATTTCACCTCACTTACTGAATCAGTTTAATCCAAATTTCGATATTTTCAATCTTCGTTCCTTTACGGAACACTGTCCTGTAATATTAGAACTTATTCTTGAGGAATTTCCTATTCCTAATCTTCTTCCTTCTACTTTTCAATCGTTTGAAAACACTGACTGGGAGTACTGGGACTCTTTTTTTTTCTGTGGACTTCCCATCCCACTCATGCTGTCTCTCAAATATTGACATTGAGGTTTACATCTCAAAATTTAATAACATCCTGCTTAACTTCCTTAATACACATTCAAAAAACATAGCTTTCACTACCAAAAAATATAACAATCTCCCTGTTGAGATTGAAAAATTATATAAAGTTAAACATACTTGGCAAAGGAGATTAAAGCATATTTTCCATAATCATTTTAATCTGGTAAATCCACAGTACAAAGAACTTTCCAATCAAACCACACTGCTAAACAAAATAATACAAGAAAAGGTTACTATCTGGCAAAATAAACAACTCAGCAATAGACTCTCTAAAATTAAACCCTGGTCCTCATGCCTTTTAGGAATTTTATATCCTTGCAGGTAAAAAAAAAAATACTTCTCTTGTGAAAAGATTGTCGTCAATGACATCACATAATATATTATAATAATATGCTTAGCATTGCGTCGGCCTTCAAAAATCACTTCCAATCTATTTATTTAGTAAATATTCCGTCCTTTAATCCAGCTGTATTAGAAAATGCGATTTTATCCGCTCGCCAAAGCAGCCTTAATAAACCTTAGAAAATTTGTATCTTTGATCAAGTAAATAATGCCCTTAGCTCTATTGCTTCTCACATGTTCACAAACTCAGACGAGGTTTCCGGAATTATCAGTTTCCTTAAACCCAAATAATTGGCTGGACCTGATGGGATTACAAATTTTTCTCTCAAAAAAATTTCCCCACATGCCATTAAATACATTGCTATTTTATTCAATAATTATATCAATAATGGATTTTTCCCCGATTCTTGGAAATTAGCCAAAATTCTTCCAATTCAAAAACGATCAAACAATTATGATATTAACAATCTTAGACCGATTTCATTACTCTCCAATCTGGGTAAGATTTTGGAAAGAATTATTCTCAATAATCTCAATTCTCCAGAGGACAATCCTATTGAGCCCATTACTCATTATCAGTTCGGCTTTCGTCGAGGGCACTCAACGCTACATGTCCTTCTAAAACTCCACTCAGATATCACTCTCAATCTTAGAGAAAAAAAGATGCACTGTTGCTTGTGCATTGGACCTTGAGGAAGCTTTTGACTGTGTCTGGAGAGATGGTCTTCTTTCAAAAATTGCACTTCTTAACCTACCTCCTCATATTGTTCATCTTCTCTATAGTTTCCTTCACGACAAAAAATTTTATATTCAAGTACAAGCTTCACAATCCAACACCTACCAGTCTGACAGGGATGCTCCCCAGGGATCAAACCTGGGACCACATCTCTATCATTTCTTCCTTTCTGACTTCCCCCATACTTTTTCGGAGAATGAGCTTGAGTCCACTAGCCTTCTCTATGCTGACGATACAATTGCGTACACTAGCCGCAGTTCACCCATTACTGCAATTCGACATTTACAAAAACACTTGAACATTATAAATGAGTATTATAAAACTTGGGTATTAAAATAAATATACCTAAGTGTGAAATGATCTGCTTCAGAAATGCAAGCGGAAAAGGTCCATCTAGCACTGTGCTGGAGAGCACGTATCTCAGGCTAAAGATTGATGATTACTGTATACAGATTAAAAATCTATTTTCAGACATAAAGCTCTCTCTCTAATCAGATCAATTCTGTCTTATGCCTTCCCAGTTTGGTTTTCCATCTCGCCTTCCGTTGCATTGGAAGCGGAACGATTGGAAAGGAAAATCCTCAGATTTTACTGCGGTAAAAAATTTCAATCGTTAACAAAAAGATATTCTAATGCTGACATCTACAACGATACCAACACCGTTCCGTTTATGAGATATGTTTTAATACTACTAAAAAAAAACTGTCTCCAAATTTCAATTTTCTGACAACGAGCTCATCAGAGATCTTGTCTCCTCACTGTCGGGTCCCCATGTGGACTCAGTTAGATATCTTTCAGTAATAGACATTTCTTTGATGGAATTTAATTCCTACCTACATACATCTTTCTACTCTAAAACCCTTCCGGGTCAAAATCGTGGCTGTAACTAAAGTTAATTGCAGTTTTCATTTTAAGCGTTTATTCACATTCAATTTTGTATTTATATCTATGCACATCCTCGTTTCAAGGGGACAGTATTACCTTTCATTTGTCTTCTTTATGCACTAATAACACTAACTTATTTTCAGTTAATTTTTTCAGATGATTCAAAGCCAAAAATATAAAATTACATAATTAATTAATTAAAATCACAGCAACTCGGCATCAATTAACCTTGCTATAAATCAGTTTAAATTAAAAAAAAAAAGAACATAACAATAAAATAATAACACTTCAACCAAGTAACATTACTATTATCAGTGGCCACAGACCTTAACCGCTTAAGTCGAGTTATGACGATATTGAATTCTTGTCATAATTGTGTTCAGATTATAAAAAGCTATCCCCACTCAATTTCTTACGTCTATATCTTTTTTTTAACGGAAGTTATAAGCAAAAAAAACCTAACGACTTTAGTCCGTTTTTTTTAAAAAAATCATTTGCCAAAACAACTTAACTCAAAAAAAATATAATTTTTTGTAACGTTGGTTTTATAACTCAAGTTAAGTTTTTTTAAGTAGCTATAGTTTGTAAAAAATAATTAAGTATAACAACATACGTCAAGTTAAGAAATATATTTTGTGCCCATTATTCAAAACAAGCAATTTTTCATTTTTCTTAAGGGGCCAGTTAAAGCTATCATTGAAAACCATCATTGAAAAAGTTAACTGTTGATTTTGAGACCTTTCGAAAGTTTAATCATTGAATATTTTAATGCAGAAATATAGCTTACGACTTCAAAATTATTTCTCCTTCAAAAAAAAATTCATTTTGACCCATATCTTCACCACAACGTGACTTTTAATTTTTTCAATGATCATTGGTAAGGTAGTTCATCATTGAAAAATTAAAAGTTACGTTAGGGGCCAGTTATAGCTATCATTGAAAACCATCATTGAAAAAGTTAGCTGTTGATTTTGAGACCTTTCGAAATTTTATTCATTGAATATTTTAATGCAGAAATATAGCTTACGACTTCAAAATTATTTCTCCTTCAAAAAAAAATCATTTTGACCCATATCTTCCCCATAACGTAACTTTTAATTTTTTCAATGATCATTGGTAAGGTAGTTCATCATTGAAAAATTAAAAGTTACGTTATGGGAAAGATATGAGCCAAAATAATTTTTTTTTTAGAGGTGAAATAATTTTAAAGTCGTAAGCTATATTTCTGCATTAAAATATTCAATGATTAAACTTTCGAAAGGTCTCAAAATCAACAGTTAACTTTTTCAATGATGGTTTCCAATGATAGCTATAACTGGCACCTTATGGGGAAGATATGGGTCAAAATGAATTTTTTTTGAAGTCGTAAGCTATATTTCTGCATTAAAATATTCAATGATTAAACTTTCGAAAGGTCTCAAAATCAACAGTTAACTTTTTCAATGATGGTTTTCAATGATAGCTATAACTAGCACCTAAGGCCCCAGTTATAGGTTTAATTATTGAATATTTTAATGCTGAAATATAGCTTAGGACTTCAGAATTATTTCTTGTCTATACAAAATTCATTTTGACCCATATCTTCCCCATAACGTAACTTTTAATTTTTCCAATGATCATTGGTAAGGTAGTTCATCATTGAAAAATTAAAAGTTACGTTATGGGGAAGATATGGGTCAAAATGAATTTTTTTTGAAGGAGAAATAATTTTGAAGTCGTAAGCTATATTTCTGCATTAAAATATTCAATGATTAAACTTTCGAAAGGTCTCAAAATCAACAGTTAACTTTTTCAATGATGGTTTTCAATGATAGCTATAACTAGCACCTAAGGCCCCAGTTATAGGTGCCAGTCATAGCTATCATTGAAAACCATCATTGAAAAAGTTAACTGTTGATTTTGAGAACCTTCGAAAGTTTAATCATTGAATATTTTAATGCTGAAATATAGCTTAGGACTTCAGAATTATTTCTTGTCTATAAAAAATTCATTTTGACCCATATCTTTCCCATAAGGGGCCAGTTATAGCTATCATTGAAATTCATCATTGAAAAAGTTAGCTGTTGATTTTGAGACCCTTTGAAAGTTTAATCATTGAATATTTTAATGCAGAAATATAGCTTACGACTTCAAAATTATTTCTCCTTCAAAAATAAATTCATTTTGACCCATATCTTCCCTATAACGTAACTTTTAATTTTTCAATGATGAACTACCTTACCAATGATCATTGAACAAATTAAATGTTACGTTGTGGGGAAGATATGGGTCAAAATGTTTTTTTTCGGAGGAGAAATAATTTTAAAGCCGTAATCTATATTTCTGCATTAAAATATTCAAGGATTAAACTTTCTAAAGGTCTCAAAATCAACAGTTAACTTTTTCAATGATGGTATTCAATGATAGCTATTACTGGCACCTAAGGCCCCAGTTATAGCTATCATTGAAAACCATCATTGAAAAAGTTAACTGTTGATTTTGAGACCTTTTGAAAGTTTAGTCATTGAATATTTTAATGCAGAAATATAGCTTACGACTTTTAAATTATTTCACCTTCAAAAAAAATTAATTTTGACCCATATCTTCCCCATAACGTAACTTTTAATTTTTTCAATGATCAATTCATCATTGAAAAATTAAAAGTTACATTATGGGGAAGATATGGGTCAAAATGAATTTTTTTTGAAGGAGAAATAATTTTGAAGTCGTAAGCTATATTTCTGCATTCAAATATTCAATGATTAAACCTTCGAAGGTTCTCAAAATCAACAGTTAACTTTTTCAATGATGGTTTTCAATGATAGCTATAACTAGCACCTAAGGCCCCAGTTATAGGTGCCAGTTATAGCTATCGTTGAAAACCATCATTGAAAAAGTTAACTGTTGATTTTGAGAACCTTCGAAAGTTTAATCATTGAATATTTTAATGCTGAAATATAGCTTAGGACTTCAGAATTATTTCTTGTCTATAAAAAATTCATTTTGACCCATATCTTCCCCATAACGTAACTTTTAATTTTTCCAATGATCATTGGTAAGGTAGTTCATCATTGAAAAATTAAAAGTTACATTATGGGGAAGATATGGGTCAAAATGAATTTTTTTTGAAGGAGAAATAATTTTGAAGTCGTAAGCTATATTTCTGCATTAAAATATTCACAGCCATATGAATAAACACGAGCTAGCGGCGAGCTAACCTTAACTCGCGGATTAAGAACAAAATCTTATGAATAAAACAAAATTTCTGCTAACTCGCATCTCTTGACAGCGATTAAGTTAACTCGCCGAAAAAGGTGGTTTAGCGAAGGAATAAGCAACAGATGTGTCAAATGTGTTGTGGCTATTACTCAAACAACAATATAAAATTGAATTTTGAAAATATTACTTTTGAATTAAGATAAAAATGGCACTTAGATTTTTCGATTTTTTGGACCAGTTGGATATGTTGGAAAATCAACCTTTATTGACATCAAGACCACGAAAAATATATAAAACCCGATTCGATCCTATGATAGAACTTTGTGAGGAGGATTTCAGGAGGAAATATAGGTTTTCCAAAACGAACATGCGCAAGTTAATAGAACTTGTGAAAGAGGACCTGGATGGAGATAAAAGAGGTGGACGCATTCCTGTGAATTTACAAGTAATGGCATCTATACGATACTGGGGCCGTAATGAGGATTGATCTTTTTTTTTTATTTAACCATAATCTCCAATAAAATTTAACATTACTGAAAATATCCTTATAGATACAAGACGATTGTGCTGATATCCACGGCTTTACTCAGTCAGCGTTGATCATCATATCTTCCCGGGTAGCCAGAGCATTTGCTGGGAAAGCTTGACAATTCATTAAAATGCCAGAAACAGCCTCCGATCAAGTAAAAACAATCGAAGAATTTAAAAACATACGTGGGTTTCCACAAGTTATAGGTGCAATTGACTGCACCCATATCAAAATAAAAACACAGGGAGGAGAAAGTGGACAATACTATGTCAATAGGAAAGGATACTTCTCCATTAATGTGCAGGTAAAGAAAGCTTATAAAAATTATATCGTTACATTTTGTTTTCTTAAATTAATTGTATGTATGTACATAGGCAGTTTGTGATGCTAAGCTAAAAATAAGCGACATAGTCTGTCACTGGCGCGGAAGTACCCATGATTCCCGAATTTATGGGGAAAGTTCAATAAAAGCTCGATTAGAAAGGGGAGAATTCCGTGGACGTCTTTTAGGGGACGGTGGTTATGCGTGCACACATCGCTGTTCAGAATCCATCTAATTCCTCAGAAGAAAAATACAGCGTTGCCCATATTGGAACTCGCAATACTATCGAACGAACATTTGGGGTGTGGAAATCCAGATTTAGGATTTTGTTGACTGGAATGCGAGGGTCACTAAAGAATGTAAAGACTACAATTGTGGCCTTAGCTGTTTTGCACAATTTGGCAGTTGTACACAACGATGATCTAGGTAAGACTTTGTTTATTTATTGAAGTTACTAGATGTTAACAATACTTCTTTTTGTATTAAGATGATGAGGAAGAGTTTCCTATAAGTTTTCCAACACCATCCCGCCAAGAAAATCAACAACCAAGTCAAGAAAGTTCACGTGCAGCATTTATTCAAACCTACTTTGCCTAACACATATCAACATGCTAATGCCGTTTTTCTTTGGTTTCAATCGTTCTGAAATCCAATGCAACACTCCAAGATGCTTCTACTTTATTCAAATTCTAATCTTAATTCTTAAATTCTACTTAATGTTAAATTATTACAAATGAGAGCGATACGATGCGATGAGATTTTAATTTCACTCAATTTTGTTTTCCTAGTGACAGTCATCATCAGAAATATTAACTGCAAGTATTCACTTCCAAGTCTAATGATGTATTCCTTTCGTTTTACTCAAGGTTTCACTCATTCTGAAATCCAATGGAACAGTCCAAGATGCTTCTACTCAATTCTGGGGAATGATATCTGTATAGGTGAATCGTCAAATAAAAATTATTAGCTACCACACAAAAAGCGAAATGAAAAGCACGAGTGTTTCAACTCCGAACGTCCAAATAATATTTTTTGTAATATTTTTTTTTAATTTGTTTATTAAAATTTACCAAAAAATTTGATTTTGATGCAAATTAAATTAAAATGAAAAGTAAAAAAAAACATGAAGTGCATTGCAGTTTTTTGTGACTTTTGAGTTTGAATATATTAGTGCTTCTTGAGTGGATTCTGATTTGAAATCAAGAATCGATTTTCTCTTCTCAGAATCGTCAGAAGCGTACTTTTTGTGCCAATGGAATGGTTTCATAAGACTTCCGGACGCTTCTGGACGCTTCCGGACGTCTAAAGGAAAACGGCATAAGAAACTGGAGTATTTTACCGCCATAGCTTATTTGTCAACTGATGGCAATAATTCATCATACGTTCCCCAAATTTGATTGCACCATAAATGCAGCATCTTCAGGCTAAAAATAATATTTATCGATTATATTTTCTTTCATTCCTTTCAATAAAAAAAAAAAATTAAACTTACAAATTCTGTTGGTTCCAATTTGATTTGCATCTAAAACAAAAAAAGTCTCTGTTTTCATTCTGCATTTATGAATTTTTAGTTCAATTCTGAAACACATCCATTTCAGATTCCTGATTGCTCCCATTAGAATCTCATAAAATTCCAAATTGAAACCTTAAATTGTTTTGTAAATTTTACATTTGTTAAACAAACACTTACCTGGGACAAATAAAGCTTATATCAACCTTGGTAAGTAGACTTCGGCTGGCTTCCTTGACCACCACTACTCCAACCACACGGACTGCTGTTCCAGTATCACTTCCCATTCTCACCCGGGAAAGGGTAGTTATGTGCATTCAAGAGGACACAAGCGTCCACAGGTTTTTCTCAAAACCCACCTCTGTCTACCAACTCCTACTCTCACCTCCACGTGGTGAACATCGGGTGTCTAGTACCTCAGCTGGAGACGGGGTTAAAATCCCCGTGGAAAGCTATTGGGGACAGCCAACGAGAGAGGGGGGGAGGAGTGTTCCCACTAAGGCACTTCTCCTTTCATCGAGGCGGCAGCGGACGAATTCTCTAGATGGAATCAACGGTGGCGTCTACAGTTCCAGTTAGGTTGAACTACTTAGTGAACACCTTATATGGGCTACTACGACATATTTGTAGCTCAGGCCTATAAGGAGCGGTTTATCCGGCTCCCTACCCTTGGAGTTATACGAAGGGTCTGGTCCTCCGGGTCGGGGGTTGTGCGTCGGGGTAACTTCCCTACCACGTAAAAAAAAGTTGTTCCGAAACAACAACAAGCCTCGGATATGGATGATTTTAAAGTTGACGACCCCAGCAAACGAAACAAGGACAATGAATTTCGGATCTGCACGTGGAACGTCCTGTCCTTATACAGAACACGTGCAGCCGAACAATTAGTGGAGAACCTGGACAGGCTAAAGGCTGACGTAACAGCCATCCAGGAAGTGCGATGGGATGGAGAGGGCGTACGGAGACTGAAAACGTGTGACATCTACTACGGCGGGTGCTTGAAGGAACAGGGTCAGCGGCTCTTTGGTTGTGGTTTTGTGATAAGGGGAAGACTTAGGCAAGAAGTCTTGGGCTTCCGAAGTGTAAGCGAGCGCCTGGTCACAATCCGCATCAAAGGCAAATTTAAGAACATTTCGCTGATTTGTGTTCACGCCCCCCATGAAAGGAGAGAAGACTCAACCAAAGAAGCATTCTACGATCTCTTGGAGACAACGTATGATATGTGCCCGAAGTACGACGTGAAGATCATTCTTGGTGACTTCAACGCAAGATTCGGAAAGGAGGGCATCTTTGGTTCGATAGTCGGAGGACACAGCCTACACGACGAAACTTCCGGCAACGGACAGAGGCTGGCAGACTTTGCGGCGGGGCGAAATGTCATCATCTCAAGCACCTACTTCCCACACCTCAATATACACAAGGGGACTTGGCGGTCGCGTGATCAAGTAACCGTCAACCAAATCGACCACGTTGCGATAGACGCGAGACATGCTTCCAGTATCTTGGACGTCCGAACGTTCCGAGGGGCCAACATTGACTCGGATCACTACCTGGTGGTAGCTAGACTACGTATGCGGATTTCCATGACGCGACAACGCAGAGCAGATGCTGTGAAAAGATTCGATGTCGAGAAGCTTAAATCGCAAGAGACTGCCAGAACTTTTGCAGACCACGTAACTCTTAATCTCTCAGGAGGTCCGCCACCAGCATCAAGTGCAGAGGACCAGTGGGAACACTGTCAACAAGCCATCAGAAGTGCCGCCTCTGATGTGCTGGGTTTCACTAGGCGAATACAACGAAACCCCTGGTTCGATGAAGAGTGCCGGCTAGCGCATGCAGCTAAGGACGAGGCCTACCAGGCAATGCTGCAGACTCGAACAAGAGCTGCTGAGAGAGTGGCCCGGGAGCTCTACGGGCTGAAACGAAAAGAGGAACGCCGACTTCTCAGGAGGAAAAAAAGAGAGCACGAGAAGCGGGCGGTAGAGTCTATTGAGGGTTGTAGCGGTAGGGGAGATGTTCGAAAATTTTATCAGAGGGTAAAGCGATCCACCCAAGGATTCAAGGCTAGAACGGAAGCCTGCCGAGATGAGAGTGGAAATATGGTAGTAGACACACAGTCAGTGCTGAGGATCTGGAAAGAACACTTCTCTAGACTGCTTAATGGCGAAGACAGCCAAGATGCCGCTAATAGGCAGAACGCTCCATTCAACTTGGACGATGATGGCCAAGAGTTCCGTCCACCCGACCTAACAGAAGTTCGGCTGGCGATATCCAAACTTAAGTCGTACAAGGCTGCAGGTGCGGATGGCTTACAAGCCGAACTATTTAAATCAGCGGGAGATGAATTGGCTAGGAGCATACACCAGCTCATCTGCAAAATTTGGTCGGAGGAAAGTATGCCCGATGAATGGAACCTCGGTATAGTGTGCCCCATCCATAAAAAGGGAGATGTTCTGAAACTACAGAGGAATTAGTCTCCTAAACGTCGCTTATAAAATCTTGTCGGCCATCCTGTGTGACCGCTTAAAACCTTTTGTCAACGATCTGATCGGCCCTTATCAGTGCGGTTTTAGGCCAGGCAAGTCAACCGTCGATCAAATGTTCACACTCCGACAGATTTTAGAAAAATCCCGGGAATTCCAGATCGATACACACCACCTTTTTATCGATTTTAAAGTCGCGTATGATAGCGTGAAAAGGGACGAATTATACAGAGCCATGTCGAGTCTCGGCATCCCTGCCAAACTCGTCCGCTTGTGCAGGATGACGATGGAGAAATCTCGCTGCTTCGTCAAAATTGGTAAGAACACCACCGATTCCTTTGATGTTGAGAAAGGATTGAGGCAAGGCGACGCGTTATCATGCAACCTATTCAACATCGTTCTTGAAGCCATTGTACGCAACGCACATGTCAACACCAGCGGTACAATCTATCAAAAGTCCGTTCAATTGCTTGCATATGCGGATGACATAGACATTGTCGGCAGAACGAAGCGAGCTGTGGCAGGGGCATTTGCGAGCATTGAATCGGAGGCGGCTACAATGGGATTGGCGGTTAATGAGGACAAGACGAAGTATATGCTGTCATCGAGAGAGGAATCTCAGCATCGTCGACTCGGGCAAAATATCACGATGGACAGATATAACTTCGAAGTTGTCAAGGACTTTGTCTACCTGGGCTCCACTATTACATCGCAGAATGACATCAGTGCAGAGACTTTCGCTCTGGCCAGCGGGATAAAGCTGTTTAAGAAAAATAAAACATGTTATGATAAGCAATGACGGCTTAAAAGATTATAAACTTACCTTTGCTCCTATAAATTTATTAGGCGTCGTGCTAGTGACTTGATTATATGCATCATTTCGTTTTTCCGTCAGGGTCTTCATAATCCCAATTCGTGTCATTTGATGTGAACAAGATTTGCCATCGGAAAAAGCTGAACCTGGACAACAACATTCAAGTTGTTTCAAAAGTGCAGTTTCAGCACTTTTTGATTAATATGATTTGGAATAGCTGGTATAGATTTGTGAGTTACTTCGTCCATCAGATCCACACGTCTGTTAGGAGATGCTGCGTTTTCGGTGTAATTGCAGCTCTGGTAGAAACTGCTGGTTTTGTGACATGAACACACCGTCTTCTTGTGACATCGCTTGCTTGTGGTACTTGTTGTGATGTTAATACCGTTCGATAGTGCAAAATGTATGTTTTCACTTTAGCTTTCGTTTTTTGCGATTCCTTTTATTTTTATTTTGATATATTGCCTTTTGTGGAGCTTCTCGTTCGCTGTCAGGTTTTTCTTTGGCATATCCAGCTAGCTACCGGTTTATTACAATGAAAACGATACATTCTGAAGCCGTGCAATAGGACTCCTAAAATTAGATAAAAAATTGCATTTATGTATTGTAAAAAGGGAAATTTTTGTATGTCAATTTAATTTTGCAACAAGAACTTTAAAAACTTATTTTATTTTGTTTTAAAAACTAAATAAATAAATAAATTAATGCAGACAAAAATAACAAAACTTAAAAATCTTTGTAAAAAAAAAGTAACTGAAAATAAACAAAACAAAAAAATCACTTCAACGATCACATATTCACAGATAAACATTTTCTTTTTGCTTGCGATGTTTTAAAATATCGCCCTGTATCTTCAAATTTTCCAGCTCTTATTCTCGACACTGCAGTTCGGTATTGAGTATTTTCATTTTTTTTTCATGCTCAGCAGTCAAATGAGCTTTGGTGAGTTCAAATATCTCACTTTTGAATGATGACTGTGGGTCCTACAAGATTATGTACATATTTAGATTACATATCCGTGTAATAAATATTGAAATTAATTTGGTCTTACATTTTTCGTTTTTCTTTTCTTTGGTGGCGGTTTTGAATCAGACGACGTATGTAACTTAACATTTATATCGTCTTCATTGTTTTCTGTAAATTATTAAAATTTGAAATTATTGAACTTAAAAATACCTACTATTGTTTGCTTTACCTTTGTCAAGCTCTAGTTCTTCGTAGTCTATGTAAAAGTCTTCTAAATGCGGATCCTAATAAGAAAATAAATAGAAATTAGTATTATTCATATAACTTAACAAATAATAGATGTAAACAACCAGTAGGGGGGCTCCATCACTATCGAACTCATTCGAATCCACTTTGAATAGATTTGGAATTAGTTCGATGATATCCTGGTCCTCTTTGTTGGGTGATTTTGGTGCTGGACCACCGCCAGTTTGATTTTTCGCCCTTCGGTACGACGATTCAGCCGCTTTTGCTTTTAATTTCATATTTTTCCACTGAAATTGGACCTGTGCCGTATCGCGTTTCACGTCACTTGCAGAGTTGAACCTTAAAGTATATTTTGTTTGAATTCCCATGAATCCCATGAAATTGTTGAACTTACTCGCTAGTGATTTTTGTCCAACATTCTTTTTTTTGTCGATTAGTGTTGGTGTCAACACACTTATTTTCAATAATTTGAATGCGCTCTGCACACAAATCCTTCAGTAGGTTCTAAGACAATAAAAATATTTAGGTATTTATGAATTTTTCTCTACATTTAAAATTAAATACCTACCTTGTCGTTTGCACTCCAATTTTCACTTCCTTTTCTTTTTGTGTTGGTGTTATCCATTTTTTGCTTTATTTGTTGATAAAATTAAAGATTTGAACAGCCACACCAGAAAGGCAGAAACCAAAACAATTTGACTTGAATTGTTTACAGTTTCCACATATTTTCACAGTTTGCTGTCAAAAACCATAAGAAAAAAAACCCAGGTTTGTAACACTTGGTGAAATACTACTTGTTGTAGTAGATTTTCTTGAAGGGTATTTTAATAAACGTCACATTACTATTCCATGGACATTTTGTTTTTATTCATGAACAATTTTAACTCCCGAGTTAACTCTTACTGCCCGAGCAGAATGGAGTCGCTGTAGCGGCCGCTTGTCGCACTGTCAAAGTTAAAATATATACGAAAACAGTTCACAGCGCCACAATGAGAAGCTGTAGCTGCAGCGATCGCTGTCGCCAAAGTTGAATAATTTTCAACTTTCTGCTTTTAGTCGCGCTACTTTTTGACATATCTGTGGGTCTGTTCAAAACACTGTATGTAAACTATACATTGGGTTCGTTCAGCACATTGAGTTCTTTTTTCATGTTTATTATGAACTGAAATTTGGAAAAAAATTGGTTTCGATAGCAATGATTCTAGAAAAAAAGAATTTGAATAAAGTCTTATTATTAATAATTTGAGTATGTTGTCACTGGCCCCAAAATTGCACAACTTTGAGAACTCAATTTTAAAATTGCGCAGTGTTCACGCTTCAAGTGAGACCATTTTGTTTGAAAGCTCCAATGGGCTTGGATATAAAACAAAACGAAAAAAATAAACAAATTCTTCACATTTATAAAACTGATGGAATTTTTCTAGATACTGTTGTCCTTTTCTCCTTCCAATTTTGTATCTGTCAAGGGCAAGGTTTAACTACATAGACCTACTTTTTCCAAAAAAGTGCCAAAGTGAGAAATTGACATGCATACTAAAGACACCTGTTTGCAAAAAAACATGCGAAAATTGTTCTTACAGATAATTTTAGTCACCATACACGATTTTCAATTGTTTTTTGGCAAACAAGTGTCTTTATAATAGATAATTTTTTCCACGTTTGCACTTTACAAAATGTAGGTCTATCCCAACTTACTGGGTGAACACAAAAGAGTGCCGCAACTGGAACTGAAGCCATAGCTGAAATAGCTATTAAATAGTATCGTGCGTGCTATTTTTCATGTGTCCACAATGCAGCTGCACAAAATATTATTTCTTTTTAAAAGTTCAATAAAATATTCTGTGTTGTGCTCTGCCATGTTGAATTTTGTTTGTTTGTTTTCTGTTGTTTCAAATACCGGCATTCTTTGTGTTTTAAGGTTAGACCGCACACAACTACTGCAGCGGAACTGCACTTCACGACGCGGCAAAATATTATTTGTATGAAATAGTATGAGCTATATCGCACTAAGCGGCAACTGAACTTCATAAAATTTCATACAAATTACTGTGAATCGCAGTTCCGCTGCAGTGCTGCATGATAGTCTCGCATTTGTAATAGAAATGAAAACAACATATGCAACCTTTGAGTATATAAAATGGAGTGCTCCTTCCTGTCCCTAATATATTGTAGTACTTGAGCCTGTGATAGGGGGCGTGATTTCAATATAAAGAGGGCATTTTGACAGCGAACAGCTATGATGGTTTTGTTGTAAAAACCCTCTCTATATTGAGAACTGAATTACCGCATAGATTACTGCGCCCCGTATCATGGTTACGTTTTTGGAATGTAAACCATAGAGTAAGTATACTACCTAGAGGCCCGACTCGTACCCCCCTTGCCTTAAACACCCGCAAAATTTATTTGAGGTGAGTAAGAGAAAACTCTCTTAATCTACTCTTTTTTTCCTATCCGTGAATCCATGTGAGTGGTGGATTAAAAAACAAAATGGCGAAATTTGCTCAAACTGACAGGTAAGTTTTTTTGTTGCTTTCGTTTTGTCAAAAGTCTGACAGTTCTAAAATAAATTTGTGAAATCTGAAACCGTGTAAGTTTTTATTTTAATTTAAAAGCATATTATTAATGACATTAAAAAGTTTGTTGTGTTTATTTCTAGCTACGGTGCAATATATAAAAGATATAATCAAGTTTTCGAAACTATTCCAAGATGAAATAACCCTTGACTCGCTTAGTCAAAAACAATTGGTGGCATTGTGTCGGGTCCTCGAACTCCAAACAATGGCAACAACTAACCTTTTGCGTTTCCAATTGCACCTGAAATTAAGAAGTCTAGCTGCTGATGATAGAGATATTTCCCGTGAGGGAGTGACTGCACTAGATCTCTTTGAAGCAGGCTTGTAAGACAAGAGCATACGGATTGTCGGCCGAAAACTGCGAGCACAACAGCAAGAATGGATTGACTTGAGTCTAAATAAAAATGTTTCTAACATCTTGTTGCTGCTTTCAAGGGCTTTGATGATCTTAGACGATGCTTCAACAACTCATAAACTTAAAGAAACTATTCGCGTGCTATCCGATGTGCTATGAACTCAAACAAAAGCAGCCGTTGACGAGCAAGAAGGAATGATTGACAATAAAACAAAGATCGAAATTATTAAAGAAGAAGGAATTATTGGACAAGGTGTCAACAATCGACCAGACTGTGCCGCTAACGGTGAAAACAAGCGACACTGTAGCTGCCCCAGCTAAAAAACATGTAGCTTCTCATGCAGATAGTCATTTGTCACCTAAGGATTTGGAGCTGTTGGGTGAAGCCTTGAAGAATGTTGTTGATAAAAACGAACAGTTATTGGTTGAGAAGAAGACTATTAAAGATCTCAAAGAAGAGATTGCCGATTACCAAGAAGATTTGGATGGATTACATGAGGTAAATTGTCATTTAAATTTTCACAACCACTTACAACCTTTTTATTAAACAAATTTATGCTTTGTAGATCACAGAAACTCGAACTCAACTTAAAGAAGCAGTTAAAGAAAGCCGTGGTGCAAAGATCCTATTCAAACAGATTAATTCTATGATTGGACAATTGGATAAGGTTCTTAACGAACTTCAAGAAAAAGGCAAAAAAACTTCAAGAAGTTGATGTTACAGCAGAAAGACAGCCCCCTGAGGAAATTAGCCAGCTAGAAGCACTTGTTCGTGCTGATAAATTGTAAAAGCTATTAAATTGGCATGTTTTGATTACTCTAGTTTTAAAAAAAAATTAATATCTAATTTTTGCAAATTAAGATGCAAGGAGCCTCCGATGAAACGAAACTTATAACGATAGAGAAGGGGGATAGAGAAGGAGTTCCAAAAAGTTTTGAGGTGGCAGCAATAATCTATCGCTGCGCATCTGCTAAACATGCTGCTTTCGCTTTGTAAACATTTTCACTTTTGAGTTTTGGAACTACAACAGTAAATACCAAAAATGGTACCACACGTACATCCTAGATAAATGGTTAATGGTGATAATCTGTTGAATGTTATAATAACTTAGTTTAATATTATATGAAACATAACTTTAAAAAAGAACAGCAACAAAACTGAAAAGAAATTTTAACATTAATATGCAAAACAAACCCAGTTATAATGGATCAATCGCACAAAATAAGAGAAAATTTCGAAGAAGATTACAGATCTCTATGATCTAGATTTCATTTTCTTAATATCTCTTAATATATATTTTTTTAAATTTGACCGTAAAAAAAATTATACATGATATTTACATTTCTTTAGTAATTTTTAATTTGCGTCCTGTATTGGTTTATTGAGAAGCAAAATAAAATTAAAAAAAAGTGATTTGTATGCCTTCAAAGAAGAATATTAAGCTATAGTTTTCAAAACTGATAATAACAACAAGAAATCATTGTTTTTTTCGTATCTACTTTTTATATTTAAAAGTAAATGAATTGTTAATTTGTATTCAAATCTATGTATATAATATTATGTATAAAACAAAAATATACATACAAAAAAAAATATAAATAAAATGAAGTATGAGGATAATTTTGTTTGAGCAAGTTTATATTGGAAAGAAGCAAAAGAAAAGTAATTGCCAAGGAAGAAGGTTGCTTAGGCAAGTCAAGCAACCATAGAATTGGATTTGGGACGGTCGATGGGGATATTTGTATCTGAGATTAAAGAGTTCTTGGATGGAATCGGCTAAGCTGATTATCAAGTTTTTGATTAAAAAAAAGTCAACTCCAGAAATAATTGTGTTTCGCCCAAGGCATAACAGTGGGCTCTTGGTGGTGCACGAATTTAAACAAATTCCCCTAGAATAATAAAATTCAGAGTATCTTTTTGCTGTGATTTTTATAAGAGTCGACCAAAATTTGTGTCTTAGTAGGATATAACAGACTGACTGAAGAGCCCACTGTTGTACCTTGGGCGAAACACAATTATTTCTGGAGTTGAGGTCACTTGTACTTTTTAATTTAATTTTATTCATTCACTCCACTTAAAACAGAAGTAATTTCAATATTTTAATATTTAAATTTCTTCATCTTCTTATTATAAAAAACCTGACCACGGGTATTTATTTTTTCTTCTTTGTTGTCATGTGTTATCATTCCAAGATATATATAATACATAAATAAAATTACTCAAATTATGTATTTACAATAATATTATATTTGCAATTTTATTTAGAGATGTGTGATAACAATAATAATGCAAAATAAATGACAAAAACTCCTAGAGGATCCAAGGATTTTTTTTTTTTAAATCCACTTTCTTAAGTTTTGAACTTTCATTATTGTTTACAAATATTGATGAAGAAAGATTTTTTTTATTAATATTTCGAGCATTCGGGCTATACAGCGACGTTGACCTGGTCAAAAAGCTGAAAATACAGCGGCTGAGATGGCTGGGGCACGTGGAGAGTATGGACAGCAACGCACCTGCCCGACGAGTCTTCGAATCCAACCCCGATGGGGTACGCAGCAGAGGAAGAACCCGTAACAGGTGGCGCAATCAAGTGAGTGACGACATCAAAGCACTCGGTGTGCGCAACTGGAAGCGTCTAGCTAAGAACAGAGCTGGCTGGAGGGGCTTGTTAGTTGAGGCCGAAGCCCATCCTGGGCTGTGGGCGCCATTAAAAGTAAGTAAGTAAGTATACAAAAAGAAAATATATATTATATCCTAACAATTTACATAGAAGCGAGGAAGAGATTACGAAATTAAAAAAAAATGAAATAAGATATTTAAACGACGATACTGATATCCTGTAATTTAACATTCGTTGCTAAGTTAGATGATCACACGATAATATGAATCGGTGATGCTGTACAAGGCCACAATGGGAGTGTTATTTTTCTCCGACAATATATCAATGATTTCATCAAAAATCGTTGATATGTAGCGTCTATGTTTAGGAAATCTTAAAAAGCAAAGTCAAAGAATTGTATATAAAAAAAAGTTTTACAAATAAACTTAGAAAAAAACAAACCTTTCTATCACAATATTCAGTTCCAGTTCAGTCTCTTTCTTTGTGACTTCTCGTGGATTTATAGCACCGACGATTGCATTTATAGCTGTGGTTAGTAACTCCACAACAAGGACGGTAAAATCTTCATTTTTCCCAAATTGCAGTAGAGTCGTAGTCATTTGTTGAGTTACCTTTTAAAAATAACAAAACAATTTAAATTTTAAGCTTTAAAGTTTCACCAAAACAAAGACGATGTGTCAAAATTACATGATTCTCATAACGTCGTCGGAAATTGGCAGTCATCTTTTCGTGTGTCATAAACACAACTTGTACTTTTGGTAAATGACTGAGAAGGGCTCCACTATTCTTAATACTGGTAGTTGAGGCAGACATGCTGAGTCCAGAGAAACTCTGCGTCGTATAGTCTAATGAGTTGGTATCGTTACGCAGGAGTTTTTGAATATATTCGACCAGTTCAACGTTGGTAACATGGCGTTCTTGGAAACGTTCACGATCCCAAGAACGCACCCGCAGCGAACCGTTCTCTGCCACCAGGATAACATGAACGGTGCCAAGTTCTTTGGCCAGATCTTGAGCTTCGTCAGGTCCGGCTGCCTCTACGATTCCACTACGAATGCCAGCCGACCATAAGATCCTCATAATATACGTGACATCCCTTAGAGGTGGCCTGGAGCCAGTGACACAAACACCAACATCTATGGCTCGACATTCTTCATCGAATTCAGTACCAACAACTGCGACTAACTTGTCTAGAGAGAACAAAAGACCCGCACCACTAATTCCACGATTTGGGATGTTCACATTGCAGCTCTGCGCTTGTTTTTGGAACTCAACCAACATTGTGTCATAGCGTTCACCCACCGCTAGAACGGATGGGCGTGCAGATCGGTTTGGCTTTAAATCAGCAATCATCTGCCACACTATTCCACCGGAAGATGCTCTTTCGAAACTTATAGGAAGCCCGGCACACACATGAATTGGGCACTTTAAGAAAAAACATTTAACAATACGTTTGTTAAGGCACGCGCCTTCAAAGAACTTCTGTAACACCAAGACTCTTTGCAAGCATTACAATGGCCTCTATATCTCTTATAGCTCCTTTGGCTAATGAAGATGCTTCCCCTTTTCCACGCACCAAAGACTTCAAAGCCGACTCATCAGCATTATTTCTCTGGCCATTCACTATAAAGTCCGCCAACAGCAGATCTATTAATGCACTGGCACTGGTTTTAGATTTCTCCATAATGACAGTAACAGCCGAGCGGAAATGGAATTTTGACAAACGCCCCTCAATATAGTCGAGTATGTTTTCAAACAGCTCCGAATACATAGACTTTGGCACATTGCAGAAAATCAAAATGGATCTCAAAAGACTTGTATGATTCATCCGTATACAGATGTTCTTTTCCCTAAGGCTCATTTGTAATTTCATAGGCTACAGACATAATTTCCGCATCGATTAGATGATTTCCAGGCATGGGGGTGATGATATCGAATGCACATTCATAATTCTGTTTGGGATTAAAGTTGAAGACTTTCTTTTCGCGGTACACCCTATCGACTGAGTATCGTCGGATCATATTCACTCCGCTCATGGCAATGTGTCGGGCAAAGGGTACACGCAAATCGCTTGGCAGAACCACAACTCCACCAGAATGTGTCATATAAGCTTGACTGGATTCATCCAGATACTGCTATTCTTGGAGAATGGCGAGAGAAGTGGTGTATCCACTTCGATGGCTCCGTGTTTCCGAAACAAACCCACAACCTTGGACTGTAAAAGGAAAACAAGAATGTTTTTGAAATGCATCTTTGGAATTTTTGTCGTGCACAAACCTTAACAAACTCAATAGCTGGATTAAGAGACACCAATCCGAATGAAGCATATAAATATAAATGAATAATAAAATTTTGCTAGGATCCTTATATGCTACTGAAATGTTTTTTTTTTTGTATTCTACCTGTCAAAATTTTTGCCATGATTGAGCAAAACTGGTCTATTTCATGGAGTGGAAGTTAGGGCACGTACGCATGGAATTTCAAGGGTGCGATTCTACTTTTTCATTACATTTTCTTTTTTTTTCAACACAAATAGTAATAAATATTACTGGATTTATATGCCAGCAGCAATAAAATGCATTATCAATTACAGTTTTTGTTCATAAACGTTTAGAAGCATCAATTTTATTGACAATATATTTAAATTTTCAATTTTTGAATTTAACGGATTCCCTTTTTTGAATATCCGATTCACCAATTGAGCACATGACCACGTTTGAGCAAATGCCCTAATGCATACATACAAAGCTCGTTTTGTCCCATTTAAAATGCATTGCAACTGCACACATCCTTACTGAATAGGGCATAAATCCTCTCAATTCAGCTTGTAGGGTGAAAGAGCATGGACACCTTAAGTCGGTTCTCTAGGTAGTATTTTCTCTATGATGTTAACGAGCACTCCATATTATATATACTCAAAGCATGCAACATATGGAACACGCCTTGTAAAAATTGGAATTCCAAACATCTAAACGAACCCAAACAAATCTAAATGTCAAAAAACGTTCTTTCTGCGCTACACCATTGTGGACGACCTTTGCGACCTAGTGAGCGATTTTAATGACAGCTTGTGCTACAGCGATTTTTTCCGTGACCAGCGACTTACATTGTGTTCAAGGGGTTAATCCACGGTGTAATTAACTCGGGAGTAAGCGGCGAGTTAAGGATTTTTTATTCATACGGCTGTCAATGATTAAACTTTTGAAAGGTCTCAAAATCAACAGTTAACTTTTTCAATGATGGTTTTCAATGATAGCTATAACTGGCCCCTATCTGGCCCCTAATAATACGGAATTTGGTTGATTTTGCGTTCCCGTACTTTGGCACAGTTATGATATTTTTGAGAATATATATTATTTGAGAATATATTCGAGACAATTTTCGGCGGAGACTTCCATTTTTGGGAGAGTTGCAATTATCGGAGAATCGAGACTTATGTAGTAAGAGCAAGAGAAGTGTATTTTTTTCGATTCTAATAAGAATCAAATGGAGTAAGCGAGATTATCAATTGAAGGTTTTTTTTGAACGTCTATGATGAGAAAAAGGTGAAGAGAATGACAAAAAAATGTTCGCATCCTCTTTGATTGAATGTGCAAAGTATTTTTTTTTCTTAATTTACTGATATGATATATGCGAGAAGAACAAGAGAAGTAGAGAGTAGACATACATTATGTTAGTCGTTTGCGTCATCGTTGTCGTCGTCGTCATCAACCTTGAAACAAGGAATATAGTTTATTTTTTTTTGTGGGAAAGAATAATGCGTATAGGTATACCTACATTCGTATATTATCAAGTGTAGATTGATTTTAATGCGGGAAAGAAAAATATGGTCATGTTGTGGAAATATATTTTATATTTGTATATGCCATCGTATAGGTATTATTGAGGGTAGTTTTTATATTAAATTGTCTGGCAAAGATTTCTTATTTGCCGTGAAATTTGTTGCAAGTGCAAGATTTTGAGCATATTTCTTTGCGGTAAAGGAAAATATAGCTAAATAGGTATAGATATATTCGTATAAATAATGAACGGTAGGTTTTGTTAATATCTAAATTGTTGGATGATTTTGAGTTTGACCTGAAATTTTTTACAAGAAATTTACAATTTATTATGCCGAGGAATACCTATATAAGTTAATGACAAAAGTGAGAGTTCGTATGCAAGTTGAGGTAGGTAGGTTCTTGGTGGTAGGTAGATTGTATACCTAGGAACAGAAAATAAAAACAAATTTCCTGTTTTTGGCTTGAAATTTGTTTGTTTGATTTTCAGGATAGGTAGGAGGTAGGTAGGTTTATTTGGTTTGACTTCGCATGCACAATTTATCATACGAGTAGGAATGTAGGTAGGTATGAAGGTACCTACCTAGGTAACTTTTTATTGTTTGACACTAGAGTCTGTCAATGTGGTGGTTGAATTTTAGCCAGTGGGCGATATCATAGTGGGTAGGTAGGTTTTATAAGTCTTAGTTGTCAGATAATTTTTTTTATTTGAGTGTAGGTTAGGTAGGTACCTACCTACCTAGCAGTTTTTGAAATATATACCTAGCTACGCCATGTACCTACAACATTGTTCGTTTAATTAAAACTACCTATAGGTATGTATACTACATAGGTATGTAGCTAACATTTTTATTTTTCAAATCAACCAGAAGGCGAAAATGAATGTAGGTAAATTGCAGTGTGGATAGTGCACTGAAAATTGAATTATACACAGGTAGGTAGGCACATACTTATATGTATACAGGGTGTCCGGTAATTCACTACCCATACTTTGGCATGTGATTTTTGGTCATATTCTAAGAAAAAAATGTATTTATAGTAAAGTCTGATTTTCAACTTTGACATCATTTTTTGAGGATTTAAAAAAAGGCAAACTTTGGTGTACCCTGACCCCTGTTGAGTTTATTTTCTCTGTCAGTGCTAATGGTAGGGACCTCATTTTGAACTTTTTTTTAGTTAGAAATAACTAGCCTTTAAAACTACGTTTAAGTTAAGCCGATATGTGTTTAGGGTTGCTAGAAATTTAATTTTAAATTATGTTCAATTTTTCTTGCCCGAGCAAAATTTTGACTTTGACTTTTTACCTAGGTAGGTACATATACAGATCAGACTTGATCTCAATTTATTTTTAAATTTTGGTACACGAATTTGATTTTGGTATATTTGTGTTTACCGAGGCTTTTCTTTGGTATGCGGTACACAACGTTAATTTTCGGTACTGTACCGGTCGTTTTGGTACAGGAGCTTAGGTATATCTATACTTTTAAAAACTAAACATCTTAAAACATTTTTTCTGAAAAACAATTTTAAAAAGTGAGAACGCCAGGATGAAACGCCAATTTTTATGGACTAAAGGCCGTTGAAAGCTATATTGAATCAATTTTTAAAATACTTTTTTTTTTCAATTACCTTAAACTAGAGAACAAAAATTGGAAAAAAATTTATTAATTTTTTTTCAAAATTTTACTTTACTAAATACTTTTTTTTTCTTTATAAACTGCTTCAGTTAGTTTTTAGTCGAACACTTAAAACTAGAAGATCATTTAAACATTATAATCCAGGAAAATTAGACATAAATTCCTACAAAGGGCGTAAAAGGAAGACAAAAAATCTCCCCTCACACCCTTTTCGCCTACAAACTAGCCAGTTTCTGGCAACTCAGTTTCCTTGTGTGAAAGCCGTCTAACTCAATTTACAGCCCTATTCTGCAGGTGTGAGGCTCACAGGTCACAATATTTTGTGAGTTTGTTTTTGTATAAGGCGGTTACAATTTTGTATTCTGTGGACGCCCTCATAATAAACCTCACAAGAACAGCGTGTGTTGTGATCTGCCATAGAGCAGATCATAATTTTTAAGATTTTATGAGGCGAGTTCACCACGAGTTATGAGGTTATTGTGACTTGTGAGGCATCAGTGAGGTTGCCAGAATAAGGCTGTTACCCTATTAATGCACGAACCATTCGCATCCATTAGTTAAAAATCTAATGGCTTCCCATGTTCCGGTAAAAAGGAGTGAGTTACATTCTGTCTTTCCTCTTTCAAGTTTACCCATACCGAGTTATTTTTTTTCTTAATACCTAGCGCTAAGACCCCTTTCACACAAGGAAACTGAGTTGCCGGCGATTTTTAGTTTATGGTCGAGAAGGGCGTAAAGGGAAGACAAAAAATTTCCCCTCGCACCCTTCTCGACAACAAAACTAGCCAGTTTCGGGCAACTCAGTTTCCTTGTGTGAAAGCCGTCTAAGATGTTTACACATATAAAAATGAAAACATTTGACCCATCTGTTCGCGAGTTTATATATGTATACCGAGTAGAAGATAAAATTAATTTTAGATTTTAAAGAAAATCATACAAAATTTGGAAGTATTGAAACTTTCGATAGTTTTTTCGATAGTTTTTAGGAACTATCGATGTACGCAATAGTTTTTTACTATCGATAGACTATCGATGTTTAACCACTGATCTACTGTTTGTTTAACCAACACTTTTACCTTGTGTGAAAGCCGGTGCCGCAGCTAGTTTAGTTAAAACAAATTGTTTAATAAATAAATATTTGATTGGTTTTCTCGATAATAAAGTAATTAGGAGTGGAAAATATTAATCGACATTTTGTGAAAACGTATACGCTTTTATTAACATGAGCGATTCTGATGAAGGTTTGTTAAATTAAGTATAATTTTCACAAATTATAAATGTGTTAGAATTTTTTTTTTAATCAAGCAAAACTGATTACGAAAGTGCATTTGTTCTGCTTTGTGTTCTTTTGATGTTCAAAAGTTAAAATACAATTTATAATAAATATGTAAATAGTAATAATAATATATCATATAAATATACTACAGCAAAACACGGATAAGAACCTAGCATATTAAGTGCCTAACACGCATTAGTAGGTACCTACCTTTCTTAAGACTCATTTTGAAGAATTTTTCATACAAAACTAACTTAGAAGCTTTCGCGTAACCACCTTCCCAGCTTGATTGCCTCTTATTTCGTAAACCTTTACCTGAAAATACTTTTTTTAAGTCCCCCTTTGAATTCGGTTTTAGATTAACAAAAAAAGATTTTTTCTTTGATGGCGCTTATTCCTTCTGTTTCATCATTTAAAATTGAAAATATAAAAAGATATACCATTAATTTAATACAATGATAAGGCTGGCTGCTAATCACTGTATTTAGTGCCTGGGTTTCCGTTGTCAATTAAGTGCGTTTTTATTTATTTTGTAAATTAGTGATGTGTTTCTGGTTTATTATAACTGCCCAGCCCGGTTAAGTTCCTCACAAAACTGGGCATTAATAGAGGCACTTGTCCGTATTTTACTGTATATAATTCTTATAATAGCCGTGTTTTTTGAGACAGTGTTTTGCAACTCAGCAAAACTTTTACACAGAAAACACCAACAAGATTCTGTATATTAATTTGTTTTGTTATTGATTTGAGTGTAAACTTTTTACTGAGTACCTAAAGACTCTCTAAAAAAACACGGCTAGCGGCTGTTTTGTTGATATAGACCCTATTTAGATTAGATTTTATTCCCAAGATTTTTGGGCAGAAATCGTTGGTCTGTTAAATTTTAAAGAGTGGGGATGAAATTCTCTCACATAGAGAAAAACTGCCGAAAAAGTTTGGAACGGCTTCTGGGCAAACATTCTGCCATACAAATTCACACAAATATTCATTTAATTTGTTGTATCCTTTTTTATTCTTACGCGAAGCAAACTGAACTGATGACTCGACAACAGTAAATTTTTTATATAACGAACTTCAACCTGACATTTGACAGACCAACAATTTCTGCCCAAACAAATTTCTTGGACAGAATTTGTCAGGAGGGTAAATTGTTTTACTCTCGTGAGCGCTCTTTTCGTCCAAAAATACCAAATTTGTGAAGTGTGGAACACGATTTCGGCAATAATTGTTAACAATTGTTGAAAATTGTCAGTTTTGGTCAAGGTTGGGAAAAGACCTATTGTGACTGCTCATTTCGTAAGGTCTGTTCCCAACCTTGACCAAAACTGTTCCAAACTTCACAAATTTGGTAATTTTGGGCAGAAGAGAGCGCTCAAGAGAGAGTAAAAGAAATTTTCCCTCCTGACAAATTCTGCTCAAGAAAATTCTTTGAATAGAAATTGTTGGTCTGTCAAATGTGAGGTTAGGTACCTACGCTGCATAAAAAATGTACTGATCGGTTGGGTTTGCTTCGCATTGGAATGAAAAATGTTGAATTAATTTAAAGAATATTTGTGTGAAATTGTGTGGCAAAATTTTTTGCCATTTAAGTGCCTAACACGCATTAGTAGGTACCTACCTTTCTTAAGACTCATTTTGAAGAATTTTTCATACAAAACTAACTTAGAAGCTTTCGCGTAACCACCTTCCCAGCTTGATTGCCTCTTATTTCGTAAACCTTTACCTGAAAATACTTTTTTTAAGTCCCCCTTTGAATTCGGTTTTAGATTAACAAAAAAAGATTTTTTCTTTGATGGCGCTTATTCCTTCTGTTTCATCATTTAAAATTGAAAATATAAAAAGATATACCATTAATTTAATACAATGATAAGGCTGGCTGCTAATCACTGTATTTAGTGCCTGGGTTTCCGTTGTCAATTAAGTGCGTTTTTATTTATTTTGTAAATTAGTGATGTGTTTCTGGTTTATTATAACTGCCCAGCCCGGTTAAGTTCCTCACAAAACTGGGCATTAATAGAGGCACTTGTCCGTATTTTACTGTATATAATTCTTATAATAGCCGTGTTTTTTGAGACAGTGTTTTGCAACTCAGCAAAACTTTTACACAGAAAACACCAACAAGATTCTGTATATTAATTTGTTTTGTTATTGATTTGAGTGTAAACTTTTTACTGAGTACCTAAAGACTCTCTAAAAAAACACGGCTAGCGGCTGTTTTGTTGATATAGACCCTATTTAGATTAGATTTTATTCCCAAGATTTTTGGGCAGAAATCGTTGGTCTGTTAAATTTTAAAGAGTGGGGATGAAATTCTCTCACATAGAGAAAAACTGCCGAAAAAGTTTGGAACGGCTTCTGGGCAAACATTCTGCCATACAAATTCACACAAATATTCATTTAATTTGTTGTATCCTTTTTTATTCTTACGCGAAGCAAACTGAACTGATGACTCGACAACAGTAAATTTTTTATATAACGAACTTCAACCTGACATTTGACAGACCAACAATTTCTGCCCAAACAAATTTCTTGGACAGAATTTGTCAGGAGGGTAAATTGTTTTACTCTCGTGAGCGCTCTTTTCGTCCAAAAATACCAAATTTGTGAAGTGTGGAACACGATTTCGGCAATAATTGTTAACAATTGTTGAAAATTGTCAGTTTTGGTCAAGGTTGGGAAAAGACCTATTGTGACTGCTCATTTCGTAAGGTCTGTTCCCAACCTTGACCAAAACTGTTCCAAACTTCACAAATTTGGTAATTTTGGGCAGAAGAGAGCGCTCAAGAGAGAGTAAAAGAAATTTTCCCTCCTGACAAATTCTGCTCAAGAAATTTCTTTGAATAGAAATTGTTGGTCTCTCAAATGTGAGGTTAGGTACCTACGCTGCATAAAAAATGTACTGATCGGTTGGGTTTGCTTCGCATTGGAATGAAAAATGTTGAATTAATTTAAAGAATATTTGTGTGAAATTGTGTGGCAAAATTTTTTGCCATACTTTTTCTGCAGTTAGAATTTCATCCCCAATCTTCAAATTTGATAGACTAAACAATTTCAGCCCAATAATATCGGGAACAAACCTGTAGTGACGGCAGTTTAATGGTGAAATCGTTGAGAGGGAAACGATGGCGACAGCCAATAAGAAAACAAATATTGTATAGTGAGCAGTTATGTTTCAAATCCAAAATGCTGCATTTTGTTCCAATCAATTCATTATTCCTGTTCATAAATCCCTTACCTCTGATGGGGGAACATTTATAAACCGCGAGTGAATCAAAAACAGAGTTTTACACTCCTTGTGGTGTCTTTATTTTAACTAACTTATTTTTATCTTAACCTACGCTTATACAAGGTGTCCCTTGTTTCATCAGTAGTATTTAAGGGCATGATTCTCGGGTATACTCTTAGAAAAAAATCGTTCTACAGTAAGGGCCTATCTCCAATTTTGATATAATTTATCGGGGATTTAAGAAAAGTCTTACTTTGGTGGCCCCTGACTCATCTTAACGGTAATTTCGCTGTTAGTACTAACGATAGAAACTTCGTTTATGCCTTTATTTTTAAAAGAAATAACAGCATTTGTAACTGCGTTTAAAAAAACATTGATATCTTTTTTCAGTCTAAAGATGTTCAGTTTTCAGCCTGTTCCAATTTTCCTGCCTTGCTAATTTTTTCATTTTGGGGTCAGTTATCTCCAAAAAATTCGTAATCAACATGATGTTTTAATATTTGTTTTGAATGTATATAATAATACTTAAAATAAAAATTAATAACAAGTTTGTACAAAACCCCATAGATTTTATGATAATTTAGAAAACGAGCGGCAGGTTAAATTAAAATAAAAGTTTTTATTTTGCTTTAAGCTCGAAAAGCTATGAACAAAACTTATTTTTGCGGTTTAAGATAATTTTTTAATGATGTTTTTTACTAAAACAGTTATAACACGTGCACTTTGACTTTCCTTGCTTTGAATACATGGTACTAAAACTACCACTTAAGTTGACTTCTACAAACTATCTGGAGTTGTTGCGAAATGATTTATCAGAAATATTGGAGGGCATTCCATTATTTGAACTAGCTTCATCTAATTTCTTACTTGATGATTCTTCAGCCCACTATGGTTGACAGGTTAAAAATTGTGGAATAGGAAAAAACTAGAACAGTTCAATGTAAAATCGCCTGACCCTACAATATTGGTTGTTTTTGAATAGGGAAAATGAAGTTAATGTTTTATTCAACCAAAATAGCAACTTTAAGTGAATTAGAAAAGCGCATGCTCGAAGCGTCTTCAAAAGTAAGGCAGTAGCTAGGATCATTAATATCAATATCAGTGAAATACGAAAACGGGCTCTAGTATGCATACAAAATCAAAAAGGACTCATTTGAACACCTGTTATAACTGGTTTAGTTCATACATAAAATAAAAATTATCGGTAACCACACATATCATTTTTTATTGCTCATAGCCCCTCGAGTGTTAAGCAAAAAAAAACCCTTTTTATTAAATTTTACCCTTTGCTGGTTTTCCAAATTATCATAAAATCTATGGGTTTGTCGCCAAACTTGACATAGATTTTTATTTTTAGTATTGTTACGTACATTCAAAAAAATATTAAAACATTATGTTGATGTTGTATATTTATAGGTGGCTGAATGGTTCTTTTTCCAACTATAAATTTGAATTTAAAATTAAATACTAAAAAAATAAAAATAAAAATATTTAATATTGTGAAAAATCGAAATAAATTATTTCTGATTTGTTTTCAGTATTTGCAATAATAATGCAGTTTTTTTAATAACTTATTACTTAATGATAATCAATACAAAAAAAAACAACAACTGCGGAAGATCGAGAGAGCAAAATAAGAGAACAATATATAATATTAAAGTATTAACTTAAAAAATCGAAATAATTATAATTTAATTTTTTTAAATACATTTTTAAATGCAGTTTTTAAAAGGACCAATAAATAAATCAGAATTCCCCAAAAAAAAACTAGAATAACTGTTATAGTTCCAGAGAAAATAAAATAAAATGTGAAGAGTGTAAAATTCCCATACAGATTTGTATGGGAAAAGTATGACCTCTGAGGCACGGGTTAATGACCTCAGAACGAAAAAATGTTGGTCAAGAATTTTTTCTTTTGGCGTAAACTTTCGATTGACGGGATGTGCTATCCAAAAAAATGGGTTTGGGAAATAACGGACACCCTAATGTATATAGACAGTCCAACATATACATTTTTATAAAATTCTGAGCAATATAACTGTTCAAACACAAAAAGGATTTTTTAAAAGTGGATGTAATTTTTGTTTTACCTACATTTTATAAAAATATCTTATCTAGTCCTGAAGTCATCCTTTTAACATTGCCATTCTTCAAATATTAACTTTAAAACAAGAAAGTGATATTAAAATCGAATATCGGATATTTGTTCACCTCATTGAACCCTATTTGCATTTTGAAAAATGTCTATGCACTTAGTGATCCTCAAAGTTATTGAAACAAATTTAACAAAATAGCGTTAACACCCAACCTCTGAATATAACCTTTCAAAGACCAAACTAGTTTTTAAAATTTGTTTCTTAGATAAAAACATATTTTCCGCTTTATTAATTTACACTCGCGAGCAAAAAAATGGAGTTTGCCTTCTAAAAATAACAGTCGCGATGCATACGATAACTATAATTAATTATTAATAGGCTGGTTTTGAAGCTTGAGTTTAAAACATCAAATTGAGGGTAAAATCATAAAAATCCATTGGATAGTTTTCGTGTTATCCGCCATAATAACAAAAATAACAAATTATACTTGTTTAAATTAGGCAAGAGTTTGAAACATTGATACGCAATAAATGTTCCCATAGTTGGTCTTTGGTGTTGATTGTGCTGTTAAGTGAATTTCGACATATCTTGACTTATTAAGCCTCCTTATCTTAGAAAATAATATATATTCTCATTCATAGTGTCTTCACCAGCAAGGTACTTGCTACGACGCTGTGTGTTTGTTCGGTAAATAATAGCGGTTTTATTTTAGTGTAAAACCGTCATATTTATTCACCTACCTGTTATCTGCTGGTGTTTATTCACAAAATTATGTTGATTTTTTTTTTAATTATTATATAAACAAAATTCATTTAAACTTATGTATGTACATCATATTATATCAAATAAAAAGTCTCCGCGACTAAACTTACATAATATTATATCAAATGAAATGTCTCCGTGACTATTGACAAAATAATTATACAGGTTTGAAGTTTTTAAACAGAAAAGGTGAACTGCGTTTGTTATTTGAAGCTACCTCTCTGCAATAATGCTTTCGGAATGCATTCTCAGTTCTCCAGTTTCCTCTTGCTAAAATATCATCTATTGGCTGCCTTTCAAGAGTCAACCTAATGATGCAACCGCTGCTCTAAAACTTCCTTGTGTAGCACCCATACCTGCATCTCTTAACGTGGTGCTAATCCAGCCCCCAATTACTGTTGTTGATGCTGGCTTAACTGTTCCATTAATTGTTAAGAACAAGTTTTCCAAGTTGTTCCCAAGAGATCTCCTCCCTTTAGAGAGAGTGCAATTAACTGTTTTATCCAGAAAACAGGACAGACTCTCTTATTTTCATGGCAAATTAATTGCCAACTAGACTGCCTGTGTTTGGCTGAATCAGTTTTGGACCCGAATGAAGGATGGAAAATAATGTTCCCGTCCTCCTCCTTATACCTATCGGATGATATTTTCAAAAGTGTGAGATCATGAATTCTTCTGCCAGATGCCAAAAGGAGAATAGAAGCTGTTTGTTTCGAGGCCTCAAACAAGGAATTGTTTCTAGTCTCATTCTCTGCCAACCAATTAAAAACACACCTTGGACACCATAATGGTGGTTTCTCAGAAGATGGTTGAGAAGAGCTGATAGCTCTTAGAATACGCCGCACAAAGAAATTTGTAGATAGGCTCTCAGCTAAAGTTGGAACACAGAACATTGATATCGCAGACTTGCGAACAAGGATTGTGTAAATAATAGTATAAACTTTGCTATTCAATAGATTTATTTATTGGAAAAATATTATCCAAATGTAAGAGGTAAGTACAATGTTTCTCAGGTTAGGATGACTATTGACCGTGTGCATGAATGTCATATTCTAGCGAGGGTAGAAAGCTATGAGACTAAGTGATTATTAGTTTGACGAGTAGATGGAGTAGGTGGTATTGAGACCTGAGGGTCAGGCCATATATTGCATCTCCCTTCTTGAAGCATTGATTTTTCAAATGTGATCTCTGATCTCGTTGTGACGGTTGCTGTTGTTGGCACTGCTGAGGATGCGGTTTTACTTGCTAAAATATTGGAAGAGTTAGTTAAATCTGATGATTTAGTAGGATTGGATACAATTTGATTTGAAACATTGCTGTCTTTGGAGGTGCTTGTAGAGGCTAGCTGTGGTTGACTTTGATCTGAGTGGTTGAAGCTTGCCGTACTGTTTGATGGAGTCTGTATGTGTGCTTCTGTTAGTTTGATGTGGCTGGAGTTTCAACGATATTTGTTACCGTTGTCATCTCTAAGAATATATGATCGTGGATGGACTCTGTTTTCTATAACTGCTGGTTTCCACTCACTGTTGGGTTTCGTTCTCGTTACTACCCGTTGACCTTCAGTAAGCTGTGTGCTCTCATCGCTGCTCTGTTTGAGTATTTTGCCTGTCTTTGACGTTCGACTTGTAACTCTTTGCTGACGTCATGTTGAGTGTGTTTCGTTACGAGTGATGACAAGGTAGATGGGATAAGTGACCTCAAGTTTCTCGAATAAAGACGCTGAGCTGGAGTTCCTAAATCTCCTCTCGGGGTGTTCCTAAAATTTATTATACCTAGTTGGTAGTCTGAATTATAGTAGTTGCATTTTTTCAATATTCCTGATGTTTGCACAGCCTTCTCGGCTAAGCCATTTCCTCTAGGATGATATGGGGAACTAGTGGCATGGTTGAACTTCCAATCGGATGAACATTTTTTTAATTCACTACAAGAGTACTGTGGGCCATTATCGATCTCTAGGATTCTGGGAACTCCGTTCGAAGCGAAAATATTTTTTTAAAAATGTTATCACATTTTTAGCCGTTGGTTCTCTTAGTTTTTCAAACTTTATAAAACCAGAGTAACTGTCAGTTACTACGACGTAGTCGTTAGCTTTAAAATAAAACAAATCGGATGCAACGACTTCAAAGGGATAGCTAGGTATTTCTTTTTCACCTAGTCGTAGTTTGTTGTTGCTTCGTTGAAAGACTTGACAGGCCGAACACTTCTGTATGTAGCCTTTAATGTCACGATTCATTTGTGGCCAGAAGACGAAATTTTTTGCTCGGCGGACACACTTTGCGTAATTAAAGTGTCCATTGTGTATATACTTTAAGACATCAGCTCTCATTGCCAACGGTATAAGAGTCTTGTGAACTTTGTATATAATTCCATCGTAAATAGAGAGTTCTTCTCTAAAGTTCCAAAAACATTTTAGATTTTTCGGGAGAGTATCAACATCTCTCGGCCAATCATTAATTATTAATTCGCTCAGTTGTCTACAGGTTTCGTCGGATTTGGTTAGTTGTAGAAGCTTATCAAGCTCTTGATCGGAGATGGATAGAATCAGTTGGACCTGTAAATCTGAGTCGTTGTCATCTGGTGGTTGATCATTTACACAGTCTCTGCTTAAAATGGATCAGCCATACACATTTGTTTACCTTCTTTGTATTTTACTTCGAGGTTGTATGTCAGAAGACTTAAACGGATTCGTTGAAGGCGGGCTGGCGACGAGTGAAGAGGTTTTGGGAAATTGTTTCCAGTGGTTTGTGATCAGATTCGACGACTTATTTCTTTCTCCAGACATACTGGTGGAATTTTTCACAACCGAATTTAATTGCCAGTGCCTCTTTTTCCAACAGTGAATATTTCTTTTGACAATCGGTAAGTGCTTTCGACGCATACGCGATCGGTTGTTCCTTTTGCAGAAGGACTGCACCTAGTTGAGCTGGCATCGGCTTGTAGTTTGACGTCATCGTTGACGTCATAAAGCTTTAATACTGGAGTAGTACTTATTGCTGTTTTTAGTTATGTATAAGCTTGCTCTTGATCGGTATTCCATTCCCATGGGGTTGATTTTTCTAACAGGGTGCTTAGTGGTGTTGTTTATGCTGACAAATTTGGGATGAACTTACTCAGATACGTGAATTTTCCAAGAACTCTTTGCAGTTCTTTTCTATTCTTTGGTGTCTTCAAACGTTGAATTGCCTCCGTTTGGCTGGGTCAGCTCTTCTACCCGAGCGTCAGCTGTCATTCCGTGTTCGTTTATGATGTGTCCTAGGTATTTGACTTTTCGCTGCTCGAACACGCATTTTGTTTTGTTGAGTTTTAGTCCATTGTCATTCAGGGGTGGAATCGGCTAAGGTGATTTGTGATCAATGATAGTCATTATCAACTAATTCCGTCTGCGTAAGGTGATAGTCACATGTGATAATCACATTTTTGTGACTATTTCGTGTGACAGCTATTCTGCTATCACTTTCATACAAATCAAGTCAAAATATTGTTTGGATAAATTTGTATTGTAAAAAAAAAAATTATATTTGTATTTTAAAAATATTTTTTTTTATTTGACAGGAATTTAGACAAAAAATGATGGCGTCCACAAGAATTTAGTGCATAAAATATTGAGCCCACAGATCCGTAATGAATATTCAAGAGCATTGAATTATCACGGCTTTTTAATTGGAACACATTTTTTTTTTTGTTCAGTGAACGGTTGCAAAATTTAACAAAATATTAATTCGCTTAATCATCAAGTAAAAAACAAATTCAATAACTTAAAGCAGAAGAGCGGGTTTCTTAAAATCCGCCAAAGAACACACCGGCAACGTTGTGCTTTAAGCACTTGAAACTGAGTTATTTCCGATTATTTGTTATCGAACAAACTACGAACGCACAGTTTTTATCTATTATTTGCAATTAATTACTAACTTTGTTCAATTTTAACACTGTTGAATATTCATTTTCTTTTTATTACCTAAACTTGGCGAAGCGACGGAGAAAATCTTCAAGTCGATTTGTGAGAAATGTCAAATCTAACTTGTATGTGTACAAATTATGTGTTTTCTCTCAAAGTGATACCAAATTTGCACTAATTTTTTGTGATCACCTTACGCAGATGGAAAATAAAATCTTATCACATGTGACTATCAAAAATGTGATGATCACAAATCACCTTACGCGATTCCACCCCAGGATTTTGATCACCTCCGCTGTAGTTTTTCGCAGCCCTTCACTTGATCTGGAATGAATCAAAATATCATCAATTAAAGTTTTAACGTTAGGTAAATGTGATAGGAGAGATTCCATTATGCTTTGAAACACTTCAGGGGCAGCCGAGATGCCTAACGGCAGTCTCTTGCAGCCGTATCTTCCCCAAGGCGTGGAAAAGGTAAGTATCTTCTTGGTTCTATTGGAGACGCGAACTTGCCAGAATCCTCGTTTGCAGTCTAGGAGGGTGAAATATATGGAACCATTGAGTTCAGCAGATATCTCTTCAATTGTTTGCATAGGATGATGGCGACGCATTATATTTTTATTGACAGTTGTAGGGTCTATGCAAATTCTAATTTTGTTGTTTTTCCGAACGACAACCATAGGCGATACGGATGGAGTAGCTTCCTTCATGGGTTCGATGACATCGAGTTTGACCATTCTGTCAAGTTCTTGCTTAACATCGTCACGGATTTTGTGTGGGATTCGTCTTGGAGGTTTTATTACAAATGTTGGGTTATCTATTAGGTCTATATCATATTTGAGGTCCTTGAGACAACCTAGGACTTCAAAAATGCTGTCATCTACCTTCACCTGGTTAACTCTTGTGACAAGTCCAAGTTTTTCGCAAGCATTGGCTCCGAGAATTGGTTTGATGTTTTCAGCTACTACCTTGAAAGATATTGTGCACTGTTGCCCTGCAACTGTGCATGGTATAAGAGCTTCTCCAATCACTTTCATTTGATGATTGCTAAAGGAGACAAGGTGTTTTACGCGACTTGGTTTGAGGTTAGAATTTATATTTTCGATGACACATTTTGGCAAAACGTTGCACTGGGCACATATGTCTAGTTTTATTTTGTAGGACTTGCCTTCTATAAAGAGTTTTTCTGTAAAGTTGTCGCTTTGTAGATTAGCATTAGGAAATTGTTCCAATGAAAAGTGAATTGTCATCCTCGTCTTCGGATTCTTCGCAGAAGTTGATTTGTTTGGACGATGTGTCATTACTTTTATAGTTATTCTTATTTATGCAAAATTTATCGAAATGATGTTTCTTGTTGCATTTCTTGCACACGTGACTATAGGCAGTGCATTTGCGGATCTCGTGTTTTTTTCCACAGTTTCGACAGTCGAATCTTTTATTTTTGTAGGTATTGCCCTTTTTAACAAAGTTGACTGTCTTGCCGCCTTCGTTGACGATTTGGACTGACTGTTTTTGAGCCATTTCTGTAGCTTGACAGAGTTGAATTGCCTTTGCAAGGTCGATGTCCTGGGACAATAATTTGGTGCGAAGGTCATCACTTTGGATTCCCAGTATGAGTTGATCTCTCAGTAGACTGTCGTTCGAGTCCTTCGAAAGCACAGTTTTGCGCTTGTAATCGAAGTCTGGACATGAGCTCGTCTATAGTTTCACCATCCTTCTGGGCTATTTTGTTGAATTTGTACCTCTCAAATGTGGTTTTAATTTTTGGGGTGAAATATTCCTGAAAAAGATTTTTTACCTCGGCGAGTGTCCTTTCTTTTGTATATTTGGAGGGCAGCGTATCCGATTGCGGACATGAACGTTGCTAGCTGAACCCTTTGAGATTTTGTGTCCATACCAGTTGCAATTTCGAAAAAATCATATTGCTGCTTCCAAAGTTTCCACTCATTAGCCATGTCTTTGTAATGTTCGATGACAATAGGTTTCGGTGGCCTAAGGAATTGGCAAAGACTGTTTTCTGCTGGGGCTTGATGCGTAAGCGCCATCAGTGACTTAATTGAAAAAAAAAATACTTTTATTTTTGTTGAAAAATAATTTTGGTTTCGGCACCATGTAAATAATAGTCAAAACTTTGCTATTCAATACATTTATTTATTGGAAAAATGTTATCCATAAGTAAGAGGTAAGTACAATGTTTCTCAGGTTAGGATGACTATTGACCATGTGCAAGAATGTCATATTCTAGCGGGGGTAGAAAACTATGAGACTAAGTGATTATTAGTTTGACGAGTAGATGGAGTAGGTGGTATTGAGACCTGAGGGTCAGGCCATATATTGCAGATTGTACTAGAAGCAAATTTCTCTCTCAAGTAAAGATTAGCCAAATATCTTGCTAATCCAGAACCAGTAGGAGATCTATGATTGACCTTATTATTTTCACACCAACAAAGCCATCTGTTGATCGCATGGGAATAGGTTTTTAATGTAGAATCTCTCCATCCTTTCTTTAATAATTTCTTTTCTTCTGCAGACCAATCTATTATCTGGCTGGCCCAGCCTCAACTATCCATACTTTCAGCGTTAAATGTTCTACCTGTGGAGGGTGTTGGCCCGTTGTCACATCTATAAACACCTTCCGCAGGTTCTGAATCTCTTCTAAGGGTGGCTCCAGAGCCTGAGCCTTGAGGTCGGACATCCAGAAGACCTGGTCCCATTCCGGTGACACAATTAGATACATTCCCCGAGATTTGTTCAAGAGTGCTAGAACTCTTGGCATTAAGTTCGGCGGTGGAAAGATCCACCCTAGGCAATTATCCCAAACATGGCTGAAAGCATTTATGTATGCTGCTGCTTGATCTTTGCAATCTATCGATACATAGTTGTCGAGAACCGCTGTTTCTTTTGATGCAAAAAGATCTATCTCTGGCCTTCCCCACTTTTCGAAAAGTTCCACAGTTGCTTGGGGCAAAAGATGCTATTCCGGTATGTGACGACCTCTTGACAACCTGTCGGCTTTTCCATTGTACCTTGCTGGAAAGTAAAATGCGGATATTGTTTTATTGAGCCGATCGATTAGGTCGAGGACCTGATATGCCAGGCCTAGTAAGTTTATTGATCTTGTACCTCCTTCCTTGCGTATGTACGCAACTAAGGTTCGATTGTCTGATTGGAGAAGGATGTGTGCGTCTTTCAAAACAGATGCCTGCTTGTTTATGGCCATCAAAACGGCATACATCTCTTTTAAATTGCAGTGCCATTTGATCTGACTTCTCGACCATTGGCCTGATAAGATAGTTTCGTTTAGTTGAGCACCCCAACCTATATCTGAAGCATCCGTTGCTAGAAAATGTGCCACCTCTTTCTTGTGCAATATCTCGACCCTGGTTAAAGCTCCGAGCCACCAATCTATCTCTTTCAAAGCCCTCCGAGGGATGGTGAGTTTTTGTCTCGGTCGATTGTTGTACTGCCTTGAAAAAATCTGTAGGTAGCGAGAGTGAGAGTATCACAAAACTGGCAAAATTCAACTGACCCAGAACCTGCTGCAATCGGTGAAGAGTGCAGAACTTTAGCTGTGACATTACCCGAAGGTAAAATCGAGTCTTCTCTACTTTTTTGGCTGGAAGGAAGATAATATTTCTGGAGGTATTCCAGGAAACGCCAAGGTTCTCCAGCTCTTGACTTGGAATCAGGACTGATTTCTGGAAATTTATTTTCCATCCTAATTCTTCTAGAATTCGAACGGTTTCCGCAACCTGTCGTTCTAGAGTGCAAGTGTCCTGAGATACTAAAAGGAAATCGTCCAGAGATACCAAATCTCGCATACTTCTTTTGCGCAGGATCTCCGCGATCCAGCATGTGAGGGCTGAAAACAGCCTGGGTGCCGAAGCAAGGCCAAAAGGGAGACAAGTTAGTTGTAGGAGCTCTTCTCTGTATATGAGCCTTAAGAAACAACGATGGCTCTCTGCTATCGGCACATGGAAATAAGCTTTTGAAATATCTATTTTTATCATCCAGTCTTTTGGTTGCAAAAACTCTGGAATCGTTGAATGAGAAATTAGTTTGAATGTCTTTACATTCACGTATGTATTTAAAGCCCTCAAGTCAAATATAGGACGAAGGCCTCCGTCCGACTTCTTTATTAAAAACATTTTTGAAAGAAAACTTGGGCCAACTTTCGAAGGGGGTTCTAGAATATTTAATTTTTTCATTTCCATTATTTGAATGTCCATCTTGTCTGAGTTGCAAACTGGATTCGAGTTGTTCTTGATGGGAACGTTAAATGAGGTCTTCTGCAAAATGAGATTCTAGTTCCTGAAATTGTTTTTAAAATAAAAGAGTTTGCGCCCAGACTCTGCCAGCTTGCTTTGTAAGTTTGCAACTGACCCCCCTTGAAAGATGTTTTGGATCATTTATTGTCTCTGATATGTTCTTTAGAACGAAAGGAAGAATTAAACTTTTTACCTTGACCTTTATTTGCGTTATTCGCCCTCTGGTCTTTCTGATTATATTTTTGATGCCTTCGAGAGGAAAATCTACTATCAACCACATTCCTTCTACCCTGGCTGTGAATTAGCCTTGGTGTAAAAGTCTTGTTTTCTCTATTCGTAGACGGAACACTAAGCCAGGAAAGCAATCCACCAGCGACTGTATTAAAGCGGACAATTCTTGCCTATCGAAAGGTTCTCAGGACTAGGACTTACACTTCTAAGAGCAGACTGAACGTTTTTGTTAGAAATCTCACCTATCAGCCTCTCCCTGCGCACCTCAATACATTCTGCCCACTTGCCACAGACCACCAGAGATCTTATAAGAAGCAGACGAAGATCCAAACTGTGACGTAAATCGTTCATAAAGAGCATTTGGACTAAGCTCATTCGGTGATTGGAATGCCCAATCGATAATTGACTGTAAGCCTGATTAAAGTAATGCCTTCTGCTCTAACAATGCATATGTCAATGCTTGTTCTGTGGAAGCAAGAAAATCTTTGCCTTTATTCAGAGTGCATAATTCGTCATTTATTTTTAATTCTACGAATCCAGGTGTAGCAGCCAAAGATTTAACGGCCTTCGAATACCTTACACTCTTCCATGAAGGTAATCCAAAGTGCTGCAATTGAATTAACTCCCTTAAATGTTCCTGATTTGCAGGTTGTATTGGGCTCGAATCACATTCCGGATGTAATTCACCCAGATCTAAAGCCCTTCGCGAACTTTCGGGGTTATGCAGGAAGGAGGTAAAATCATACTTACATACTGTGAAAGTTAGGAAACCTGGTCCGTTAGATCATTTATTCGTTGATCCATAGATGAAACGTGTCCGGACATGTTCTTCATCCTCTTATTTGGAGGAGGAGAAACTATGGCCTCAGAGGAATACGATGATCGTGATGAATTGTAGCTCCTCTTTTTCGAGTGCCTTTCATTGCTGTGGTTTTCTTGCCGATCACCATTTATTTTACTCATAATAAATTTTATTTAAAACAAATAAATACTTTAATAAATTGAGCACAACGAAAATTTATATTTTCAACACAACCGTACAGTTATCGAGTACACAACGCTATGATTAGAATATCGCAATGGCGCAGCTGGTGTGTTTGACATCTACAGCAACGCCCCCTACACTTGAGAGATTGCAACACAAGTTGGTAGTATTAGTACAGAGTTAAAGGCGAGTATGCATCAGCTTCTTCAAGAACGACGCTGTGTGTTTCGGTAATTGAATAATGGAAACCACGCCTGTAGAAGTTAGTCAAGATGTCACACAACTGCAACAAGGAAAAAACCAATGTACTGTGTCCCGTCAGCTCGATCTTACCCAATCTTGCGTATCAAAGATCTGCGCAAGGCTTAGACAAACTCGTAGGTTAGTGTAAGGGCCAGGATCTGTGTGCCACCGGATGGTATGACTGATTCATCGTGATGGCGTTTCTCCGAAATCGTGCTCATCCGGTAACGTAAATCGCCTACATTGCTCAACTTCCCAATTGTAAATCGTACTGGAACTTGTCGATGAGTTGCAGTTAATTTTGGTCTCGTGGCGGGACATTTTGGGGTTGAAATTCACTTTAAACAGCACAATCAATACCAAAGACCAACTATGGGCGAATTTATTGCGTATAAATGTTTCAAAGTCTTGCCAATTTTAACAAGTATAATTTATTTTTGTTATTATGGTAGATATCACGAAAACTAACCAATGGATTTTTATGATTTTACCCTTAATTTAAAGTTTTAAGTTCAAGCATTAAAATGAGCCTAGTAACAATTAATTATTGATATTGTATCCATCGCGATTGTTGTTTTAGAAGACAAACTTGAGTGATTCCGTTTTATTGCTCGCGAGTGTAGAATAAAAATAAACATCTAAACACACGAATTATACTCTACAGTTTCCTGATTATCATATTTCATAGCCATGATTCTTCCTGTGATCAAAGTTTTATCTTTGTATTGTAAGCAAGCTCGTTGCTAGCACATGGTCTAGACGGCGAGTTAGCGACCGATTAATTTACAATCATACTTCATGCCTCATTTCATACAAGGATGCCACTTTGGCCACCGACAGAATAGTGGCTACATAAAAACAACAAATTGTTGATTGTGTTTTAAAATTAAATACAAATGGACCTTTTTCGCCGGACCGGAGTGTAAGACTGGCGTTTTTGTATTTGATGTCTATAAATATTCCTATGACTAAAGTTTCATCCTTGCTGAATTTAGGTTAAGTCATTTCGTTGCTAGCTCTTCGTCTACTAGTAATCTTATTCCAACTACCGTTAAAATATATGAACACAAAACAAAAGCAACTGTCTCGATAAAAAAGACATAATCCCTTGACAATCTGTTTAGTTCCAATGTGTATACTTCATATTGGCTCCAAAGCAGTTGTCTGTATTATGTAGATCCCCTCCAATAGCCTCGCACTGAGAGCTTAATGCCATTATAGCTCGCGCCGCCTCGAATAAAATTAAATTACTCCATGAGTTTTTTTTAGTTTCTCCTTTCCTTGGGCAGCCATGTTCATTGCCCCTGCGCAATAGAAGATTTGTAAGCCTACAAATTTATATGAATGAATTGGTTGGGTATATTTTTTCTCTTCGATGACAGCCACCGCACACTATCGATTTTTCAGTTTGCTATGAACAGTTTGCTATCGAGCTTAATGGTACCACACCAAACGCCTTAGTACGAAAAGACGATTTCGTAAAGTTTCGTATCAATTTAAGTTTTAAAATTCGATTTTATTAGATTTCATATCATCCACCGCAAAACCGGCAACAAACACATATTAAATCGTAGAGCACAGTTTGGTAATTATGGATTGGAATTTCGGTGACAGACCGAAGGCTGGCACTGAAACCGCATTGGATGCATGTGATTATTTCGTTGATGAGGTCATAGAAGTGACAAGTTCTTTGGGTAAAATACAATGAAAAGAATTGCTAGTAATACAGTGCACAATAATTTGGATAACAATTTATTTTCCTTATTGTTTGATCAACAGATGCTCGAGAACAAGTGCGGATAATTAAGCATACAGAATTGCGACAGGCAGTGGTTGCCGGAGATGAGAGGACAGTGCGAGTATTGTTGGAAGCCTTAGGAAATGAACGCCAGATAATCGTGAATATGGCCCCGGCGGGAGCAAACACATTGCTGTTTCTGTAAGTACATATAAATTGTATTAAAAGTCCGGAAAACTAAAATATGTAGTAGAAGATAAAAAAAAAAATAAATCTATTCTGATGATTAGAGTTGTAATTTGTTGTTAATTAGACTTAACAAGACTTTGAAATTTGCAAAAAATTACTTTATTATTATGTTTGTAGAATGTAGATTTAAAAACATTAGTGTTGGTAGTTTTGAAAGTTGCGTTATTTTCCAGTTTTTAAGTGCGAAATTATCCAGGTCAACCCTTCTTCGAAACTCGAGTTTATCTTAAATATCATACTGGCGGGTTTGTAATTGAATAAAACATTATTTTCTGTTTTAAATAACCATAAACTTTTTGTACCTAAAGCCCGTATGACACTTCATTTTTTTTTAACTCATTGAAAATGAAACTAGAGTGGCGCGTACACAATAACAATAATGTCATACAAAATATATTAAAAACGAGATTTGGTTTACATTTTTCAGATTCTGACAGCTTTTTTACGTCGACCCACACTAGTAACTTCCCATTGATGCACTTGAAAACCATATACATATTTACCTAAGTGGTGGGTGATAGAGTATATATTATATAGTGTCATAACTTTGGGTTCTTGGATAATCAGTATATAGGTAGGTTTAGATATAGAGATACAGGGCAAAATTTGACATTGCCTATATTTTGTACTTTTTTTTCCTAACTCTTCTCGGTATAGAGGTAGATATTAATTATTTAAGCCAATTATTTCAAAACAGACTATTGGCTAAAAAAAATACCAAAAATCGGGGGAGTGAACTTAAAAACAAAACAAAACATGGTTTCAAAGAATATAAAAGGGCATGTTAAGTGTCATATGCAAAATTTCGATTTTGTAGCGATTTTGAGCGTAAGAATTTTTCGAATTAAAACATTTTTGCAAAGTTGTTTCTTGCAACATTTTGATTTTTAGCTTTTTTAAGGGTGGTTTTAAAAATCTCAAAATTACACAACATTTAGGTGGTATAAGTATATATTTTTGGTAGAATTTTGAAACCGATATCATTGTTTGTTTTTCAAAATATTTGAGTTAAAAAAAATTTGTTAAGAATTTTTAATTGTTTTTGTTCCAGTTTTTTTGGTCTAAAAAACTGTTTATTGAATTTTTTTAAAAAAAATATCAGTTGTTGACTACGTCATTATATGTAAAAAAAAAAATAGACTGGGTTCGGAATCATTTTTTGTTCTTGAAATATTTGAGACGAAAATTATTTTTCAACTGTTTTTCTTAGTTTAAAAAAAAAGTGTCTGTTGATTTTTTTTTTTAATATTTACCAATTTGGTATTGTGTAATTATGTGTAAATTAAATTTAGTTTGAAGTGAATATCTTATTCCGTTCTCGAGATATTCCAGATAAATGACATTTTTCAGCTCCTTTTTAAATTGCTGTAGTAAAAAAAACGGTTTATTGAATTTGTTAAAAAACCTTTTCAGCACGTTATGACAATATTATCTGTAAAATAAAATTTATCCGAAGTCGATACGATTCTGATTCTAGAGAGCTCAAAATGTGAAGATATGTCAAAATTTTCAATTCGACAACTCGCACCAATTGCAATAACTTCCAATGGGAAGTTAAAAATTATTACAAAGTGCACTATGCCTATAAAAAATGAGAACATTAGTTTTTGGTGTATATTTACTTTTGTCGTTCTTTTCATAAAAATACTCATTTCTCTCGACTGACACTTAAACATGATTTAATGAATTAAATGAGAAAAATGTATTATCATAGGGGCTTTAATTATAGTACTTTTTACTTTCAATATACGTACTCTAGGGCAAGTTTAGGATTCGTGCAAAAATCGAACTCTAGATAAAAGAAATGCTAGTCTTGCAATCCCTGGTGGCGGCTGTTAGGTGGGAGGGGCAATTTTCTAAAAAATTGACTTAAAACAGAAAAAAAATTATTAAAAAACAACGGTAACATGTACAATGCCCTGTTATATTTTCATGCAAATTGAATATTTATACAAATTTTCATCAATGTACCATTCTTTTCGAGGTATTTTTTAATAGTTTACCAGTTTTACTGAAAAACAGTCATCTCTGGATAAAATGGAACATAATTTTTTTAAGGATTATTGTATCGCCTTAACTTGGATGTCATTAGATTCAGAATTGAAAAATACACTAAAATCTTGTATCATATGTCAAAATTGTATCAACATAATTTTTTAATGTCCATAAGTCATACCTCCCCCTTTCCCCCTCAAAAAAGCAGCCGCGGGATACAGATATTTTTATGGACTCTTCTGATTCTTTATTCTTTTGGTTAATCCGACATTTCCACCAAGTTTCAAAAATGTAAAATTTTTTTCCGCATGTTTGTCCTATTTCAACTGGTTGCTGAAATAATAGCCGGATTTGTCTTATTTTTATGAAAAAGCTGGTTCATTTACTTTTTAATATCTTAAAAAGTAAAAGTCCTAGAACCATCCGGTTTTCAGTTTTTGACTACAAATTGATAAGGACATTGAATTTTGGAAACTAAAATAGTACTTAATTACGTGAAATTTTGCAAAAAAAATATTTTTTACCATTTTTTTTATTTTTTTTTTTTCAAAATTTTGAGTTCAAACATTAATATAATTATATATTATAATTAATATAAAAACTATTCATTAAAAGAACTTTATTTAAAAAGGAAATTAAAGAAGGGACTTCTGGCCTTTCATGACAATATAACAGGGCATTGTACATGTTACCGTTGTTTTTTTATAATTTTTTTTCTATTTTAAGTCAATTTTTTAGAAAATTGCCCCTCCCACCTAACAGTCGCCAACAGGGACTGCAAGACTTGCATTTCTTTATCAGCCTTAATACACCTTTCGACTCATATAATTTTTTTTTGGTTCATTTTCGTACGCCAAATCTGCTGTGGGCTCTTAGACTAATACATAATGTATTAGTTCCATAACATTATGATATCATAAAAAAAGGCGCAAAATTTAAGTCGATTTAGTACGATGTTACATCATTTTAGTATAATACTAGATTAAAATGTGTATTTTGCTAATTTTAAACGAGTTTAGCATCATACTATCACCTAACAATTTACTAAAGTTAAAATCACCAAATGGCTGTTTTATCTTTTTAGTATCGTACTAAATCCATATGACACTTTGACGTTTAAAATTGTCAAAATCAGGGGTGTTTGTGAATTTTTTGCACGAGCTGTCACTTTTTTGGACGTGTTCAGCTGAATTTTATGAAGGAAATTAGTTAAGTATGATACTAGTTAAAAAATATTAGTAAACTGTTAAAGCATTAGTAAAATGTTAAGTAGTATTATACTAAATCCTTAATAATGGGCTGGTTAAAATTTTGCGCAAAAGTTTTTAAAAACAAAGGACCTCTTATATACAAATTACTATAAAGGAGAATGGGCAAAAAAAAAAAAAAACGGATCTATGACAGATACAGTTAATAACCTTTACAATTTTTTTTTTCTACCAAATTATTAATTGTAGTAATCATAGCTCGTACTTTTTTTTCAAAATCGTTAGAGCCGTTTTCGAAATAAATCAATTTTCGTATATTCGTTGTATGGCAGCTACCGTTATTTTTTTAACTCAAAAAAATTCAATTTCCCCTCTAGGGAATCCCATAAGAACCTTGAGTCCAAAGTTTGAAGAAATCGTTTCAGTTTTTGAGTTTTCTACCATCGTAATGTTAGGGAAAATTATTATCTCGATTTTTTTTTTGTTTGCACGAATCCTAAACTTTCCCTATACTACGTATGTACACTGTAGGCCAAAAGTTTGAGTCCACCGCTGTTTTCGAAGGAAAACCAAATTCTAACATGGAAAACAGCTTTTTAGTCAAAAAATAAATATGCAAAATCAAAGGAAAACAAATGTAAAACCAAAGTAAAGAGACAAATTATTTAATTGTGTTTTATATATATATATATAAATTTATTAAAATTAAGAGAAAATGGCTTAAACAGATTTTTCAACGAAGAAGCCCCCTTTACATTCGATTACTTTTTTTTACAATTCTTTGCATTCTAGCTATAAGTTTTTAAATTGTTTCATGTGGTTTCAAAAGCGTTTGATAGAGTTTGGCATCAAGCTCTCTTATCGAAAATGCGCGCATTTGGTTTCGATGAATCTCTTCTTCGTTGGATTAGAAATAACCTTTCGGACCGTTCAATACAAATTGTATTGGGGGGAATTAAAAACCGAGTGGAATTTAATGCTTCAAAAACCCAATGCTGTCTACTGTCGTCTAAGAGAAACCCACCCCCCATGCCACTATCCATGAGTGGCACTTGCATTGAGGAAATCGAAAAGCTTTCAGTCCTCGGTATGTGTATAACAGACCACCTTCTGTGGAATGACCACATATTCGACGTCGCCAAAAATGCTGCTAAGTGCTTAGGTTTTCTTCGGCGATGCAAGAAATTTTTCTCCCCTTCTGATCTGGCTGTAATCTATAAAGCCTTTATTCGTCCAAAACTCGAGTACAACTCTCATGTTTGGGCAGGTGCTCCAATAACCCATTTAAGCCTATTGGATAGAATTCAAAGAAGAGCTATGAAAATGATAGGTGAAAGAAATATAACTGATACATTTGCTTCTCTAGAACACCGCCGCAATGTTTCTTGTATTTCATTATTTTATCGTTATTTTCATAAACAGTGCTCTAGCGAAATAGCCAGTTGCATTCCTCCCCTTAAACAATTCAACCGTAATACTCGCGCTGCTAGGAATGCCCATCAGTTTACCGTTGAGCCCAACTTCGGACGTACTGTCAAGTTCAGGGATTCTTTCTTTTCCCGCACCACGCGAATGTGGAATGCTTTACCCGACTCTATCTTTCCCTCCCATTTTAATATTCAGAACTTCAAAACCAATGTGCATCGGTTCCTCCTCTTAAATCCTTCCCTATTTTCTTAAAGCTCGCACTGTGTTCAACATATTAAGGGTAGTCACAACCCCTTTAGTGCGCGCACCAAAAAAAAAAAAAAAAAAAAAAATGTTGTTCCAGCAATCCAGGAGTGTATTCCATAACGTAATTTCTTTAATTGCTTGTGTTTCAAATTGTTTTTCATCGATTGTATCAGAAGTAATTATTTGTTTTATTTCCAATCCTTCATTTTGGCTTGATTTGAATTGTTGTACACAAACTAGGGCGATTAAAAAATCATAATTGAATTTTCAATGTGTATAACAAAAACATATATATTATTTTTTTTTATATTAAAAATTTTAATTTTTATGGAAATTAAGCCATCTGTTTTTTTTCACACCATTGATCGTTCTTAAATTCGCGTTTCCATTAGTAATTATATCATTTTTATTCAATTTTAGCAACTTCTCTTCATTATTTGTTGTTTTAAACCAACATGAGATTCGGGATGGAAGCGGTTTTTTTTCGTTTAGTTTTTCACAAGGTTTTTTTCTTTCAGTTTGTTCTTTAACATGAAGGTTCTGTTAGTTACATCTTTAACATGAAGGTTCTGTTAGTTACTACTCCTTTTCTCTTTTATTGTGCGTCTTTTTATTAAGTGTCCCAGGCTTCTTAATTCAGTGAAGAGGTCTTCTGTATTTTTTAAACTGTCCCAATTAATCCTGTCGATTATGAAGTCCGGCAATCCTACTACGATCAAATCTAGCAAAGTTCGTCTATTCATAGCCTTGTTTAGCTCCAATAAAAATCTTTCTTTCTTTAATGCATAGTCTAATAATGCATCATTCTCATACCTAAATGTTATTGCATACGTCTCGCAAAAGCTACAGTCTTTCATTTCAAGTCTAATGTAAATTTTATAAGCATCGAACTATGCCAGTCTAAACATGAGCTCTCTAAGAATAGTCTTAAAATTTCAATCAGCGCGTTTTTTATTTTTGCATAAATATTTTGTAAAAATGTCTATTTTTCGATACCTTTTCTCTAATTCCAAATTATAAAAATTTAAATAAATATTTGAATATAACAATTAATTATTCTGTCTTTACTTTTATCTTCTTGTCCTTATTAATCATCGTGTCCACATGACAGTCATCGTGACCACATGCCAATCTGTCATGATGATATTTTCATATTCTTCATTCTCTTATTATTATTTATAGCCGTTATTAACTTAAATATTTTTTTTTGGTATTCAAATTTCTCTTTAACGGCCATCCGATTTTAAACAAAATTTTTGTACAGTATCCTTTACAATTTTAACAATTTTGCACATGAATGAATGAATATAATTTTGAGGGATATTTTACTGCGACCTTGAGATCTATTGTGCCCCCACATAGAGCTGGATGAGGCCTGCTTATCTTACAGCTCTTCCTCCACATGTATTCCTTTCAAGAATTGGAGTACATATTTGGAATATTTTAAGAGATGGTAAGTCGCTCTCTTCTACCTGGTATTTCCCAGGTACTTCTTTCTTTGATGAATGAGTGTGCTACATCGGCCTAGAATATGGTCCGGCGTTCCCTCATCTGTGTCACAGAACCTTCATGTAGCACTACTTACTAGGCCAAGTAGACCCGTTATATTTCTTAGGTTGTTTTTACTTAAGCTGATACAGTCTGTAAAACGTTGGTGGTTATAATTCCCAAGTAATAGTTTAGCGTGTCTAAGTTTTGGGAGTTCTTGCCAAGTTTTGGATCTTATTGCCTCCTCTTCTTTTTTGATTTTGTTTCTTATCACGTTTTCTGCTATACCGCAATAAGGTTCAGGTCCCGTTAAGGGAGTCGTAGCACCTATTTTGGTGTTCGTTGCCCTGAACACCTACGTGGCCAGGTACCCAATGGAGTGTGACAGTCTTATTTTTGCCGAGCTCATTTAGCCTTCCTACATATTCCCATACTAGCTTAGAGCTGATGGATAAAGGAGCTCAGAACTTTAAGTGCGGCTTGGCTATCTGACATAATAGCAATGTTTTGATTATTGTATTTCCTTTCGAGATTTTGAATTGCGCATGTTCCTATCGCTTGTACTTCAGATTGAAAAATGCTAGAGGAATGTCCCATCGGTATGGAAAGTTTGGTTCTTAGCCCGAAAATTCCCGCACCAGTCCCTTCTATCGTTCTCGATCCATCAGTGCACCACTTGATGGCATTTGCATTGAAAGTGTAGTTCACTGTTTCGTCTACCCAGTCTTTTTTGCAACTTAGCTTCGTTTCGATTTTTTTCACGAAGTTATATTTTTTAATCATACCATCTCTTGGAATGTCAATAAGGTTTGTTATTGAGGATTTCGGAATACAGTCTCTTTCCCTCAGACTGATGCATTTTCCAGTCCCCTTTCCCTCCTTGGAAAATCTCATAATGGCTCCCTTTGCAGCACTTACAATTACCTCGTGTAGAGGGGATAGATGGAGGATAACCTCCATAGCTGCTGTAGGACAAGTTCTCATTGCTCCAGTTATACATAAACATGTGAGCCTTTGTAATTTTTCGAGAGGTTTCCTAGTTGTTACTAATTCGGTTCGTTTGTGCCAAGCAACCGCACCATAGGTAATGATGGGTCTTACCATCATGGTGTACATCCATCTGAGGATGTTAGGCTTGCAACCACAAGAATTTCCTGCAAGTCTCTTGCATATAATAAGGGCCTTTGTGGCTTTCCCGACTGTTATTCCTACATGCTTGTTCCAGAGGAGTTTACTATCTAGTGTAATTCCTAGGTATTTTACCTCCCTCTTCGTTTCAATTACTTCGCCAGCTAACCGGATAGGTTTCATGCGGGGTAGAAGTCTTTTCTTGGTAAATGGTACAATCGTAGATTTTGTGGGGTTAATATTAAGTTCTACAGATAGACACCATTTCCTTGTAATTGTTAGTCCTCTTTGGATTATATCACAAAGAGTTTCTTCGAACTTCCCAAGGGCTGTGATAACGATGTCATCGGCGAAGCCTATGACTCGTATGTCTTGGGACGTTAGATTTTCTAACAGTTCATCCACTACGAGGCTCCACAGCAAGGGTGATAGTACCCCTCCCTGAGGTCAACCTCTTGTGGTAACGACACTCTGTATGTTCGTTCCTGCTTGTGCCTCTGCTGTTCCAGTACCTAACATTTCTCTTATCCATCTGGTTATGGTGATGGGAACACACTTCCTGACAGGGATTTATTTACAGAATCGTGGGAGGTGTTATCGAATGCTCCTTCTATATCCAGGAAGGCAGCTAATGCCGTTTCCTTTGCATCTAAAGCTTTTTGTAAGGTATTAGCACAGATAATAAATTATACAGATGTCTCATCTCCATAGAAAAAAATGTCCCATATTTTCTTCACAACCGGTTGACGATCAGCAGGCAAGAAAGCTCTTTGCCTGTTCATAGTAAAGCACAGAAAGTTCTTTGCCTCTTTTACTTTATTATGGCAAAGCAAAGAAAGTTCTTTCCCCTCTTTAATTTTTTATTTTTTTTTGTGTGCTCTTATATTTTGCCTCTCCATCGATGCATAGAAAAAAAAACAGTAGTGGATAAGAAGTAGAATTTAAATAAAGTGCGTGGACCTTCGTTGTCTGCTTGCGCATTTGTGCATATACGATTTTGTTTTATGAATGAAAAGTAGGTAGGTAGCTATGGTAAATAAAAACTAAACTCAAAAATTTGCCAAAAGTGTGTGGACCTTCGTTGTCTGCTTGCGCATTTCTGCATATACGATTTTTTTAAGAATGAAAAGTAGGTAGGTATGTACAAATAAAAACGCAGAGACTTGTGATTTTGTTTTGTTTTGAGCGATTCTAAAGTACATAGATAAATGAAATTTAAACTGGTTTTTTTGAACATCTACAAAGGTCTTTGGATTTGAAAAAAATCCTTAAAAAAAAAAATAAATCGGGTGGCACAACGGCTCATGAAGAACCAGGGCCTAGTGACTAACAACTCGCAACCATTTCTGTGTGCGCCTTTCGACAGGAATGGAAGGGACCTACAATTTTATGCCGAATCCGAACGGCTACACGAGAAGCACTTATTCGTGACAAGTGATACTCTTGGAGGATTTGTCAATTCCTCGCAAGAGGCAGTAGCCCTGAAAAAAAACTTTTTTAGTTTTTAGGTGGAGGAGGCTGGGAAGCGATCCCAGACCTCCAGCGTGACAGTCGAACGCACTAACCATTACGCTACGGGCTACTACTGAAAAAATCCTTAGTGGGGAAAAATTAGAATTTAAATAAAGTCAAGTTAAAATGTTCGACCTTTTTTCAGTTTTTTGCCAAAAAGTCAACAAAATATACACTTTTTGGATAAAATTACCTTCTAAACTTTATAGAACATAAAATTTCCTATAAACATAGTTTTAACTTTTTATTGTAGAATTAACGGTTTGGCCGCTAGAGTACGGTGAAAAAATGCCAACATTTTGTACTTTTTGGATAAACACAGGTCTCTCGTTAGATTGTTGATTGTTACTCAAAAACCATGCCTGTAATTGTAGAAAACCTAATTTTCTGCTTAAACAACATTAAATTCTCTACAAGTTTGATATCTTCATGACTTAAATTGGCGAAAAAATGCACCGGCTACAGCGTGTGTGATGACAAAATTAAATCACGATTGGTTGGTTGGTTGAAATGCAACTGATTCTCAAAAGCCAAGGAAAATTCGAATGTGATGTCAGATCCATAACTCACCCATCGTGGGAACATCAACGTTTGGAAGTTTACGTTAAGTCAGCAGTTTGATGTTCCCATGAATAAGTTAGTGCAGTCTGTTTGATATTTTACACCACATTCTCCTCCCCCTCTTCTGAGAACCAATCTTAGCTTTATTAAAATATGTATATTGTTATGCCTTTGAGCAAACTTGTAATGATTGAACGAAAAATAAATTAAAGAACACGATTTTTAAATAAAGAAATAGTTGGTGATTTTAATGTGTTATTAGGTTGGAGTGTTGTACTTGACTAACTTAACATTATTTTTGCTACCTGCTGTTTGTCGCCACATAACTTGACTCTGCAGTCTGGCTGTATTCCAATGGTTTAATGTAACATCCTCTGTGAGAACATTTATGTAATTAAAAACTGAATTTCCTTTGCAGTTGATTCAAATTATGTTTCTTTCTTCGTAAGTCTGACACCATTAGACCTCCCCCTTTTTGTCCATGGAGATGTTTTCTGATCTCTCTGATGTAATGGATGGTGTCCTTTCAAATGTAGGCATCTTTTTAATATGCTGCTTAGTATTCCTTTTGTTGAAACATCTGCTAAAAATGGATAGCTTAGTTCGTCCACCGGAATTGAATACACATTTGTATGCTATAACGGCAGTTAATATGACCATTAGGACACCTCCAACTCCTGCAACTGCACTCCTTAGATCATTTAGTTCTTCTTTGTTCCGCAACTTTATTTTGTTGATTGGCTTCAAGTCTTTTTTAACAGAGTCAAGTTTAATGTTGACACAGCAATCTTCTAAATCATTGAACATGAATCTTTCTTTTACATTAATTTGGTCAAGCTTATTTATGGTTCTTATCCTAGTATCTAATGTTTCAAATTTACAGTTATCACTTAAAACTAAAATTCCAACATTTTCAAGAATACCATCTTCTTTTTTTTATTACATTCACAATGATATTTTGTATTTTCAGTTACTATAAAAATTTATGAATTTTCTCTAATTTTATAAAACATTTCAATGTCTGAATTAATAATTTTCAAAATACAATTATTTGCTCTATTTCACATAAAACATTGATCTCACAATTATTGCGATCAATAGTACTTTTAAATAAATGAGGTGTACAAACAAAAGTTCCATTTATTTCTTTACAATTTTTTAAATCGCTTCCTAAATTATAAAGTTCTTTGTCTTTACTAACAATTAAAAATGTATTATTGGTATCAATTAAAGTTAAACCATTTTCAATTATCTTTGGAACAGCAATAATTTCATACAAATCAAATTCATCTTTAGTTACAATTGGTATTTCGATATATATTTCGGTTGCTTGCATATGCATTAACTTCTATTTCTTTTATAATGTTAGCATAATTTTCTATTATTGGCTCAAAAGTAAGAGAGTTTCCTAGATGTAATTTATTAAGTTCTTCTAATAAATTTAACGGTTCAATAATTCTTGGATGTATGACTCCATTCCAAGAGTAAGCTAACTAAAATTTGATCAATCTCTATCTCTAACTGCATAATTTTAAAATTGACCTTATTCATAAGTTCGTTGAAATATGAATGAAATGTATTAACGTCTTCGATTTGCTTTCCGTCAGCTCTTATCTGATTTATAGAGGATATAATTTCGTTTATTTTAATGGCAGTTATATTTTGTACTGCGCCTACATCTACTACTTGTTTACTTAATTGCGACATAATTTTAATATTTTCTTCCATTCGGTTTTTAATTCTTATTTCGTTTCCCTCTATTGTATTAACGGTTTTAGAATAATACTCGGCATCGTCGTTATCCATAGTTCCGAATAAAGTTTTAAAACCAGTACCTATTATATTAGCAAATCCCCTCTTGATCTTGTTCGTTTTCCTATGATATTATAAATTTTATGAACCTTATGTTCTATTTTAATTAAATTATTTCGTACACTTTCTTGATAATTTTTGCAGTTACTTATGTTACTTAAACATGCTTTATTAATAGTATTCATAATATTCCGAATATTGCTTATGTAATCATCTAAATCTCCGACATTTATTTTACTAACTAGAGTTAGTTTTCTTCCTACTTCCCGAACCGGTGCTTTATGATTGAAGTAAATACCGATATTTTTGTCTAACCTTTTTATTTCGATGACGTTCCCGGAACAGGATCTAACGTAGTAAAGGACTCTATAAATTAAGGTCTTATATTAGCTCTATTGTATTTCTGTTTTTTATTTTTAATTTTTTTTATAACATAGTCTTCCTTCACTTCTATAATTTCATATGGACCTTTGTACCTGATTTCTAGTTTTCCTTTCACTACATTTCTAACTAAAACTATTTGTCCAACTGTATACTCTCTTTGCTTTCCTATTTTCTTATCATAACAAACCTTCGATTTCTCCTTAGATTTTAAGATATAACTTTTTGCCTTTAAAGCAAGTTCTTCTAACCTGACACTCAACTCATCTAAATAATCAAACATTGTTTATTCGTTGAGTTCTTCAATTTCACTAGGGTCCTATTAAGTCCATTGAAATTTTCTCTAGTGCCTTATCGGCAGTTGGAACTATTTTCATGGGATTTCTGGTTGGTCTTCTAATAACCTTTTAGAATTGGCAGTTCGCACAGTAAGAAAGAATATTGCGTGTAGTGGAGGTATACATTCGTATATTATCAAGGGTAGGTTGATTTTAATGCGGGAAAGAAAAATATGGTCATGTTGTGTAAGTATATTTGTAGGTATATATGCAATCGTATGTTATTAAGGGTAGTTTTTATATTAAATTGTATTGCAAAGATTTCTTATTTGCTGTGAAAGTTGTTGCAAGTGCGAGATTTTGAGCATTTTTTTTGCGGGAAAATATACCTACATACATAGGTAGATATATTCGTATAAATTATGAATGCTAGGTTTTATTAATATTTAGGTTGTTTGCATGATTTGATTTGATTTGATGAGTTTTACTTGAAATGTTTTGAAGAAATTTACAATTTATTATGCCGACAAATATAGGTAGGTTCATACATAATGCATAACTATATGTATGTAGGTAGGTATGAAAATAAGCTATGAAAAAATGGAGAATTTCTATGCAATGTTGAGGTAGGTAAGTGCTTGGTGATAGGTAGGTTGTATTTGTTTACCTACTTTTAATTCACAATTTATCATACAAGCAGGCATGTAGGATGTAGGTATAGGTATGTACCTACATAGGTAGAAATGATTTAATTGTTTGACACTAGAGTCTATCAATGTGGTGGTTGAATTTCAGCCAGTGTTATTTATTTGTTTCAAGTCAACCAATTCCAAAACGTGCCAACAGGTAGGTACGTATTTTATTTTTTTTTTATTTTTAGTTCCGATTTTTTGATTCCAGGTAGCGTATTGCCAAACTGTATATCAGCACAGATCTCCATAGTCTGTGCTCAGCCATTTTCTGCTCACCGAATTTGAAAGTATTGTAGAGCAAACTGTATGCTACCACAGAGATCTCTGTGGTCACATACAGTTTTCTTGTAAAATATTAAAAAAAAAAAATATAAAAAAAAATATTAAAAAAAACTAAAAAACTGTTTGCTAGTTCAGATCGAGCAAATGTGCCGGCGAATACAGAGCCATCGTTCACGTTGATATAGTTATTGTGCGTGGTGAGTTCTGGGTTGGTATACATTTTGCTCAAGGAAACTAAGAGCTAAGTACCTGTGATTACTGAGCTATCGTTCACGTTGGTATATAGTTATATATATAGTTAGGTCAAAATTCTTTTTTTTTTTAATTCTGCCTTTCAAAATTCTTTTTTTCAAAATTCTGCGAATAATAAAAAAAGTTTCAAAAATGAAAAAAAAACGCGCGCTTTTTTACATTTTTGTAACTGTTTTTTATTATTCGCAGAATTTTGAAAAAAAGAATTTTGACTAGACTTACTATACCAACGTGAACGATAGCCCTGTATTCACAGGTTGCTCCGGGAGGGGCAATTTCCAAAAAAAAAAATCACTTAAAACAGAAAAAAAAATATTAAAAAATAACGGTAACACTTACAGAGTGACGCTATAGCATATTGAAAAGCCGAAAGCCTATTCTTTAATATAATTTTTAAATTAAGTTTTTGAGTGAATAGTTTTTGAAAAATAAATTTTCAGTTAAAATTTTGAAAAAAATAAAAAAAATTTCAATCAAATTTTTGTTTTCAAAACTTAATGCTCTTGTCAGTTTTTAGTCAAACGCTGGAAAAAATTAATGAAGCAACTTTCACATTAAACTAAGAAGAATCCGACTAAATGATCATTTCAGCAACCAGTTGATTATCGTCAAGTTTAAGTTGTGAAAATTGGCAGAAAAATAGTTATAATATTAACTATAATTTAGCCCAAATAAAATTATTCCAGGCTAGTCCAGGCGTATTAGCACTAAAAATTGTATACTCATCTAAATATTTTATATGTACATATGTATTTAAATGCTGATAATATATAACCTTTCTATAGACATCTAAATTTTTAAATTCGGATAAGTACTTTTCGATTTATAACCAATTTTTTGCCGACAAATTGACAATTGACAAAATTCAGGATTTGATCTTTTTTATTAGATTTATTAGATTGTCAAAATTTATAATTTTTAAATTTGAAAGTATTTGATGGGCGTGTTGACAATATAAAAATAGAATTCCTTGAAAAAGCATGATCTACTTTGCATTTTTTTTGGTAAATAAATCAATTAAACTAACTTTAGAGTGCCTTTTGTTGAAATGATCACTTAAAATTTATAAGCAATATTTTAGAAGAGGATTAGAGCAGTTAGGGTGTTGGTTTTGTTTTTCAAAATTTATCAATTTTTTATTAAAAAAAATAAATAAATCGGTTGGCACAACGGCTCATGAAGAACCAGGGCCTAGTGACTAACAACTCGCAACCATTCCTGTGTGCGCCTATCGACAGCAATGGAAGGGACCTACAATTTTATGCCGAATCCGAACGGCTAGACGAGAAGCACTTATTTGTGACAAGTGATACTCTTGGAGGATTTGTCAATTCCTCGCAAGAGGCAGTAGCCCTGAAAAAAACTTTTTAGAGGCTGGGAAGCGAACCCAGACCTCCAGCGTGACATTTGAACGCACTAACCATTACGCTACGGGCTACTACAATTTTTTATTAACGTTTGCATTTAAAGTACCAAAAATCGAATTGATTTTTCACTAAATCCCATTTTTTGTATGAATTTTTTAAGATTATGCAAACATTTTAACACTGAAATTTAGATTATAAATTTCTATCTTTAATTCATGTAACATTTGTTATGAACTATTAAGTATTACTCAAGTTTGAAGCCTCTAAACTTGGTTAAATGGAGCTTAAATTGCCCCTCCTTTTTTTCCAGTTAGATTTACAAATACAAAATTACTCACATATTTGTAGAAGAAGGTTACACCTATAAATGTGCATCATTATTTTTCGAAAATATAGAAATTTTTCATTAACTTTTGAATTTAAAGTACGAAAAATAGAGTTGATTATTATTTATATTTTTTGTAATTGTATATGGTTATGATTGTTTATATTAAAAAAATAAAAGAAAATAGATTTGAGATAACGTTGCTTTGCACTGGTAGACGATTGTTGACAATGAACAAAGCAAAGCATTTCTATGGATTTTATTTCAATTTTTATGAATTTTAAAAAATGAATTGTGACACTAATATAGGAGGTACAGATTAAAAAATGAGGTATTAAATTAATGGTTATTTTATTGAGATTAAATATAAGAAAAAACTAAATGAATCCATGCCTACACTCACATGGTATTAAGTAATATGTGTAAAAATTATATTTTGTTAATTTATCAGCTCAATGGTACAATAGAAATATAATTTTTGTTTACAAATTCCTGGAACATAAAGCTATAATTCATTAGTATATTGGAAACCTCTACCACTGTTTATTGAAAAAATATTAATAAAAAACCAAAAAAAAAATTTCAAAATGTTTACCTTAAATAAATTAAATGTTTCTTAAATAAATCTGTCAAATGATAAGTTAGAAAGATAACATTTTTACCATTTAATTGCTATCAAATATATCTATAAGATTTTAAAATTTTTCCAACTACCCCATGGTGTCCGCTTAACTTGAAAGTCAGGGAACAAAATTTGGTCAGGGAAAGTCAGGGAATTCGGGGAGCGGTCAGGGAAAATTTTGTCCATATCAATTTTTAAAAATTCACTGAACTCCTTTTTCATTTTCTCTCATAAGAACCTTGTTTCTGATCGAACATTTCGTTTTGATTACATCTCTGTTTAAAATTATTCATTTCGTATCTTTTGCCTTACCTGTGAATATGTCAAAAAAAAAAAAAAAAAATTAGTGAAACGCTACTAACTGCACTTTGTGTTATTTCGTTTAGTAATGGCCTCGATCGGAAACCTATGTAGAGCTATCCAGATAGGTTCGTGTTGTTGGAATCCCGTGTGAAAAAACAGCTGCTGACAAAACAGCTTTTGCTGTTGGATAGCTATCCATGCTAGCTGAAATATTTTGGTAGATAAATGTACGCTTCTATCCCAAGCGAAATGTCAAAAAGAACCGATCCGTTCGAAAACCTATATGATCGATTTACAATGCGAAGAAAAAAAATTGTTAATTCAGCTCCCGTGTTTAGGAAAACTACACCATGGAATCAAATTAAAGGCAATTGCTTACTGCTCCATTTGAGTCCGGAACATTCTAATTCCATGGTGTAGTTTTCTTAAACACGGAAGCTTAAATAACTATTTTTTCTTTATAAATAAGGGTGACAGTTTATAATATTTAAATTATAATTACATAATATTTAAATAATAAAAGTAATTTCAGTTTGATTTTTTCATTATTTTTAACGCACACTGCTCAGCAAGAAAAAAAAAGAATAAATAATTTAACGCTACCAAAAAACTCGTCAAGAAACTCGTCGCATTGTGAATTGGGAAACGATTTTATAACTAGAAACAAATGACAGCGAATAAAGTCACGCTCTCGTCGCGTTTATTCATTCCATTGTGAATCGACCTTTAGATAGGCTATCGCATAGGTTTCCGATTGCGGCCAATAAGAGGCAAGAGGCACTGTTAAAGGACAAAGGGCAAAGATGTATGGAGCGTGGGCCCAGCACCAATAAGAACGGCCTTCATATCGTATATAGGTACATGTTTATGCATTCATTATCTGTTAACCGTTTGTCCGAATTCGCTGTGTGTTATTTTGTGTGTGTTTTAGGGTCACAATCATTTTGTTCCATAGTATTTTTTAGGGGTTCAATTTTTTTTAACTTATTCCTTATTTAGTAACGAAGAAAATGGTTATACATTTTTTACGAAATAATTCCTAAATAGATCAAACAAAAAATAGAATATTTTTTTTTCTTTTTTATGGTACTAAAATATTTTTATCTCAGTCAGTTTTTTTACCGATTTTAAGTGTCTTTGTGGGTTTTCAAAGAAGAATAACATTTCAGAAAAACAAAATTTTTTGCTCAAGCTACAAAATCGAGTACAAGTTTAACAGTTTATCTAAAATAACGATAATGAAAACGAAGATTTAGTGCAAACATGGTTTTTTTGTCTACTCGTTCAAAAACGACGACCTGGCTTTGATTTTGGACTATTAAGTGATTTTTGTGTAAAACAAGGACCTGGATTTGTGATTTTTGTATATGATAAAGAAGAGACTAACTTAAAAGTAACTTAAAACAGGTAAGAAACTGACTGAGTTAAAAATCTTTTAGTAGGTACCAAACGAACAAAATATTTAATTTTTTGTTTTTAATTTTTTTTTTGTTTATATTTTGTGCCCGTCAGCCCGTTATAAATGTAATACCAATTTTTTCGTTACTAAATAATGAATAAGCTAAAAATATTTCAACCCATTATAATAATATTCAATATATAATAGTGGTTTTGAGGGTCGTTTTGTAAGTTGTTTTGTTTTACTTTTACGAATTGCAAAAGATATCCTATTTTTATTCTGATAAATGAGATAAAAATTGATATTTTTTCCAGAGATGGTTTTGACACCAAAAATATTATTTAAAAACTAATATTTGTTTTTTTTTTTACAAATTATATGCTCCAAAAACTGCTTTTTGCATAAAATTGATGCTTGCGACCCCTAAACATGACTTTAAAAATTCAGGTATTCTGGCTTAAATCGAGCGAAAAATACACAAAATATTAAAGAAAAACTAAGGAAAAAAGGATTTGAACTTCTGTCACACGGCGAATTTGGACAAACGGTTAACGGATAAGGAATTCATAAATAAATACCTATATATGATATGAAGGCCGTTCTTATTGGTGCTGGCCCAAATTGTCCATTGTCCTTTGACTGTGAGGTTCAACCTACGTGTTCAAGTTTCAAGTACGATTATTTCTTTTTACTTATTTCTTCATACTGTTTCTGCATACCTTAATTACATTTTGATTTATTTAAAAAAAATACTATTAAATTTTAATATCGCAAAGATGTATACATATGATTTAAAAGCATTTTATTTAAATGGTCATTCATTACTATGAACAACATTGCATAGGTAAAGTCGTCCCTTTTGTTAAGCAAAACAATTTTTTTTTAATTTATGCAGTTATTATTTTCACTTTAAATGCAATCCGTTATGTATACCTTCAGATAGATCTTTGAAAAATACAAGGTGAGTTCTTTTTGCCTAAGGTTTAATTAACTCCATTCAAATACGTACATTTTCTACCACTTTGTGCAATATTTGTGCAATATTAATACGTACCTACTCATGAAAAAAAATTTTTGATTTTTTGGTCAGGGAAAATTTTGAAATTGGTCAGGGAAAGTCACCATTGTACCCGTTAAAAATCAAATAGATTGAAAAATTGGCCCTTAACCCTTTTTCGAAAATCATTTTGGGTATGCAAAAAATAAATCCTGTCAAAAATTGCTTATATATGGATAATTTTTTTAGTTCATCCCCTATAAAAATATGTAAAAAAAAATAAAAAATGTACCCCCATGTAACTACTATTTATCAATTTTCAGTTTTAAAACCGGGTATATCTCGGTTTGTAGATTTTTAATAAAAAAAAGTTGTGCATATTTTTTGCCTAATTTTTCAATATCTTTCAAATAAAAAAATCAAGTTTCTACGACGTCGCGTTTAGAAGTTTGTAACGAAGCGTTACACTTTCATCTACCTGCCGAGCCCCCCGAGCTACCAAACCGATCTATTCAGTCGAATAACAACCTACCGAACAGATTTATTTAAATAAATAACTAACCGCACCAAACCGATTTATTTAAATAAATAATAATTAACCTCACCGAACTGATTTATTTAAATAAATAATAATATATACCGAACCCTAATTGCACCGAATCCTGGGTTAATTTTATCATTCACCGAACCATGCATTAACTTATTTTTTCTCCCCCGTACCGCGCCAACGAACCACCGAACCCATGGTCAATGTGATTACACACAACCACTGAATCCATGGTCAAGGAGATAACATACAACCACACACAGGAGACCAGATGGTGAATAAATGCAATCTCTTGTTCTTCTTCGTTGTTTTTCTGCGTTTTTCTCAGTTCACATGCACGTTTGGCTGAAATACCATAACCATAACCAATAATAAAGATCTATTCTGGAACGGAATAGATGATATTGACAAATAGAGACACGTTGTTATCAGAAGTTTCGCTTTAATTTTTGGGTCTTTGACCTCTACCTTTTTTTTGGGGCTTCTCCTCCGTTTAAAAATTAATTTACCGCGATTGACTTTCTTCTGACATTTTGTTAGGAGCGAAGGCCGAATCTCACACTGAATTTTTCACTTTGTGCTTCTTCTAAGCATACAGTGAACGTACGCTATCTGCACACCGGGCGCAGACTTGACTTTCCTTCAGCTTGCCGATGTAGGCGGGGACCGAATCCCACACTGAATTTTTCACTTTGTGCTTCTTCTGAGCATACAGTGAACGTACGCTATCTGCACACCGGGCGCAGACTTGACTTTCCTTCAGCTTGCCGATGTAGGCGGGGACCGAATCCCACACTGAATTTTTCACTTTGTGCTTCTTCTGAGCATACAGTGAACGTACGCTATCTGCACACCGGGCGCAGACTTGACTTTCCTTCAGCTTGCCGATGTAGGCGGGGACCGAATCCCATACTGAATTTTTCACTTTGTGCTTCTTCTGAGCATACAGTGAACGTACGCTATCTGCACACCGGGCGCAGACTTGACTTTCCTTCAGCTTGCCGCTGTCGGTGGGGACCGAATCCCACACTGAATTTTTCACTTCGTGCTTCTTCTAAGCATACAGTGAACGTACACTATCTGCACACCGGGTGCAGACGTGAATTTCCTTCAGCTTGCCGCTGTAGGCGGGGACCGAATCCCATATTGAATTTTTCACTTTGTGCTTCTTCTAAGTACACGGTGAACGCTGTACGCAAAACCGGGTGCGGAAATAGAATTTCCTATAGCTTGTCGCTGTAGGCGGGGACTACTCCCATTTATTTGTATATGAAATGATCTGTTAGTTATGTAAGGAAAATTTTTAATTAATTATATAAAGTACCTTATTATTTATACATATAAGTCAACCGAATTATAAATTTTTGTAAACAATTGAATTTTGAGTTAAATAAAATAAATACGTTGATTCGGAGTTTGGAAACTCTTAACCCAAGTTTTGTGCTTTCTTTGGGTAAAACCCTGGACACCGACGAGTCGACGAGCATCACAAAATGGCGCCCGAGCAGGGACCCTAAGAAGTTTCTACCGAACTCCGACCGCCGACCGACCGAGATTCTTCTTCTAAAGGTAAAGAAGAACCGACCGCCGTACACCGATTACCAGTAACCAAACATCTACATCAAATCACAATTATTTATTTTTCCGCCGATTACAAGATTAAACCGCCACATCATGTCCGACGTTGAAGATCAAGACGATCCTTTCCTGAACCCGTACAAAAATTTGGGTTTCATCTATTTTCTTAAGAAAGTCGAACTGATTGAGATGCTGTCTACTCGAAATTTAGATGCAACGGGAACCATGCAAGTCTTGCGACAACGCCTAAGCCGTCACTTTAAAAAAGTTCGAGAACATAGTTCGACGCAAAATCTATGCGAACGTTGGGAAGGCGCCATAGAAGAAAGGAACAACGAAGACCCTATAACTGAAACGCTTTCCAGTAAACCTGTTCTACCGATACCCACTCCTACTAGCAATACGGAGCCACACATGCCAGCCCCAATAAATGCTCGATCCGAGGCCAAGACCGTTGAATTCGAGCAAATTACGATACCTGTTCCCTCGCTCTCAACGTTACCATTCGCTCCAACTGCTACTCAAACGGACGGGTGCGCGAACCCAATGGGAGCAGTGCAAACACACGCACCGTGCGCAACAACTTTATCCTCCGACATACTCCTGGTGGACCAAAATGCCGATAGGCAGCTTCACGCCACGAGATTAACCGTAAGCTATGAGGCAGAAGTTATGAATACCATCCGCAGGTGGAATTTGAGTTTCAATGCCACTGGCAGCCCATTAGAATTCCTTAAAAGGATGAAGGAACAAATGCATTGCTATAAAGTACCCCAGAGAGATATGTTGAGAGCCTTACCTGAAATACTCCGAGGAGCTGCCCTGGAGTAGTTACGCGTCAAAGGCAGTTTTTCTTCCTGGGATGAGTTTCACCAGGCTTTTATCCAACAGTTTCTACCGGCCCGTTATGTATCTAGGTTGGAAGACGAAATCTTTCGCAGACGCCAGGGCCCTCGCGAAAAAGCAAAAGACTTCCTCTTAGCTACCCAATATTTGATTAGCCAGCATCCCAGTATGACCGTCGCCGACCGAATCGACCGCATATTCGATAGCTTAAGACCTGAATATAGATATTATATACGGCGTAAGGACTTTGAGACAGTGGATGAATTAGCCTTATTAGACGAAGAATTTGCAGCAGTCAAAATGGACGAACAAAACCTGCGTCCTACGCCACCCATCAGATCACCATATATCCCTGTAGCCCGTGCTACCGTTGTTGACACACCTTACGACCGACTCACCCTTTGCTGGAACTGCAAACAGCGAGGTCATCGCAAGGAAACCTGCCGCAGGCCTTTTAGGCTCTTCTGTTCCTTCTGTGGTGAGGACGGACGTTTATCCAAAGATTGTACTTGCCAGCGAAACCCAGTAGCTGTTGTTAATTCACCACCCGCTACCGACCCCCGCTATTTCATACCAATCAAATTGGACAATGAGGTTTACCACGCTTTACTAGATACAGGTTCAACGAAGACTTTTGTGGGGCAGAGATTAAGGGAAAGATTCAGAAAGTTAGACCTGCCGATGCGAAGTGATACTCAGAACATTCATTTGGCCAATGGGAAGCCCGTAGTCACGTCAGAACACTACACTGTTACACTCAACTTAGGAGACATCCCGCTTACAGGGGAAATCTCGTATTTGCCTTCACTCGACGGGGATGCTATACTTGGGATGGATTTATTGGGTCAGTCTGGACTCCAAATATTATGGGAGGCAAAATGGTAAATGGCATGGGGATGGAGAAGCAAGCAGTTCTCATTGCATGGCAGCGTCGCACCTTTCCATAACCGACCAACGCATATTAGATGATTTTTTAGGGAAAGAGCTACCAAATTTTGATCAGCTTAAGGGAATAGCGAAAGTCCCACCGCACCGTATTCGGTTAAAGGTGGAGGAACCCTTCAAACAGCGGTATTACCCGCGTAACCCGGCCATGCAAAAGATCATTGATGAGGAGGTCGACGATTTGCTGAAAACAGGGAAAATAAGCCCATCACTACAGTTCACCCATTGTTCTGGTAAGAAAAAAGGAAGGATCCTGGCGAGTGTGTGTGGATTTCCGTCAGTTAAATGAAGTCTCTTACAAAGACGCTTATCCATTGTCATACCGTGGTGTGAAAAATAATAGGTGTGTGCTGAAAAATCTTCAAACAAAAAAATGGAAACACAGACGCGTGAAATTAACATAATTTATTTATTTGTATCCACTTTCAAATTTTATAAAAAAAATATAACAAAAACACTTCTGTTTGATCCACAGACGAATTTTAACAATTTTGTGATGTGCAAAAAAATAGGTGTAAGAACTTAAACCTCAAAGTAATCTGAAAATAAAAGAAAATCTATGAAATTTTCAAGGATTTTCTTAATGTATAATGTACTTCATACTTAATATTTTGTTCCAAATCCATTACTATTACGAACACTTTGACACCTTTTTGGCATTGAGTCCACTAACTTTTGACACCTGTCAATAGGAATAGACTCCCAAGCTTTTTTGACTGATTGCCATAATTCTTCTTTCGAGGTATGTTTTTTTTGTCCCAGAGCCCTCTTTACATCACTCCACAAGTTCTCTATTGGATTTAGATCCGGAGACTGGGCCGGCCACTCCATAACATCGATCTTATTCCTCATAAACCACGTCTTTGCTGCCTTCGACGTATGCTTAGGGTCATTATCTTGTTGGAATGACCACCTAAGGGGCATTTCTTCCTCAGCATACGGCAACATTACATTTTCCAGAATATTTATGTACCCTGCTGAGTTCATAATGTCCTTAATCCAGAATATTGGACCAACACCAAACCAGGAAAAGCATCCCCATACCATCACACTTCCGCCGCCATGTTTGACTGTCTTAATTGTATAATGTGGTGCAAATTCTTTTAGTTTTGGTCTTCTTACAAACTTTTTACCACCATCTGCACCAAATAAATTAATTTTTGACTCGTCAGACCATAAGATGTTCCGCCATTTTTCTTTGCTCCATAGAAGATGCTGCTGCGCAAAGTGTTTTCGTCTTTGTCTATGTCGAATAGTTAGCAATGGACATTTCCTCGGCCTTCTAGAGGATAGTTTGTTTTCCAGCAACCTTCTCCTAATTGTTGAGGTGTTTAAATCCAGGTTAAGGTCCTTTTTTATTTGGGTTGAACTTATAAACGGGTTGGTCTTAACAGCCCTTGTAATCTGTCGATCAGTGGTTTTGGTAGTTTTTCTTGGTCTTCTTCGGGTTTCTGAGTGGCTGGTCCATTTTAAGGCATTCGTGACCATATTTTGAGAACAACCAACCTGTCTCGCGTTTGTTTTATAGGTATTTCCTTCACCTCGAAGCTTTTTGATAACTTCTCTAATCTGATGAGAACAATGTCGTTTACGGCCCATTTTTACTTGTTCTAAATTAATTTAAAAATATTTAAAATAATTAATATCTATAAACAAATGATAAAGAAACTAACAACTTACTGCTCTTGACTTAAAACGACGAATGAGAGTGACTTCATTCTAATGCACTTATTTTTTTACACAGCGAATTTTAACAACGGTTAAAATTAACGGGTCAATAAATCAAAAGCAACGGCTTGATGCACGTGAAACAGCAATAAGGCGATACAAGAGCATGTGACATATTTTATGTATCATTTAAGTAGCACTTGTTTCACTCTTTCTTAAGGAAATTAAAACCTTTTCAACCTATGCAATATTGCACCTATTATTTTTCACACCACTGTATATAGTGGCTATATTGGACAAATTAAGAGGAGCCAAGTTTATAACGACCATCGATTTAAAGCAAGGCTATTGGCAAATCGCTTTAGAGCCATCATGTCGCCCCTACACGCCTTCACTGTCCCGGGAAGGGGACTCTACGAATGGAATGACAATAAAATTTCATGACAATATAACAGGGCATTGTACATGTTACCGTTGTTTTTTTATAATTTTTTTTCTATTTTAAGTCAATTTTTTAGAAAATTGCCCCTCCCACCTAACAGTCGCCAACAGGGACTGCAAGACTTGCATTTCTTTATCAGCCTTAATACACCTTTCGACTCATATAATTTTTTTTTGGTTCATTTTCGTACGCCAAATCTGCTGTGGGCTCTTAGACTAATACATAATGTATTAGTTCCATAACATTATGATATCATAAAAAAAGGCGCAAAATTTAAGTCGATTTAGTACGATGTTACATCATTTTAGTATAATACTAGATTAAAATGTGTATTTTGCTAATTTTAAACGAGTTTAGCATCATACTATCACCTAACAATTTACTAAAGTTAAAATCACCAAATGGCTGTTTTATCTTTTTAGTATCGTACTAAATCCATATGACACTTTGACGTTTAAAATTGTCAAAATCAGGGGTGTTTGTGAATTTTTTGCACGAGCTGTCACTTTTTTGGACGTGTTCAGCTGAATTTTATGAAGGAAATTAGTTAAGTATGATACTAGTTAAAAAATATTAGTAAACTGTTAAAGCATTAGTAAAATGTTAAGTAGTATTATACTAAATCCTTAATAATGGGCTGGTTAAAATTTTGCGCAAAAGTTTTTAAAAACAAAGGACCTCTTATATACAAATTACTATAAAGGAGAATGGGCAAAAAAAAAAAAAAACGGATCTATGACAGATACAGTTAATAACCTTTACAATTTTTTTTTTCTACCAAATTATTAATTGTAGTAATCATAGCTCGTACTTTTTTTTCAAAATCGTTAGAGCCGTTTTCGAAATAAATCAATTTTCGTATATTCGTTGTATGGCAGCTACCGTTATTTTTTTAACTCAAAAAAATTCAATTTCCCCTCTAGGGAATCCCATAAGAACCTTGAGTCCAAAGTTTGAAGAAATCGTTTCAGTTTTTGAGTTTTCTACCATCGTAATGTTAGGGAAAATTATTATCTCGATTTTTTTTTTGTTTGCACGAATCCTAAACTTTCCCTATACTACGTATGTACACTGTAGGCCAAAAGTTTGAGTCCACCGCTGTTTTCGAAGGAAAACCAAATTCTAACATGGAAAACAGCTTTTTAGTCAAAAAATAAATATGCAAAATCAAAGGAAAACAAATGTAAAACCAAAGTAAAGAGACAAATTATTTAATTGTGTTTTATATATATATATATAAATTTATTAAAATTAAGAGAAAATGGCTTAAACAGATTTTTCAACGAAGAAGCCCCCTTTACATTCGATTACTTTTTTTTACAATTCTTTGCATTCTAGCTATAAGTTTTTAAATTGTTTCATGTGGTTTCAAAAGCGTTTGATAGAGTTTGGCATCAAGCTCTCTTATCGAAAATGCGCGCATTTGGTTTCGATGAATCTCTTCTTCGTTGGATTAGAAATAACCTTTCGGACCGTTCAATACAAATTGTATTGGGGGGAATTAAAAACCGAGTGGAATTTAATGCTTCAAAAACCCAATGCTGTCTACTGTCGTCTAAGAGAAACCCACCCCCCATGCCACTATCCATGAGTGGCACTTGCATTGAGGAAATCGAAAAGCTTTCAGTCCTCGGTATGTGTATAACAGACCACCTTCTGTGGAATGACCACATATTCGACGTCGCCAAAAATGCTGCTAAGTGCTTAGGTTTTCTTCGGCGATGCAAGAAATTTTTCTCCCCTTCTGATCTGGCTGTAATCTATAAAGCCTTTATTCGTCCAAAACTCGAGTACAACTCTCATGTTTGGGCAGGTGCTCCAATAACCCATTTAAGCCTATTGGATAGAATTCAAAGAAGAGCTATGAAAATGATAGGTGAAAGAAATATAACTGATACATTTGCTTCTCTAGAACACCGCCGCAATGTTTCTTGTATTTCATTATTTTATCGTTATTTTCATAAACAGTGCTCTAGCGAAATAGCCAGTTGCATTCCTCCCCTTAAACAATTCAACCGTAATACTCGCGCTGCTAGGAATGCCCATCAGTTTACCGTTGAGCCCAACTTCGGACGTACTGTCAAGTTCAGGGATTCTTTCTTTTCCCGCACCACGCGAATGTGGAATGCTTTACCCGACTCTATCTTTCCCTCCCATTTTAATATTCAGAACTTCAAAACCAATGTGCATCGGTTCCTCCTCTTAAATCCTTCCCTATTTTCTTAAAGCTCGCACTGTGTTCAACATATTAAGGGTAGTCACAACCCCTTTAGTGCGCGCACCAAAAAAAAAAAAAAAAAAAAAAAATGTTGTTCCAGCAATCCAGGAGTGTATTCCATAACGTAATTTCTTTAATTGCTTGTGTTTCAAATTGTTTTTCATCGATTGTATCAGAAGTAATTATTTGTTTTATTTCCAATCCTTCATTTTGGCTTGATTTGAATTGTTGTACACAAACTAGGGCGATTAAAAAATCATAATTGAATTTTCAATGTGTATAACAAAAACATATATATTATTTTTTTTTATATTAAAAATTTTAATTTTTATGGAAATTAAGCCATCTGTTTTTTTTCACACCATTGATCGTTCTTAAATTCGCGTTTCCATTAGTAATTATATCATTTTTATTCAATTTTAGCAACTTCTCTTCATTATTTGTTGTTTTAAACCAACATGAGATTCGGGATGGAAGCGGTTTTTTTTCGTTTAGTTTTTCACAAGGTTTTTTTCTTTCAGTTTGTTCTTTAACATGAAGGTTCTGTTAGTTACATCTTTAACATGAAGGTTCTGTTAGTTACTACTCCTTTTCTCTTTTATTGTGCGTCTTTTTATTAAGTGTCCCAGGCTTCTTAATTCAGTGAAGAGGTCTTCTGTATTTTTTAAACTGTCCCAATTAATCCTGTCGATTATGAAGTCCGGCAATCCTACTACGATCAAATCTAGCAAAGTTCGTCTATTCATAGCCTTGTTTAGCTCCAATAAAAATCTTTCTTTCTTTAATGCATAGTCTAATAATGCATCATTCTCATACCTAAATGTTATTGCATACGTCTCGCAAAAGCTACAGTCTTTCATTTCAAGTCTAATGTAAATTTTATAAGCATCGAACTATGCCAGTCTAAACATGAGCTCTCTAAGAATAGTCTTAAAATTTCAATCAGCGCGTTTTTTATTTTTGCATAAATATTTTGTAAAAATGTCTATTTTTCGATACCTTTTCTCTAATTCCAAATTATAAAAATTTAAATAAATATTTGAATATAACAATTAATTATTCTGTCTTTACTTTTATCTTCTTGTCCTTATTAATCATCGTGTCCACATGACAGTCATCGTGACCACATGCCAATCTGTCATGATGATATTTTCATATTCTTCATTCTCTTATTATTATTTATAGCCGTTATTAACTTAAATATTTTTTTTTGGTATTCAAATTTCTCTTTAACGGCCATCCGATTTTAAACAAAATTTTTGTACAGTATCCTTTACAATTTTAACAATTTTGCACATGAATGAATGAATATAATTTTGAGGGATATTTTACTGCGACCTTGAGATCTATTGTGCCCCCACATAGAGCTGGATGAGGCCTGCTTATCTTACAGCTCTTCCTCCACATGTATTCCTTTCAAGAATTGGAGTACATATTTGGAATATTTTAAGAGATGGTAAGTCGCTCTCTTCTACCTGGTATTTCCCAGGTACTTCTTTCTTTGATGAATGAGTGTGCTACATCGGCCTAGAATATGGTCCGGCGTTCCCTCATCTGTGTCACAGAACCTTCATGTAGCACTACTTACTAGGCCAAGTAGACCCGTTATATTTCTTAGGTTGTTTTTACTTAAGCTGATACAGTCTGTAAAACGTTGGTGGTTATAATTCCCAAGTAATAGTTTAGCGTGTCTAAGTTTTGGGAGTTCTTGCCAAGTTTTGGATCTTATTGCCTCCTCTTCTTTTTTGATTTTGTTTCTTATCACGTTTTCTGCTATACCGCAATAAGGTTCAGGTCCCGTTAAGGGAGTCGTAGCACCTATTTTGGTGTTCGTTGCCCTGAACACCTACGTGGCCAGGTACCCAATGGAGTGTGACAGTCTTATTTTTGCCGAGCTCATTTAGCCTTCCTACATATTCCCATACTAGCTTAGAGCTGATGGATAAAGGAGCTCAGAACTTTAAGTGCGGCTTGGCTATCTGACATAATAGCAATGTTTTGATTATTGTATTTCCTTTCGAGATTTTGAATTGCGCATGTTCCTATCGCTTGTACTTCAGATTGAAAAATGCTAGAGGAATGTCCCATCGGTATGGAAAGTTTGGTTCTTAGCCCGAAAATTCCCGCACCAGTCCCTTCTATCGTTCTCGATCCATCAGTGCACCACTTGATGGCATTTGCATTGAAAGTGTAGTTCACTGTTTCGTCTACCCAGTCTTTTTTGCAACTTAGCTTCGTTTCGATTTTTTTCACGAAGTTATATTTTTTAATCATACCATCTCTTGGAATGTCAATAAGGTTTGTTATTGAGGATTTCGGAATACAGTCTCTTTCCCTCAGACTGATGCATTTTCCAGTCCCCTTTCCCTCCTTGGAAAATCTCATAATGGCTCCCTTTGCAGCACTTACAATTACCTCGTGTAGAGGGGATAGATGGAGGATAACCTCCATAGCTGCTGTAGGACAAGTTCTCATTGCTCCAGTTATACATAAACATGTGAGCCTTTGTAATTTTTCGAGAGGTTTCCTAGTTGTTACTAATTCGGTTCGTTTGTGCCAAGCAACCGCACCATAGGTAATGATGGGTCTTACCATCATGGTGTACATCCATCTGAGGATGTTAGGCTTGCAACCACAAGAATTTCCTGCAAGTCTCTTGCATATAATAAGGGCCTTTGTGGCTTTCCCGACTGTTATTCCTACATGCTTGTTCCAGAGGAGTTTACTATCTAGTGTAATTCCTAGGTATTTTACCTCCCTCTTCGTTTCAATTACTTCGCCAGCTAACCGGATAGGTTTCATGCGGGGTAGAAGTCTTTTCTTGGTAAATGGTACAATCGTAGATTTTGTGGGGTTAATATTAAGTTCTACAGATAGACACCATTTCCTTGTAATTGTTAGTCCTCTTTGGATTATATCACAAAGAGTTTCTTCGAACTTCCCAAGGGCTGTGATAACGATGTCATCGGCGAAGCCTATGACTCGTATGTCTTGGGACGTTAGATTTTCTAACAGTTCATCCACTACGAGGCTCCACAGCAAGGGTGATAGTACCCCTCCCTGAGGTCAACCTCTTGTGGTAACGACACTCTGTATGTTCGTTCCTGCTTGTGCCTCTGCTGTTCCAGTACCTAACATTTCTCTTATCCATCTGGTTATGGTGATGGGAACACACTTCCTGACAGGGATTTATTTACAGAATCGTGGGAGGTGTTATCGAATGCTCCTTCTATATCCAGGAAGGCAGCTAATGCCGTTTCCTTTGCATCTAAAGCTTTTTGTAAGGTATTAGCACAGATAATAAATTATACAGATGTCTCATCTCCATAGAAAAAAATGTCCCATATTTTCTTCACAACCGGTTGACGATCAGCAGGCAAGAAAGCTCTTTGCCTGTTCATAGTAAAGCACAGAAAGTTCTTTGCCTCTTTTACTTTATTATGGCAAAGCAAAGAAAGTTCTTTCCCCTCTTTAATTTTTTATTTTTTTTTGTGTGCTCTTATATTTTGCCTCTCCATCGATGCATAGAAAAAAAAACAGTAGTGGATAAGAAGTAGAATTTAAATAAAGTGCGTGGACCTTCGTTGTCTGCTTGCGCATTTGTGCATATACGATTTTGTTTTATGAATGAAAAGTAGGTAGGTAGCTATGGTAAATAAAAACTAAACTCAAAAATTTGCCAAAAGTGTGTGGACCTTCGTTGTCTGCTTGCGCATTTCTGCATATACGATTTTTTTAAGAATGAAAAGTAGGTAGGTATGTACAAATAAAAACGCAGAGACTTGTGATTTTGTTTTGTTTTGAGCGATTCTAAAGTACATAGATAAATGAAATTTAAACTGGTTTTTTTGAACATCTACAAAGGTCTTTGGATTTGAAAAAAATCCTTAAAAAAAAAAATAAATCGGGTGGCACAACGGCTCATGAAGAACCAGGGCCTAGTGACTAACAACTCGCAACCATTTCTGTGTGCGCCTTTCGACAGGAATGGAAGGGACCTACAATTTTATGCCGAATCCGAACGGCTACACGAGAAGCACTTATTCGTGACAAGTGATACTCTTGGAGGATTTGTCAATTCCTCGCAAGAGGCAGTAGCCCTGAAAAAAAACTTTTTTAGTTTTTAGGTGGAGGAGGCTGGGAAGCGATCCCAGACCTCCAGCGTGACAGTCGAACGCACTAACCATTACGCTACGGGCTACTACTGAAAAAATCCTTAGTGGGGAAAAATTAGAATTTAAATAAAGTCAAGTTAAAATGTTCGACCTTTTTTCAGTTTTTTGCCAAAAAGTCAACAAAATATACACTTTTTGGATAAAATTACCTTCTAAACTTTATAGAACATAAAATTTCCTATAAACATAGTTTTAACTTTTTATTGTAGAATTAACGGTTTGGCCGCTAGAGTACGGTGAAAAAATGCCAACATTTTGTACTTTTTGGATAAACACAGGTCTCTCGTTAGATTGTTGATTGTTACTCAAAAACCATGCCTGTAATTGTAGAAAACCTAATTTTCTGCTTAAACAACATTAAATTCTCTACAAGTTTGATATCTTCATGACTTAAATTGGCGAAAAAATGCACCGGCTACAGCGTGTGTGATGACAAAATTAAATCACGATTGGTTGGTTGGTTGAAATGCAACTGATTCTCAAAAGCCAAGGAAAATTCGAATGTGATGTCAGATCCATAACTCACCCATCGTGGGAACATCAACGTTTGGAAGTTTACGTTAAGTCAGCAGTTTGATGTTCCCATGAATAAGTTAGTGCAGTCTGTTTGATATTTTACACCACATTCTCCTCCCCCTCTTCTGAGAACCAATCTTAGCTTTATTAAAATATGTATATTGTTATGCCTTTGAGCAAACTTGTAATGATTGAACGAAAAATAAATTAAAGAACACGATTTTTAAATAAAGAAATAGTTGGTGATTTTAATGTGTTATTAGGTTGGAGTGTTGTACTTGACTAACTTAACATTATTTTTGCTACCTGCTGTTTGTCGCCACATAACTTGACTCTGCAGTCTGGCTGTATTCCAATGGTTTAATGTAACATCCTCTGTGAGAACATTTATGTAATTAAAAACTGAATTTCCTTTGCAGTTGATTCAAATTATGTTTCTTTCTTCGTAAGTCTGACACCATTAGACCTCCCCCTTTTTGTCCATGGAGATGTTTTCTGATCTCTCTGATGTAATGGATGGTGTCCTTTCAAATGTAGGCATCTTTTTAATATGCTGCTTAGTATTCCTTTTGTTGAAACATCTGCTAAAAATGGATAGCTTAGTTCGTCCACCGGAATTGAATACACATTTGTATGCTATAACGGCAGTTAATATGACCATTAGGACACCTCCAACTCCTGCAACTGCACTCCTTAGATCATTTAGTTCTTCTTTGTTCCGCAACTTTATTTTGTTGATTGGCTTCAAGTCTTTTTTAACAGAGTCAAGTTTAATGTTGACACAGCAATCTTCTAAATCATTGAACATGAATCTTTCTTTTACATTAATTTGGTCAAGCTTATTTATGGTTCTTATCCTAGTATCTAATGTTTCAAATTTACAGTTATCACTTAAAACTAAAATTCCAACATTTTCAAGAATACCATCTTCTTTTTTTTATTACATTCACAATGATATTTTGTATTTTCAGTTACTATAAAAATTTATGAATTTTCTCTAATTTTATAAAACATTTCAATGTCTGAATTAATAATTTTCAAAATACAATTATTTGCTCTATTTCACATAAAACATTGATCTCACAATTATTGCGATCAATAGTACTTTTAAATAAATGAGGTGTACAAACAAAAGTTCCATTTATTTCTTTACAATTTTTTAAATCGCTTCCTAAATTATAAAGTTCTTTGTCTTTACTAACAATTAAAAATGTATTATTGGTATCAATTAAAGTTAAACCATTTTCAATTATCTTTGGAACAGCAATAATTTCATACAAATCAAATTCATCTTTAGTTACAATTGGTATTTCGATATATATTTCGGTTGCTTGCATATGCATTAACTTCTATTTCTTTTATAATGTTAGCATAATTTTCTATTATTGGCTCAAAAGTAAGAGAGTTTCCTAGATGTAATTTATTAAGTTCTTCTAATAAATTTAACGGTTCAATAATTCTTGGATGTATGACTCCATTCCAAGAGTAAGCTAACTAAAATTTGATCAATCTCTATCTCTAACTGCATAATTTTAAAATTGACCTTATTCATAAGTTCGTTGAAATATGAATGAAATGTATTAACGTCTTCGATTTGCTTTCCGTCAGCTCTTATCTGATTTATAGAGGATATAATTTCGTTTATTTTAATGGCAGTTATATTTTGTACTGCGCCTACATCTACTACTTGTTTACTTAATTGCGACATAATTTTAATATTTTCTTCCATTCGGTTTTTAATTCTTATTTCGTTTCCCTCTATTGTATTAACGGTTTTAGAATAATACTCGGCATCGTCGTTATCCATAGTTCCGAATAAAGTTTTAAAACCAGTACCTATTATATTAGCAAATCCCCTCTTGATCTTGTTCGTTTTCCTATGATATTATAAATTTTATGAACCTTATGTTCTATTTTAATTAAATTATTTCGTACACTTTCTTGATAATTTTTGCAGTTACTTATGTTACTTAAACATGCTTTATTAATAGTATTCATAATATTCCGAATATTGCTTATGTAATCATCTAAATCTCCGACATTTATTTTACTAACTAGAGTTAGTTTTCTTCCTACTTCCCGAACCGGTGCTTTATGATTGAAGTAAATACCGATATTTTTGTCTAACCTTTTTATTTCGATGACGTTCCCGGAACAGGATCTAACGTAGTAAAGGACTCTATAAATTAAGGTCTTATATTAGCTCTATTGTATTTCTGTTTTTTATTTTTAATTTTTTTTATAACATAGTCTTCCTTCACTTCTATAATTTCATATGGACCTTTGTACCTGATTTCTAGTTTTCCTTTCACTACATTTCTAACTAAAACTATTTGTCCAACTGTATACTCTCTTTGCTTTCCTATTTTCTTATCATAACAAACCTTCGATTTCTCCTTAGATTTTAAGATATAACTTTTTGCCTTTAAAGCAAGTTCTTCTAACCTGACACTCAACTCATCTAAATAATCAAACATTGTTTATTCGTTGAGTTCTTCAATTTCACTAGGGTCCTATTAAGTCCATTGAAATTTTCTCTAGTGCCTTATCGGCAGTTGGAACTATTTTCATGGGATTTCTGGTTGGTCTTCTAATAACCTTTTAGAATTGGCAGTTCGCACAGTAAGAAAGAATATTGCGTGTAGTGGAGGTATACATTCGTATATTATCAAGGGTAGGTTGATTTTAATGCGGGAAAGAAAAATATGGTCATGTTGTGTAAGTATATTTGTAGGTATATATGCAATCGTATGTTATTAAGGGTAGTTTTTATATTAAATTGTATTGCAAAGATTTCTTATTTGCTGTGAAAGTTGTTGCAAGTGCGAGATTTTGAGCATTTTTTTTGCGGGAAAATATACCTACATACATAGGTAGATATATTCGTATAAATTATGAATGCTAGGTTTTATTAATATTTAGGTTGTTTGCATGATTTGATTTGATTTGATGAGTTTTACTTGAAATGTTTTGAAGAAATTTACAATTTATTATGCCGACAAATATAGGTAGGTTCATACATAATGCATAACTATATGTATGTAGGTAGGTATGAAAATAAGCTATGAAAAAATGGAGAATTTCTATGCAATGTTGAGGTAGGTAAGTGCTTGGTGATAGGTAGGTTGTATTTGTTTACCTACTTTTAATTCACAATTTATCATACAAGCAGGCATGTAGGATGTAGGTATAGGTATGTACCTACATAGGTAGAAATGATTTAATTGTTTGACACTAGAGTCTATCAATGTGGTGGTTGAATTTCAGCCAGTGTTATTTATTTGTTTCAAGTCAACCAATTCCAAAACGTGCCAACAGGTAGGTACGTATTTTATTTTTTTTTTATTTTTAGTTCCGATTTTTTGATTCCAGGTAGCGTATTGCCAAACTGTATATCAGCACAGATCTCCATAGTCTGTGCTCAGCCATTTTCTGCTCACCGAATTTGAAAGTATTGTAGAGCAAACTGTATGCTACCACAGAGATCTCTGTGGTCACATACAGTTTTCTTGTAAAATATTAAAAAAAAAAAATATAAAAAAAAATATTAAAAAAAACTAAAAAACTGTTTGCTAGTTCAGATCGAGCAAATGTGCCGGCGAATACAGAGCCATCGTTCACGTTGATATAGTTATTGTGCGTGGTGAGTTCTGGGTTGGTATACATTTTGCTCAAGGAAACTAAGAGCTAAGTACCTGTGATTACTGAGCTATCGTTCACGTTGGTATATAGTTATATATATAGTTAGGTCAAAATTCTTTTTTTTTTTAATTCTGCCTTTCAAAATTCTTTTTTTCAAAATTCTGCGAATAATAAAAAAAGTTTCAAAAATGAAAAAAAAACGCGCGCTTTTTTACATTTTTGTAACTGTTTTTTATTATTCGCAGAATTTTGAAAAAAAGAATTTTGACTAGACTTACTATACCAACGTGAACGATAGCCCTGTATTCACAGGTTGCTCCGGGAGGGGCAATTTCCAAAAAAAAAAATCACTTAAAACAGAAAAAAAAATATTAAAAAATAACGGTAACACTTACAGAGTGACGCTATAGCATATTGAAAAGCCGAAAGCCTATTCTTTAATATAATTTTTAAATTAAGTTTTTGAGTGAATAGTTTTTGAAAAATAAATTTTCAGTTAAAATTTTGAAAAAAATAAAAAAAATTTCAATCAAATTTTTGTTTTCAAAACTTAATGCTCTTGTCAGTTTTTAGTCAAACGCTGGAAAAAATTAATGAAGCAACTTTCACATTAAACTAAGAAGAATCCGACTAAATGATCATTTCAGCAACCAGTTGATTATCGTCAAGTTTAAGTTGTGAAAATTGGCAGAAAAATAGTTATAATATTAACTATAATTTAGCCCAAATAAAATTATTCCAGGCTAGTCCAGGCGTATTAGCACTAAAAATTGTATACTCATCTAAATATTTTATATGTACATATGTATTTAAATGCTGATAATATATAACCTTTCTATAGACATCTAAATTTTTAAATTCGGATAAGTACTTTTCGATTTATAACCAATTTTTTGCCGACAAATTGACAATTGACAAAATTCAGGATTTGATCTTTTTTATTAGATTTATTAGATTGTCAAAATTTATAATTTTTAAATTTGAAAGTATTTGATGGGCGTGTTGACAATATAAAAATAGAATTCCTTGAAAAAGCATGATCTACTTTGCATTTTTTTTGGTAAATAAATCAATTAAACTAACTTTAGAGTGCCTTTTGTTGAAATGATCACTTAAAATTTATAAGCAATATTTTAGAAGAGGATTAGAGCAGTTAGGGTGTTGGTTTTGTTTTTCAAAATTTATCAATTTTTTATTAAAAAAAATAAATAAATCGGTTGGCACAACGGCTCATGAAGAACCAGGGCCTAGTGACTAACAACTCGCAACCATTCCTGTGTGCGCCTATCGACAGCAATGGAAGGGACCTACAATTTTATGCCGAATCCGAACGGCTAGACGAGAAGCACTTATTTGTGACAAGTGATACTCTTGGAGGATTTGTCAATTCCTCGCAAGAGGCAGTAGCCCTGAAAAAAACTTTTTAGAGGCTGGGAAGCGAACCCAGACCTCCAGCGTGACATTTGAACGCACTAACCATTACGCTACGGGCTACTACAATTTTTTATTAACGTTTGCATTTAAAGTACCAAAAATCGAATTGATTTTTCACTAAATCCCATTTTTTGTATGAATTTTTTAAGATTATGCAAACATTTTAACACTGAAATTTAGATTATAAATTTCTATCTTTAATTCATGTAACATTTGTTATGAACTATTAAGTATTACTCAAGTTTGAAGCCTCTAAACTTGGTTAAATGGAGCTTAAATTGCCCCTCCTTTTTTTCCAGTTAGATTTACAAATACAAAATTACTCACATATTTGTAGAAGAAGGTTACACCTATAAATGTGCATCATTATTTTTCGAAAATATAGAAATTTTTCATTAACTTTTGAATTTAAAGTACGAAAAATAGAGTTGATTATTATTTATATTTTTTGTAATTGTATATGGTTATGATTGTTTATATTAAAAAAATAAAAGAAAATAGATTTGAGATAACGTTGCTTTGCACTGGTAGACGATTGTTGACAATGAACAAAGCAAAGCATTTCTATGGATTTTATTTCAATTTTTATGAATTTTAAAAAATGAATTGTGACACTAATATAGGAGGTACAGATTAAAAAATGAGGTATTAAATTAATGGTTATTTTATTGAGATTAAATATAAGAAAAAACTAAATGAATCCATGCCTACACTCACATGGTATTAAGTAATATGTGTAAAAATTATATTTTGTTAATTTATCAGCTCAATGGTACAATAGAAATATAATTTTTGTTTACAAATTCCTGGAACATAAAGCTATAATTCATTAGTATATTGGAAACCTCTACCACTGTTTATTGAAAAAATATTAATAAAAAACCAAAAAAAAAATTTCAAAATGTTTACCTTAAATAAATTAAATGTTTCTTAAATAAATCTGTCAAATGATAAGTTAGAAAGATAACATTTTTACCATTTAATTGCTATCAAATATATCTATAAGATTTTAAAATTTTTCCAACTACCCCATGGTGTCCGCTTAACTTGAAAGTCAGGGAACAAAATTTGGTCAGGGAAAGTCAGGGAATTCGGGGAGCGGTCAGGGAAAATTTTGTCCATATCAATTTTTAAAAATTCACTGAACTCCTTTTTCATTTTCTCTCATAAGAACCTTGTTTCTGATCGAACATTTCGTTTTGATTACATCTCTGTTTAAAATTATTCATTTCGTATCTTTTGCCTTACCTGTGAATATGTCAAAAAAAAAAAAAAAAAATTAGTGAAACGCTACTAACTGCACTTTGTGTTATTTCGTTTAGTAATGGCCTCGATCGGAAACCTATGTAGAGCTATCCAGATAGGTTCGTGTTGTTGGAATCCCGTGTGAAAAAACAGCTGCTGACAAAACAGCTTTTGCTGTTGGATAGCTATCCATGCTAGCTGAAATATTTTGGTAGATAAATGTACGCTTCTATCCCAAGCGAAATGTCAAAAAGAACCGATCCGTTCGAAAACCTATATGATCGATTTACAATGCGAAGAAAAAAAATTGTTAATTCAGCTCCCGTGTTTAGGAAAACTACACCATGGAATCAAATTAAAGGCAATTGCTTACTGCTCCATTTGAGTCCGGAACATTCTAATTCCATGGTGTAGTTTTCTTAAACACGGAAGCTTAAATAACTATTTTTTCTTTATAAATAAGGGTGACAGTTTATAATATTTAAATTATAATTACATAATATTTAAATAATAAAAGTAATTTCAGTTTGATTTTTTCATTATTTTTAACGCACACTGCTCAGCAAGAAAAAAAAAGAATAAATAATTTAACGCTACCAAAAAACTCGTCAAGAAACTCGTCGCATTGTGAATTGGGAAACGATTTTATAACTAGAAACAAATGACAGCGAATAAAGTCACGCTCTCGTCGCGTTTATTCATTCCATTGTGAATCGACCTTTAGATAGGCTATCGCATAGGTTTCCGATTGCGGCCAATAAGAGGCAAGAGGCACTGTTAAAGGACAAAGGGCAAAGATGTATGGAGCGTGGGCCCAGCACCAATAAGAACGGCCTTCATATCGTATATAGGTACATGTTTATGCATTCATTATCTGTTAACCGTTTGTCCGAATTCGCTGTGTGTTATTTTGTGTGTGTTTTAGGGTCACAATCATTTTGTTCCATAGTATTTTTTAGGGGTTCAATTTTTTTTAACTTATTCCTTATTTAGTAACGAAGAAAATGGTTATACATTTTTTACGAAATAATTCCTAAATAGATCAAACAAAAAATAGAATATTTTTTTTTCTTTTTTATGGTACTAAAATATTTTTATCTCAGTCAGTTTTTTTACCGATTTTAAGTGTCTTTGTGGGTTTTCAAAGAAGAATAACATTTCAGAAAAACAAAATTTTTTGCTCAAGCTACAAAATCGAGTACAAGTTTAACAGTTTATCTAAAATAACGATAATGAAAACGAAGATTTAGTGCAAACATGGTTTTTTTGTCTACTCGTTCAAAAACGACGACCTGGCTTTGATTTTGGACTATTAAGTGATTTTTGTGTAAAACAAGGACCTGGATTTGTGATTTTTGTATATGATAAAGAAGAGACTAACTTAAAAGTAACTTAAAACAGGTAAGAAACTGACTGAGTTAAAAATCTTTTAGTAGGTACCAAACGAACAAAATATTTAATTTTTTGTTTTTAATTTTTTTTTTGTTTATATTTTGTGCCCGTCAGCCCGTTATAAATGTAATACCAATTTTTTCGTTACTAAATAATGAATAAGCTAAAAATATTTCAACCCATTATAATAATATTCAATATATAATAGTGGTTTTGAGGGTCGTTTTGTAAGTTGTTTTGTTTTACTTTTACGAATTGCAAAAGATATCCTATTTTTATTCTGATAAATGAGATAAAAATTGATATTTTTTCCAGAGATGGTTTTGACACCAAAAATATTATTTAAAAACTAATATTTGTTTTTTTTTTTACAAATTATATGCTCCAAAAACTGCTTTTTGCATAAAATTGATGCTTGCGACCCCTAAACATGACTTTAAAAATTCAGGTATTCTGGCTTAAATCGAGCGAAAAATACACAAAATATTAAAGAAAAACTAAGGAAAAAAGGATTTGAACTTCTGTCACACGGCGAATTTGGACAAACGGTTAACGGATAAGGAATTCATAAATAAATACCTATATATGATATGAAGGCCGTTCTTATTGGTGCTGGCCCAAATTGTCCATTGTCCTTTGACTGTGAGGTTCAACCTACGTGTTCAAGTTTCAAGTACGATTATTTCTTTTTACTTATTTCTTCATACTGTTTCTGCATACCTTAATTACATTTTGATTTATTTAAAAAAAATACTATTAAATTTTAATATCGCAAAGATGTATACATATGATTTAAAAGCATTTTATTTAAATGGTCATTCATTACTATGAACAACATTGCATAGGTAAAGTCGTCCCTTTTGTTAAGCAAAACAATTTTTTTTTAATTTATGCAGTTATTATTTTCACTTTAAATGCAATCCGTTATGTATACCTTCAGATAGATCTTTGAAAAATACAAGGTGAGTTCTTTTTGCCTAAGGTTTAATTAACTCCATTCAAATACGTACATTTTCTACCACTTTGTGCAATATTTGTGCAATATTAATACGTACCTACTCATGAAAAAAAATTTTTGATTTTTTGGTCAGGGAAAATTTTGAAATTGGTCAGGGAAAGTCACCATTGTACCCGTTAAAAATCAAATAGATTGAAAAATTGGCCCTTAACCCTTTTTCGAAAATCATTTTGGGTATGCAAAAAATAAATCCTGTCAAAAATTGCTTATATATGGATAATTTTTTTAGTTCATCCCCTATAAAAATATGTAAAAAAAAATAAAAAATGTACCCCCATGTAACTACTATTTATCAATTTTCAGTTTTAAAACCGGGTATATCTCGGTTTGTAGATTTTTAATAAAAAAAAGTTGTGCATATTTTTTGCCTAATTTTTCAATATCTTTCAAATAAAAAAATCAAGTTTCTACGACGTCGCGTTTAGAAGTTTGTAACGAAGCGTTACACTTTCATCTACCTGCCGAGCCCCCCGAGCTACCAAACCGATCTATTCAGTCGAATAACAACCTACCGAACAGATTTATTTAAATAAATAACTAACCGCACCAAACCGATTTATTTAAATAAATAATAATTAACCTCACCGAACTGATTTATTTAAATAAATAATAATATATACCGAACCCTAATTGCACCGAATCCTGGGTTAATTTTATCATTCACCGAACCATGCATTAACTTATTTTTTCTCCCCCGTACCGCGCCAACGAACCACCGAACCCATGGTCAATGTGATTACACACAACCACTGAATCCATGGTCAAGGAGATAACATACAACCACACACAGGAGACCAGATGGTGAATAAATGCAATCTCTTGTTCTTCTTCGTTGTTTTTCTGCGTTTTTCTCAGTTCACATGCACGTTTGGCTGAAATACCATAACCATAACCAATAATAAAGATCTATTCTGGAACGGAATAGATGATATTGACAAATAGAGACACGTTGTTATCAGAAGTTTCGCTTTAATTTTTGGGTCTTTGACCTCTACCTTTTTTTTGGGGCTTCTCCTCCGTTTAAAAATTAATTTACCGCGATTGACTTTCTTCTGACATTTTGTTAGGAGCGAAGGCCGAATCTCACACTGAATTTTTCACTTTGTGCTTCTTCTAAGCATACAGTGAACGTACGCTATCTGCACACCGGGCGCAGACTTGACTTTCCTTCAGCTTGCCGATGTAGGCGGGGACCGAATCCCACACTGAATTTTTCACTTTGTGCTTCTTCTGAGCATACAGTGAACGTACGCTATCTGCACACCGGGCGCAGACTTGACTTTCCTTCAGCTTGCCGATGTAGGCGGGGACCGAATCCCACACTGAATTTTTCACTTTGTGCTTCTTCTGAGCATACAGTGAACGTACGCTATCTGCACACCGGGCGCAGACTTGACTTTCCTTCAGCTTGCCGATGTAGGCGGGGACCGAATCCCATACTGAATTTTTCACTTTGTGCTTCTTCTGAGCATACAGTGAACGTACGCTATCTGCACACCGGGCGCAGACTTGACTTTCCTTCAGCTTGCCGCTGTCGGTGGGGACCGAATCCCACACTGAATTTTTCACTTCGTGCTTCTTCTAAGCATACAGTGAACGTACACTATCTGCACACCGGGTGCAGACGTGAATTTCCTTCAGCTTGCCGCTGTAGGCGGGGACCGAATCCCATATTGAATTTTTCACTTTGTGCTTCTTCTAAGTACACGGTGAACGCTGTACGCAAAACCGGGTGCGGAAATAGAATTTCCTATAGCTTGTCGCTGTAGGCGGGGACTACTCCCATTTATTTGTATATGAAATGATCTGTTAGTTATGTAAGGAAAATTTTTAATTAATTATATAAAGTACCTTATTATTTATACATATAAGTCAACCGAATTATAAATTTTTGTAAACAATTGAATTTTGAGTTAAATAAAATAAATACGTTGATTCGGAGTTTGGAAACTCTTAACCCAAGTTTTGTGCTTTCTTTGGGTAAAACCCTGGACACCGACGAGTCGACGAGCATCACAAAATGGCGCCCGAGCAGGGACCCTAAGAAGTTTCTACCGAACTCCGACCGCCGACCGACCGAGATTCTTCTTCTAAAGGTAAAGAAGAACCGACCGCCGTACACCGATTACCAGTAACCAAACATCTACATCAAATCACAATTATTTATTTTTCCGCCGATTACAAGATTAAACCGCCACATCATGTCCGACGTTGAAGATCAAGACGATCCTTTCCTGAACCCGTACAAAAATTTGGGTTTCATCTATTTTCTTAAGAAAGTCGAACTGATTGAGATGCTGTCTACTCGAAATTTAGATGCAACGGGAACCATGCAAGTCTTGCGACAACGCCTAAGCCGTCACTTTAAAAAAGTTCGAGAACATAGTTCGACGCAAAATCTATGCGAACGTTGGGAAGGCGCCATAGAAGAAAGGAACAACGAAGACCCTATAACTGAAACGCTTTCCAGTAAACCTGTTCTACCGATACCCACTCCTACTAGCAATACGGAGCCACACATGCCAGCCCCAATAAATGCTCGATCCGAGGCCAAGACCGTTGAATTCGAGCAAATTACGATACCTGTTCCCTCGCTCTCAACGTTACCATTCGCTCCAACTGCTACTCAAACGGACGGGTGCGCGAACCCAATGGGAGCAGTGCAAACACACGCACCGTGCGCAACAACTTTATCCTCCGACATACTCCTGGTGGACCAAAATGCCGATAGGCAGCTTCACGCCACGAGATTAACCGTAAGCTATGAGGCAGAAGTTATGAATACCATCCGCAGGTGGAATTTGAGTTTCAATGCCACTGGCAGCCCATTAGAATTCCTTAAAAGGATGAAGGAACAAATGCATTGCTATAAAGTACCCCAGAGAGATATGTTGAGAGCCTTACCTGAAATACTCCGAGGAGCTGCCCTGGAGTAGTTACGCGTCAAAGGCAGTTTTTCTTCCTGGGATGAGTTTCACCAGGCTTTTATCCAACAGTTTCTACCGGCCCGTTATGTATCTAGGTTGGAAGACGAAATCTTTCGCAGACGCCAGGGCCCTCGCGAAAAAGCAAAAGACTTCCTCTTAGCTACCCAATATTTGATTAGCCAGCATCCCAGTATGACCGTCGCCGACCGAATCGACCGCATATTCGATAGCTTAAGACCTGAATATAGATATTATATACGGCGTAAGGACTTTGAGACAGTGGATGAATTAGCCTTATTAGACGAAGAATTTGCAGCAGTCAAAATGGACGAACAAAACCTGCGTCCTACGCCACCCATCAGATCACCATATATCCCTGTAGCCCGTGCTACCGTTGTTGACACACCTTACGACCGACTCACCCTTTGCTGGAACTGCAAACAGCGAGGTCATCGCAAGGAAACCTGCCGCAGGCCTTTTAGGCTCTTCTGTTCCTTCTGTGGTGAGGACGGACGTTTATCCAAAGATTGTACTTGCCAGCGAAACCCAGTAGCTGTTGTTAATTCACCACCCGCTACCGACCCCCGCTATTTCATACCAATCAAATTGGACAATGAGGTTTACCACGCTTTACTAGATACAGGTTCAACGAAGACTTTTGTGGGGCAGAGATTAAGGGAAAGATTCAGAAAGTTAGACCTGCCGATGCGAAGTGATACTCAGAACATTCATTTGGCCAATGGGAAGCCCGTAGTCACGTCAGAACACTACACTGTTACACTCAACTTAGGAGACATCCCGCTTACAGGGGAAATCTCGTATTTGCCTTCACTCGACGGGGATGCTATACTTGGGATGGATTTATTGGGTCAGTCTGGACTCCAAATATTATGGGAGGCAAAATGGTAAATGGCATGGGGATGGAGAAGCAAGCAGTTCTCATTGCATGGCAGCGTCGCACCTTTCCATAACCGACCAACGCATATTAGATGATTTTTTAGGGAAAGAGCTACCAAATTTTGATCAGCTTAAGGGAATAGCGAAAGTCCCACCGCACCGTATTCGGTTAAAGGTGGAGGAACCCTTCAAACAGCGGTATTACCCGCGTAACCCGGCCATGCAAAAGATCATTGATGAGGAGGTCGACGATTTGCTGAAAACAGGGAAAATAAGCCCATCACTACAGTTCACCCATTGTTCTGGTAAGAAAAAAGGAAGGATCCTGGCGAGTGTGTGTGGATTTCCGTCAGTTAAATGAAGTCTCTTACAAAGACGCTTATCCATTGTCATACCGTGGTGTGAAAAATAATAGGTGTGTGCTGAAAAATCTTCAAACAAAAAAATGGAAACACAGACGCGTGAAATTAACATAATTTATTTATTTGTATCCACTTTCAAATTTTATAAAAAAAATATAACAAAAACACTTCTGTTTGATCCACAGACGAATTTTAACAATTTTGTGATGTGCAAAAAAATAGGTGTAAGAACTTAAACCTCAAAGTAATCTGAAAATAAAAGAAAATCTATGAAATTTTCAAGGATTTTCTTAATGTATAATGTACTTCATACTTAATATTTTGTTCCAAATCCATTACTATTACGAACACTTTGACACCTTTTTGGCATTGAGTCCACTAACTTTTGACACCTGTCAATAGGAATAGACTCCCAAGCTTTTTTGACTGATTGCCATAATTCTTCTTTCGAGGTATGTTTTTTTTGTCCCAGAGCCCTCTTTACATCACTCCACAAGTTCTCTATTGGATTTAGATCCGGAGACTGGGCCGGCCACTCCATAACATCGATCTTATTCCTCATAAACCACGTCTTTGCTGCCTTCGACGTATGCTTAGGGTCATTATCTTGTTGGAATGACCACCTAAGGGGCATTTCTTCCTCAGCATACGGCAACATTACATTTTCCAGAATATTTATGTACCCTGCTGAGTTCATAATGTCCTTAATCCAGAATATTGGACCAACACCAAACCAGGAAAAGCATCCCCATACCATCACACTTCCGCCGCCATGTTTGACTGTCTTAATTGTATAATGTGGTGCAAATTCTTTTAGTTTTGGTCTTCTTACAAACTTTTTACCACCATCTGCACCAAATAAATTAATTTTTGACTCGTCAGACCATAAGATGTTCCGCCATTTTTCTTTGCTCCATAGAAGATGCTGCTGCGCAAAGTGTTTTCGTCTTTGTCTATGTCGAATAGTTAGCAATGGACATTTCCTCGGCCTTCTAGAGGATAGTTTGTTTTCCAGCAACCTTCTCCTAATTGTTGAGGTGTTTAAATCCAGGTTAAGGTCCTTTTTTATTTGGGTTGAACTTATAAACGGGTTGGTCTTAACAGCCCTTGTAATCTGTCGATCAGTGGTTTTGGTAGTTTTTCTTGGTCTTCTTCGGGTTTCTGAGTGGCTGGTCCATTTTAAGGCATTCGTGACCATATTTTGAGAACAACCAACCTGTCTCGCGTTTGTTTTATAGGTATTTCCTTCACCTCGAAGCTTTTTGATAACTTCTCTAATCTGATGAGAACAATGTCGTTTACGGCCCATTTTTACTTGTTCTAAATTAATTTAAAAATATTTAAAATAATTAATATCTATAAACAAATGATAAAGAAACTAACAACTTACTGCTCTTGACTTAAAACGACGAATGAGAGTGACTTCATTCTAATGCACTTATTTTTTTACACAGCGAATTTTAACAACGGTTAAAATTAACGGGTCAATAAATCAAAAGCAACGGCTTGATGCACGTGAAACAGCAATAAGGCGATACAAGAGCATGTGACATATTTTATGTATCATTTAAGTAGCACTTGTTTCACTCTTTCTTAAGGAAATTAAAACCTTTTCAACCTATGCAATATTGCACCTATTATTTTTCACACCACTGTATATAGTGGCTATATTGGACAAATTAAGAGGAGCCAAGTTTATAACGACCATCGATTTAAAGCAAGGCTATTGGCAAATCGCTTTAGAGCCATCATGTCGCCCCTACACGCCTTCACTGTCCCGGGAAGGGGACTCTACGAATGGAATGTAATGCCTTGCGGGGGCCAGCGGGGGCGACCTTTCAAAGAGCGATGGACTCAATTTTCGGGCCTGAAATGATAGATCATGTATTCGTCTATCTGGACGATATTATAGTCATAAGCAGCACTTTCGACCAGCATATCCAGCACCTTTCAGAGGTATTCTCCAAACTTCGCGAAGCCAACCTCAAAATAAATGTCGCGAAATGCAATTTTTGCAGGGAGAGTTTAAAGTTTTTGGGCCATGTAGTGAGCAAGGAAGGAATCCATACTGACCCCGATAAAATATCAGCCGTTCAGGAACTAAAAGCTCCCACTAATGTCAAAGAGTTACGCCGAATCTTGGGGATTTGTTCATGGTATCGTCGTTTCATCGAAGACTTTTCGAGTGTCGCCACGCCTCTAACCGGATTATTAAAGAAAAGTGGAAAATGGCATTGGGAGGACCTACAACAGGCAGCATTCGATACTCTTAAAACCAGACTCACCGAAGCACCGGTGTTGGCTTGTCCAAATTTTGATCTACCCTTCACGCTGCAAACTGATGCTAGCAATTTCGGCCTAGGGACCGTATTGACTCAGATGATGGAAGGGAGCGAAAAGGTGATAGCTTATGCCAGCCGTACCCTCACCGACCTGGAGCAAAAGTATGCTGCTACAGAAAAGGAGTGTCTGGCCATATTATGGGGCATTCGTAAGATGCGGCCTTACTTGGAAGGTTACCATTTCTTTGTCATAACTGACCATCACTCCCTTAAGTGGCTGCATTCACTGGAAAACCCGTCAGGCAGATTGACACGCTGGGCCCTTGAGCTACAGCAGTACGATTTTGATATCCAATATCGCAAAGGGGCTATGAATGTTTTTGCCGATGCATTGTCACGAGACCCTTTACCGATTACCGAATGCGATAAAATAGCATCCGCCCGAGACGCAACACCAGATTGTATTCGAAAGAAAATGTTTGAAATCGAGATGAATCCTACTAATTTCCCTGACTATAAAATAGTAGATAACCAACTGTACCGCCGTTTCGACACCGCCAAGCCGTTAGCCTCTGCACAAGAGTTTGAATGGAAACTTTGTGTGCCTTTAGCCGACCGAAGTCAATTGTTACATGAGAATCATGACGCCGTCACATCCGGACACTTGGGTATTGCGAAAACTATTGCCCGAATGGCTAAACGGTATTACTGGCCAGGAATGTCTCGGGATATAAGTAAGTACGTCCGGAGTTGTCAGGTTTGTAACCGTTTTAAAGTCTCAACAAAAACCAAGTGGTCTAATGTTCACAACACCTGCTGAAGAACCATGGGAGATAGTTTGTGCGGATTTTGTGGGACCCTTGCCGCGATCTATGAAACGCAACAATTCGTTACTTGTCATGGTAGACAAATTCACCAAATGGGTGGAGGCCGTTCCAATGAAAGCCGCGACTACTCCAGGCTTGATTAAAGCCGTCCGAGAAAGGATCATCACTCGCTTTGGAGTGCCGCGGGTGTTTATAACCGACAACGGATCACAGTTTACCAGTCGGCAATTTCAAGAATTTTTGTCTAATTTGGGAATTCAGCAGCGACTAACCGCTCCTTATACCCCGCAAGAGAACCCCACGGAGAAAACTATGATAGCCCAGTACGTGCAAGACAACCAGCGCACTTGGGACGAACATTTGCCAGAACTAACCTTCGCCCTGAATACCAGTCAGCATGAATCTACCGGTTATTCTCCGGCTATGCTTAACTATGGTAGGGAGTTACGTGTACCACATGAATTCTTTACGTTTTTACCTCCAGAGGAGCCTGCGGAAAACATCAACGTTCGTCGAGAGCGGATGCAAGCCCTATTTGAAATGGTGCGGCAAAATTTATAAAAGACCAGTCAAACACAGGCTCGTTACTATAATCTCCGAAGGCGCCCTTGGCGCCCCAGCATCGGTGAACAGGTGTATAAGAGGTCACGAGTCCTTTCCTCAGGGGTAAACTACTTCGCAGAAAAACTGGCGCCTCGTTACGATGGCCCTTATGAGGTCCTCAAATTTATTTCTCCAGTAATTGTGCTACTACAAGGCAAGGGGAAGCAGAAAGAAAAAGAACACCGTTGCCGAGCACACGTCCGAGATTTAAAAGGTTTTTACTCAGAATCCAATAAAGAAGAACAAACAGCAGCTTTAGTCATTCAAACGCCAAATTCGGTGCAGAGTAAACGTCTTCAGTGTCTCCAGTCCCCCGAAATTAGAATCCGAAAAGGAAATAATAAAAATAGAAATAAATTTCATAATCCCGCCAGTCGTTCGTCAGCTTTCCACCAAGATAGACGTCCTGGGTACGCGCAGGAATATTATATTAATCATGAAACTTTAAATAATATTAATTATTCCGACCAGAGAGCCAGTTGTTCGCCGACCGCCAACCCAAGCAGTTATTTCAAAATGGACCCCCGGCCAGGAAGCAAACCCAACCACAACCAAGGGGCAAAAGCCGTCGTCGCTTCCAGCCCCCGCCGAAGCCCCCGTCACCAAAATTCCATGCGTGCTTCGAGTCTGAGGTTCGATCGTTTAGCCTCTGAGCGCCCTTTGCCGTCCACGTCGAAACCAAAATCAAAGCCATTCGCGAGGAGACCACCGCGGACAAGCGCAGCTCCAAAAGGCGGTCGCAAATTATCTGGCGACTGTCTAAATCCTTTTATACGACAAAAAGTATTGGCACCCCCACGATCTAATGAACCGTTATTTTTGGAAATCAGCACCAAACGACCTATCGGCAAGGGCGTTGCTGAGCACAATCCTGAAGCAGCTTTGCCGATTAAACCCAGAATCCCGGAAGATAAAAGGCTGGCCATCGCTAGACAAGCGAAAAAGGCAGCTGAGAAGAAGTGGCTGATCCGAAACCAGCCGGCGGCGGCAGTAGAGTCATCCGAGCCATTCATTTCGACCAAAGTTCTAGATGTTCTACCTATGCTCACCGTTGACAATAAAGCCGTAGAACGGACGGACACTGCAGGTACTAGCACCCCGCGGGCCGTTTTTATCGGAGAGGGCCTAATTGGGCATCCCTTTCGACGAAAACCCTTGTGGCTGCCATTAAGTGCCCGTTGGTAGGCCCACCCGGAACCAAGCGACCAGTGGATCCGCTCCCAACTGCATCAATGGTGAAGAAACCAAGACCTCCAACTCCGTCCACCCCTTTTGATCCTTTTGAAGGCATTACATTGAGCCGTGGGAATCACCAACGAACCTTTTTTATTTACAGACCCTGGGGATGGATCTCTGTAAGGATGAATAAGTCAGGGTCTCAGGCCGATTTGAAGTTCGGTCATCACCGCAAAAAACTTTATTTGCAGTAGGGTAATGTTAACTAATGCTTTAGCCAAAAAGAAGATTCAGTTTTTGTTTATAATTATTATTAAGATTATTCCTATGAATTAAAAAGAAGATGCCGTTTTTGTTTATAATTATTATTAAGATTATTGCTATGAATTACAATTTTTGGTTGAGTTGGATCTTGTTTCATTTTTGTATACAAATAAAATAAACAAAAAAAATAATATATAAATATTAAAATGAAAATAAAATGGATTTCATCCATTCCTTTAATATGTAAACAATCCTTAAGACGAGAAGGTTCTCGTCTTCCGAAGTAAGGGGGGAATTTAACGAAGCGTTACACTTTCATCTACCTGCCGAGCCCCCCGAGCTACCAAACCGATCTATTCAGTCGAATAACAACCTACCGAACCGATTTATTTAAATAAATAACTAACCGCACCGAACCGATTTATTTAAATAAATAATAATTAACCGCACAGAACTGATTTATTTAAATAAATATTAACTTACCGTACCGAACCGATTTATTTAAATAAATAATAATATATATCGAACCCTAATTGCACCGAACCCTGGGTTAATTTTATTATTCACCGAACCATGCATTAACTAATTTTTACTCCCCCGTACCGCGCCAACGAACCACCGAACCCATGGTCAATGTGATTACACACAACCACTGCATCCATGGTCAACATACAACCACACACAGGAGACCAGATGGTGAATAAATGCAATCTCTTGTTCTTTTTCGTTGTTTTTCTCAGTTCACATGCACGTTTGGCTGAAATATATAATAAAGGGAAGTTCGATTTCAATGCAAATTGGTCTCCTGCCTTACCGTTGCCTGAACCAATATCATGTACAAAAGGAAGGAAACCATAACCAATAATAAAGATCTATTCTGGAACGGAATAGATGATATTGGCAAATAGAGACACGCTGTTATCAGAAGTTTCGCTTTAATTTTTGGGTCTTTGACCTCTACCTTTTTCTTGGGGCTTCTCCTCCGTTTAAAAATTAATTTACCGCGATTGACTTTCTTCTGACATTTTGTTAGGAGCGAAGGCCAAATCTCACACTGAATTTTTCACTTCGTGCTTCTTCTAAGCATACAGTGAACGTACGCTATCTGCACACCGGGCGCAGACGTGAATTTCCTTCAGCTTGCCGCTGTAGGCGGGGACCGAATCCCATATTGAATTTTTCACTTTGTGCTTCTTCTAAGTACACGGTGAACGCTGTACGCAAAACCGGGTGCGGAAATAGAATTTCCTATAGCTTGTCGCTGTAGGCGGGGACTACTCCCATTTATTTGTATATGAAATAATCTGTTAGTTATGTAAGGAAAATATTTAATTAATTATATGAAGTACTCTATTATTTATACATATAAGTCAACCGAATTATAAATTTTTGTGAAAATTGAATTTTGAGTTAAATAAAATAAATACGTTGATTCGGAGTTTGGAAACTCTTAACCCAAGTTTTGTGCTTTCTTTGGGTAAAACCCTGGACACCGACGAGTCTACCTCAGCATCAGCAAAAAAGCATCACAAGTTAGTTTTTTTTACTTTGATTCAGTTTTACCCTATTAAATGTGCGAATTTTAAAAATTCCCTTCTTAGTGCAACCGTGAATAAAATTTGCTATTATATAAATTTTATTATATGGATACCTACCTATTTTTAATACTTCCAGTTTAAGCTGTTGCAATTTTTATTCTTTCATTTATATCTATAATATAAATAAATTAACATTCACATAAAAATAAGGTACGTACCTTCTTACATGTACCTAGTACCTGCCTAGATATTAATACAAATTATCTACAAACATGCCTACCTTTCTAGGTTAAAATAAAAAGGCGACATACCTAACTACCTACCATGAGCCATACTCATCAAAAAACATCATCGCAATGAAACTCATGAATTATTGCATCACTGATATTCTTGCCAACAGACCTACATACATAAATATCTAGAAAGCAAACAAAAAAAAACAATCTACCTATGCCTTGACCTTCATGCCGCCGCCGGCCGACGCGACGTCACGATTGTCTTCTTGCATTGCACCCAAGTTGTTAAAATAAACCACCCATTCCTCTTTAAGCGCACAAGACCCAACAAATCAAGGGGAATTCCCAAATTTGTTTCACACTTTTTAATTCTCTGCACCTTTGCATAGCAAAGTAATCGACAAAAAATGTAAACCGAACAAAAAACATTCATTCTACCTATTTTACTCTTACTATTATAAATAATAGTATTCCTTTCTTATTCTTACTAGAAATTCTCCACAAAACTCAATTCTCTCCACTGTGAAATTTGTAGCGGGCTGCTTTGCCTTCACGGTCCTTGCTGGCATTTTTCGAACCCCTAGCTCAGCGGTGGTCTAGGTTCTTGGACCTCGAGCTCACTACAAAAAAAAATTTAAATTGCCAGACTTGCATCTAGATATGCGCGAGACGTTATACTTAACCCTCCCTTCCTCGGTTACTCCCTCGCCAGAGTAACCCCTTTATTAGGCTTCTCCTCCTTCTACATCACTCCCTTTACCTCATCCTTCTCATCCCTGTATCGAACTTACTCAAAACTCATTATCAAATAAGTTCAATAAAATGCTTTAATAAAAATCATCATTTCTTTTCTTTCAGTGTATGTTAAAACTAACAATTTTATTGCATATTATTTTTAAGTTATTAATTTATATTAAATTTAATTCAAAAATTTAAGGTTCGTTTTCACAGAAAATCTAAATTACACAATTTTAACCCAAGTTTAAATTATCAATCGGCAACCCTTTGGCTGATCAAAAGTAAATTTATTTTCTTTCTATTAAATCGTCTTCGATTTATTAATTAATTTGGGACTTAAATTCCTCTTTTCACTTTCCTATATTTCACTTGACTGTTCTTTTAAATTTCCATTAATCCCCCTGTTCTAACCCACCCTTCAATCCGCGTACTATTATATATATTGTTTTTTTTATTTCATATATATGTATATAATTAATTTAAATATATTGCAACAATATAATTTGGTATACAAAAAAAAATAACTCACCCTTAAATTCCTTTTGTAGTGGCCACTGCAACGGTTTTCTTTAAAGATGTATACCTTTTCTTTTTAAATTGCTTGTTGCCTTTGTGCAACTATTTAACACACTTTTTTAATATATACCGAGACTTTACGGTACGTTTCGCGAATTAATAAATAAATTGAATCTACTTTTCACCACTTCGAAATCACCGATATATTAATTTAGCACTTGGTATATAAAAAAAAAAGGAAAACGAAGATTTATAAAAAAAAAATGTACGTTAAAATAAAAAAATAATAAAATCAATAGAGTTTGGTTTTTGGCACTGATCTGTGGCTGGACTCGAACCTTCGAAGCTTGGATGGTAATCGACCGCTTTACCCTCTGAGCTATACCAGCTATGCAATTTTGGAGGGCAAATCGGTCATGTAACTTTGGTGTGCCTTCAAAGTATATGTATTTTTTTTTCTATACAGGGTCTCGTAGTAGGTGTTGATTTCTTCGCTCACTTTTCCTGCTTGCCTGGTGAAATGGCAGTTTTTAAAATCAGGAAACTCCTGCCCGTAAACTAAATAAATCCTCAATTGGGCGGTTGGAATGAACTGGCCGTATAGGAATTTTCCTTAGATTTTCTTAAAAAAAAAATTTCTTTTTTTTTTTATTAAACAAAACTAAATCAAGAATGTTTCACTATTTTACCTTGGAGTTTGCTTTCGCAAAATTTAATTATTCTCGACCCAAAGGGTTCGTAAAAATATAAGTATTTATAAATATGACCACTTTCGAATTATTTGTGGGACAATTGAATATTTTTTTTCTTTTTTTTTTTTATATATGTAATTATTCGAAATTTAATTTTAATTTATAAAGCGAAATTGTATTCACGTACGTTAAGATTGTCAACCGTCGTAACTGATTGAACTTGATCGTTTAATTCCGCAATTCTTATTTATCCTATCACTAACCGGCATTGGAAAATCTACAGAAATTTAAGCTTTTCTATTTTTTTGTTCTTAATTTCCAGGATCATTGACTTCATCAGATAAAAACCTTCACTCTCGAGTGAAAAGCATAATATTCCTACCCATTAATTTGTTTTTCTCTTTAACGTTGCGCAGAGAAAATCTGCACACGAGTTTTCTCGCTTTGCAATTTTAAAAGCTTTTTCCGAGCCTAGATCGCCAGAAACTAATACCATCTAGTACTTTTGCCGTCTTAGTACATTCCAAACTCTTCCTAACTTGACAATTGACGTTTCCTACTCGTGTTTGTTTTCGTTTGTGCCCGTCTTTTTATTAAAAATTTTCCTTTCGCGCGTAGAATTTCTTCTTTTTTTTCTGTCGCGCATCTTTAGTTGATAAAAAATATCAATTTCGGTATCAGGGCTTTGCTTTTTTCAGATATACCGATATCTGAAATATGCAAATGAACCCACGCACCTCATAATCGGTCGGAGTGCAAACAAAAGTGAAAACTGCAAAAAAAAATGTTCACAGTGCCAAGTAAAATGGAATACCAGTGTGTAAACAAAAAATTCCTACGGGTTTATGAATTGAGTTAATGTGTCAAATGTTTTAAGCCAATGAAAAATTGTGTGTTAAATGCTTGTGCAAAAGAAATGAAATTCGATTTACAGCTAGCAAAACAGATTTATGTATACAAAAAAAAATTTGATCGAAAATAATATTGAAGCAAATCAAAATAATTTACCGTGCCGGGGGTAAAAGAGAAAGGTAGATGGTATTTCCCCTCTTTAACAATACCTGAGTGCGGTAGTGCGAAACGTAAAATATTTTCTTTTTCAAACGGTGTCAGTTCCGTTAAGTGATATACCGAAAAATGAAAACAAATAATCAGATTAAAACGGTTAAGAAAAATGTAAACAAACAGAAAGTAATTTCATTCGAAAGTGATGTTTTGCCGTCGGCAAAATGAAATCTTGAAAAGGTTAAAAGAAATCGTTCGAGAGTGTTTGTTTGGCTCTTCTGTTTATATTTAACGTGTTCTGAGTTGAATAATCGGCCAGCTTGTGTAAAAAAAATATAATAATTAAAACTAAATTGCCAGCATAATTTTAAAAATTAAATTAAAGGCTTTCATGTACATCTTTAAACGTGGGTCGCGTACCCATTTATCTAGTCGGGCTGTAATCAATATCAGATAAGTTAAACGAATATTTTTCAATTAAAAATCGATTCTTTGTGTTTTCTTTTTACTTTGTTGCAGGTTACTTATTGTCGTATATCCTTGGCGTGGAATATCCCTATGGGTTTACCAGCTCTAGTTTCCAGCTCATACATACAGTTTCCTACGACTTTTCGCACGCGAGATTTTAAAAACTTTGGAAGCAATTTTGCATTGACACCATGGACAAAATTACTTTGTGCGAAGTTTCGGTGGAATACTTCTTGGCCTTCCCGATAAACCACAGGTTTGGACCTTGAATTGTAAGTATTTTTGGACTTAACGTGTGCCCTGAATAAATTATCCGACAACTTCTGTCTGGCCAACGTTGTTTTAAGTGCTTTCGGCTGGGCTAACATTTCCGGGTCTTCGAGTGCTTTTAGATCGCGCAGTATCCGATACGTAGAGCCATGAGATATCATATTTTGTCCGAACAGAGCATAGTACGGTTGACAACCGATAGAGTCGTGCATATCTGATCGCAGGGCACATGATATACTTGATAATTGAACATCCCAGTCATTTTGCTCTTTTGATATCATGACTCTAAGCTTACTCAAGACACTTCGGTTTACCCGCTCGGAATTGTTAGCCTGCGGTGAATACAACGCCGTTCGCACATGTTTTATGCCATAGTTCGCCATGAAGTTTTTAAACTCATGGGACACGAACTGACGTCCGTTGTCGGAGTGAATTAATTCAGGGGTGCCGAAAGTGTGAAAAATTTCTGTTTCCAAAAAGTGTACTACTTTTGAAGACGTGGCCTTAGACATAGCTTTTAAGAAAACAAATTTCGTGAAGTGATCTAACACAATGAAAACATACACGTTTCCTCGCTTCGTGCGTGGATACGGTCCCAAGAAATCAATATATAGTCGTTGAATAGGCCTTTCTGTCACAATCTGCCTGGTGATGGGTGGTCGAAGAGTCGTGTTTGGAGCCTTTATCATTTTACACGTTTCACACTCACTTACAAATGCCTTGATATCCGTTACCATTTTAGGCCAATAGTATTTTTCTCGTATTCGAGCATGTGTCTTAGCAAAACCACTATGACAACTCAACTTAGTATTATGGGACAGTTCAATGCACTTGCGAGTGAGTGCTTCTGGCAACCATAGACGCCAAAGCGAATCCTCTTCGTTTAACTCACCAGTCCTGAACCTAACTCTTTTGTATATAAATTTTCCCGATACAACTAGGTCCGGAAATGCAGATTGATTAGAATTGATGTTCTTTCTCAATTGGGTATATTGTTCCGAATCAAATTCAACGGAGTCGAGATCAATCTCACCACATATCAATGCCGAAGAAAACTCATCAAGCTCATGATCTCCCACGGTTACTAACGCAGAAATCTCTTCCATATCCATACGAGACAGAGTATCTGGTACCACGTTGAGGGATCCCTTCCTATGTTCGATTGAAAAATCATAGCCTTGGAGCTCCAGACTCCATCGAGCGAGTCGTCCACTCAGCTCTTTCATTGACATTAACCATTTCAGGCTTGAATGGTCCGTTATGACTTTGAAAGGTAATCCGTCAACGTAAGGCCTAAATTTTCGTATGCTCATCACTGCTGCAAGACATTCCTGTTCGGTAACCGTGTAGTTTTTCTGTGCTTTGTTAAGCTTCTTCGACATGTATGCTAACGGTCTCTCGTTGTCGTTCTCATCCAATTGAAAAAGGACACCACCTATTCCTTCCGACGACGCATCACACTGAATAGTAAATGGTTTAGTGAAATCCGGCTGCGACAACACAGGTGCGGAGGAAAGTGCAGTCCTCAGTCTATTAAACCCCTCCAGAGCTTCAGGTGTTAGCTCAAACTTCTTTTTCTTTTTGAGGCAATCCGTTAAGGGAGCTGCCAGATCAGAATAGTTCTGAATGAAGCTCCGATACCAACCAGTTAAACCCAGAAATCTCCTAACCTGTCTTAGGGTCGTGGGGACGGGAAAATTAACCATTGCCTCGATCTTTTCAGGATTAGTTTTCAAAGTACCTTGGCCGACGATATACCCGAGATACTTTATCTCCCTCATGCAGAACTTGCTCTTGTCAAGATTGATAGTAAGATTTGCCTTGCGAAGACAAGCAGCCACTTCGTTAAGGATCCGAATATGAGATTCGAAATCAGCCGTGCAAATTAACAGGTCGTCTAGGTAGACAAATACATTTTCACGGAGTGAACTGGGAACAACTTGATCGATGACCCTACTCATAGTTTGACCAGCATTGCTCAAACCAAACGGCATAACCTTGAATTGGTAGAGCGGTCTACCGGGTACTGCAAATGCTGTCTTATCTCGCGATTTTTCATCGAGTGGTATTTGCCAATAAGCATCTTTCAGGTCGATTCCCGTTATAAAATGCGTGTCCTTGATTCGGCTGAGTAGTCCCTCTATATGCGGCAACGGATACGCATCCTTAACGGTGACTGCATTGACCTTTCGGAAATCCAGACACAGGCGGACTTTGCCTGGTTTTCTTACTAACACCACAGAACAACTCCAAGGTGAATTACTAACTTCAATAACTCCAAGCTCCAACATACGGTCCAACTCTTTGTATACTTCTTCCTGACGAACCGGAGACAATGGATAATGCCGGGATTTGATCGGAACCGCGCTTCCCGTGTCGATCACATGACAACCAAGAGGTGTCTTACCCAGCCCTAGCACGACAAAGTTAGGAAATAACTTTTTGGTTTTCTCTAGCTGAAAACTTTGTTCGGGAGAAAGTTTTATCAACTCAGCCTCATCCTTGAAATTTACTTCATCCTCACTAGGGCCGACGTCGGCTTGAATCTCACTTATTTGTGGCATAAGATTGAAGTCCCGCCAAAAGTTCATCCCCAAATACAGTTTTTGAGTGAGGTTTGGGATCAAGTAAAAAGAAAGGCGCTTTGAAATGCCATTGTACTTTGTCTCGATATCACAAAATCCTACTATATCGTGAGATTTACCATCAGCAGTTCGTACAACGTTTCTATATGGCTTTATTTCGGCGCCAATTCTCTTTACCAAATCCCAACACTCCCTACCTAACACCGATATGGATGCACCGCTATCTAACAAGCCAAGGACTGACTCACCTTCTAACAGGACATCCGTGTACATTCTACCATCTGTATTTGAGGAGATAATGGTTTCCACTATTTGTTTTTTGACTTTTCTTCGATTACGAAACCGACGTCGACATTTTTTTACATGAGCGCTAGCCAAACCATTATTATTCCCGAAAATTCGAGATCGAATCTTGTAATAGTTTTGCTTTCGCTCGTGAAGGGACTTTAGCGCATAGGTTTCCCCAGGATGAGAATGAGGACTTAGAGAACTAATAGGATTCTCTCGTTCCAAGATCTTAATTGGAACACTTTCAACTGTGGTATCTGCGCTAGAATCTGAAATTGGTTGGTTCTTTAGTTCTGTGGGTGCTCGGGCTTCTTTTTCGTGGAACGAACTTCCCCACTCTTCTTTTCGTCCCTCGACACGTTTCCCGAGTGCTTACCGCACTTGACAGTATTTACTCCCTTAGCACCGCACAAAAAACAAAATAACTTTCGAGTTTGCGATGGGCAAAAATGGTAAGCATGACCTTTTTCATCGCAATTCCAACAGATGTAGTTGGCAGTCGAAATAGGCTTTCGTCTTGCCGAAAAGGCCGCGATTTCCTCCCCGTCTTCATCAATTTCTTGAAGATCTTCCTCAATTGAGATTTCATGAACTGTTCTATGGGAAGAAGTTCGCTTCGCCAAAAATCTCTCGGCTTCTCTGGCTTTATTCCTCAATTGCTCCAGAGTTTTTACTTCAGACGATAGTAATATCTCCCCTATTCTGTCTTTGGCGTTATTACGAATCACGTCCACCATTTTCCTATCATCAAACGGTTCTTTTAATCGATCGTTTAGAAAAACAATGGCCGTATAAAAATCGTCAAAACTTTCTTTGACCCCTTGCTTACGCGTGAGCAACTTCATGTATATTTCAACATCACTTTCTAATTGCCCAAACTCTTTTGTCATTTCAGATTTGACATCAGATAATTTTGCGTCTGGATTTCGACGCAAAAACGACCAAAACCATTTGTTGGCCTTACCTGTCAGCAAAATGTGAAAATTTGCCAACATTTTCTCATCGCTATATCTCGAAGATTTTTGCATCTTCTCGATAATGAAAATAAAATCGTTTACGTTATCGGTACCATCATATTTGATGTTCCATCTGTCTAGCCTGCAGTAGTCCGACGCGCTAAACATCGATGGAGAGATGGAATTTGTGTGCACTGGTGTTGCAGGGAAATTTTCACCAACCGCCCCTATGTCGGCGTTAGTCTGGTTATTTCTGGGTGCAGTATTCTGCGGTTGAGCTGGTATGTGTAAATTTTCCAGTTTTTTAATCACATTTACCATAAACACATCCATTTGTTGAAATAACCGAACCTGATTTTCCAACATACTCCTCTCGATCCTAGCGGCTAATTCATCCGTATGGTTCTCTACTTGGGCATTTACAGGTGTTCCACTTCTTAAACCACCCCTATCTTGCAAACCGCTCTGCAATTCTTCATTCTCGTTTGCAGGATCCGTTCCGTTCGACATATTGAACGTTGAGTTCGAAACTGTAGAATTTAAATTTTCGGAAAAACTAAAGGAATTGTCTAAGTCGAAACGATCGATGGTACTCCGAAATCTTTGGTAAAATTCCTCAAATCTAGCCTCGGAATTTGCGTAAATCACACTTAACTCGTCGTGAAGCGAGATTCGACGCCTGCTCATGCCTTTTCCAAAAAAAACCTATCTCAAATCTTCCCCACACAACTTCAAAAAGGATGACAAATTATGGCAAGGAAATGATGGTTCTGACTCGAAAGCAAAAATGTCCACCAAAAAAATCAATGTCAACAAAAAAAAAACTGACTCCTGGTTTCGAATTTCCAATGCCAGCTGTAAACCAAAAAAATATGCGGAACAAACCAAAATTTAACCAAAACAATTGTACAACTCAACTAAACTTTTTTCCTTTGCGTTAAGTGCAACCTCAATTTCCAACAGGGGCGTTTGTTCGAGGTTCGAGTACAAAACCGTTGATTCCACACGACCAGAAACCAATTATTTGAGAAAAAAAATATAAACTTTGATAAAAGTAAAGAAAACAGGTATTTTCTTTCAAAATATAAATAAAAAAAAATTTTTAAACCACTTAATGGTATTTTAAAACTTTCAAAAACAAATTTCAAAATTTTCAGAAAATATCATCAAAGGGATGAGAATTCAGATTTTAGAAGGATGACAAAATGATGAAGGAGAAGAAGCCGTCGTACTGCGAGCCGGAAAAAAATGAGCAAAACAAAATTAAAGTAAACTAATTGAATTTGACTATTGAATCTAATAAATTTAAAAACAACTTCTCTCTCCATCTACAGGGCAACTTCCGACAAACCATTCATCGGTGAAGGCATCTGCAAACTTCGAGAAAAAATAAAAAATTTATGGAAGGATCTCCAAAGACGCCCATAGCATCGACGGGTCTCTTCCATGTTAATGTTTACAAGTAAAAAAAATTGGGATAACGTATCCTGCTATTTGGGTATCTATAAGACCGATACCAAAAGACTCGAACTTTGTATCCCACACTTTGACTGTTTATTTTTATGCTGTATGGTTTCACCTTTCTTGCGGCAACGCGGTACCAAGTGTTTTTCACCTAGTGATCGGGACTCACAAGAAAGGTGTAACCACCTAATTCAATCGAAATGAAAACAAAAAAAAATTGAAAGAAAGAAATTTAAAATTATTGAAAAAAAAAATATTGAATTAAAGATTTGGAAAGAAAAAAAACTAATTAAAAGAAAAGTGAATTGGCTCAAAAAAAAATCTATAGCCGCACTATCTTTGGATAGTGGGCTCCACGTTGCGGGCGCCATTTTGTAGCGGGCTGCTTTGCCTTCACGGTCCTTGCTGGCATTTTTCGAACCCCTAGCTCAGCGGTGGTCTAGGTTCTTGGACCTCGAGCTCACTACAAAAAAAAAATTTAAATTGCCAGACTTGCATCTAGATAGTATCGATGCGCGAGACGTTATACTTAACCCTCCCTTCCTCGGTTACTCCCTCGCCAGAGTAACCCCTTTATTAGGCTTCTCCTCCTTCTACATCACTCCCTTTACCTCATCCTTCTCATCCCTGTATCCTGTATCGAACTTACTCAAAAGTCATTATCAAATAAGTTCAATAAAATGCTTTAATAAAAATCATCATTTCTTTTCTTTCAGTGTATGTTAAAACTAACAATTTTATTGCATATTATTTTTAAGTTATTAATTTATATTAAATTTAATTCAAAAATTTAAGGTTCGTTTTCACAGAAAATCTAAATTACACAATTTTAACCCAAGTTTAAATTATCAATCGGCAACCCTTTGGCTGATCAAAAGTAAATTTATTTTCTTTCTATTAAATCGTCTTCGATTTATTAATTAATTTGGGACTTAAATTCCTCTTTTCACTTTCCTATATTTCACTTGACTGTTCTTTTAAATTTCCATTAATCCCCCTGTTCTAACCCACCCTTCAATCCGCGTACTATTATATATATTGTTTTTTTTATTTCATATATATGTATATAATTAATTTAAATATATTGCAACAATATAATTTGTTATACAAAAAAAATAACTCACCCTTAAATTCCTTTTGTAGTGGCCACTGCAACGGTTTTCTTTAAAGATGTATACCTTTTCTTTTTAAATTGCTTGTTGCCTTTGTGCAACTATTTAACACACTTTTTTAATATATATATATATATGTATATGTATAATCCGCGGACCGAGACTTTACGGTACGTTTCGCGAATTAATAAATAAATTGAATCTACTTTTCACCACTTCGAAATCACCGATATATTAATTTAGCACTTGGTATATAAAAAAAAAAGGAAAACGAAGATTTATAAAAAAAAAATGTACGTTAAAATAAAAAAATAATAAAATCAATAGAGTTTGGTTTTTGGCACTGATCTGTGGCTGGACTCGAACCTTCGAAGCTTGGATGGTAATCGACCGCTTTACCCTCTGAGCTATACCAGCTATGCAATTTTGGAGGGCAAATCGGTCATGTAACTTTGGTGTGCCTTCAAAGTATATGTATTTTTTTTTTTCTATACAGGGTCTCGTAGTAGGTGTTGATTTCTTCGCTCACTTTTCCTGCTTGCCTGGTGAAATGGCAGTTTTTAAAATCAGGAAACTCCTGCCCGTAAACTAAATAAATCCTCAATTGGGCGGTTGGAATGAACTGGCCGTATAGGAATTTTCCTTAGATTTTCTTAAAAAAAAAAATTTCTTTTTTTTTTTATTAAACAAAACTAAACCAAGAATGTTTCACTATTTTACCTTGGAGTTTGCTTTCGCAAAATTTAATTATTCTCGACCCAAAGGGTTCGTAAAAATATAAGTATTTATAAATATGACCACTTTCGAATTATTTGTGGGACAATTGAATATTTTTTTTCTTTTTTTTTTATATATGTAATTATTCGAAATTTAATTTTAATTTATAAAGCGAAATTGTATTCACGTACGTTAAGATTGTCAACCGTCTTAACTGATTGAACTTAATCGTTTAATTCCACAATTCTTATTTATCCTATCAAAAATCTACAGAAATTTAAGCTTTTCTATTTTTTTGTTCTTAATTTCCAGGATCATTGACTTCATCAGATAAAAACCTTCACTCTCGAGTGAAAAGCATAATATTCCTACCCATTAATTTGTTTTTCTCTTTAACGTTGCGCAGAGAAAATCTGCACACGAGTTTTCTCGCTTTGCAATTTTAAAAGCTTTTTCCGAGCCTAGATCGCCAGAAACTAATACCATCTAGTACTTTTGCCGTCTTAGTACATTCCAAACTCTTCCTAACTTGACAATTGACGTTTCCTACTCGTGTTTGTTTTCGTTTGTGCCCGTCTTTTTATTAAAAATTTTCCTTTCGCGCGTAGAATTTCTTCTTTTTTTTCTGTCGCGCATCTTTAGTTGATAAAAAATATCAATTTCGGTATCAAATTCGATGAGATTCTTTCACAATCGATCTGAAGATGGCAGTCCATTCGACATTCACCATGATAGTACAATAGTTTATATGTACAAAGGCTATACCTAAATAAAACTTGACTATACGATATGGCAAAGAGCAAGAAAAGGAATACCTCCTTTCTCAAACTTCGCTTTATGTGTCTAAATTTTTTTCTTAATGTTAGTAAATATGATTGCTACACCTCACTTTAGCTTGTTATTGTTAATTTTACTCTGACTTGTTTCTCTTATAAAAATGTTACACTTCTTGTACTACAATACCATACTTAAAGTTTGACTTGTTTCTTGACTTTTTTCTTTGATTGATGACTTTTTTTCTTCTGCATCGGTTTAAACTTGACTTGACCCGTTGCGTAATGGTTAGTGCGTTCGACTGTCAAGCTGGCGGTCTGGGATCGCTTCCCAGCCTCGTCCACCTAAAAACTAAAAAGTTTTTTTTCAGGTCTACTGCCTCTTGCGAGGAATTGACAAATCCTCCAAGATTATCACTTGTCACGAATAAGTGCTTCTCGTCTAGCCACTCGGACTCAGCATAAAATTGTAGGTCCCTTCCATTCCGGTCGAAAGGCGCACACAGGAATGGTTGCGAGTTGTTAGTCCCTAGGCCCTGGTTCTTCATGAGCCGTTGTGCCACCCGATTTATTTTTTTGACTGTTCTATGTTTTCTGCTCCTGATGAGCGATGAAATTTATATTTCCTAAACTGATTATATTTAGTGCGGGTGGTATCTTTCAAGATTCATTATTGATGAGCAACGATTTAAATTTTTGAAATTTGAATTATTTAGTAAGACCTAAAAGTATGCTCTCTTTCGTTATCTCATTTTGTGGTTGCGGCATTGGATAATCTCGTAAATAGATAATCGAAGACACTTCTACGAGATAATCATAGATTTTCACCTTTATAGTGTTTTACCATAATTATATCTTTCTTTTCAGATTTCTCAAAAAAAATAAAATTTAACACTTGAAATGCACAATAAAAACCTTAATTTCGATTTCTTGACTATGTATCGATTGATCAGGCTTAGAAATTATTGATTCTTTGACTGGGTAGCTTTTAAATTTTGGATTCATTTATGGATTAAATTAATGAACACATTTAAGATTAAATGTGGGTGGCTGATTTTAAAGATTAGAATTAACTTTAAGATTTAATCAAATTGATTTTAATTATGATTAAAATTGCCGGTGTCTGGCCACGTGGATACGGAAGTCCAACGGAGTTTCTAAACTCTGAAGGAATCTTCCGCGCTTTTCTTGATGCTTTTTTGGCTGCTTTACTTTTTGTGTCACTTTGTTCTGCTATTCTTACACTGTTTGATTTAATATAGATTTAAGGTACTTTTTTCTTTAATTTTCTTGAATGATCTTGAATACCCCGCGCAACCTGAATAATAAAAAAAGAATTAATCAGACATGACGCGCTACAGATTTTCAATGATCTCTAATTTATTATGTCTTTTGTGGGTATTTCTCGTGGGAAATATGCTTTTGAAAAATTGGATTTTTAAGGACAAAATTCTTACCTTCTTTTCAAGGATTTCTATATTAACTCGTTGAAGCAGGCACACTAGTTCTTCTCCTTTTGGAGGGAAATTCGCCGCCTTCGCATGGTTAAAGAACACATGTCGTTGGTGATTCGTTGCAAATTAATTTTGCTCTTTCTCCACCTTCATTATTTTACGTTGAGACAAGAATCAGAAAATAAAGAGTTTTATGAGTTCTGGCGTTCAGAATATTACTTTATAGGACTATAAGAATTAAGATAAAAGGATCACTGATTAACTCACCGATGTTGGATGTTTATCCCAATTGGGTTGTTGGGTAGATGCTTCTACTTGTAAAGATTGTTTCCGATGGTCTTTACTACTATGATTTTGAGGAACTTTGGGCACAATTTCGCGTTTCTGTGTTTGGTTGCGTCACTGAGTACAAAGTTTCTCTTGAAGATTATATCTCCTACCTTAAAATTAACGACTTTGCTCCTGAGGTTGTAAGTTTGCCTATACTGCTCATGGGCAATATCGAGTACTGTCTTTAAATGTGTATGTAAAATATTCATCTTGGCTGTTTTGGGTAACCAATCAATTTCGTTATTATTAATGTTACCAAGTTGTTTCAGTAGTTTGCTATCGGCACCATGCTCTATCATTCTTTGTCCGTACAGAGCTTCGTATGGGGACATGCCCAATACTGAGTGTACCGAAGTGCGTAAAGCACTACCTACGGAAGATAAGTGTTCGTCCCAATTATATTGTTTAGGGTCGATGTAAGATCGTATGGCGGACAAAATAAAACGATTAACTCTCTCGCCCGCATTTGCCTGCGGAGAGTATGTCGCGGTTCGAGTATGTTTGATACCAAACATATCGATCATCTTCCGAAAATCTTTACTAAGAAATTGCGAACGGTTGTCCGACAACAAACTTTCCGGGACTCCATACATAAGAAAGATCTCATCTCTCAAAAATTGTATTACCTCATTAGAATTGGCTTTCTTCAAAGGTTTGATAAACACAAATTTGGTTACTTGATCTAACGCTATGACTATATATTGGTTTCCTTTACGAGATCGAGGGTAGGGTCCGAGAAAATCCACGTACATATGTTGAAATGGTCTTTCAACTAAATAAGCGTCTCCCATCTCTGTCCTCAAAATGGTATTTGATGCTTTGGTTGTTTTACATATTTCACACTGACCGATGAAGTGTTTGACTTGTGAAGCCATTGATGGCCAGAAAAATTGTTGGCGGAGGCGATAAAGAGTTTTGGCATATCCATGCGAAGCTCTCAGCGGAACATGAGCCTGAATGATCTTTCGTTGCGCCAGCGCGGTTGGAATCCATAACTTCCAGACGGAATGTCTTGAAGCGGGTTTCCTGTCGTATGTCTGACCTTCTTGTATACGAAACTTTCCGTAACACGAAGATCAGGAAAACGTTCTTTATTGTTTATGATGTGTTCGGCGATTTGGAGATACTGTTCCAACTTAAATGCCGGATCTTCCAAATCAACGTGTAACACTTCAGTCGGATTTGTTGACAAAGACCTCGGTTGGACTACTTCTGAATGTAGACCCTCTACCTCGAATGTTCGAGATAAAGCATCAGGTACAAGATTCAGAGTACCCTTCCGATGTTCAATCCCAAAATCAAATCCTTGTAGTTTGAAACTCCAGCGCGCTAAACGTCCCGTCGGATCCCTCAAACTCATGAGCCACTTCAGGCTCGCGTGATCGGTGATAACTCTAAATCGATATCCCTCCATGTATGGTCTGAATTTATATATACCTTTCACAGCCCCCAAACACTCTAGCTCTGTGACGGTGTAATTTCGTTGCGCCGCGTTCAATTTTTAAGAATAGTAGTAAATTGGTCTTTCTGTACCCGCCTCATCAACTTGACACAAAACACATCCTATTCCGGTATTTGACGCATCGCATAAAATGACAAACTCTTTAGTGAAGTCTGGGTTAATCAAAACCGGAGCTGATGTTAATGCTCTTTTTATGGCTTCGAAACTTTTCGAAGCTTCCTCACTAAATTCGAATTTCTTCCCTTTTCTAAGAGTATCCGTCATCGGACTAGCTACTCCAGACAAATTTTCTATAAACCTGTACCATCCAGCCATGCCGAGAAATCGACGTACTTGACGTGTGGACGTTGGTACAGGGAACTCTACAATCGCTGAAATTTTCTTCGGGTCAGCCTTCAAGCAACCTGGTCCTACTACGTACCTGAGGTACTGGAGTTCTTGAAAACAGAACTTGGATTTCTCGACGTTGATAGTCAAGCCTGCCTCCAATAACTTTTTTGCTACGGTTCCTAGTATTTCCATATGTTCTTGGAATGTTTTTGATATCACTAACAAATCATCTAAATAGACAAAAACTCTTTCTCGTAAATCTGATGGGATCACCAAGTTCATGAGATACGATAAACTTTGATCCGCATTCGAAAGACTGAACGGCATCACCTTAAATTGGAAAACGGTCGACCGGGGACAGTGAACGCCGTTTTCTCCCTTGAACTTTGCTCGAGCAGTATCTGCCAGTACGCGTCTTTCAGGTCCACCCTCGAGATGAAATGTGTCTCTGAAAGGCGGGCTAACAATCCCTCTATCTGAGGAATCGGACTCGCATTCTTTTTCGTTACGGAGTTCACTTTCCGAAAGTCCAAGCACATGCGGTTCTTACCTGGTTTTCGTACCAATACAACAGGCGAACTCCATGAACTGGAACTCTCTTCAATGACTCCTAACTCAATCATGCGGTCTAACTCTTCATATACTAGGGCTTGCACCGCTGGAGATATGGGATAATGGCGTTACTTGATTCTCAATGCATCACCCGTATCTTTCACGTGCTCTAAAAGGTGAGTCCGTCCTAACCCTTTCTCAGCAAATGATGGATATTGCTCTATCACATCTTTCAACTCACTTGCTTGTTGATCAGTCAGACTACAGGGTTTTACCCTCGGTCTTTAAATCAGGAATAGATGCATTTTGAACAATGCCCAAAAATCGACGCCTAAATATAGAGGTTGGGTCAGCGCTGATACGACATAAAGATCGAGTTCATTGGCTATGCCGTTGTATCGAACTTCTGCCCTAACCATGCCTACAATGGCTTGTTTATTTCCATCGGCAGTTGATACTGATGAAGAGAAGGACTTGTAAGGAATGTTATTTTCCTTCAAGAACGCTAACGCTCCTGCACCAAGACAACTGATACTAGCTCCAGAGTCTAAAAGACCTAAGTAGCTTTTATCAAAAATATCCACCTTCACATACGGACGAGGATTTATAGTATTATTATTCAAAGTTGTTGCTGAAATTTGCTTGTATAGTTTTTTCTTTAGTTTAATTCTTTTTCTAAGATTTCGATTTTAAAAGAGCGACAGGGAAATGTCAAAATACGCTTACGTGCTTTGTAATATTGGATCTGCCGTTCTTGAATGGGTTTTTGTAATGGATGTAGTTTAGTGTTTTCATTTAAATTAGATTCGGATTTCTCGCTGATTTTGTTTACATTTTTCAATATCGAGATTTTAGGAATAGGTGTTGGCGGATTTCCTACTATTCCGAGTACTCCTTCTTCACAATTTTTCCCTCGCGAGAGAAATTGCTCGTTCGAGAGTTTCCCGAACAATTCGGACATTTGGGGGTTACAGTTTCTGCTCTACCGCATTTATAACAAAACAATCTTCGTCGAGAATCGGTGCATTCGCTAAGTGACCCACGCCCTTACAGTTCCAGCATCGAACTTCGTCATTCCTATGGAAAGCTTCAATTTCGGTGACTGGATCCGTTTTAGCTGGTTCAATAGCTAATTGGTCTAACTCATTAAGTTGGCTGTTGTTTGAAACTAACAGACTGGTTATTGTTGAGATACTTCTCAATAGATCTACAGACATACACTAACTCTCCTAAACTGTTCGTATTGAAAGTTATAAGTAAGTCTCCCATACGTCTCCTTTCATTTTGTTTCAATATTTCGACGATTTCGCGAGGTGGTTTTGGTACTTTCAATCTTGAATTGATTCTTAAAAGGCTATTATAAAAATCATCAAAACTTTCATTGAATCCTTGTCTTCTATCAGACATCTTCCTAGACAAAGTCTGTCTCCAAACTTCGATACTGTTCCAGTAAAGCTACCTTGAGTTGAGTATAGGATTGGTCTTCAAATACATCCAGTACCAACTTGTCTCGGACCTAAAAAGTGATAGAAGTTGACATTAACTTCTTCCCAAGATGCGTTGTGACTGTTTTTATTCTTTTCCAAAATAAATAGGAAATCGTCTACTGACATCTTTTTACTCTTAAATTTGATTCCCCAATTGTGATAGTGTGGATATCTGTTTTGAGAACTGGCTGGTGAAAATGCAGGTTGATGAGTCGTGGCTGGTGAATCGTTTAAATTCATCTAACCTTAACCTAGTTGGGTCAGGAAATTGTCCACGTTGGAAACTCGTGCCATTTCGATGGGATGAACGATTGGTTGAATAGGTTGCGTTTGCACTTGAATTGGTTGAGTGTGAGTAGGGACAGGGTATGAAATATTTTCGCTCTGTCGAGCGGCTGGTGTTCTGGCCTCAGACAAGTTGTGGTTCGGCGCTATCGGTTCGGTTATTTGTAAGACCTGCGAGATTGAGCTGCTTATTACACTGGCTACTTGCTCTAAGATCTTAGCTTGATTTCGAGCTAACTCCACACGAAGAAATCTCTGATCTTCTTTTCTGTTCAGACCTACTGTTGCTGAAACAACTTCCTGCACGTAATTGTCGAACTGACTCGCGTCGAAAGACTCGCGTCCTTCATTAAGACTTCAACTACGTGTTGGATCTAACTCTACTACCTCTTCTTGAACATTTGCATCATCATGTTCCTCTTGATCGTGTCTCGATCTTCCGGCGTTGGAATGGCTGTTGGTATTCCTATTGACGTTATTGTCACTATTCGGAATCATATTGTTTCGCGCTCTACGCCTTAGGTCACGTGCAGTCGGAATCGATAATCTCCTATTATGAAACTTTCTACTCATCGGTAATCTCAAAAAAAAAAAAAACTTTATGTAACTTAATCTAAACTAAATATGTAATTATATTTTACAAAAGAACTTTGAAGATCCTCCTAATGAGAAACTCCAAATACTAAATCCAAATCTCCTAATTATAATTTAACAAAATATGGGTGCCACCAGGCAAATCTAAACTGACTAAATATCAAAAATATCGAAACTAATAAATTGCTACCAAGCAATACTAAACTAAAGGGTCGCCACCAGGCAAAAATAACTAAATGCGCCAGCAGGCAAATCTAAACTAAATACGCCACCAGGCAAATCTAAACTAAATACGCCACCAGGCAAAACTAAACTTAATACGCCACCAGGCAAATCTTAACTAAATACGGCACCAGGCAAATCTAAACTAAATGCGCCACCAGGCAAATATAAACTAAATGCGCCACCAGGCAAATCTAAGCTAAATACGCCACCAGGCAAATCTAAACTAAATACGCCACCAGGCAAATCTAAACTAAATACGCCACCAGGCAAATCTAAACTAAATGCGCCACCAGGCAAATCTAAACTAAATATGGTTTTTAAATATCTAAATGCTTATCGGGGTCTGACCATTGGAATGACCTTCTGTGGGAGTTGGAACGACAACAATATCCTTCCTCCGGTTTCCTAACTAAATGTGTTGTAGAAGTTGGCATTTGACTTGTTTGATTAAATCTTCTACACGCAAATTCTAGAATGTTTGAATCTTAAGAATAAGTAAATTGGATATTCGTCTCGCCGCAACAGACGTGCATCGGAAAAATATTCACCAATCACCGGTTAACGTATCTGAAAGTTACGACAGAATTTACTTCTGAACAAAATTTTTGTTCTCCTCGAACGTCAACATCTGTTCATGTTTAGAAGGTTTAATTTTTAGGGATGGTATCTCGGAATACCATCCCTAAAAATTAAACCTTCTTAACATGAACAGATGTTGACGTTCGAGGAGAACAAAAATTTTGTTCAGAAGTAAATTCTGTCGTAACTTTCTCTATGCTTTCGCAACAGACGTGCGTCAGGAGAATGTTCACTAACCACCGGTCGAAAGGTTAAGATAATAACTACTACAAAACTCTTTCACACAATAATGTGTTCAGCCTTACGCAACAGACCACTAGAAGAATAAACATCCCAGTGCGGACATAAGTGCTCTACTCAAAATTTCGAGGTTGGAGACAATTAGTCGGCCTAAACTACAGCAGACGAAGATTCGTAACTAACAAAAACTTCCGGATAGCTAAGTCTACTAACTCCCCCCTATGGAAAACCTCGAGTGAACTTCCAAACTGAAAGTTTGCAAAAAAAAATTTCGCTTCATTGAATTATTTCACTCACAAGAATAATACATTTTCTACCGTACTTTCGTTAACAATTCGGGCCCCACGTTGGGCGCCATCTGTAACGTACGCAGAATGGAGTTACAGATGGAAGATATACAGTGTTACCTCCAACGTGGTATATTCGAAGACTAGGAATAAGGCTGGCGTTCAATTACATTCAAGTCCCACGTTGGGCGCCATTTGTAACGTACGCAGCAAGAGTGTTCATCCATCAATACAACACAGATGGGAAACGTCAACGTGGCTTCTTCAACCTCAGTAACAAACTGAGTTTCAGGCCCCACGTTGGGCTCCACTGTAAAGTACCAAAAGAAAACTCCACCGATTCCTTTACAGAAGTGAAAACAAGACAAAAGACCGTCTTCCCATGAAGTCAATACAATTGCCTCTAATCTCACCTTTAATGAATATGCTTCGATGTCTCACATACTACTTTATTCAAACACCAAAATTAATCTCTGACCAATAGATGAGTCGAGAAAAACTGATAAACCAACCTGACTATTCTTTACTAAAACAAACCAGACAAAGATATGTAAATCATTAGATTTAAAAATTCCATTCATTTGGCCATTTTATATTTTCCTTTGATTCTCATAACTCTCTCTAATCGGACATCAACCATATCCAATAGAAGAGAACGGACAGAAAAGAGGAAAAGCTATATTAATTGTTTTGCTGGAGAGGATACTAAACCTCTCCGACTTCACAAAAGAAATCGAATCTGCAATTCCCTTCCCCACGATTCTCCCTAAAGGAATCTTACTTCCCCTTTTCACTAAGTTTCCCCTTGCCTAACATAAGACAAAAGAATTACTCACCTACACAGATAGGGAGTTGTTCCCGCTCGACAACCACACTGGGCCTGCTGGATGCACGATTGCTTAGCACGCCGGATGTGGGGAGGAGCTTGCAGTTGGAACATGGAACGGTGTTACACTGTTTACAGACCCTAAATTCCTTGATGTTCTAGGATTGAAATTTTTTTAGTTTGCTTGAGCCCGAATTGGAAAAGTATGAGTCGGTCAAATAGTTGTACGAATTTATTATTCTGGCTTGAGAGTGTAAATGTACGTGTATCGTGAACATTGCTGTTATTGTCGCGTGAGCGTGACTTCGCCCTTCCCTATCACTTGGTTCGCACCTTCCGAAGAGATACCTACGTTTCTGTTTGCTCGATTTTCAAGAAACCCCATGTTCGAGACGCAAAGATGTGCTGCGGTCTCTTAAGCCTTCTATACCCACTCTATTGAGTGATGAAATAACTTTCACCACTTCCTATGATGATTCTCTATCAGCTTAGTTTGTTTATGAGAGAATCCCCTTTGTCGAGAAGCGAGATGTTATGCTGTCTCTTTAGCTATCTTTACCCACCCTATTGAGTAATGAAATAACATTCAATTAAAAAGTACAAGTGACCTCAACTCGAGAAATTATTGTGTTTCGCCCAAGGTATAACAGTGGGCTCTTCAGTCAGTCTGTTATACCTTACTAAGACACAAATTTTGGTCGATGTTTACCGATTCTTATAAGAATCACAGCAAAAAAATACTGTGAATTTTATTATTCTAGAGGAATTTTTTTAAATTCGTGCACCTAGAAAATAAATAGCCGTGGTCAGGTTTTTTATAATTAGAATATGAAGAAATTTAAATATTAAAATATTGAAATTACTTCTGTTTTAAGTGGAGTGAATGAATAAAATTCAATTAAAAAGTACAAGTGACCTCAACTCCAGAAATTATTGTGTTTCGCCCAAGGTATAACAGTGGGCTCTTCAGTCAGTCTGTTATACCCTACTAAGACACAAATTTTGGTCGATGTTTACCGACTCTTATAAAAATCACAGCAAAAAGATACTGTGAATTTTATTATTCTAGGGGAATTTGTTTAAATTCGTGCACCTAGAAAATAAATACCCGTGGTCAGGTTTTTTATAATAAGAAGATGAAGAAATTCAAATATTAAAATATTGAAATAACTTCTGTTTTAAGTGGAGTGAATGAATAAAATTCAATTAAAAAGTACAAGTGACCTCAACTTGGTAAATCATTGTGTTTCGCCCAAGGTATAACAGTGGGCTCTTCAGTCAGTCTACCCTACCCTACTAAGACACAAATTTTTGTCGATATTTTCCGACTCTTATAAAAATCACAGCAAAAAGATACTGTGAATTTTATTATTCTAGGGGAATTTGTTTAAATTCGTGCACCTAGAAAATAAATACCCGTGGTCAGGTTTTTTATAATAAGAAGATGAAGAAATTTAAATATTAAAATATTGAAATTACTTCTGTTTTAAGTGGAGTGAGTGAATAAAATTCAATTACATGGTTTCCCGTAAACTGGAAAGTCAGGGAACAAAATTTGGTCAGGGAATTCGAGAAGCGGTCAGGGAATTTTTTCCATATCAATTTTTAAAAATTCACTGAACTCCTTTTTCACTTTCTCTCATAAAAAACTTTTTTCTGATCAAACATTTCGTTTTGATTACATCTCTGTTTAAAATTATTCATTTCTTATCTTTTGCCATACCTATCAATATGTCAAAAAAAAAAAAAAAAAATGAGTGAAATGGCCGCGATCGGAAGCCTATGAGAGCTATCCAGATAGGATCGTGTTGTTGGAATCCCAGGTGAAAAACAGCTGGAAAACTAACTGTTAAGGCTCTCCCAAACCAATGCGAAACATTCGGTTTGGCGAAGAAACATTCGCAGTTGGTGTGGCGTGTGGGCACCCTTATTTATCATCCTGTAAATAAATTTTGAAAGGCGAATGTTTCTCCGCCGCGTTGGTGTGGGAACTCTCTGTTTCTTCGCCGCATCGAATGTTTCGCAATGGTTTGGGAGAACCTTTAAAGGACAATGGGCAAAGATGTATGGAGCTTAGGCCCAGCACCAATAAGAACGGCCTTCATATCGTATATAGGTACATGTTTATGCATTCATTATCCTTTAACCGTTTGTCCAAATTCGCTGTGTGTTATTTCATTTTGAATAAAATGAGTTTTAGGGTTACAATTATTTTTTTCCATAGTTTTTTTTTAATATTTTGTGTATTTTTCGTTCGATTTAAGCCATTTTTGGAATTAAGTTCTTTGAACCCATGACACACTACCTGAAATTTTTCAGATTTTTAAAATCATGCAAGCATCAATTTTATGCAAAAAGCTGTTTTTGGTGCATTTAATTTGTAAAAAATACAAATATTGTCTTTTAAATAATAGTTTTTATGTCAAAATCATCTCTGGAAAACAACAAACAAGCATCAATTTGTATCTCATTTAACGTAATTAAAATGGGTATTATTTTCAAGGTTTTAAATTGCACAAAACAACCCACAATACCACCCACAAACCACCCTTATATAAGTTAACCCGATCGCCTAGGTCGTCGCCGACCGCAACCAAAGCTGCTGTACCCGCCGTCGTCGTGGTCGTGGTCGTCGTCGTCATCGTCGTCGTCGTCGTCGTCGTAGTCAAGGTCATCGTCATTATCATCGACGATAACTATTTATGCTGACACAACTATTTCTATCAACGAAGTAGCTCCCACCGATGTCAACCACAATCCATGCGACGGGAAGTATGGAAATGTGATATCTTGCACACGCTGCAAGATAGAAACACTTCACAGGGTAGAGTAGAAGTTAGGTAGATTTTAAGCTTCAGTTTTTAAGAAGACTCAATACAATAAAGACACAAGATATTAAAATTAACAAATACTTGTTATCCTTACTGGCGCCCAACTCGGAAGAACTTTTTGGAAATCTAAACAATATCAACATATATCATTCATCAATTACGAGTTTTAAGAATTATTTTCTTTTATGTAAAAATGTAAGAATTTGTCTATACTTTGAATATTTTTAATTGTAAAGTTTGCAAGTGTTATTTTTTTTTTGTGAGTGCTCCTATTAATTTGAAATTAATTAAACTGCGTATAAATATCATTTACGGTTTTGCGGTTAATGAGTGAACCTGAGAATTTTGAAACACTATTAGAAAAGTTTAATTACTTACAAATAGGAAAAAAAAATAGAAACAAAAATGAATGCTACAGATTTAAAAGTATTAGTAGAATCCGCAGTCAGTGGTGCCCTTGAAGCACAAAAATTGGATTTTGAAAGAAAGTTAAGTGATGCAGTGAAAAATTTAACATTGACACAAAACAAACCTAAAGTTGAAATTTTTAAAGAAATTGAAATTGTGGAAGGTAGTAGGTGTGAAGAGTGTCTCGACATAGTTAAATCTCTTCCAGAATTTGAGGGCAAACAGGGCACTTATGTCTCTTGGCGTCAAGCGGTTCACTCTGCTTACAAAGTTTTCGAAAAATACGATGGTAGTTCTAGTCATTACCAGGCAGTTGAAATAATAAGAAATAAAATAAGAGGCCCAGCCGACGCTGTTTCGGCTTCATTCAATACAGTTTTAAATTTTAAAGCTATCATAGCTAGGTTAGATTTTACGTACGCCGATGTACGTCCGATTTATTTAATTGAGCAAGAGCTCAGTACATTGCGGCAAGGAAACCTTACCGTTCTAGAATATTATGACGAGATTGAAAAAAAACTTACTCTTCTTACAAACAAAACCAATATGTCATATGACAGTGCATTAGCCATTGCATTTAACGAAAAATACAGAAGAGACGCCCTTAGAGTTTTTATATCTGGGTTAAAAAAAACCATTAAGTGATGTTCTGTTTTCGGCCCGTCCGTCTGATATGCCTACAGCTTTGGCCTTAGCTCAAGAAGTTGAAGCAAACAATGAAAGGTATTTGTTTGCAACGAGTTATGCGAAAAATTTTGAAGAAAAATCTCTCTGGTCCGAGATCAAACGATCACCGAACCGTTACCAAAACAATAATAATAGTAATAACTTCAATTATAACAGCCAAATTAATAAGCAAGGCAAAAATCCATATTTTAACAAAAGGCAAAGTTATGAAAACGACAAACAATCGGAACTTAACAGTTCTTAATCCCCCAGCAGTCGTGGAAAATGGATGTTGATCCGACATCATCACGTTTACGCCAATTTAATAGCTATCAACAACAAAATAGTAACGATACCTTTGATCAAGGGCAAGAACAAAGGAATAAAAGGCCAAGTAGCTTTCAAAGACAGTCGGGGCAGCGTCGCCAAAGAGTAAATTATTTGCAGGACAATCCTCCACGGAATAATGAAGGTGACTATGAAGCCACAGCTGCGTTGCAGGTAGATGAAGTGGAAGCTGAGGTACATGATTCTGACTACGTTAATTTTTTAGGGGAAGCTCCCAACTACCGTTTATTAAAAAAACAGTAGGAGGGAGGTTGGTAAAGTTTTTAATTGACACAGGTGCCTCGAAAAATTACATCAGGCCATTACAAGAGATAGAAGGTTTAGTGCCAGTAGACACACCTTTTTTAGTAAAATCAATTCATGGTTTTAACAATATTGAACTCAAATGTTTTATAAATATTTTTGGGAGAAATAGCACTTTTTTTATTTTACCCAACCTGTCAACTTTTGGCGGAATTATTGGTCTTGACCTGTTAACACAGGTTAACGCCACAATTTGCTTAAAAGAAAATTTAATTCGCTTCAATTCAGGGTTAGAAACTATTCTCTTCCATAAATGTGACAATGTGAACTTTACGAAAGTAGAGGACATTAAGGTTCCACCATCCGTAAGCATAGATTTTAAAAATATGATACGTAATAGAATAAAAACATTTGCAGATTCAAATGAATCTTTGCCGTATAACACCAATATCGTTGCCACAATACGTACAGTAAGTGAAGACCCCATTTACTCAAAATTTTACCCCTATCCTATGGGTGTAAAAGATTTCGTTAATACTGAAGTTAAAGACCTTCTGCGGAATGGTATAATTAGACCATCAAGGTCACCCTACAACAATCCTATTTGGGTTGTTGATAAAAAGGGTACTGATGAGTTGGGCAATAAAAAGAAACGTTTAGTAATAGACTTTCGGAAGCTCAACGAGAGAACCATAGATGATAAGTACCCCATCCCAAATATAACAACAATTTTGTCAAATTTAGGTAAACCGCGGTTTTTCACAACCCTAGACTTAAAATCAGGGTTTCACCAAATCGAACTAGCCGAACGAGACCGGGAAAAGACAGCTTTCTCTGTTAACGGAGGAAAGTATGAATTTTGTCGCCTCCCGTTTGGTTTAAAAAATGCCCCCAGCATTTTCCAAAGGGCCATAGATGATGTCCTACGTGAGCAAATTGGAAAAATTTGCTATGTTATGTCGATGACGTTATTGTTTTTTCAGAAACTGAAAAAGAACATGTCGAAGATATCAATACGGTTTTAAAAAAATTGTACGATGCAAATATGAGGGTTTCTCGTGAAAAATCTAATTTTTTTAAAACAAACGTAGAATACTTAGGTTTTATGGTATCTAGGGATGGCATAAAGACTTGCCCTACTTAAGTGGAGACAATCAAAAATTTCACTCAACCTTCAACACTTTTTGGACTTAGGTCTTTTCTGGGTCTAGCGAGTTATTATAGATGTTTTATAAAGGACTTTTCATCAATAGCTAGACCACTGACTGATATATTGAAAGGCGAAAATGGTAAAATAGGTGCCAACCAATCAAAAAAAATAAAGATTGAATTAAATGACAAACAATTTGATGCATTTAATAAACTAAAAGATATTTTGGCGTCAGAAGACGTAAAATTGTTATACCCAGACTACACGAAGCCTTTCGATCTTACGACGGATGCTTCATCGTATGGTCTTGGAGCGGTTTTGTCCCAAAACGGGAAACCGATTACAATGATCTCAAGAACCCTCAGAGGTAAGGAGATAGAATTTGCAACCAATGAAAGAGAGCTTTTGGCCATAGTCTGGTCATTAAAAAGTCTCCGTAACTATTTTTATGGAGTAAAGAGTCTAAATATTTTTACAGACCATCAACCCCTTTCATTTTCAGTTTCAGATAAAAATACCAACGCAAAAATTAAGCGATGGAAAGCTTTTGTAGATGAGCATAATGCTCGTATATTTTACAAGCCAGGAAAAGAGAATTATGTCGCTGACGCGCTTTCTCGGCAAAATATCCATGCATTGGAGAATGATGCATCTTCTAATGACGCTACGATGCATAGTGAATTATCTCTAACTTATGCAATCGAAACAACAGACAAACCTTTAAACTGCTTCAGAAATCAAATAGTTTTAGAGGAAGCCCCAAGCGCTTCATCGCGTACATTTATAATATTCGGCAAAAAAAGTAGACATTTCATTAACTTTTCAGAAAAGAATACTTTGATTGACAAATTAAAAAACGTGATTAAAATAGATGTAGTCAATGTAATTTATTGTGACTTGCCAATTCTAGCCTTTATCCAACACAATTTAGTCGAGTTATTTCCATCAACTAAGTTTTGGCATGCTAATAAATTTGTGTTAGATATATTTGACCCGAATGAACAAAAAGAAATTATAATTACTGAACACAACCGAGCACATAGAGCAACTCAAGAGAACGTTAAGCAAATCCTATGTGACTATTTCTTTCCAAAAATGACAAAACAGGCAAATGAGGTTGTGGCAAACTGTAAAATATGTTCAAAGTCGAAGTACGATCGGCATCCAAAAAAACAATTGCTTGGTGAGACACCAATCCCCTCGTATGCTGGAGAAATGCTTCACGTTGACATATTCTCTACGGATAAAAAGTATTTTCTAACTTGCATTGACAAGTTTTCCAAATTTGCGGTTGTGATGCCAATACCATCACGCACTATAATAGACGTAAAAGTTCCAATACTGGAGATAATGAACATCTTCCCAAATACAAAACAAATCTTTTGTGACAATGAGGCTTCTTTAAAATCCAAGACAATTAGGTCAATTTTGCTCAATAATTTTAATGTTGACATAGTAAATGCTCCACCTTTACACAGTACATCTAACGGTCAGGTAGAAAGGTTTCACAGAACTCTATTAGAAATTGCAAGATGTCTAAAACTTGACAGAAAAGTCGAGGATACAATCGAATTAATACTATTAGCAAGCAACAGTAGAATATAATAGGACCGTCCATTCTGTTACGAACCAAAGACCAATTGATGTAATACATTCGTCCCCGACAGATTTTAGAAAAAAAATAAAGTTCAGAAGGCCCAAGAAATTCAGTTGCAAAGGGAAAACGAAACGAGGCAAAACAGAATTTTTAGTGTAGGAGAAAAGGTTTTAGTGAAATCAAACAGAAGATTAGGTAATAAGTTAACTCCATTATACGTTGAAGAGAAAGTAGAAGCCGATTTGGGGACAACGGTCTTAATTAAAGGGAGGGTGGTCCATAAGGACAACCTTAAATAGAACACAACTTATTTAGTATTTTTAAACTTACAAGCTGATTTTATTAAAGAAATTAACATCTTTTAGGATTATTTTGTTTTTACTGATGATGACTGAGGCAGCGAAACTAAGAGACTATTCAAACTCAAACTATATTCCAATAGCTGACGGGGATGTGATTCTTTGGCAGGTCTACGGATACTTAAGTCACACATCGAATCTAACGGCCTACAAACAAATAATGGTTGAGTCGAAAAACATGACTGATCTTTTCCCGCAGTCACATATGCGCAAGATTCTGGAAAAAGATATAAGACATTTAGAAATACTTTTCGAAAGTATTAGTATTCATCATAGAAACGCTAGAAGTCTTAATTTCTTGGGAACTGGACTAAAAATCGTGGCTGGTACCCCTGATTTTGATGACTTTGAAAAAATTAAATTTAATCAGGCCCAGTTGATTGATTCTAATAACAGACAGGCTATTATTAACACCAAGTCCCAAGAACAAATTAATGAGTTAACAGATACGGTAAATAGTATTTTGGCAAACACAAAAAGGCAACAGATTGACACTGGCCATCTCTACGAGATCTTGTTAGCAAGAAATAGGATTCTTATTTCCGAAATTCAGAATTTAATGCTTTCAATAACACTTGCAAAACTAAAAATTATAAATCCAATAATTTTAGAAGATGTCGATATAAAATCAATAATTAACGAATAATTTACAAATGTAAGCGTAACAGAGCTAATGGAAATATCTCATGTTAAGATTTTACAAAATGATAATGTATTGCATTTTATTATTAAGTACCCTATACCTAAGATAGTATGTAAGAAAATAATTATCTACCCTGTTGCTCACAACGGAAATATTATATTCTTCGATGGAGATGATGTGGTTGCGGAATGTGGAAGTCAGGTACTGGCTGTTGAAGACTGCAACATAGCAACAACGCTAACGTTTTGCAAAGAATTACCGAGCAAGACATGCGCTCAACAATTACACTCTGGAGGCATGGCTCATTGCAACACACAACCAGACCATCGGGAATCAGTGTTGATTATTGATGATGGCATAGTTGTAATAAACAACAGAAATGCCAGAATAAGGGAGGTGAATGGTTTTGAAACGGACATCAACGGGACGTATTTGCTGACTTTTGATGATGCGGTGTGGATCAATGGTTCCAAGTTTATCAATCGAAATAACATAAATAAAAAACAGCCTGGTAGCGCAACATCTACACTTCTCAATATCACCGGTCATAGAGAAATATTGAGCCTACCGTTCCTTCATAGAATGAACATGGATAATTTACGTTACATTGGTGAAATAGAGACAAAATTGACGACCCATCCAATTATAGCTTGCTGCGCGACACTTGCGCTCATTACAGTTTGTTACACCATCGTTAAACTAAAGCAGTGTCAGAACAAACAGCGCCGAAATACCGAGCTTCAAAAAGTCATCATGGCTCTCAAGAAGACCGAGGACGTTCTTCATTTAAGTGAGGGAGGAGTTAACCCGATCGCCTAGGTCGTCGCCGACCGCAACCAAAGCTGCTGTACCCACCGTCGTCGTGTTCGTCGTCGTCGTCGTCGTCGTCGTCGTCGTAGTCAAGGTCATCGTCATTATCATCGACGATAACTATTTATGCTGACACAACTATTTCTATCAACGAAGTAGCTCCCACCGATGTCAACCACAATCCATGCGACGGGAAGTATGGAAATGTGATATCTTGCACACGCTGCAAGATAGAAACACTTCACAGGGTAGAGTAGAAGTTAGGTAGATTTTAAGCTTCAGTTTTTAAGAAGACTCAATACAATAAAGACAGAAGATATTAAAATTAACAAATACTTGTTATCTTTACTTATATACTATTAGGGGTTTTTATGATAGGTACTAAAATATAATCCATTTCTTTTTTGATAAAGCTTCCAACTAAGAACTACAGATCACATTTGAAAAGCTAATAATTTGTCATTCGAGTAATAAATAAAAAGATTTTGTTTCTTTCTTAAGTTTAACCAACTGAACAATTTCTAAAAACATTTATTATTTGGTCAGGGAAAACATAAAAAAATCAGGGAAATTTATTTTGAAAAATAGTGGCAATTATGTATTTTCACTCAGTCAGTTTTTTTACCGATTTTCAGTGTCTTTGTGGTTTTTCAAAGAAGAATGTTAGGCCTTTTTTTCTTATATAAATTTTTTGCTCAAGCTACAAAATCAAGTACAAGTTTAACAGTTTATCTAAAATAAGGATTATGACAACGAAGATTTAGTGCAAACATGGTTTTTTTGTTTACTCGTTAAAAACGACGACCTGGTTTTGATTTTGGACTTTTAAGTGATTTTTTTGAAAAACAAGGACCTGGATTTGTAATTTTTGTATATGATAAAAAAGAGACTAACTTAAAAGAAACTTAAAGTAGGTAAGAAACTGACTGAGTTGAAAATCTTTTAGTAGGTACCAAACGAAAAAAATATTAAATTTTTTGTTTATAATTTTTTTTTTAATATTTTGTGCCCGTCAGCCCGTTAAAAATGTAATACCAATTTTTCCGTTACTAAATAAGGAATAAGCTAAAATTATTTCAACCCATTATAATAATATACATATAATGGTGGTTTCGACTGTCGTTTTGTAAGTTGTTTTGTCTTACTTTTACGAATTACAAAAGATGGAAAACAACACCTATTTTTATTCTGATAAATGAGGTAAAAATTGATTATTTCCAGATATGGCTTTGACACAAAAAATATTATTTAAAAACTAATATTTGTTTTTTTTTTTACAAATTAAATGCTCCAAAAACTGCTTTTTGCATAAAACTGATGCTTGCGCCCCTAAACATAACTTTAAAAATTCAGGTATTCTATCATGGATTCAAAGAACTTAATTCCAAAAAAGGCTTAAATCGAGCCAAAAATAGACAAAATATTCAAGAAAAACTAAGGAAAAAAGGATTTGTTACCCTAAAACTCATTTTAATCAAAATTAAATAACTTCTGTCACACAGCGAATTTGGACAAACGTTTAGCGGATAAGGAGTGCATAAACAAATACCTATGAATGCCGTTCTTATTGGTGCTGGGCCCAATTTGCCCATTGTCCTTGGACTGTGAGATTTCAAGTACGAATATTTCTTTTTACTTATTTCTTAATACAGTTTCTGCATACTTGAATTAATACATTTTGATTTATTTAAAAAAAAAAAATAGACTATTGAATTTTAACATCGCAAAGATACTAACTACATTGCATAGGTATAGTCGTCCCTTTTGTTAGGCAAAACAATTTTTTTTTTAAATTCATGCAGTTATTATTTTTCACTTTAAATGCAATCCGTTATGTATATTATAGATCTTTGAAAAATACAAGGTGAGTTCTTTTTGCCTAAGGTTTAATTAACGCCATTCAAATACGTACATTTTCTACCACTTTGTGAGATATTTGTGCAATATTAAACGTACCTACTCATTCAAAAGTTTTTTTTGATTTTTTGGTCAGGGAAAATTTTGAAATTGGTCAGGGAAATTTATTTTGAAAAAAAGTGGACACCATGAATTAAAAAGTACAAGTGACCTCAACTCCAGAAATTATTGTGTTTCGCCTAAGGTATAACAGTGGGCTCTTCAGTCAGTCTGTTATACCCTACTAAGACACAAATGTTGGTCGATGTTTACCGACTCTTATAAAAATCACAGCAAAAAGATACTGTGAATTTTATTATTCTAGGGGAATTTGTTTAAATTCGTGCACCTAGAAAATAAATTCCCGTGGTCAGGTTTTTTATTTAATTTAAACAAATTCCCCTAGAAAAATAAAATTCACAGTATCTTTTTGCTGTGATTTTTATAAGAGTCGGTAAACATCGACCAAAATTTGTGTCTTAGTAGGGTATAACAGACTGACTGAAGAGCCCACTGTTATAGCTTGGGCGAAACACAATAATTTCTGGAGTTGAGGTCACTTGTACTTTTTAATTGAATTTTATTCATTCACTCCACTTAAAACAGAAGTTATTTCAATATTTTAATATTTAAATTTCTTCATCTTATTATAAAAAACCTGACCACGGGTATTTATTTTCTAGGTGCACGAATTTAAACAAATTCCCCTAGAATAATAAAATTCACAGTATCTTTTTGCTGTGATTTTTATAAGAGTCGGAAAATATCGACCAAAATTTGTGTCTTAGTAGGGTATAACAGACTGACTGAAGAGCTCACTGTTATACCTTGGGCGAAACACAATAATTTCTGGAGTTGAGGTCACTTGTACTTTTTAATTGAATTTTATTCATTCACGCCACTTAAAACAGAAGCTATTTCAATATATTAATATTTAAATTTCTTCATCTTATTATAAAAAACATGACCACGGGTATTTATTTTCTAGGTGCACGAATTTAAACAAATTCCCCTAGAATAATAAAATTCACAGTATCTTTTTGCTGTGCTTTTTATAAGAGTCGGTAAACATCGACCAAAATTTGTGTCTTAGTAGGGTATAACAGTCTGACTGAAGAGCCCACTGTTATACCTTGGGCGAAACACAATAATTTCTGGAGTTGAGGTCACTTGTACTTTTAAATTGAATTTTATTCATTCACTCCACTTAAAACAGAAGTAATTCCAATATTTTAATATTTAAATTTCTTCATCTTCTTATTGTAATGAAATAACGTTCACCACTTCCTGTGATGATCCTCTATCAGCTTTGTTTGTTTATGAGAGAATCCCCTTGTATATCCAAGAGAGAAAGTAAACTAAACTTCTCTTCTTGAATCTACTCCTTTACTAAAATTGGTCGGTCATTTCATAGCATCGCACCCCCGATAAAATAATAACACTACTCGTGAATCATATTTTTTTTGTTTCTATAAATCACACAAAACGTTTTTAAAATTCTTAATAAATGATTTTTATATCTTAATACTTTATCCTATATATAAATTTTACTCTCTTAATTTTTCTCTTCTAAATATCTTAATTCTCGATATAAATTATGAATGCTAATTATTCTTCCACTCTTCTTTAAATTATTTAAATTCCCGTCTATTTAACTATATACTTGTCGATATTACTTCCTTAACAAATTATCAAATTTAACGACGTACAGTAAGATTTAACTTACGGTAACGTCTCGTTTTAGTATCAAAAAAAAAAAAAAAAAAAATAAAATTTAATAAATTTTTGTCTTTAGTATTTTTCGCCAATAAAAAAAAATATATAAGTCCACTGTACTTTTGACTTTCTCAAAATTTTTATGAAACTATTGTATCTCTATGTCTTCTTATAGTATTGAAATAATTCTGGATTTTTGTACTTTTGTTTTGTCTTTTTCTCAAGGTAATAAGTTGACCACTTTACTTTCAGGATAAATTCCCCATATACAACACAATTACCATAAATCAATTTATCGTTAATATAGTTTAATATAAATAAAACAATATAGTTACAAAATAAAAGATGACTCACCGTTCTTTCCGTCGCAGTTGTGCACAATCGCTACAGATGAACATTGATGATTTGCTGTTGAAATTATCGTTGGAAAAATTGATTCTTGTTTGGTTATTGATTTGGTCAAATTATTCTTGATGTACTCTTCCAAATTTTATGAGTTTTGATGTTAGTTTTGCGAATTCTCAATTAAAAACTTTATCGAGTGGAAAAATTTACAAAGATGTATCTCTGACGATCAAAGATATTATACACCCTACTTTATCAAAAGATAGATTTATCTTACTACTTGAAATGAGTTTCAGTTTTCTTCATATATGCTCTGACTTGTTTTCGAGTCGAATCGAATATCACACAGATATTGGATTCTCGCTATACCTAAATAAAACTTGACTATACGATATGGCAAAGAGCAAGAAAAGGAATACATTCATTCTCAAACTTCGCTTTCTGTGGCTAAATCTTATTCTTAATGTTAGTAAATATGAATGCTACACCTCACTTTAGTTTGTTATTGTTAATTTTACTCTGACTTGTTTCTCTTATAAAAATTTTACACTTCTTGTACTACAATACCATACTTAAAGTTTGACTTGTTTTTTGACTGTTGACTTTTTTCTTTGATTGATGACTCTTTTTCTTCTGGATCCGTTAAAACTTGACTTGACTATTGTTCTATGTTTTCTGCTGCTGATGATCGATGGAATTTAGATTTCCTAAACTGATTATATTTAGTGCGGGCTTTGTATATAAAAACTATAGTACTATTATGGAATCGATTTTTCTGTTACTGGGAGTGTTCTCGTGAGGGCGCAACCATCGTGCTACGTTGGTTTGGAGAGTTGTGAATGAGGATAGGCAGAGGAATAAAAGCTGGTAGTAAGAATGAGAGGAGTATATTTTGTTGATTCTGACAGTTGCTGAAAACAATTACCTGGTGTGAGTGAGATAGTTTTTCGTCATGGCAACGAAGGGGATTATTCGCACAAAATGAAAAAAATGTTCTCGTTGTCATGGCGCATTGTACAACAGTATCGTTTTTTGTTTGAATTTGAATTTGCAAACAGATTTTTTTGTTGTTTTCTATCAAAGTCTATGATAGTACACAATATACATACATATGTCTATAGATAGGTTAATTATGATTTGATTTGCTTCGAATTTGTTGAAAATTTTCAATTTCAGCTGAAAATCATATTATCAAGACTACACCGTTGCTAATATGAAAAAAAAAGTATTTAATTGTAAAAAATTAAATCTTTTTACTTTTAAAAAATACTTAAGATAAAACAAATTGAAAACAAATTAAAAAAATCTATTTTACCTTTAAAAAAAAGTATTTTTAAGGGTAGAGACAATTTGGCGAAATTTAAAAAATAAATATCTTTTTATCTTTAAAAGAAAATAAGATAAAACCAATTGAAAAAATTAATAAAAAAAATATTTGATCGATATGTTTTTAAAAGAGAAATTTTAGTAAATTTTAAAAAATAAATATCTTTTGTCTATTTAAGATAAGCACTTTGTTAATTTTTTAGTAAATCTTAATTTAACTTCTGAACGTTGTTAATTTTTTAACTTTATTAAATTTTTACTTAACAAAATTCAAATTTCGTTTATGAAAATTGCATTAAGTAATTTTAATAAATTCGCATTCAAACTAAAGAAATTTTACTTTACGAAGTATTTTTTTAAATTCACGTAAAAAAATTCAATTTAGCTCACCTAGTTTAAAAATGCTTATTCAAATTTTCAAAAACCAAATCTCAACTTTATGAAATAATATTGAAAAATTCACGTGAAAAATTCAATTGTGAATATTTTAACAATAACTATTAGGCAATGTTCAAATATCGGTTATGAAAATTGTATGAAGTAATTTCAATAAATTCGCATTTTGTAAGGTGTTTGAAATGATTAGTAGGTAGTTGGAAAATATGCAGATTAAATTTAATTTAAATCAAATTTTGTTTGTAAATTGTTATTTAGAGAATTTTTAAAAATTACTTATTAAATTCAAATTTCATTTTTGAAACTTTTTTCGCACGAATTTTCACATGGTGAACTATAAAATTTTTAAAAATGTTATAATCTAGGATATTTTAAAAAATAATCTCATAAAGTTAGAATTTCACTTCTGGAAATGTTATAATTTCCACGTGAAAATTCCCCGTGAATTTTTAAACATAGCTTGTTTCGTTTTTGAAAACTTTATAGAAATTATTTGTAATACTTTAAAAATTCATTCTTGGACATTTTAAAATGATTGTGAGAAATCGTTAATTTTTTTAAGAAATAACACACAAAATTTAAAATTTCGCTTGAGAAAATATTTAAATCATTTTTAAATTCGGGTTTCTTTCGAAAGAAATTTGCTTTTTCCTCGTCACCCAAATAAATGCATATAATTTTCTCATATTTTTCACGCCTAATAATTTTCATTTTTGTCTACGAAAAGTTCACTTCACTTGGATGTATATGAAAAACTTTAGTTAAAAAGGTTTCGTACCGAAATTGTATAAATTATTAAATTCTATTTTGTTTACCATTTATATATATGTATACTAGCCACCCGCATAAAAAGTCGCTTCGAAGACTTACAAACAGTGTCCTAATAGTACACATAGTGTAAATAGCCCCCACGGGTTAACAGTTGCTTCGCAGACATACACACTCCCTCTGTATAGTATAGTATAGCCTTTCTGTCGAGTGCGTTCTTACTTGTTTGTAGGTTTTGCACGTAAAAGTTCAGCTTAGTGTGATCTTTGTTTAACTTTTAATGTGATATGTACCTATGTATGTATGTATGTATGTATGTTTTTATGTAAACATTAAATTTGTTTGCAAGATTTTGAGGGTAGGAAGTTATCTTAGTTGACTTGAAATTTACAATTTTGGGGCTTAACTAAGCGTCCTAGCGAATTTAAAATGGCATATTTGTGAGTGCCGCCTTTCCATCAATGTATCGCATGCTATTATCTGTTATCTTGAAACGCGATTTGCGGCTAAACTAAACGTCCTACAGGCTTCAAAGTTGACACTTTTTCTAACTTCAAACTCGATTTGCGGCAAAATTACTTGTCCTACTGACTTAAAAGTGGAATATTCGTGATCTAGGGAGTACCACGACACGAAAAAACTATTTCTCAAAATCGACACAATTTTCTACTTAAATGGTATTTGCTTCTAAACTAATAGTCCTAGCGACCAGTCACAGGTTGTTTTTGTATTTAAAAAAATAATTGTCTATATTGTCAGGCCTTTCCTCTGATACCTCATTTATAAATATCAAAAAATAATTGCCCAAGCTATGGCCATTTACGTGTATTAAATGTATATTTTTCCAAAAAGAAACAATTTGATCGACCTGTAGACTGGATTTTTTGATTAATTTTCCTGTAAATTATTTTTACTCACATAATTGAAGAAGAAGGTGACACCTTTAAATGTGCATCATTAGTTTTTCAAAATTTATAAATTTTTCATTAACTTTAAGCAATTTTTTAAGTAAATACACTCAAAAGGTATGAATTTTTCGCTTTATGGAAAATTCTTTCTATTTTAACAATTTATTTTGTCATGCAAATTAAATAATTTTTATTTTTATAATTTTCTATGTCTTATAACCTTTCGTTTGATACCTCATTTATAAATAACCAAAAAGTATTGCCCAAGTTATGGCTATTTACAGGTATCTTATGTATATTTTTCGAAAGAGAAAGAATTTTATCGACTGGATTTTTGCAAAAATTTTCTTTCAATTATGTTTAAAAATCCATATTAAACCTTGTGGTTATCATAGAAATATGTTTTATATACCAAAATAATTATTTATTGGTACAGATTATTACAAAATTTAATTTTTGATAATCGGTTGCATAAAAAGTTATAATATTGACTATTTAGCCAAAATATTGCTATTTTATCTGTTTAAGCGTATTTGTCTTTAAAATTGTATCGACGTCTATTAATGTCTTGTATGTATTTAAATAGTGAGACAATGACCTTTCCATCGACATCTAAATTTCGAAATCCGGATAAGTACTTTCCGATATATAGCCAATTTTATGCAGACAAATTGACAATTTTAAATTTTTTTCTGGATTTCTCTGTAAAAATATTTCTAATGTAAAATTTTAATATTTGAAATTATTTTGTGAAGCTTGTGAGCAACGTATAGTTATGTTTTATATATCAAAATTTGTATTAGATTTTCAAGATTTATTATTTTTAAATTTCAAAATATTTTATGTGCGTGGTGAAAATATAAAAATACAATTCGTTGAAAAAGCATTGTACATTTTGCATTTTGTTGGTAAATAAATCAATCAAACTAATTTTAGAGTGACTTTTGTTCAAATAATTACTTAACATTTATCCGAAATTTTTAAGATAAGGGCTAGGGCAATTAGATAGTTGGTTTTGTTTTTCAAAATTTATCAATTTTGTATTAATTTTTGCATTTAAAGCACCAAAAATCGAATTGATTTTTGACTATATCACTTTTTTAGTATGAATTTTTTTAACATTTTGCTAAAATTTTAACACAGAAATTTTTACTTTAAATTCATGTATCATTTGTTATTAACTTTTAAGTATTACTCAAGTTTGACGCCTCTAAATTTGGCTAAATGGAGCTTTTTTGTGATTTATTTTATTAAATTGCCTCTACTTTTTTCCCGTTAGATTTACAAATACAAAATTACTCACATATTTGTAGAAGAAGGTTACACCTATAAATATGCATCATTAGTTTTTTTAAATTTTAAAATTTTTCACTAACTCTTAAATTTAAATTACGAAAAATTAAGTTGATTTTTTAATAAAACACATTTTTAGTACAAAGGTTTTTAATATTTTGCAATAATTTTAACACACAAATTTAAGTTATAAAATTCTTCCTAAATTTCATGTATCACTTTTTATGAATTATTAAGTATTACTCAATTTTGAAACCTCTAATGTTGCCTAAATGTAGTTTTTTTTGTGATTTAGTTATTAAATTGCCCTATTTTTTTCCGTTAGATTAACAAATATAAAATTATCTACATATTTGTAGAAGAATGTTACAGCTATAATTCTGCATCATTAGTTTTTTGAATTTCGAAAAAGTTTCATCGTTTTGAATCCCATCAATAATTTTTATACACAAATTTAGCCACATCGCATAGCTGAATTTTGAGATATTAATTTTAAATATCGGCCAATTAGAAATGAAGTTATGATTTTTCATATTAAAAATAATCGAATAAAAAATAATTTGAGATAACGGGTCTTTGTAGTGGTTGACGAATTTTGAGAATGAACAAAGCGGAGTATGTCAATGGATGGAGAAAAAACTAAATCAATCCATGCACACATTCACATGTTATTAAGTTATATGTATAAACAATATTATATTGTTAATTTCTCAGCTCAACGGTACAATAGGAATATACAAATTTCTAGAACATATAGCTATATTTCATTAGTACATTGCAAGCCTGTACGACAGTTAATTAAAAAGATATTAATAAAAAACCAAAAAAAAAAAAACAATTTCAAAATGTTTACTCCTTTTTAAATAAATCTGTCAAATAATAAGTAAGAAAGATAAAATGTTTACCATTTAATTACTATCAAATTATTCTATAACATGGTAAAATTTGAGGTTTTTCCAACAACCCATTAAAAAGATAAAAATCAAATACTTTCAAAAATTGTTCAAAAAAATTTACCTTTTTTCAAAAATTATTTTGGGTATGAAAAAATAATCCTATCAAAAATTCCTTAATTATGGATAATTCATTTTTGTATTATCTTTAAAAGTATGTAAAAATATTTTTAAAAAATGTATCCTTATACAACTTTTAAGCACTTTTCCTAACGACTATTTGTGCCTATTTCAGTCTTAAAACGGGTATATCTGGGTGATTTGGATTTTTGCAAAAAAAAAAGATGTACATGTTTTTTTCTAATTCTTAAAGATCTTAAAAATAAATAAAAAATGAAGTTCCTACGACGTCGCGTTAAGAAGTTAGAAATCCGACTTTGCCCTACATTTACCCTCGTTTACCCTATTAAATACGCGAATTTCAAAAAATCCGATCTTATCGCTCACCTACATAAAATTTGCAATCGTATAAATTATAGTTTGAATTTTTATGACTTGTAGTTTAGGCTGTAGCGTGATTTGTAAAAATGGTCATATTTAATACGATTAAAATTCTTTCTTTTATATAGTATAAATTTATAATAGATAATATAAAATAAATGTACCTACCTACTAAATGGAGTTCACCATCTAATATCATATATTTGTCATATCTCCTTAAATATGAACGCAAATATCAACCTACAAAATTAAAACAATTTCTTCCTATCCCTACTTGATATAAGAAATTCTTGTACAACTTAAAGTGGCAACATTACTCAACTTGCTACAGCATATCTCACACACAACGAAATAAAAAATATAAACATTATTTCCTTTTAAAATTATATATATTATCCTACTTCCTCCTTAAATTTAGCAAAAAAAAGCTTCAGTCTTCCCCTACGTAAACAAAATTGGTGGAAGAAAATAACAAAAAAGAGTTTAGTGTTTACTCCCTTGCACTAGCTTTAATTTTGTATGCGTTGTTCTCGTTCATTTATTGTTGCCTTGAACGTCATTCTAATCGTCAATTCTCTCAGTTTCTTCCTGTCCTGTACTCTCCAATCTCTACAATTTCGTAGTACTGGTAGTGCTCACCTCGAATCTCTCTATCGATCTTCTTCATGATAGTACTATAGTTTTTATATACAAAGGTGCGGGTGGTATCTTTTAAGATTCATTTTTGATGAGCAACGATTTAAATTTTTGAAATTTGAATTTTATAGTAAGACATAAAAGTATACTCTCTTTCGTGATCTCGTTTTGTGGTTGCGGCATTGGATAATCTCGTAAATAGATAATCGAAGACACTTCTCCGAGATAATCATAGATTTTCACCTTTATAGTCTTTAACCATTGTATATAGAATCCATAGTCATTGTATATAGAATCCATAGTACTATCATGGTGAATGTCGGATGGACTGCCATCTTCATTCAGTGGGCAACAGAATCTCAATAATCTCAATGAATTCTACAACTCTATCTCACGGAGACATTTGAATTTTGTGGAGAATTATTTGCAAGAATAGGAAACGAATAGCCTAATTTATAACACTTAGAGTGAAAACGGTAGAAGGGATGTTTTTTGTTGGTTTACATTTTTTTGTCGGTTACTTTTCTATGCAAAGGTGCAGAGAATTAAAAAGTGTGAAATAAAATTTTCGGTATTCTCCTTGGTTTGTTGGGTTTTGTGCGGTTAAAGAGGAAGGGGTGGTTTTTTTTTACAGCTTTGGGTGGCTTGTTTTCAAGAAGACAATGATGACGGCGGCGCGGAGCGCGGCGCGTGAAGGTCAAGGCATAATAGGAAGGTAGATTGTTTTTTTTTTTTGCTTTCTAGATATTTAGGGGCCAGTTACAGCTATCATTGAAAACCATCATTGAAAAAGTTGTCTGTTGATTTTGAGACCCTTCGAAAGTTTAATCATTGAATATTTGAATGCAGAAATATAGCTTACGACTTCAAAATTATTTGTCCTCCAAAAAAAAATTCATTTTGACCCATATCTTCCCCAGAACGGAACTTTTAATTTTTTCAATGATCATGGGTAAGGCAGTTCATCATTGAAAAATTAAAAGTCATTTTATGAGAAAAGTTGTGCAAAATTGAATTTCACCATCATTGAAAAAGTTAACTGTTGATTTTGAGACCTTTCGAATATTTAATCATTGAATATTTTAATGCAGAAATATAGCTTACGACTTAAAAATTATTTGACCTCCAAAAAAAATTCATTTTGACCCATATCTTCCCCATAACGTAACTTTTAATTTTTTCAATGATCATTGGTAAGGTAGTTCATCATTGAAAAATTAAAAGTTACGTTATGGGGAAGATATGGGTCAAAATGAATTTTTTTTGGAAGAGAAATAATTTTGAAGTCGTAAGCTATATTTCTGCATTAAAATATTCAATGATTAAACTTTTCAAGGGTCTCAAAATAAACAGCTAACTTTTTCAATGATGGTTTTCAATGATAGCTATAACTGGCCCCTTACCTAGAAATAATTATTAAGTCAATTAGCTTTACTTTGGCATCAAAATAATCATTTATTTTTTCTTCGAAACCTCTCAAAATTGACAATTAATATTTTCAATGATGGCTTTCAATGATAGCTATAACTGGCACCTTAGGTCTGTTGGTAAGAATATGAGTGATGCAATAATTTATGAGTTTGATGGCGATGATGTTTTTTGATGAGTATGGCTCGTGGTAGGTATTTAGCTATGTATGTCACTTTTTTATTTTAACCTAGAAAAGTAGGTATGGTTGTATATAATTTGTATTAATATCTAGGTAGAAACTTGTAGGTAGGTAGGTACCTAGACCTACCCAAATATTAATTGAATGTTTATGATTATTTTTCGCTGATTTTTGTCTTTTTAAGGTGTTAGTTTAGAAATCTGAAATTAATAGGAATGATGGCTACCATTATTTTTCAGTGAGAAATTTGAACTTATAACTTACCACTATGTGAACATGTTGTTGTGTCTTAAGGGCATCTAGGTATTACCTAAATCGTTACTCTTGGTAATTAAAAATTGGGGAAATTTCTTTGAAATTCTCTGTTTGGTCTGTTTGGAAAATCGCCTACCAATTTTCAAATTGGAATTTTAAAAAATCTTAACTTCATTTCTGCTGGAAAGAATTTTCAAATTAAGATACCTATTAAAATAAGCCTTTAAATGTGCCTAAATTTTTGTTTAAAATTTGTTGAGGAAAAAAATTAACTTTTTTTACAAAAAAAAATTAACTTTTTTTACAAAAAAAAATTAACTTTTTTACAAACAAAAATTAACTTTTTTACAAAAAAAATCAACTTTTTACAAAAAAAAAATTAACGCTATTAAAATAATTAAATTTTGTACAAGGAAAAACTTAACTTTTTACAAAAAAAACTAACTTTAATAAGCCTAAATTGAGTAAAATTTTAGGATTGCCACATCTTTAAAATAACTTCTTTTTTTAAGTGAAGCGTGAGGTAGTCAACTAATTTATATACATATATAGGTATTTACGCTCAGCCCTGACTCACATTAAACAACATAGCCCCTTTGGCGACGGGCGCCTTTGACGACCTGCTACCTACTAGTAAGTATGTAAATAATTTTCTATTTGTTAATCTAACGGGAACAAAGTGGGGGTGTTTGAATAAAAAAATCAAAATTTGATTTTTATCGCTTTACAAAAATTAAAAAAAAAAAACTAGTGATACACAATTATATACCTATACATAAAATACTCGTAAATGGCCATAACTTGGGTAAATATTTTTTGATATTTATAAATGAAGTATCAAATGAAAGCTTATAAAATACAAAAATTATATACAGGGTTTTTGAATCAGCTTTTCTATGGTGTTATGAATTTTTGAGTAGAAGTCCCCATCGATCCTAGCTCCGCGTCTATTAAAAAGAGGGGGTCAAAGGTCACGAAGCATGTTATTTCGCTGATTTTGATCAAACAAAAATCGTCGACTAATGAAACATGACGTAAATATTTCAATTTATCATTGAAATATAGGATCAAAAGCGTGCTTACAAATATCTGGGGTGAAAGGTGTTTTTATAGTAGGGGGGTTGTAGATTGAAGAATGGGGTGTAAACTTATAATGAAAAAGTATATAAAATAGTGTAGGTGAAATTGTGCAAAAAAGTGGACAAAAGATGTGCCATATGCGTAGGTTACCTCAAAATATTTATTTTTGGTTTGAATTCCCCCTGACCCCTCCTCAAAAAGCACCCGTCTACCCTCTTCATGACTTTGTTATCATGACAAATATCACATTTTTGCACAATTTCATTGACACTATTTTATAAGCATTTTTCAATATAAATCCACACCCCATTCTTCATTCTGCAACCCCCCCCCTACCTTTAAAACACCCTTTCACCCCAGATATTTGTAGGCACGCTTTTGATACAAATTTTCAATGATAAATTGAAATATTAACGTCATGTTTCATTAGTCGACGATTTTTGCTTGATCAAAATCAGCGAAATACCATGCTTCGTGACCTTTTACCCCATCTTTTTAATAGACGCGGAGCTAGGATCGATGGGGACTTTTACGCAAAAATTCATAACACCATAAAAAAGTTGATTCAAAAATAAAAACTCTGTATATAATTTTTCAGATTTTTGTAGGAATTTATGTCTAATTTTCCTGGATTATAATGTTTAAATGATCTTCTAGTTTTAAGTGTTTGACTAAAAATTAATTGAAGCAGTTTATAAAGAAAAAAATAATATTTAGTCAAGTAAAATTTTTGTTCTTAGGTTTAAGGTAATTGTTAAAAAAAAGTATTTTTAAGATTGATTCAATATAGCTTTTAACGGCTTTTAGTCCGTTTCATCCCGGCGTTCTCACTTGGACTCTTTAGTTGACAGTGAGAGAAAAATTGTCAAGACGCAATTTTTATTAAGTTCAGTCCAGCTTATATCAACTTTACAGCAAAAATCAATTGTGAACTATATCCAACCCAATTAGAATTTCTAATCAAGAATTGATGGAAATTTTGTTACCCGTGGCCTAGCATTGTTTACATATGAGTTTTGTTTTTGTAATACAAATTCTATATACTATTGAAATACATCAGCCAAGTAGAAGACTTAGGATTATTTAATTGGACTTGTTGAATTATTGATTCAATATAGCTTTATACGGCCTTTAGTCCATAAAAATTGACGTTTCGTCCCGGCGTTTTCACTTTTTTAAAATTGTTTTTCAGAAATATTGTTTTAAGATTTTATTTTTTTAAAGTATAGATATACCTAAGGTCCTGTACCAAAACGACCGGCACAGTACCGAAAATTAACGCTGTGTACCGCGTACCAAAGAAAAGCCTCGGTATACTCAAATATACCGAAATCAAATTCGTGTACCAAAATTTAAAAATAAATTGAGATCAAGTCTGCTCTGTATATGTACCTACCTACATATACAGAGTGTCCCATTAAAAATGGTCCAAACCAAGAACTGGTGAAAGGCCAGGCCATACCCTATGAGAAATTTGGTAACTTTTCCATACCGAATCATAGCACGGCTATTTTTTGAAATTTGAAAAAAAATCTTACTTTGAACCAGTTTTTTGCTCACCCTGTCCACAATTGATTTTTGTTTTTTACAAATTTTGCATTAAAACATTGACTTATAGTTCCACTAACTTTACTGAGTAAAATATTTTTCATTGGCATCACCAAAGGCCGTATAAAGCTATATTGAATCAATAATTCAACAAGTCCAATTAAATAATCCTAAGACTTCTACTTGGCTGATGTATTTCAATAGTATATAGAATTTGTATTACAAAAACAAAACTGATATGTAAACAATGCTAGGCCGGGTAACAAAATTTCCATCAATTCTTGATTAGAAATTCTAATTGGGTTGGATATAGTTCACAATTGATTTTCGCTGTAAAGTTGATATAAACTGGACTGAACTTAATAAAAATTGCGTCTTGACAATTTTTCTCTCACTGTCAACTGTAGAGTCCAAGTGAGAACGCCGGGATGAAACGCCGGGATGAAACGCCAATTTTTATGGACTAAAAGCCGTTAAAAGCTATATTGAATCAATCTTAAAAATACTTTTTTTTTAACAATTACCTAAAACCTAAGAACAAAAATTTTACTTGACTAAATACTATTTTTTTTCTTTATTTTTAACTGCTTCAATTAATTTTTAGTCAAACACCTAAAACTAGAAGATCATTTAAACATTATAATCCAGGAAAATTAGACATAAATTCCTATAAAAATCGGAAAAATTATATACAGAGTTTTTGTTCTTGAATCAACTTTTTTATGGTGTTATGAATTTTTGCGTAAAAGTCCACATCGATCCTAGCTCCGCGTCTATTAAAAAGATGGGGTAAAAGGTCACGAAGCATGGTATTTCGCTGATTTTGATCAAGCAAAAATCGTCGACTAATGAAACATGACGTTAATATTTCAATTTATCATTGAAAATTAGTATCAAAAGCGTGCCTACAAATATCTGGGGTGAACGGGTGTTTTAAAGGTAGGGGGGGGGGGTGGTGGTTGCAGAATGAAGAATTGGGTGTGGATTTATATTGAAAAATGTTTATAAAATAGTGTCAATGAAATTGTACAAAAATGTGATATTTGTCATGGTAACAAAGTCATGAAGAGGGTAGACGGATGCTTTTTGAGGAGGGGTCAGGGGGTATTCAAACCAAAAAAAAAAAATATTTTGAGGTTACCTACGCATATGGCACATCGTTTGTCCACTTTTTTGCACAATTCCACTGCCACTATTTTATATACTTTTTCATAATAAGTCCACACCCTAGTCTTCAATCTACAACCCCCCCCCCTACTATAAAAACACCTTTCACCCCAGATATTTGTAAGCACGCTTTTGATCCTATATTTCAATGATAAATTGAAATATTTACGTTATGTTTCATTAGTCGACGATTTTTGTTTGATCAAAATCAGCGAAATAACATGCTACGTGACCTTTGACCCCCTCTTTTTAATAGACGCGGAGCTAGGATCGATGGGGACTTCTACTCAAAAATTCATAACACCATAAAAAAGCTGATTCAAAAACAAAAACCCTGTATATAATTTTTGTATTTTATAACCTTTCATTTGATACTTCCTTTATAAATATCAAAAAATAATTGCCCAAGTTATGGCCATTTACGAGTATTTTATGTATAGGTATATAATTGTGTATCACTAGTTTTTTTTTTTAATTTTTTTAAAGCGATAAAAATCAAATTTTGATTTTTTTATTCAAACGCCCCCACTTTGTTCCCGATAGATTTACAAAGCCGAAGCCGCTATGTTATTTAATGTGAGTCAGGGCTGAACGTTAATACCTATATATGTATATAAATTAGTTGACTACCTCACGCTTCACTTAAAAAAAGAAGTTATTTTAAGGATGTGGCAACCCTTAAAATGTTACTCAATTTAGGCTTATTAAATTTAAGTTTTTTTTTGTAAAAAGTAAATTTTTTTCTTGTACAAAATTTAATTATTTTAATAACGTTAATTTTTTTTTTGTAAAAAAGTTTTTTTTTTTTTGTAAAAAGTTAATTTTTTTTGTAAAAAAGTTAATTTTTGTTTGTAAAAAAGTTAATTTTTTTTTGTAAAAAAGTTAATTTTTTTTTGTAAAAAAGTTAATTTTTTTTGTACAAAAGTTAATTTTTTTCCTCAATAAATTTTAAACAAAAATTTAGGCACATTTAAAAGCTTATTTTAATAGGTATCTTTATTTGAAAATTCTTTCCAGCAGAAATGAAGTTAGGATTTTTTAAAATTCCAATTAGAAAATTGGTAGGCAATTGTCGACCATGAACCAAACAGAGAATTTCAAAGAAATTTCACCAATTTTTAATTACCAAGAGTAACGATTTAGGTAATACCTAGATGCCCTTAAGACTTAACAACATGGTCACATAGTGGTAAGTTATAAGTTCAAATTTCTCACTGAAAAATAATGGTAGCCATCATTCCTATTAATTTCAAATTTCTAAACTAACACCTTAAAAAGACAAAAATCAGCGAAAAATAGTCATAAACATTCAATTAAAATTTGGGTAGGTCTAGGTACCTACCTACCTACAAGTTTCTACCTAGATATTAATACAAATTATATACAACCATAACTACTTTTCTAGGTTAAAATAAAAAAGCGAAATACATAGCTAACTACCTACCACGAGCCATACTCATCAAAAAACATCATCGCCATCAAACTTATAAATTATTGCATCACTCATATTCTTACCAACAGACCTAAATATCTAGAAAGCAAAAAAAAACAATCTACCTACCTATAATTCATTGACCTTCACGCGCCGCGCTTCGCGCCGCCGTCACCATTGTCTTCTTGCCGCACAAAACCCAACAAACCAAGGAGAATACCCAAAATTTTATTTCACACTTTTTAATTCTCTGCACCTTTGCATAGAAAAGTAACCGACATAAAAATGTAAACCAACAAAAAACATCCCTTCTACCTATTTCACTCTAACTGTTATAATTTAGGCTATTCCTTTCCTATTCTTGCAAATAATTCTCCACAAAATTCAAATGTCTCCGTGAGATAGGGTTGTGGAATTTAATGAAATTCTTTTGCCCACTGAATGAAGATGTCAGTCCATTCGACATTCACCATGATAGTACTATGGATTTCATATACAAGGCTTTTACCATCATAATATCTTTCTTTTCAGATTTCTCAAAAAAAAAAAAAAAAAAATACAATTTAACACTTGAAATGCACAATAAAAACCTTAATTTCGATTTCTTGACTTTGTATCGATTGATCAGGCATAGAAATTATTGATTCTTTGACTGGGTAGCTTTTAAATTTTGGATTAATTTATGGATTAAATTAATGAACTCATTTAAGATTAAATGTGGGTTGCTGATTTTAAAGATTAGAATTAACTTTAAGATTTAATCAAATTGATTTAAATTATAATTAAAATTGCCGGTGTCTGGCCACGTGGATACGGATGTCCAACGGAGTTTCTAAACTCTGAAGGAATCTTCCTCGCTTTTCTTGATTGTTTTTTGGCTGTTTTACTTTTTGTGTCACTTTGTTCTGCTATTCTTACACTGTTTGATTTAATATAGACTTAAGGTACTTTTTTCTTGAATTTTCTTGAATGATCTTGAATACCCCGCGCAACCTGAATAATAAAAAAAAAAATTAATCAGACATGACGCGCTACAGATTTTCAAGGATCTCTAATTTATTATGTCTTTTGTGGGTATTTCTCATGGGAAATATGCTTTTGAAAAATTGTTTTTTTAAGGACAAAATTCTTACCTTCTTTTCAAGGATTTCTATATTAACTCGTTGAAGCAGGCACATTAGTTCTTCTCCTTTTGGAGGGAAATTCGCCGCCTTCGCATGGTTAAAGAACACATGTCGTTGGTGACTCGTTGCAAATTAATTTTGCTCTTTCTCCACCTTCATTATTTTACGTTGAGACAAGAATCAGAAAATAAAGAGTTTTATGAGTTCTTGCGTTCAGATTATTACTTCATAGGACTATTAGAATTAAGATAAAAGGATCACTGATTAACTCACCGATGTTGGATTTTTATCCCAATTGGGATCTTGGGTAGATGCTTCTACTTGGGTGGCCAGACACTAAAAGGAAGTGTGTCGGCCAATTCGTTTTCAGGAAAGACTAAAGTGAAGTTAGCCGCAGCTACATGGAATACATTGGGAATGAGACTTATGGATCTGTTTCGATTTTCGAACATCAATTAAACACAACTAGACTTGTTCATTTGCTTGCTCTCGATCGGAAAATTATAACAGTTGACTGAATTGATTTTATAACAATGAAGTTCTAAGGAACTTAAAAATAGTTAGAGACAATCAATTATTGTTCGATTTTGACTTCGTCTCTGACTTGAGTTTTGAAAGATGTCTCTCGTCTTTGATTTAGTGTTTGTTCGCTCGGCTATTCCCTACATATTTGCCTAGGGACAAAAATATCGCCTTTAATATCACTTCCCTCTTTTATTTTGACGATCCTAAATCCTATGCTTCTAGGCTCTAAGAACCTTCCTTCACTTAAATATTTAAGGCTTATTTCTTCCTGTTTATTTTTAATTACTACCTCTTCATAATTAATTGAGTACCCTCCTCTCTTTAAAAATTGGCTTCTTAAAATACCATCGTAATCTCCTACTAACCCGTTTTCTATTACTTCCATTTCAATGTGTCTTTTGATTGTTTTCCCTATTTTGTTTGGATACAATTCTATATTTTGAAAGACTTTACCTATTGTTTGTTGGGGTTTACTTCCCAATCCCAAGTATTTTATTTTCATATCTTCATTAACTTCACTTTTGTAAACGCAATTTGCACAGATCATGGAGACCTCTGCACCGGTGTCAATGATGAGTCTTTTGACATTTATTATCGCGTTTATGTGAGGACTTTCTGAATTGCCTACTACACTTAAAACCTTGACTACTTGTCTTACATTCTTTGCCTCTTTTTTTTAAATTCTGTTCAGTTAGTGTTGGATTCGGTACTAGCACCAGATCCATTGCGATAACGATTATAACTTGAACTAGTGCTTGGACTTGGTTCATTCGAGTAATTTCTTCTTTCTTTCTTGGGCGCACGACAATTTCGAGCCAAATGCCCCAGTTTGACGCAATTAAAGCTTTGTTTGCACTAATTATATCTGTTCTTTTAGTTATTTAGGATTCTCTCAATCGTAATTACTTTGTTTGTTTGCGCTGTTTATATTTGTTTCTTATAAAAATTACTTATACTACTCACAAAACAATATTGATAATCCGCAACATTTTCCAGGAAAAACAGTTTCGGTTTAAGTTTTCAGCAACCTAGTCCAGTCGAATCGTCATTTGACCTTGCGTTGATCCGCACGGTCTGTTTTTTTTCATGAATCGATAGGGTCTTACAAGAGAAGCTTAACCCTAGATTTGCGCCACCTGACAACTTTTTTTAACCAAAGTTATTCGTAAAAACGTACTTTTTGACCTTTTTTTGGATTTTTGCAAATATCTCGGTTCCAGTACATTGCACAGTAAAAAATTTAAAAAAGTTTTGTTTGTAATAAAATTATCTAGCATGTAGTGTTAAGCTTTTTTTGTTTGAACAAATAAGTAAAAAGTTACCGTTAGTTTAGTAATTTTCTTTTGGTTTTTAGACGGTTTTTCATTATGTTTATGTTTTGGTTAGTTTTTCTTTTTTGTTTTGTCTAGCTGTTGCTATTCCCTACAATTTAAAAAAAAATTGAGCTCTTAACTCCAAACGGGAGACGAGAAATCTATGAATGAACACAGGCATGTCGGAGCCCCCAAAAAAGACATTTTCTGTTTTTTTACGAATATCTTGGCTCCAGTATATCGCAAAGTAAAAAATGAAAAAAAAAAATATATCTAATTACAATATTAGCTATTGTTTAAATAAATAAATATTTTTTTTTTACAAATAAATAAATATTAACAGCTAGTTTTAGTCAGTTTTATTAATTTTTTTTGTTGAAAAAATACTTTTGATTTATAATTTTGATAAAGGCTTGTGAATCGCCTTAGTTTATAACTTATTTATAGTCCTTTAAATTTCTTAAAATTAAAAAAAAGAATAGCTCCCTACGGCATACTAGAGCTGAGCAATGAATGAATGAATAAGGGCAAGTCTTACAAAAAAAACCTTTTCTGTATGATAAATAAATAGTACAGTAACTATTATGTACATTCACGTATACGTCAAATCTGGTATTTCTAATTTTTTGCTGAGTTTTCAGGATATTGGCCTAGTAAATAACCTAAGTTTTCGACCTCGAGCGGCGCGGTGACCGCTTCATGGTCAAAAATCAAAAAAAAAAAAACACGATTTTTTCGCGCTTTTTTTCAGTTATTGGTGATTTTAGTTCTAAATAATTAATTTTAAATAAAAGCATTGTTCTAGGATTTCAAAGTATCTTAATTTGCTTAATTTTGAGACCAAAACCAACTCTGTAGACCCAATGCATGGTGTCCACTATTTTTCAAAATAAATTTCCCTGGCTTTCCCTGACCAATTTCAAAATTTTCCCTGACCAAAAAATTAAAAAAAAATATTTTTACATGAGTAGGTACCTTTTAAATAAATATTGCACAAAGTGGTAGAAAATGTACATATTTGAATGGAGTTGTTTAAACCTTAGGCAAAAAGAACTCAACTTGTATTTTTCAAAGGTCTATCTGAAGGTATACATTACCGATTGTATTGAAAGTGAAAAATAATAACTGCATGAATTTAAAAAAAAAATTGTTTTGCTTAACAAAAGTGACGACTATGCCTATGCAATATAGTTCATAGTAATGAAATGACCATTTAAATAAAATCCTTTTACACTGTGTTTATTAGATTAGGCTCTTTTGGTCTATTTGTAAAAAAATGCGAAGAAAAAACAATATTATTCTATTATTTTCCCAACGTTTCGTGAGTATTCCTCACTTCTTAAGAAGTTATATATTTTTTCAATTTGATTGTTAAAAAAACTACATACTCTGCTTCTTATATCCTACTATTGCATCATTCCCGGAGACGGCACTGACACAAAATTGTACATAAAAACAAATAAATAATAAATTAATAACAATCTGGCAAAAAATAATCAAATACAAAATTAAAAATGACACTTATATCACAGTTGAGCTCACGTACTTTTATTAAATTTAACAAAAGTAGGATATAAGAAGCAGAAATAGTCACAGTGGAAAAGATACACAAAAAATTGGTCAAATTCATAAAATAATAAAATCCTTTTAAATTATACATCTTTGCGATATTAAAATTTAATAGTTTATTTTTTTTTTTTTTAAATAAATCAAAATGTATTAATTCAGGTATGCAGAAACAGTATGAAGAAATAATCGTGCTTGAAATGTTTAAACTTGGACGCGTCGTTGGTTGAATCTCACAGTCAAATTTAACAGTTTTTATTTTTTGTCTCTTATTGGCCGCGATCGGAAACCTAAGCGATAGCCTATCTAAGGCCGTGTGTGAATTGGGTTAAAATGTTGGTTAAATTTTCTATCTTGGTTAAATTTTGACACTAGCGTGGTGAATAAAATGGGTTAAAATGTATGCAGCTGTAGAGCAGGTTAAAATGTGTTAAAATTCGACGTTTCTCAAGATAGAGTAATTTATAACTCTAAAAGCGTAAACAATAAACGGTACTCAAGATATAGTAATTTAAACCTTTAAACGATAAACGAAAGGAAAGATGAGCTCCAAAAATTCAAGTCAAAAATGTGAACAAGAACAATGCATGGAGGTGTTTAATAATTTTGTTTTAAAATAATTTATTATTTATTAATAATTGAATTATTATTTGTTTAATTGCAGATGTGTTGCCGAACGTTTTGGTGAAAAAATATAAAGTAAATAATATAAAATACTTCCTTAAATTGTTGTTCATTTTGCAAACTGAATACAAATAGATTGATTTGTCAGCTTGTCAAATTCTTGTCAGCTGCGAAAACTAGTGTTTATATACTGAATCAACAAACTTATAATAGTGGGAATTGTTTTGGAAAGATTTTGATTTGTCGTTTCAAAATATTCACCCTTATTACGGTTGTCGTGTCACTAAAACGATTTAAAACTAATTTCGTCAAAATGATGAAATGGTTGAAGATTGGAGAGAATGTCGAAGATTTGGATTTATTTAAACGCCAACTGTTGCCTCTAGAGCCTTGTCGTTTTACTGTCGTAGTTAAACGACAATCGTAATAGGGGTGATTAAATTAACGATGTTAAACCTAAAAATGTAAGTAAAAATGAGATTTTGTTACATTTTTCGTGCCGAATTATTAACTTTATATCTTTTGCAAAAGAAATTAATTAACTTGAAAAACAAAAAAAAAAACAAAATTTGTTATGGAAATTTCTTAAATATTGAAGGAATTTTAGCCAAAATAGTGTTTTAATAAATGACTTTTAACCCAATTCACACAGCAAAAACCTAAATTTGAGCCCACCTCAAACCAAACGTCAAATTTTTATCGTGGTAGAAAATTTAACCAACATTTTAACCCAATTCAAACGCGGCCTAAAGGTCGATTCACAATGCAACGAGTAAAAGCGACGAGAGCGTGACGGGATTCGCTGTGTTTTTTTTCTAGTCACAAAATCGTTGCCTAATTTACAATGCGACGAGTTTTTTGACAGCCTTAAATTATTTTTTGTTTTTGTTCTTGCTGTGCAGTGTGCGTTCAAAATAATGACAAAAATCAAACTGAAATTACTTTAATTATTTAATGTCGATTTCGATTGGACGGTTCGGAGTTATTCCTTCTACTCCAGATTTTCCATATTCGATAGGAATGGAACAGAAACAGTGAAAATGGAGTAACTCCGGACGACAAATCGAAAACGGCATAAATATTATAACTGTGTTTGTCCATAGCTGGGCTGGGGAAACGATTTTCGGTTAAAAATGCTAAAAAATTATAATATTGTCAACACAAATAGATCTATAAATAAAATTTCATTGTCAACAATTTTTTTTTTGGTAATTTCCGCTTATCTGCTGTTTTCTTTTATTATTCTTTTCTACAATTTCACAAAATTGACCATCAATTTTTTTCAATTTTCCCAACTTAAGCGTCACGTGACGACGAGAAACGTTTCATTGTGCATACCCTGGCGTTCTCTCGTATACTTACATGGCTTGAAATCGGTTTGCCAACTACGACGAGCTCTCGTCACGCTCATGTTGCGTTTTCTCGTCGCATTGTGAATCGATCTTAAGATAGTTTCGTATCCATAGGTTTTCGAACGGATTGGTTATTTTTGACATTTCACTTGGGATACAAACGTATATCTACCAACATTTTTTCAGAAAGCATGAATAGCTATCTGTACGAAATAACACAATACAATGGGGCATATTCATAGTCGCAGATAGACCCAGGTTTAACTAAATTGCAGTTTAAGACAATTTTGGCTCAATGAATACAGACCGATTTTAATTACAAATTGTTGTTTATATATTTTTATAAGATAATTACCTTGGTACACTACACAAATAGCTTCAAATATTTTGAAATGATAAACTTAAAAAAATAGAATCAACTTCCGAAAATTCAACCAAACCTATGTTTAACTTAGACTTAGGTCTAAAATGACTATGAATACGCCCCAATGAAGTGAAATTAGTTGTGTTTAGGGGGGTCGTGTTGCTAGCGTTCACATTCAACGCCTCATCAACTCTATTTGTAAATAAATTTTCAGAAAGCAAACACGGCGTAGATTTAACTTTTTGCACCAGTTTCAGCGGAGGAAATTCATATTTTCTTCCTTACTTTTGTGGTTTTACTTCTATTTCAACCCATTCTCTATGAATCTCACAAAAAAATTAAAAAGAAACACTAAAATCCAAATTTTCAGGCATATCAGTTGTTCATCTAGTGTTCACATTAGCTACAGCGGTCGTTCGACCGAGCAAAATATCAAAAAATTTGAAAAACTTCCGATAGTCGTTCAACTTGTGTTCACATTACAAATTATGTGACGATTGGACGAGTTGATGAACTTGTTGATGAGTGTGAACCCCCCTTTCCACTCATTTTTTTTGACACATTCACAGGTATGGCAAAAGATACGAAATGAATAATTTTAAACAGAGATGTAATCAAAACGAAATGTTTGATCAGAAAAAAGTTTCTTATGAGAGGAAGTGAATTTTTTAAAAATTGATAAAGAAAACATTCCCTGACCGCTTCCCGAATTCCCTGACTTTCCCTGACCAAATTTTGTTCCCTGACTTTCCCTGACTTTTCATTTTAGCGGACACCATGCAATGGTTTCCAAACAACAACAATTCAAAATTTAGCGATACATAAATTCATATAAAAAGTAGTGTTATCAAACAGTATAATGGCAAATAAAGAATGGTTGACATAAATACATCAAAGCACTGGAGCGTGTAGACTGGGCCAAAATAATGGGTTAACCATACCGGAAAGGGGGTTTATATACCCCCGTTAAGATGGGAGGGGCAATTGTGTACAAAAATGTCTTAAGGAAGAAACAACACTATTGAAAAATAATGGTAACACCCACAATATTCTTCTATAGCTTATCTTCAACCTAGAAACTCATTTTTGAATTTTCTGTTTAAATAAAGTTATTTTAATCGATAGTTTTTGAGAAATTAATTTCCAAACTTAACATTCTGAAAAAAATGTCTATTATTTACTTAGTAGAAACAGGATCCTTGGACCAAATTTCTTTTTCAATATTTTGGGTTTGGAAATTAATTTCTCAAAAACTATCGATTAAAATAACTTTATTTAAACAGAAAATTCAAGAATAGGTTTCTGGGTTCAAGATAAGCTATAGAAGGATATTGTGGGTGTTACCATTATTTTTCAATAGTGTTGTTTCTTCCTTAAGTCATTTTTGTACACAATTGCCCCTTCCATCTTAACGGGGGTATATAGACCCCCCTTCCTGTATGGTTATTTTATTATTATATATTATTTATGTCAACCATTCTTTATTTGCCATTATACTGTTTGATAACACTACTTTTTATATGAATTTTTTTATCGCTAAATTTTGAACTGTTGTAGTTTCGAAACCATTGGGTCTACAGAGCTGGTTTTGGTCTCAAAATGAAGCAAATTAAGATTCTTTGGAATCCTAGAACAATGTTTTTATTTAAAATTAATTATTTAGGACTAAACTCACCAATAACTGAAAAAAAGCGCCAAAAAATCGTGGTTTTTCTGATTTTTGACCATTAATTTGTATTTATTTGTTAAAAAAAAAATATTTATTTATTTAAACAATAGCTGATATTCTAATTTGCGATAAACTGGAGCCAAGATATTCGTAAAAAACAGAAAATGTCTTTTTTTGGGGGGCTCCGACATGCCTGTGTTCATTCATAGATTTCTCGGCTCCCGTTTGGAGTTAAAGCTCGATTTTTTTTTTAAATTGTAGGGAATAGCAACAGCTAGACAAAACAAAAAAGAAAAACTAACCAAAACGTAAGCCTTTTTCGAATTAATAATGAAAAACCGTCTAAAAACCAAAAGAAAATTACTAAAACTAACGGTATCTTTTTACTTCTTTGTTCAAACATAAAAAGCTTAACACTTCAAGCTAGATAATTTTATAACAAACAAAACGTATTTAAATTTTTGACTGTGCAATGTAATGGAGCCGAGGAATTTGCAAAAATCCAAAAAAAAAAATTCAAAAAGTACGTTTTTACGAATAACTTTGGTAAAAAAAGTTGTCAGGTCCTATCGATTCATGAAAACGATTCGACTGGACTAGGTTGCTGAAAACTTTAACCGAAACTGTTTTTCCTGGAAAATGTTGCGGATTATCAATATTGTTTTGTGAGTAGTATAAGTAATTTTTATAAGAAACAAATATAAAAATATAAACAGTGCAAACAAACAAAGTAATTACGATTGAGAGAATCCTAAATAACTTAAAGAACAGATATAAACAGTGCAAACAAAGTAATTAGGATTGGAGAGATTCCTAGATAATCAATGTACCTTAACTCCAATTTATAAGTAAATTGAAACGCATCTAATAGATGTACAAAATTAAAAAATTGTCAGGAGATATTGTAGAAAAAGATTATAAGTGGATAGAAGAGAACGAGGGCGACTATTTTATTCTTTTGTCAAGGTGGGTCATTAGGAAAAGGTTTATGAATATAGACGGTAAAAGTGAGAGTGATAGTGAAATTCAAAGTGAATTAGAAAATAACATAGTAGAAGAAAAACTAAACTTGAAAGAAGAAATAAAATTAGAAATTATGACAGAAGTTCCTCTAAACGTATTGACTTCATTTATTACTACTTTTAGCAGTAATAGTGAAGAAGTATTCACTTTTATCAACAGTTGCAATGATGCCATGGAATTGGCAAGTGAAGCACAGAAAGTTATTCTGTTAAAAATTTATTAAAACGAAAATTCATGGCAATGCCACAACGGTTCTTATGAATAAGGAGATCTCCAATTGGGAGACCTTGAAGGAAGAGCTGAGTGGTATCTTTAGAGAACCTCACAGCAGCCTTCAGCTCCATAGAGAACTAATTAGTATCCGACAGGGCAGAAATGAATCTGTTGCTTATATACGCAGAGTTGAAAATCTTGAGAGACGGTTGTTGCAAAGTAAATTGCACGGCGTCGATGATAAAAATCACAAAGGCCAAATTGACTACATTAAGAGCGAAAGCTTGACTGTATTCATAAATGGGCTCCTCGAAAAACTCTCTTCCTATGTGGTAACGCAAAAACCAAAGGACTTGGCTGAGGCAATTTGCTTTGCGAAGGAAGAAGAACAGAGGCTAAATTTGTTTAAAACTAATGTGAATAGGGACTGCTCAGATAGGAATTTAACTAGAATAAACTATACTATACTATACCAAGTGCTTTAATTGCGTCAAATTTGCGGGCATTTGGCTCGAAATTGTCGTGCGCCCAAGAAAGAAAGAAGAAATTACTCGAATGAACCAAGTCCAAGCACTAGTTCAAGTTATAATCGTTATCGCAATGGATCTGGTCCTAGTACCGAATCCAACACTAACCGAACAGAATTTAAAAAAAAGAGGCAAAGAATGTAAGACAAGTAGTCAAGGTTTTAAGTGAAGTAGGCAATTCAGAAAGTCCTCACATAAACGCGATAATAAATGTCAAAAGACTCATCATTGACACCGGTGCAGAGGTCTCCATGATCTGTGCAAATTGCGTTTACAAAAGTGAAGTTAATGAAGATATGAAAATAAAATACTTGGGATTGGGAAGTAAACCCCAACAAACAATAGGTAAAGTCTTTCAAAATATAGAATTGTATCCAAACAAAATAGGGAAAACAATCAAAAGACACATTGAAATGGAAGTAATAGAAAACGGGTTAGTAGGAGATTACGATGGTATTTTAAGTAGCCAATTTTTAAAGAGAGGAGGGTACTCAATTAATTATGAAGAGGGAGTAATTAAAAATAAACAGGAAGAAATAAGCCTTAAATATTTAAGTGAAGGAAGGTTCTTAGAGCCTAGAAGCATAGGATTTAGGATCGTCAAAATAAAAGAGGGAAGTGATATTAAAGGCGATATTTTTGTCCCTAGGCAAATATGTAGGGAATAGCCGAGCGAACAAACACTAAATCAAAGACGAGAGACATCTTTCAAAACTCAAGTCAGAGACGAAGTCAAAATCGAACAATAATTGATTGTCTCTAACTAGCGAGGAAGATTCCTTCAGAGTTTAGAAACTCCGTTGGACTTCCGTATCCACGTGGCCAGACACCGGCAATTTTAATTATAATTTAAATCAATTTGATTAAATCTTAAAGTTAATTCTGATCTTTAAAATCAGCAACCCACATTTAATCTTAAATGAGTTCATTAATTTAATCCATAAATTAATCCAAAATTTAAAAGCTACCCAGTCAAAGAATCAATAATTTCTATGCCTGATCAATCGATGCATAGTCAAGAAATGGAAATTAAGGTTTTTTTTGTGCATTTCAAGTGTTAAATTGTATTTTTTTTTTTGAGAAATCTGAAAAGAAAGATATTATGATGGTAAAAGCCTTGTATATGAAATCCATAGTACTATCATGGTGAATGTCGAATGGACTGACATCTTCATTCAGTGAGCAAAAGAATTTCATTAAATTCCACAATCCTAAATCACGGAGACATTTGAATTTTGTGGAGAATTATTTGCAAGAATAGGAAAGGAATAGCATTAATTATAACAGTTAGAGTGAAATAGGTAGAAGGGATGTTTTTTGTTGGTTTACATTTTTTTGTCGGTTACTTTTCTATGCAAAGGTGCAGAGAATTAAAAAGTGTGAAACTAAATTTTGGGTATTCTCCTTGGTTTGTTGGGTTTTGTGCGGTTAAAGAGTTTTTGTGCGCGTCTTCATTAATTGTACTTATGTCGGAACCAGTGTCAGCTAAAAATTTTAATGTTTTTCTGAAACCTATGTCAATTTGAATTTCTACAATACCATTTTTGAAATATTTACTTTATTCTTGGAATGTATCGTCGGATGGTTTAATCATATTTTCTTCAATCACCCGAAGGCATTTTAGTTTTTTTGGTTAGGCAAATTATTTTTCTCATCCCTACCCTCAAACAAACATCACACTTTTGCCCATTTACTTTAACCTGTGTGTCTTGTTTGATAATAATTTGTTGTCTAACAGAATGTGTCATGTTTGTATTATGGAATGTTCGGTTTGACCGACCTTGACCTTTATTGCAGTTGTTTATATTGTGACCGTAAGCCCTGCAATTAGTACAAAACGGTGTAGTTTGCCTTTTTCTACACTCTTGGTAAGTATGATTAAACTGATTGCAGAAGTTACATTTTACTAAATTGTTATTAGTAAAATATGGATTCGTACTCATATTTATATTATTTTCTGCACAACTTTGGTTTGAAGGAATTTGGTTTTGCAAGGAAAAGTGATTCTGATTATACATTGGCTGCTAAATCGAAAAGGGATAGTTGTACAATGGTTATACGCCACTATTTTGCGACCATAAAGACTGACTATTCCCAACTTGTAAAGGTCATGCTAACGGATATGAAAATAAACTATTTGATTCAAGTTCCAGTTTGAGGATACTTTCACAAAGTTTATTTAGTTATGTTTCTTGAGATGTTTCCTGCTTTAATAGCATACGTCGCTGCCAGCTCGGAATCTGTAATAAGGGCCTTCGAATCGTTTGGAAATTGTTCCCTTGCAGAATTCTTACATTCAGCCACTAAATTCTTAACTCGTAATAAAAACGCATTTAATGACTCAGTTGGGAATTGTCGGCACTGTCTTAATTCATTTGACAGTTGTTAGTCTTGCTCGGCAAAAAATGACCACTAAGCAATTTTTCAAACTCTTCAAATGTAGAGTATGAGCAATTTTGCATTGCTAAGTACGCATTGCCTCTTAATTTTGTTAAAATTAATTGAAAAAATGTGGCCTCTTGTTCCTCCGTTACACATGATTTTACCTGCCTACAACAGTTCAAAAAAACGTTGAGCTCAGATATTAGGCCGTCATTCTGTTCACCGTAAAATGTCGGGATTAAATTTGATATTAATGGTATCAAAGCCGTTTGCTGAATGCTTATCAAGAATGATTCTTCCCAACTCATAATTTTGTTAGGATCATTATGGCTATTGGAGACTCGATTTGTGTACTACCTATACCTGTAATGGGTGCGAATTGTTCAAAGTTTTCGATATCTGCTTTGAATTTTTCTGTTTCTGCTACTAAAATAAGCCACGACGGACTACTTTGATTTTATAGTTTCTCGACTAAATGAAGTAATCTCTTATCTAATTTTGTATTATCTTCAACTAATTTTCTTAACTTACTATTTTTTCTCTTGTTGACGATAGTCCTGATCGATGTCTTCTTATGTTCAATGTATTCTCCTTCCCGGATTTTCTTTTATTTTGTTCCTTTTCTTTTCTTTTCTTTCTTTTTTTTTTGTTTGCATTACTTAAAATTCTGTGATTGATGCAAATTTTGCGCATTGACACTATAAATGGTTTGATGTTTAGGTTTGTGTTGTGATTTTTTTTTCCTTTCACCGGCTGCGCCAATTTGTGATGACAAAATTAAATCACGATTGGTTGGTTGGTTGAAATGCCACTGAATTTCAAAAGCCAAGGAAAATTCGAATGTGGTGTCAAATCCATAACTCACCCATCGTGGGAACATCAACGTTTGGAAGTTTACGTTAAGTCAGCAGTTTGATGTTCCCATGAATAAGTTAGTGCAGTCTGTTTGATATTTTACACCATATGAAATGTGTCATACTAACCTACCCGTGCTAGACCGCTCGCACAAAAAGTTTTTCGCGATTAAGAACCTATGCGATAGCATATCTAAGATAGATTAATATCCATATAGGTTTTTGAACGGATTGGTTGTTTTTGACATTTCGCTTGGGATACAAATGTATACTAAAATTTTTCGGATAGCTATCCAACAGCAAAAGCTGTTTTGTCAACAGCTGTTTTTTACACGGGATTTAAACAACAGAACTCTAATCTTTTAATCTTTTATATTAATTTTCTTTTATACAAGTTAATAGACCTTATTTATTGGTAAGTATACAAGAAATTTCTTTGGGCAGAAATTGTTGGTCTGTCAAATACCAGGTTGAGGTACGTTGTATAAAAAATTTACTGTTGTAGAGTCATCGGTTCAGTTTGCTTCGCGTTGGAATAAAAAAAGTTACAAAAAATTAAAAGAAAAATTGTGTGAAGTTGTGTGGCAGAATTTTTGCCCAGAAACTGTTCCATACTTTTTCTGCAGTTTTTCTCTCTGTGAGAGAATTTCATCCCCACTCGTTAAAATTTGACAGGCCAACAATTTCTGCCCACCCTTCAAGCAAGCGAGCTCGTTTTCGGTCCGCAAACGTATCAAACAACGTATGGACGACTTCGCATTCGGATCCAAATACGGATCGAAAAACTGCGTTTTGCGGCTCAAATTAGTATGGAAATTAGAATCACCACGGAGCCATTATGTGAATGTATTGTGAGAGAGAGAGTTTTTCAATTCACCATACTCGGAGAACCGAAACCAAATGGAAACTAAAACGGTTCCAAAAAAAATGAATGAAAAATGTATTAAAAAAAACTTCCCATCTAGCCCAGTTTCTCGATTGCCTACAAAAATAAAACAAACAGATTTTTTTCATTTCAAGAGTTTTTTTTATTTATCATTCATAAAAGGTTTTCTAAAGACTATGTCGCACTAATAAACATGACATATTTCCACAAATATAAATTAACATTTAATAAATAGAAACTTTCTGATTGAAAATTTTCAAAGTTTTAACAAGAAAAAAGAGACAAAATAGCAACCGTCTTCGCCACGCTACCTACAGAACTGAACTAAAAAAAAAGTGGTGGAAATTAAGGCAAAATGATTGTATACTTCGCCTATACTCTCTCTCTATTTCTCGATGCTTAAAAAAAAAATACTCTCGATTCTCGTTCTTTTAACATGCGTACACAGAAAATTTGTTATTGTGTGTAAGACACTCATTTTTTTTGGAGTCCCAAGTGAACCGAGAAATTTGGGTCAGTGATTTTGCTTGAAGGGCAATAATCTCGGGAACAAACCTTATGTGCCGTCCACATTTATGAGGAATTAGATCTGTTCCAATATTTGAAAGGTAGATGTAAATAAAGGTAAGATCGCACTTGATGTTGAATGAACTACAACTTAGTATAAAAATAATAATAAAAGGTTGAACTAAAAGTTTTTATTTATAATTTTATATATAGAATTTATTCAGTCATATTTTGTATAAATTAAATTGCAAGAAACAATATTTCCTTAGTTTGGATGACTTTTCCATGTTTTTATTTTCTGAATGAAAATGACGAATGAAATGATGTTGCGTATCCGATCTCTCCATACAGATCCAAGATATTCCTCAAATTTCGGTATCTTTAGGATACCATAAAAACACTCACTTGCAAAACCCAAGCACAATTTTATTAACAAAACAAACAAAAAAAACAAAGTCATTAACAACATAAAAAAAACGCAGGCTCACTGTATATGTGTTGAGGCTCGTCTTACGACGCCGCCGCTTAGCTTCATCACATATATTACATATATATTCCATAAGGGATGATCTGATTGCACCTGTAAAGAAAAAGAAACAAAGAAACAAAACAAAATTAATTACAAATTTGATGAGTTGAAAGTCTTCGTCAGGTTCTCTCTGAATCTACCTTTTAAAAGATTAATTCAGGAACAGAATCTGACGACAAAGTTCACTTATCTTTAAATGGAAATAATCTTGGTTGGTGTTGAGAAGATGGCAAGATAAACCTGAAAACAGAAGAAAATAGTAAAAGAAAAAAAATTTAGTAACATCAATCAAAATAAACTCTCCTGCAATGTCATTTGGGGTGGGTTTCGCGTCTTCCTTTTAGGTGTTATGTAAAAATGTGTGGTATATTTTTGCCTTTTGGTCTTGTGTTTTGGTTATTTTCTTAATATTTTAATGGTAATTTAATAAATATTAAATAAACATTTCAGCAAGACACGCACCGGACATTTTTAACACGTTTAAGAAATTTTTAATATTGACAAGTTGTATCCGTCAGACAGATGTGACAGCCGAAACATAGTTTCGCTCAAAAGGGCATTGCCAGCATATGGCGCTGAATAAGGCAAATCTGCAATGTTTAGCTTGCAAAAGTAGTATTAGTCAAGCTGAGAAACAAATTTAATATAAAACATAGAAAATTAAGCGTATAGTGCAATATAATTAGTAATTAGGTATTTTTTTTAGAAATTTTATATTTACATTAAGTATTTTTGTTATTAATCGAGTTTAAGACTTAAAAATTTGTTTAGTGCAATATTAGTTATGGGGGGTAGTACACACTCACACAAAGATATCAAGACACCATATACAAGACTGGCATAACAAAGCATAGGCTGAATAAAGAGGTTTTAATTAAGCAGGTATCGCTGACTGGGTAAATTAGATTTCGAATTCCAGTCTGTAAACCTATATACTGCATAAATCAAAGCAAATATGGGCCATAGGGCAATGACCGAATGTATGTAAATAATCCAAATTGACATTCTAATTATAGAAACAAAGTGCCAAGATCGGTATTGTTGTACATAAGCGTTGCCGTGCATAATTGAAGCAGTTATAAAGAAAAAAAAAGAAAAAAAAAACGTATCCCGTAAAATTTCTTTATAAGAGTGTTTTCATTTCCCTTTTAATAAAATGATTAGAAAACCAGTGTTTCAATAAAGCCGATATAAAAATTATTATAGGTAAGACTAATTAGGAAACTAAAATGATTAATCTAATGAAATAAAAAAAAAAAATTAGATAAATATCGTAGCGAGCGAACACTACACACCAGCAGAGTGTTGAGGGTATTCCCAAAGGAAAAAGTACGACCAATCATTCAAAAGTAGAGGTAGGGTATTACACATTATGTTACACACAGTGTACCAGGCAACATTTTTATGGCATATCAATTTCTTAGGTTCGGATCCAGAGGTACGTCTTCAGAAGCGGCTGGCAGATATAGTTATGCACATAGTATACATTCATACATATAGCCTTTTGTAGTTAACGGAGTCGACAGATTCGGAGAGTTTGATCCCGGCAGAATTTTGGACTTGGGTGGTTTGGCGACGGGCCGTATGAATTGGCCACAGAAACAAATTCGTCAGTGATTTTTTTTTGTTCAGTCCCTTCTGGGCAGTTGATTTGAATTCTTGTTAGTCCCTTCTGGGCAGTATATTTTAATTTTTAGTTGGTCCCTTCTGGACAGATGTTTTTAAATCCGTTTTGTCCCATCTGGGCAAGAGATCTTGAGATTTCCTTTTAGTCCCTTATGGACAATCTTTAGTTTCTAAAAAAAAAAAAAATTTCTTTTATGTAAAGGAAAAAAGAAAATCCTTAAGAAAAGAGAGAAAGTGAATTAAGATAAGAACAAGAAAAGAAAAGAAGAGATAAAAAAAGAAGAAAAAAAAAAAAAAGGAACAAAAAGATCAAAGCAAGGAAAAGTGAAAGTGTATAACTCTAGACCCAGGTAATCAGGTGTATGTATGTATATTTATTATACATATGTGATTATCTTCAGTTGAGTTATAAAATTAGAAGCTATTCGTTCAGTAAGGTGCTGCCGGCAGGACATCGATGGAAACGAATGAAGAAGAAGTAAGTTTATTGAATTTTTTTTAGTTATACATATATATATTTGAATTATATTTCGGAATACATATATATACTTGCAACATAAGGGGTAGGAGGCATATACACTCCGGTGCATTGTGTTACACCCAATTTGTTTCTTTTATTATTGAATTGATCTGATTTGAGTCTTTTATACTTTGAATTGGTGGTAACAAAGTAGATACACTCTGGTACATCAAATTAAAGCCAAATAATTTTTTTTTCATACATAAAATAATTAACATTGAATTGAATTATTTGAAAGATTTTCGTTCTTCCTATGTTGTTCTTTAAACATTTTAATACTTGATTTTAGAGTTTGTAAAATAAATATATATAAGTCTTGATGAAATCAAAGTTTCTTTTTGAGTGATCCCACTAATCCTGCTATCCTAAGAATGGAGTGCTAAGAAAATTCCGACGATGAGAGAGGAAAAATGACATATTTTTTGTGAAAGGACGTGATTAGGGCTACCATCCCTTATGGAACTAACTTAACTTACGGATTATACTTACCTTACAGACTATCTTTCATAAATAATTCCTTTTCATACGTACTTATACTTATATCTTATTGACTGATTACGATGTATACTCCTTTCCAATAATACTTCCTAACTTACTTACCTGGACTATTAACTTAACTATTACACACCGAACTGACTAACTTGACATACTTGCCTAACTGAATGCGGACATCTTTTCTACCAACTACCCTTTCTCTATATATATGCAACCATACATAACTGACTTTCTTACTTTTAGACTTGACAAGATAGATAACGATATTTTTCTCCGACTCATAACAACGTAGTTTACGATTGAAAGTTCTTGTTTGGGGCTATCTTCATTAAACTTACCGGCCACGGAGATAGCAACGGTTGTATCTCTGATACAAGGGTGGGCAGGCCAAACTTTTGCCAACAACAGCAGGCAATGTCTTTGAGTATTCGACGAACCACTGTATTGGTGAGATTTTTAGATATTTTATCTTCAAGATATCATATCTTCAGTTATAAATATTATATCTTCTGATATAAATTTTAGATTTTAGGGATTAGTTTTAATTTAAATTTATTATTTTTAATAATTTTGTTTTGTTTCTTCTACCGAAGATCTAATGGAGATTCCAACTTTTCACTAGTGCAGTGGCAAAGGTAGCTAAGTTTGTGCATTTCCTTATTTCTTTGTTTTTCCAGCTTCCCATATCGATACCTTCTCCACCTATCCCTTTCCTATCCTTGAATATAGGCATGTTATATTTTGTTTGCTGAGTGGGAGGAGTTTTGGAAAAGGGCAAGATCCGCCCCAATCCGTCGAGCTTAGCCGAGCTAGAGCAAGCATGCCAAAGCCCTCTTTCCAACTCCAAAGTTATATCCCCGTGATACCCCTAACTCGCAACAATGGCGCCCAACGCGTTTCGAACGGCTTCCAGATTGATTGGGACTCCAAGGAAATGATTTTTGCTTAAGGTCATTCCCTTGGACTCAACGATCTTCCTTTTTAAATTTGTTCATAATTTTTTTATTTCCTTTCGCATCCTTTTAGCACAAGCTTGGAGACCGCATAGGCTCTTTGCTTGGCGGTGGATAGAGTTCAGCTGTCCAATCTAACAGGTCTAGAACCCGTAGATTATGTGAGGTAGATCTAAATCTTTCGCAGGGTAGAGAGCGGAGTAGGGTGGATAAGCAGTTCACTGATGGCTATCCGTACAGTCAGGCACAACCAGACGTATAGAGTGGTGTGAGTGGGGTGTTTTGAAATTCTACTTGTGTGGAGGGTTGCTTCTATTTCCTAGCTAACCACCTTTCAGGTTTAACATCAGAAAGCTCGATGTGGCAGGAAAATCAGATTCAGCCCGAAACACACGTCCAATATCAGAGGCACCAGTCGTGGACATGACATACTGGTTGACAAAGGACAAGAACTTACGAAGACCTAACAGACAAACACTTGACGAAAGACGTTCCAACATACAAAAGTTGATTTGAAAGATTTTTGGTTTCAAAAACTTAAGTTTTTACAAAGGTGGAAGAATTTTTGTAAATTTTTTCTTTTAATTTTTTTTTTTTTTTGTTTTACTTGAAACAAATTTTTTTTTTTGTTGTCGTAGACACACTTTTTGTTACTTTTAAACACAAAAAAAAAACAAAAAAAAAAAAAAATAAATTAATTTTTATATTTAAATTTTGTATCCATATTTCTTTTAAAATTTTGAATTGATTGATTTAGACTTATTTCATTTTTATTTTCATCTTTTTTTTTGTTCAATTCAGATTTTTGAAATTTAAGGGGTTTTTAGAAAAAATAGTTTTCCGTGAATTCTTTAACTTTTGAATTTTATTTTGAATAAACCTTTTTTTTTAACTACTTATAATTCTTGAATTCAGTTTTGAACATTTTTGATCACTTTTATCTAAGTTTTTTTTTTTTACAAACCCCTTACCCTCATAGTACATCTTAATTTCCAAAAAAAAGGGTTCTTTAAAAGGTTAAAATTTAGTTTGAGATTTTTATTGATTAAAAAAAAAAAAAATTATAATTTCTACATTTTTTGATTTTTTTTCCAAACAATTTACTTTAATTTAAAAAAAAAAAGTCAAAATTTTAAACCGCGGGCCAGATCTTAATCAGACATTGTCTAACCCATTTGACAAACTGGTTGAAGATGAATTTAACAATTTAAGAATGGGATTAGGAGCAGGAGTGATAGGGACAACTTAAGACCCAGGTCAGGGAAACCCTCAAGGACTGATCCCATTAGAGGATAATGAAGAGGATGAAGAGACCAGGGAAAGCATAGACCGATTGACTCAACAACTACAACGAGAACGTTTCCTACTAACACAAACCGACTTAGACAGACAAGACAAGGAACAGAACGAAACGACTAGTGGGGGAATGATGGGAGGAGAGTGTCTAAAGAACGTTATCGATTTTGCGGTTTCACGCTCGATATACGAAACGCACAATAAGACCATGGCTTTGTTCGCCGAACAGGCAAAAAGTTTAAAATTGATGCAAAGCATGGTACAGACCGTAACTAGTATTGTGAGAACGATGAGCGAAGGCTTAATTTGGTGGAAAAATCTACCCTAGCCTTGTATACCAGCAAAAAAACAATGGCTTCTCAAACGAAGAGGTTTTCGCCGATTTCCACCACCTATTAACAGGAACTGCTGAAAAGTGGTATTGGCAGTTCCTTGAAGAAAAAGCAAATGACGAGTTTTTGAACTTCTACGACTTAAAATCGGAGCTGTTAAGACAATTCCGAAGTAGTAGGACGGATTATGAATTACTAAGAGAGATAATGGACAGGCGACAGCAACCAAACGAAACATTTGACGATTTTTATGAGGAGATTAGGAGTCTGACCCTACAAATGAGAAATCGTCCTAGTGAAAAAGACTTAGTTACAATGATCAGGCAGAACTTGAAGGACAGAGTTGCGACGCTGATCTTCGGATATCCCATAAAGGATATCCGAGATCTAAGAGAAGAGTGCCGAAGGGCAGAAAAACACCTGATGACTAGGGATTCTAAAATGAAAAAACAAACAAGTACAATAGGAGACAACGAGTTAGAACGGACAAGACACTACCTGACTGACTCTGAAGACGAACAAGAAAAACATATTCCCGCAGTGCAATATAATCGTACGGACAGACTAGCAACGAACGCAAAGATCGACAAACGAAATTTGACTTACAAAAACAACGAAAGAGACAGGAAGACAGAACATACTAAAGATACACACACTCACTCAGCAAATTGTCCCTCAACGTTTCATGCACTCACCTGTTTCAGTTGTGGTCAGGGGAACTTATCGTTCAAGTGCGCCTCGTGTCAGGGAAACCTGAAAGTCGGCAGTGCTCCCGGGTCGAATCTGCCGGCGACGATGCCAGCCCCGGAAAAAACCGAACCAGGAGAAATAAGAATCCTCAAAAGAGAGATAAAGTCTGAAAATATACCCAAAAATTAAAATGTGCAATATAAATCTCTCCACCTAAGAATGCAGGAGTATGAAGAGGCGAGGAGAAGAATCTTCACGGAAGAAATTTCTGTGATAAAAGAAAATAGTAGTAGAATTTTAGAAAAATATCTAGGCTTAGGGAAAAATGTGCAATATTTAGACGAACTAAGAACAAAATTGAGGCTACCGTTCTAGCAATTTCAGACGACAATAGACCCTATGCTAAAGTAGCCGTTGACGGTGAGGAAATGATAGGCCTATTGGATAGTGGAGCTTCGGTGAGTTGTATGGGAAGAGGGGCAATAGACTTCATACATAAACATAACGTACATATGACTCGAATGACAGTAGACATTAAGACCTCTGATGGAAAGAACCAACACATACATGGACGATTCAAGACCAAAGTCTCATGGGGTGGCATTACACAAGAGATGGAGTAATATGTTGTTCCCAGCCTGACACAACCACTCTATTTAGGGGTCGATTTTTGGAGGACGTTCAAGGTCGCTCCAAATGTCATCAGCTCATTAGACATTCCATTGCCGACGGGAGGGCAAGAGTCTGATCCTATGCGTCAACTTACTCCAACACAAGCTGAGGAACTGGAGCGCGTAAAGCTTACATTCCCTTCTTTTGCGACGATGGGATTGAGTAAAACGCATGTCGAAGAGCATGTCATAGAAATGGAAGACGACACCATCCCCATCAAACAGAGACATTATCCAATTTCACCTGTCGTTCAGAAGCTGATGTACGCTGAGCTAGATCGCATGCTGGAACTAGGTGTGATTGAGGAGAGCAACAGCGCTTACAGTTCACCAGTTGTGTTGGTGCGTAAGCCAGGCAAAAACAGACTTTGCTAAGACTCGAGGAAAGTAAACGCGGCCACAAAAAAATTTGCTTAACCTCTGCCGCACATTGAAGGGATCTTAAGTCGTCTCCATAACACGCACTACATATCGAGTATCGATTTGAAGGACGCCTTTTGGCAGATTCCTCTGGAGCTCAAATCAAGAGAGAAGACGGCTTTCACAGTCCCTGGGCGTCCACTGTATCAATTCACGGTTATGCCATTTGGATTGTGCAATACCGCCCAGAGAATGAGTAATCTAATGGAAAAGGTCATTCCCGCTCGTTTGAGGAGAATTTCTTTGTCTATCCCGATGACCTCCTGGTTTGCTCCCCAGACTTTGAAACCCACATGGGCGTTCTCAAAGAGGTGGCGAGATGTCTGCGTGAGGCGGGGTTGACAATAAATGTGGAGAAAAGCAAATTCTGTTACAAAGAGATCAAGTACTTACGCTATTTCGTCGGTGATGGATGTTTAAGGACTGATCCAAAGAAAGTTTCTGCAGTAAGGGATTTTCCAGTGCCAAAAACCCCTAAACAACTCCGTCGTTTCCTAGGGATGACGGGTTGGTATATACGCTTTATCCCAAATTTTGCGTCTATATCAGCCCCAATGACGGACTGTCTGAAGAAAGGGAAAGACTTTGCCATGACGAACGAAGCCTTGACGGCATTTGAGGATTTGAAAATGACCCTAGTGACAGTACCGATACTGACCAACCCAGACTTCTCACGACACTTTTACATACAATGCGACGCTTCAACTACTGGCGTAGGGAGTGTTCTTTTCCAAATGGATGAAGAAAACAACGAACGACCCATAGCATTCATGTCCCAAAAGCTTAATCCCGCACAACGGAATTATAGCGTAACGGAACTTGAATGCTATGCGGCCGTTTTGTCCGTGAAAAAGTTCCGAGCTTATATTGAAGGCTTACCTTTCACTATAATAACTGACCACGCAAGCCTTAAGTGGCTGATGACACAGAAGGACTTGAGTGGACGGTTAGCTCGGTGTAGTTTAAAGTTGCAAGGCTTTGACTTCACTATAGAGCACAGAAAGGGAACCCTTAATGTAGTCCCGGACACTCTTTCAAGAGTTCATATGGATGAGATTGTAACCGAAATGCTAGAAGTTGACTTCAATTCCCCTTATTTTTCGTCAGAAGAATATGTAGAATTGAAGAAGACAATCAACGAAAACCAGAACAGACTACCCGACATTTGTATATCAGACGGCTTCGTATACAAACGGACTGACAGACGAACAGGAGACCCTATTCAAGAGGACAGAGCCTGGAAACTCTGGGTACCGAAGGAGTTGTGTAGGGGACTTTTGGTATCTGCGCATGATTCCTTCACTGCAGGTCATGGGGGAATACACAAAACTTTGGCCAAACTTCGGCAAAGGTATTTCTGGCCAAATATGACAACTGAAGTTAAAGATTATGTAACTGTGATATTTATAAGTGCAATAAACCGATGAATTCAATTTCTAGGCCACCCATGGGACAACAGACAATAACCGAACGATCTTTCCAACGACTATACATAGATTTCTTAGGACCATACCCACGAACGAAAACCGGACATACACACATTTTTATTGTACTAGACCACTTCAGCAAGTACGTCTTCCTTAAACCAATACGTAGAGCAACAGCAGCTGAGGTAGTAAAATATCTAGAAGAGGTCGTATTTCATACGTTCGGTGTACTCGAATATATCCACTCTGACAATGGGAAACAATTTGTTTCAGAATTGTTTTCCAGCTTTCTAAAAAAGCACGGTGTAAAACATGTTCGTACAGCCTTCTACTCACCTCAGGCTAAAGCTTCTGATAGAGTTAATCGGTCTGTATTAGCCAAAATTCGGTCCTATATTGATAGTGACCAACGCAATTGGGATCTCCATGTCAGTAATACAGCCTTCTCGGTGCGTAGTGTGTTACACAACGCGATAAAGTTTGAGCCATATTATGCCGTTTTCGGATCTCAAATGGTCCAAAACGGTGAGACATATGAGCTCCTCCGAAAGTTTGACTTCATCAAGGATAATGATGTAGAGCTTTAGATAAATCTGACAAGCAAGCCATATTAAGGAAAAAGATATTTGAAAACCTTAATCTAGCTCACCAAAGATCCACGAAAATATACAACACACGAAGCAAAGATATATCATACAAAGTAGGACAAATTGTATATAGAAAGAATTTCAAGCAAAGTAATCGTCTCGACAAATACAATGCAAAACTAGGACCAAAGTATCTGAAATCCATAGTGTTGACGACAGTAGGTAACTCCCTCTATGAATTAGGGAACTTGAGAGGCGAGAAAGTAGGTACTTACCATGCAAAAGATATACATGCCCAATAACGCATTTAAGCTGCTGTTACTCTAATCTTGAACTGTGATATATATGTGATGTGGTGGTTATTTATATATTTATTGATAGAGATTTATTTACTTATTGATTGAGTTATTTATTTATTTATATATATTTATTTATTTATTCCTAAAGATTTTTTTATTTACTTATTTATTTACTTAAAGAGATTTGTTTATTTACTTATTTATTCATTGAAAAGATTTATACGTATATTTATTTATTTATTTGTAGTTTTAGTAATTTATTTATTCATAGGGATTGATTTATTTGTTTATATATTTATAGTCTTATACTAATTTATTCTTGCTAGCTGTGATATAAATGTTTGTATTCGTCAGATGAACTCTGCATATATGTAGAGTAATAGAAATGATAACAGTTTAAAAGATTTTCTTTATTGAACATATTTAACAATTTCTTTGATTTGATTTATTTTCTAGACTTAAACAAACTCGATTTCAGACCGCCGCCGCCGTCGTCGTATCACGCGTCGTAACTTCTTACTTGTCGTCGTCGTCGCTATATCAGAACTCTCTCTTGGGTTTTATCGTCGTCGCTTAAAACAGATTCCATACCATCAGACTTCTTAGCAATCGATACCAGGCAAGAGCCCTGGTGGCCCAACTGAGTAGGTAGCCAGCCCCTACCGCTCCTCCAATTAGCAGCAATATCTTCATGCCTCGATTGTTTATGTTTGGCATTGTTTTCCTTTTTGTCTTCTCCTTATGAATGCATGACTATTTAAATGCTTTAAACTAGGTCATGTTTCGTCGGTCGTTGCCATTGCTGGCTATTTGGCTTTGGTTAGTGCATTGACCGTGGGTGTATGGTTGCTGTTCAATTCTTATCTACCGTCGCGTCGTGGGTGACAGATCCTATTCCGTCCAGTGGAATTTGGCGATGTTTGCTTTTCTTCATGACGATGACTACGACGGTCTGAAATATAGTATCTGCGTTATCTAATACGATTATTATATTCTTGTACTTAACTTAATTAGTGATTCACGGTTCCTACATTCGGCCATCCTGGAATTATCGACTGCCCTCAGGCGATGTCATCCTCATCCTCGGAATCACCTTCGTCATCTTCCTCATCACCTTGTATCCATGGCTTCATGTAGTCTGCCGATGTACTAGTTATGTTGGGCTTCTCATGTTGACCCACTTCCATTACTTCAAATCTTTCATTCCTCTTCACTTTCGTCACCTCGTATTGTCCCAAGAAACTGGCATGTAGCTTTAGTCCAGTTCCAAACTGCGTTCTCTTGATGGCGACTAGCTCATTCACCCTATACTCACGTGCCGCCTTCCGCTTTTTGTTATAGGTTCTTTGATTCTCAGCTTGAACCCTGCTTATCTCGTCCTTTGCTGCCTTCCTCATCTCGTCTCGATTCGTTTCGAAATCATCCAATATTACGTCTTCTAGCAGCTTCCTTATCTCTAGATCCTCCGTTCGACGCATGGTTGCTCCAAACATCAATTGGAAAGGACTCCTCTTTGTACTTCGTGACACAGTTGAGTTGATAGCTCGCTGGACCTGTCCTACGTGTTGGTACCATTTAGTTGGGTCCGCTATTGCTACCTTTGACATCACTTCAATAACTATTTTATTGATCCTCTCAACCTGCCCCTTGATACTCCGGTTGTTGTTAATACATGATGAATCCCTCTTTCGTCACAATATTCCTTGAACGTGTTTGCCGTAAACGCGGCACCTTTATCGGAAATCAGCCGGGTTGGGTTCCCGAATGTTTCGCTCTGCAGGTCTAATCGTTTTATTGCCTCTTCGCATTTCGTGGTCTTCACTGGATATATCCATGTGAACTTCGTAAACGCATCCACCACCACGACTTGTGTGTTGATGGAAGTGGTCCAACGTGGTCAATATGTAGCGTGTGTAGCGGTACGTCAATCTTCTCAATTGGGTGTAGGAACCCTTGGGCCTTTCCACTTTTCTTCGCCGCCAATATAACCGCCACGCAGTTCGCTAACACGTTTTCTATGCATCCCATAAATTTCGGTATATAATAGTCTTGCTTTTCTATGGCCTCCACTTTCTTCGCACTTATGTGCCCCTGCGCATGTGCGTTACGAATGTTTTCCTTCTGAAGCGACTTAGGGACCACTAATAAATGACAACCCCCTTCAAACTTATATAGTAATCCGCTTCTTACTTCGTAATCTTTATACGCACCCGCAGCTGTAATTATATCAAAGATTAATTGGCAAAATTCGTCTTTACCTTGTGCGGATTTTATCCGGTGTATGATGCCATCTTCTATTCTCATTGCAACAGGATATCTGCTTAGCGCATCTACGTGCCTCATTGACGTGCCAGCTCGGTGTATAACATTCATGGTGTATTCTTGTAGCATGATCGCCCATCTTGCTACTCGAGGACATAAGTCTCTCTTCTTCATCGTAGACTCGAATACTTTGCAGTCCGTCACTATTGTAAACTCCATTCCTAGGAGGTACACTCTCAGCTTGGCTAAACACTTCATTATCGCCAGTACCTCTAGTTCGTAGCACGTAAACTACCTCTCAGATCGACTGGTCTTGAAGCTCAGGTAAAACGTGGGGTGGAAATGTCCATCATCATATTTCTGCAACAGTAACCCCCCGTATCCTTCTATACTGGCATCCGTATGGAGTTCTGTGGGCAAACTTGGGTTAAATAGTTTCATAACTGGCTCACTGCAAAGACAAGATTTTAGTTCATTAATTGCAATAATTTCTTTTTCACCCATCACAAATTTGCTTTCTTTTCTTTAAAGATCTGAAAAAGGTTTCGCTATCTTTGAGTAATTTAGGACGAATTTTCTAAAAAAAACCCAGTCAATCCCAGAAAGCTTTGTATCTGCTTCACGTTGCTCGGTACCTGAAACTTCTGCACTGCTTTCACCTTTTACTCTGATGGCTTTATGCTTCCGTTACCTATAACATGCCCTAAAAACTCTACTGACCGTGACAGGAAATTACACTTTTCCCATTTAATCTTCAATCCGTATTCCTCAGCCACTCTTAGCACAACCTTCAGTTTTTCCAATACCTCATCTTCGCTCTTTGCAAATATGATGATATCGTCCACATATATCAGCAAATATTTTTGTAGCACCAACTCCCGGAAAATTTGGTTAACAAACCTCTGGAATGCAGCCGGTGAGTTACATAGCCCAAATGGTACTTTTAGAAACTCATATTGCACATCTGGTGTTACGAATGCCATGTATTTTCTGCTATTCTTGGCTACATCTACATGGAAAAATCCATCTTTTAAGTCTTAAGTGATAAATACCTTTGCATCATGTAGTGGTTCGAAAACTTCCTCCATGACCATCATGGGGAACCTGTCCTTCATCATCTTCTTGTTCAGCTCCCGATAATCGATGCATAGCCTATACTTTCCGTCCTTCTTCTTCACAAGGACTATGGGGCTGGCATATTCCGACCGACTCGGAACTATGATTCCCTCATCTGTCCACCCTTTCACTTGTTTGTTTACTGCATCTCTTTCCGGCATTGCCAGTCTTCGTGCCTTACGAAAAACAGGTATTTCGTCGGTCAACACAATGTTCATCTCGATGCAGGACCTTGCGAGACTTTTCGGCCTATAGGCATCCACGATATCGTTCACTGCTTGTCTGTACTCTTCGTTTCCTACCTCCCATTTTGACTCATCGTCCTTTTCCTGGTACCATTCGATTTTCAGAATGTCATTCTCCTCCAGATCGAATCCTTCCTTCGTAACTTGTTCCTCTTCCATCCTCTTGACTATCCTAATTTTTCCGCCGCTGATGACTAACTCAACATTTCTTGAAAAATCTCTTCCTAGTAGTATTTCGTCGGGGATCCACCGATCCGGTACTACCTGAAATTGATTCAGATATTTATCCTTTCCCACCTGTATCTCCAACGCGCACGAGCCTAGGGTTTTCCGAGGGTTATCTCCAAACCCTTTCAAGATCATCCCCGGTAACTGGGGTTCCTTTTCACTTACCTTCAGTTGGAAGGACTTCTGTATTATCGATACATCGCTTCCGTTGTCAACGAAAGCGTGATACGTCGTACCTTTTATCTGTATCGGGATGTGCCGCTCGTCTGATTCAATCCGGTTCACGTGGCTTATCCCTCGTGAGGTCGAGGGTGTCTCGTTCTTTACCGGGCAATTTGGTGATATGTGCCCGAACTGGTTGCATATAAAGCAACGCGTTCCCTTTCCTTTATCGGGACAACTAGCCGCTACATGCGATTTTGACCCACAGTTGTGGCACTGCCTTACTTGACCGGTTTGCCCTTCTTTACCCGGAGGCGTCGATGATTTGTGGTTTCAACTACCGCTCTTGTTGAATCCTGGTGTTGGCATAAACATCTTCATTTGCTGGTAGTTCTCCAGCTTCTTTTTTAGTTCTTCGAATGAGGTGGCCTCGTACAAGATCATTTTGTTGTGAATGGAATCTGGGATTCCATTTCGGATGTACTCGATTAACGACTCCTCATCCACTTCTCCTTCGCTCGCTAATTGTTGCATCGAGTACAAATACTCTAGCAGACTATCTGTGGTTTTTTTCCTTCGCGCTTTCAGCGCTCGGTGCACCTCAATGGTGGTCTTCTTCTTCTGAAACTCTGTTACCAGTACCGTTTTTAGTGCTGCATAACTTGTAAGCCCTGTCTTGGCCTCGACCGCAAGTCTGGCTGCCCCTCTCAACAGCCGCTTTGTGTAGAGGAACTTTTGAATGTCACTCCACTGACATACGGTGGCAATGTCCTCAAAATCTTTTAACCATACCGTAAGGTTTTTTCCAGCTTCTCCTAGAAAATGTGCCAGGGAGTCTTCAACATCCCTGAACACAAAATTATTGGCCCTTTCGTTAGCCATTATATCTTCTCCTTCGCCTTCTTTTCCTTCTTCTCGATCTGATTCTGAGATATCTTCCTCGTCTTCTTCTAGCTTACTATCCTCACACCCCGTTATCACGTTTCTTATTTCACTCTCGGTTATATTTTTGAACGCTCCTTTTATCCTATCTACCAGGTCCGTTTTTATGCGATTTCGGTATGACAAGTTCTTCTTCCGCAAAAACTCCTGTAACTCACGTGTGGTGAATGTTTCAATTAGTTCATCCATCCATCCATACTCTTTACTGTAGCTAAAGTTCTTCACAGTTTTCTTTGTAAATCTGTACAAAATCTTTACACAGTTCTTCACGGCTTAACCAATCTTAATAAGTCTTCTAAAGTTCTTCAGTTTTTTTTTTTAATAAATCATTACAAAATCTTTACACAGTTCTTCACGACTTAAGCAATCTTAATAAATCTTCTAAATTTCTTAACAGTTTTCTTAATAAATCTTTACAAAATCTTTACCCCGATCTTCACGGCTTAACCAATCTTAAAAAATCTTTACCAAGTTCTTCCCGACTTAACCAATCTTAACAAATCTTCTTCTCCTGGATGTTCGATTTTTTCTTTTTGGTGCACTTTTCTCTCTTCACTCTTTTCTAATCTTTTCAAAAACCATTAACACTTCTTTACCTCAAAATTGTTGGGATATGAAAATTAATTCCCTTAAATCCCGGTTGAGCCCCCAAATGTAGAGTAATAGAAATGATAACAGTTTAATAGATTTTCTTTATTGAACATATTTAACAATTTCTTTGATTTGATTTATTTTCTAGACTTAAACAAACTCGATTTCAGACCGCGCCGCGGCGCCGCCGTCGTCGTATCGCGCGTCGTAACTTCTTACTTGTCGTCGTCGTCGCTATATCAGAACTCTCTCTTGGGTTTTATCGTCGTCGCTTAAAACAGATTCCATACCATCAGACTTCTTAGCAATCGATACCAGGCAAGAGTCCTGGTGGCCCAACTGAGAAGGTAGCCAGCCCCTACCGCTCCTCCAATTAGCAGCAATATATTCATGACTCGATTGTTTATGTTTGGCATTGTTTTCCTTTTTGTCTTCTCCTTATGAATGCATGACTATTTAAATGCGTTAAACTAGGTCATGTTTCGTCGGTCGTTGCCATTGCTGGCTTTGGTAAGTGCATTGACCGTGGGTGTATGGTTGCTGTTCAATTCTTATCTACCGTCGCGTCGTGGGTGACAGATCGTATTCCGTCCAGTGGAATTTGGCGATGTTTGCTTTTCTTCATGACGATGACTACGACGGTCTGAAATATAGTATCTGCGTTATCTAATACAATTATTATATTCTTATACTTAACTTAATTAGTGATTCATGGTTCCTACATTCGGCCATCCTGGAATTATCGACTGCCCTCAGGCGATGTCATCCTCATACTCGGAATCACCTTCGTCATCTTCCTCATCACCTTGTATCCATGGCTTCATGTAGTCTGCCGATGTACTAGTTATGTTGGGCCCCTCATGTTGACCCACTTTCCTTACTTCATATCTTTCATTCCTCTTCACTTTCGTCACCTCGTATGGTCCCAAGAAACTGGCATGTAGCTTTATTTCCAGTTCCAAACTGCGTTCTCTTGATGGCGACTAGCTCATTCACCCTATACTCACGTGCCGCCTTCCGCTTTTTGTTATAGGTTCTTTGATTCTCAGCTTGCACCCTGCTTATCTCGTCCTTTGCTGCCTTCCTCATCTCGTCTCGTTTCGTTTCAAATTAACCAATATTACGTCTTCTAGCAGCTTCCTTATCTCCAGATCCTCCGCTCGACGCATGGTTGCCCCAAACATCAATTGGAAAGGACTCCTCTTTGTACTTCGTGACACAGTTGAGTTGATAGCTCGCTGGACCTGTCCTACGTGTTGGTACCGTTAAGTGGGTCCGCTACTGCTACCCTTGACATCACTTCAATAACTATTTTATTGATCCTCTCAACCTGCCCGTTGCCCCTTGGTACTCCGGTTGTTGTTAATACGTGATGAATCCCTCTTTCGTCACAATATTCCTTAAACGCGTTTGCCGTAAACGCGGCACCTTTATCGGAAATCAGCCGGGTTGGGTTCCCGATTGTTTCGCTCTGCAGGTCTAATCGTTTTATTGCCTCTTCGCATTTCGTGGTCTTCACTGGATATATCCATGTGAACTTCGTAAACGCATCCACCACCACGAACAAGTAGTTATAGAACTTGTGTGTTGATGGCAGTGGTCCAATATGTAGCGTGGGTAGCGGTACGTCAATCTTCTCAATTGGGTGAAGGAACCCTTGGGCCTTTCCACTTTTCTTCGCCGCCAATATACACGCCACGCAGTTCGCTAACACGTTCTCTATGCATCCCATAAGTTTCGGTATATAATAGTCTTGCTTTACTATGGCCTGCACTTTCTTCGCACTTATGTATTATCGATACATCGCTTCCGTTGTCAACGAAAGCGTGATACGTCGTACCTTTTATCTGTATCGGGATGTGCCGCTCGTCTGATTCAATCCGGTTCACGTGGCTTATCCCTCGTGAGGTCGAGGGTGTCTCGTTCTTTACCGGGCAATTTGGTGATATGTGCCCGAACTGGTTGCATATAAAGCAACGCGTTCCCTTTCCTCTATCGGGACAACTAGCCGCTACATGCGATTTTGACCCACAGTTGTGGCACTGCCTTACTTGACCGGTTTGCCCTTCTTTACCCGGAGGCGTCGATGATTTGTGGTTTCAACTACCGCTCTTGTTGAATCCTGGTGTTGGCATAAACATCTTCATTTGCTGGTAGTTCTCCAGCTTCTTTTTTAGTTCTTCGAATGAGGTGGCCTCGTACAAGATCATTTTGTTGTGAATGGAATCTGGGATTCCATTTCGGATGTACTCGATTAACGACTCCTCATCCACTTCTCCTTCGCTCGCTAATTGTTGCATCGCGTACAAATACTCTAGCAGACTATCTGTGGTTTTTTTCCTTCGCGCTTTCAGCGCTCGGTGCACCTCAATGGTGGTCTTCTTCTTCTGAAACTCTGTTACCAGTACCGTTTTTAGTGCTGCATAACTTGTAAGCCCTGTCTTGGCCTCGACCGCAAGTCTGGCTGCCCCTCTCAACAGCCGCTTTGTGTAGAGGAACTTTTGAATGTCACTCCACTGACATACGGTGGCAATGTCCTCAAAATCTTTTAACCATACCGTAAGGTTTTTTCCAGCTTCTCCTAGAAAATGTGCCAGGGAGTCTTCAACATCCCTGAACACAAAATTATTGGCCCTTTCGTTAGCCATTATATCTTCTCCTTCGCCTTCTTTTCCTTCTTCTCGATCTGATTCTGAGATATCTTCCTCGTCTTCTTCTAGCTTACTATCCTCACACCCCGTTATCACGTTTCTTATTTCACTCTCGGTTATATTTTTGAACGCTCCTTTTATCCTATCTACCAGGTCCGTTTTTATGCGATTTCGGTATGACAAGTTCTTCTTCCGCAAAAACTCCTGTAACTCACGTGTGGTGAATGTTTCAATTAGTTCATCCATCCACCCATACTCTTTACTGTAGCTAAAGTTCTTCACAGTTTTCTTTGTAAATCTGTACAAAATCTTTACACAGTTCTTCACGGCTTAACCAATCTTAATAAGTCTTCTAAAGTTCTTCAGTTTTTTTTTTTAATAAATCATTACAAAATCTTTACACAGTTCTTCACGACTTAAGCAATCTTAATAAATCTTCTAAATTTCTTAACAGTTTTCTTAATAAATCTTTACAAAATCTTAACCCCGATCTTCACGGCTTAACCAATCTTAAAAAATCTTTACCAAGTTCTTCCCGACTTAACCAATCTTAACAAATCTTCTTCTCCTGGATGTTCGATTTTTTCTTTTTGGTGCACTTTTCTCTCTTCACTCTTTTCTAATCTTTTCAAAAACCATTAACACTTCTTTACCTCAAAATTGTTGGGATATGAAAATTAATTCCCTTAAATCCCGGTTGAGCCCCCAAATGTAGAGTAATAGAAATGATAACAGTTTAATAGATTTTCTTTATTGAACATATTTAACAATTTCTTTGATTTGATTTATTTTCTAGACTTAAACAAACTCGATTTCAGACCGCGCCGCCGCGCCGCCGTCGTCGTATCGCGCGTCGTAACTTCTTACTTGTCGTCGTCGTCGCTATATCAGAACTCTCTCTTGGGTTTTATCGTCGTCGCTTAAAACAGATTCCATACCATCAGACTTCTTAGCAATCGATACCAGGCAAGAGTCCTGGTGGCCCAACTGAGAAGGTAGCCAGCCCCTACCGCTCCTCCAATTAGCAGCAATATCTTCATGACTCGATTGTTTATGTTTGGCATGGTTTTCCTTTTTGTCTTCTCCTTATGAATGCATGACTATTTAAATGCGTTAAACTAGGTCATGTTTCGTCGGTCGTTGCCATTGCTGGCTTTGGTAAGTGCATTGACCGTGGGTGTATGGTTGCTGTTCAATTCTTATCTACCGTACATCGCTTCCGTTGTCAACGAAAGCGTGATACGTCGTACCTTTTATCTGTATCGGGATGTGCCGCTCGTCTGATTCAATCCGGTTCACGTGGCTTATCCCTCGTGAGGTCGAGGGTGTCTCGTTCTTTACCGGGCAATTTGGTGATATGTGCCCGAACTGGTTGCATTTAAAGCAACGCGTTCCCTTTCCTTTATCGGGACAACTAGCCGCTACATTCGATTTTGACTTGACCGGTTTGCCCTTCTTTACCCGGAGGCGTCGATGATTTGTGGTTTCAATATCAATATTATATCTTCTCCTTCGCCTTCTTTTCCTTCTTCTCGATCTGATTCTGAGATATCTTCCTCGTCTTCTTCTAGCTCACTATCCTCCCACCCCGTCCGTTACCACGTTTCTTATTTCACTCTCGGTTATATTTTTGAACGCTCCTTTTATCCTATCTACCAGGTCCGTTTTTATGCGGTTTCGGTATGACAAGTTCTTCTTCCGCAAAAACTCCTGTAACTCACGTGTGGTGAATGTTTCAATTAGTTCATCCATCCATACTCTTTACCGTAGCTAAAGTTCTTCACAGTTTTCTTTCTAAATCTTTACAAAATCTTTACACAGTTCTTCCCGACTTAACCAATCTTAACAAATCTTCTTCTCCTGGATGTTTGATTTTTTCTTTTTGGTGCACTTTTCTCTCTTCACTCTTTTCTAATCTCTTCAAAAACCATTAACACTTCTTTACCTCAAGATTGTTTGGATATGAAAATTAATTCCCTTAAATCCCGGTTGAGCCCCCAAATGTAGAGTAATACAGTTTAATAGATTTTCTTCATTGAACATATTTAACAATTACTTTGATTTGATTTATTTTCTAGACTTAAACAAACTCGATTTCAGACCGCCGCCGCGCCGCCGTCGTCGTATCGCGCGTCGTAACTTCTTACTTGTCGTCGTCGTCGCTATATCAGAACTCTCTCTTGGGTTTTATCGTCGTCGCTTAAAACAGATTCCATACCATCAGACTTCTTAGCAATCGATACCAGGCAAGAGCCCTGGTGGCCCAACTGAGTAGGTAGCCAGCCCCTACCGCTCCTCCAATTAGCAGCAATATCTTCATGACTCGATTGTTTATGTTTGGCATTGCTTTCCTTTTTGTCTTCTCCTTATGAATGCATGGTTGCTGTTCAATTCTTATCTACCGTCGCGTCGTGGGTGACAGATCGTATTCCGTCCAGTGGAATTTGGCGATGTTTGCTTTTCTTCATGACGATGACTACGACGGTCTGAAATATAGTATCTGCGTTATCTAATACAATTATTATATTCTTATACTTAACTTAATTAGTGATTCATGGTTCCTACATTCGGCCATCCTGGAATTATCGACTGCCCTCAGGCGATGTCATCCTCATACTCGGAATCACCTTCGTCATCTTCCTCATCACCTTGTATCCATGGCTTCATGTAGTCTGCCGATGTACTAGTTATGTTGGGCCCCTCATGTTGACCCACTTTCCTTACTTCATATCTTTCATTCCTCTTCACTTTCGTCACCTCGTATGGTCCCAAGAAACTGGCATGTAGCTTTATTTCCAGTTCCAAACTGCGTTCTCTTGATGGCGACTAGCTCATTCACCCTATACTCACGTGCCGCCTTCCGCTTTTTGTTATAGGTTCTTTGATTCTCAGCTTGAACCCTGCTTATCTCGTCCTTTGCTGCCTTCCTCATCTCGTCTCGTTTCGTTTCAAATTAACCAATATTACGTCTTCTAGCAGCTTCCTTATCTCCAGATCCTCCGCTCGACGCATGGTTGCCCCAAACATCAATTGGAAAGGACTCCTCTTTGTACTTCGTGACACAGTTGAGTTGATAGCTCGCTGGACCTGTCCTACGAGTTGGTACCGTTAAGTGGGTCCGCTACTGCTACCCTTGACATCACTTCAATAACTATTTTATTGATCCTCTCAACCTGCCCGTTGCCCCTTGGTACTCCGGTTGTTGTTAATACGTGATGAATCCCTCTTTCGTCACAATATTCCTTAAACGCGTTTGCCGTAAACGCGGCACCTTTATCGGAAATCAGCCGGGTTGGGTTCCCGATTGTTTCGCTCTGCAGGTCTAATCGTTTTATTGCCTCTTCGCATTTCGTGGTCTTCACTGGATATATCCATGTGAACTTCGTAAACGCATCCACCACCACGAACAAGTAGTTATAGAACTTGTGTGTTGATGGCAGTGGTCCAATATGTAGCGTGGGTAGCGGTACGTCAATCTTCTCAATTGGGTGAAGGAACCCTTGGGCCTTTCCACTTTTCTTCGCCGCCAATATACACGCCACGCAGTTCGCTAACACGTTCTCTATGCATCCCATAAGTTTCGGTATATAATAGTCTTGCTTTACTATGGCCTGCACTTTCTTCGCACTTATGTGCCCCTGCGCATGTGCGTTACGAATGATTTCCTTCTGAAGCGACTTAGGGACCACTAATAAATGACAACCCTCTTCAAACTTATATAGTAATCCGCTTCTTACTTCGTAATCTTTATACGCACCCGCAGCTGTAATTACATCAAAGATTAATTGGCAAAATTCGTCTTTACCTTGTGCGGATTTTATCCGGTGTATGATGCCATCTTCTATTCTCATTGCAACAGGATATCTGCTTAGCGCATCTACGTGCCTTATTGACGTGCCCGCTCGGTGTACAACCTTCACGGTGTATTCTTGTAGCATGATCGCCCATCTTGCTACTCGAGGACATAAGTATCTCTTCTTCATCGTAGACTCGAATGCTTTGCAGTCCGTCACTATTGTAAACTCCATTCCTAGGAGGTACACTCTCAGCTTGGCTAAACACTTCATTATCGCCAGTACCTCTAGTTCGTAGCTCGTAAACTTCCGCTCAGATCGACTGGTCTTGAAGCTCAGGAAAAACGTGGGGTGGAAATGTCCATCATCATGTTTCTGCAACAGTACCCCCCCGTATCCTTCTATACTGGCATCCGTATGGAGTTCTCCCGAAAGCGTGATACGTCGTACCTTTTATCTGTATCGGGATGTGCCGCTCGTCTGATTCAATCCGGTTCACGTGGCTTATCCCTCGTGAGGTCGAGAGTGTCTCGTTCTTTACCGGGCAATTCGGTGATATGTGCCCGAACTGGTTGCATTTAAAGCAACGCGTTCCCTTTCCTTTATCGGGACAACTAGCCGCTACATGCGATTTTGACCCACAGTTGTGGCACCGCCTTCCTTGACCGGTTTGCCCTTCTTTATCCGGAGGCGTCGATGATTTGTGGTTTCCACTACCGCTCTTGTTTAATCCTGGTGTTGGCATAAACCTCTTCATTTGCTGGTAGTTCTCCAGCTTCTTTTTTAGTTTTTCTAATGAGGTGGCCTCGTACAAGATCATTTTGTTGTGAATGGAATCTGGGATTCCATTTCGGATGTACTCGATTAACGACTCCTCATCCACTTCTCCTTTGCTCGCTAATCGTTGCATCGAGTACAAATACTCTAGCAGACTCTCTGTGTTTTTTTTCCTTCGCGCTTCCAGCGCTCGGTGCACCTCAATGGTGGTCTTCTTCTTCTGAAACTCTGTTACCAGTACCGTTTTTAGTGCTGCATAACTTGTAAGCCCTGCATTGGCCTCGACCGCAAGTCTGGCTGCCCCTCTCAACAGCCGCTTTGTGTAGAGGAACATTTGAATGTCATTCCACTGACATACGATGGCAATGTCCTCAAAATCTTTTAACCATACCGTAAGGTTTTTTCCAGTTTCTCCTGAAAAATGTTCCAGGGAGTCTTCAACATCCCTGAACACAAAATTATTGGCCCTTTCGTTAGCCATTATATCTTCTCCTTCGCCTTCTTTTCCTTCTTCTCGATCTGATTCTGAGATATCTTCCTCGTCTTCTTCTAGCTCACTATCCTCACACCCCGTCCGTTATCACGTTTCTTATTTCACTCTCGGTTATATTTTTGAACGCTCCTTTTATCCTATCTACCAGGTCCGTTTTTATGCGGTTTCGGTATGACAAGTTCTTCTTCCGCAAAAACTCCTGTAACTCACGTGTGGTGAATGTTTCAATTAGTTCATCCATCCATACTCTTTACCGTAGCTAAAGTTCTTCACAGTTTTCTTTGTAAATCTTTACAAAATCTTTACCCAGTTGTTCCCGACTTAACCAATCTTAACAAATCTTCTTCTCCTGGATGTTTGATTTTTTCTTTTTGGTGCACTTTTCTCTCTTCACTCTTTTCTAATCTCTTCAAAAACCATTAACACTTCTTTACCTCAAGATTGTTTGGATATGAAAATTAATTCCCTTAAATCCCGGTTGAGCCCCCAAATGTAGAGTAATACAGTTTAATAGATTTTCTTCATTGAACATATTTAACAATTACTTTGATTTGATTTATTTTCTAGACTTAAACAAACTCGATTTCAGACCGCCGCCGCGCCGCCGTCGTCGTATCGCGCGTCGTAACTTCTTACTTGTCGTCGTCGTCGCTATATCAGAACTCTCTCTTGGGTTTTATCGTCGTCGCTTAAAACAGATTCCATACCATCAGACTTCTTAGCAATCGATACCAGGCAAGAGCCCTGGTGGCCCAACTGAGTAGGTAGCCAGCCCCTACCGCTCCTCCAATTAGCAGCAATATCTTCATGACTCGATTGTTTATGTTTGGCATTGCTTTCCTTTTTGTCTTCTCCTTATGAATGCATGGTTGCTGTTCAATTCTTATCTACCGTCGCGTCGTGGGTGACAGATCGTATTCCGTCCAGTGGAATTTGGCGATGTTTGCTTTTCTTCATGACGATGACTACGACGGTCTGAAATATAGTATCTGCGTTATCTAATACAATTATTATATTCTTATACTTAACTTAATTAGTGATTCATGGTTCCTACATTCGGCCATCCTGGAATTATCGACTGCCCTCAGGCGATGTCATCCTCATACTCGGAATCACCTTCGTCATCTTCCTCATCACCTTGTATCCATGGCTTCATGTAGTCTGCCGATGTACTAGTTATGTTGGGCCCCTCATGTTGACCCACTTTCCTTACTTCATATCTTTCATTCCTCTTCACTTTCGTCACCTCGTATGGTCCCAAGAAACTGGCATGTAGCTTTATTTCCAGTTCCAAACTGCGTTCTCTTGATGGCGACTAGCTCATTCACCCTATACTCACGTGCCGCCTTCCGCTTTTTGTTATAGGTTCTTTGATTCTCAGCTTGAACCCTGCTTATCTCGTCCTTTGCTGCCTTCCTCATCTCGTCTCGTTTCGTTTCAAATTAACCAATATTACGTCTTCTAGCAGCTTCCTTATCTCCAGATCCTCCGCTCGACGCATGGTTGCCCCAAACATCAATTGGAAAGGACTCCTCTTTGTACTTCGTGACACAGTTGAGTTGATAGCTCGCTGGACCTGTCCTACGAGTTGGTACCGTTAAGTGGGTCCGCTACTGCTACCCTTGACATCACTTCAATAACTATTTTATTGATCCTCTCAACCTGCCCGTTGCCCCTTGGTACTCCGGTTGTTGTTAATACGTGATGAATCCCTCTTTCGTCACAATATTCCTTAAACGCGTTTGCCGTAAACGCGGCACCTTTATCGGAAATCAGCCGGGTTGGGTTCCCGATTGTTTCGCTCTGCAGGTCTAATCGTTTTATTGCCTCTTCGCATTTCGTGGTCTTCACTGGATATATCCATGTGAACTTCGTAAACGCATCCACCACCACGAACAAGTAGTTATAGAACTTGTGTGTTGATGGCAGTGGTCCAATATGTAGCGTGGGTAGCGGTACGTCAATCTTCTCAATTGGGTGAAGGAACCCTTGGGCCTTTCCACTTTTCTTCGCCGCCAATATACACGCCACGCAGTTCGCTAACACGTTCTCTATGCATCCCATAAGTTTCGGTATATAATAGTCTTGCTTTACTATGGCCTGCACTTTCTTCGCACTTATGTGCCCCTGCGCATGTGCGTTACGAATGATTTCCTTCTGAAGCGACTTAGGGACCACTAATAAATGACAACCCTCTTCAAACTTATATAGTAATCCGCTTCTTACTTCGTAATCTTTATACGCACCCGCAGCTGTAATTACATCAAAGATTAATTGGCAAAATTCGTCTTTACCTTGTGCGGATTTTATCCGGTGTATGATGCCATCTTCTATTCTCATTGCAACAGGATATCTGCTTAGCGCATCTACGTGCCTTATTGACGTGCCCGCTCGGTGTACAACCTTCACGGTGTATTCTTGTAGCATGATCGCCCATCTTGCTACTCGAGGACATAAGTCTCTCTTCTTCATCGTAGACTCGAATGCTTTGCAGTCCGTCACTATTGTAAACTCCAGTCCTAGGAGGTACACTCTCAGCTTGTCTAAACACTTCATTATCGCCAGTACCTCTAGTTCGTAGCTCGTAAACTTCCTCTCAGATTGACTGGTCTTGAAGCTCAGGAAAAACGTGGGGTGGAAATGTTCATCATCATGATTCTGCAACAGTACCCCCCCGTATCCTTCTATACTGGCATCCGTATGGAGTTCTGTGGGCAAACTTGGGTTAAATAGTTTTAAAACTGGCTCACTGCAAAGACAAGATTTTAGTTCATTAATTGCAATAACTTCTTTTTCACCCATCACAAATTTGCTTTCTTTTCTTAAAAGATCTGACAAAGGTTTCGCTATCTTGGAGTAATTTAGGACGAATTATCTAAAAAACCCAGTCAATCCCAGAAAGCTTTGTATCTGCTTCACGTTGCTCGGTACCGGAAACTTCTGCACTGCTTTCACCTTTTCCTCTGATGGCTTTATGCTTCCGTTACCCATAACATGCCCTAAAAACTCTACTGACCGTGACAGGAAATTACACTTTTCCCATTTAATCTTCAATCCGTATTCCTCAGCCACTCTTAGCACAACCTTCAGTTTTTCCAATACCTCATCTTCGCTCTTTGCAAATATGATGATATCGTCCACATATATCAGCAAATATTTTTGTAGCACCAACTCCCGCAAAATTTGGTTAACAAACCTCTGGAATGCAGCCGGTGAGTTACATAGCCCAAATGGTACTTTTAGAAACTCATATTGCCCATCTGGTGTTACGAATGCCGTGTATTTTCTGCTATTCTTGGCTACATCTACATGGAAAAATCCATCTTTTAAGTCTAAAGTGATAAATACCTTTGCATCATGTAGTGGTTCGAAAACTTCCTCCATGACCGTCATGGGGAACCTGTCCTTCATCATCTTCTTGTTCAGCTCCCGATAATCGATGCATAGCCTTTACTTTCCGTCGTTCTTGTTCACAAAGACTATCGGGCTGGCATATTCCGACCGACTCGGAACTATGATTCCCTCATCTATCCACCCTTTCACTTGTTTGTTTACTGCATCTCTTTCCGGCATCGCCAGTCTTCGTGCCTTTCGAAAAACAGGTATTTCGTCGGTCAACACAATCTTCATCTCGATGCAGGACCTTGCGAGACTTTTCGGCCTATAGGCATCCACGATATCGTTCACTGCTTGTCTGTACTCTTCGTTTCATACCTTCCATTTTGACTCATCGTCCTTTTCCTGGTACCATTCGATTTTCAGAATGTCATTCTCCTCCAGATCGAATCCTTCCTTCGTAACTTGTTCCTCTTCCATCCTCTTGACTATCCTAATTTTTCCGCCGCTGATGACTTACTCAACATTTCTTAAAAAATCTCTTCCTAGTAGTATTTCGTCGGGGATCCACCGATCCGGTACTACCTGAAATTGATTCAGATATTTTTCCTTTCCCACCTGTATCTCCAACGCGCACGAGCCTAGGGTTTTCCGAGGGTTATCTCCAAACCCTTTCAAGATCATCCCCGGTAACTGGGGTTCCTTTTCACTTACCTTTATCGATACATCGCTTCCGTTGTCAACGAAAGCGTGATACGTCGTACCTTTTATCTGTATCGGGATGTGCCGCTCGTCTGATTCAATCCGGTTCACGTGGCTTATCCCTCGTGAGGTCGAGGGTGTCTCGTTCTTTACCGGGCAATTTGGTGATATGTGCCCGAACTGGTTGCATTTAAAGCAACGCGTTCCCTTTCCTTTATCGGGACAACTAGCCGCTACATGCGATTTTGACCCACAGTTGTGGCACCGCCTTACTTGACCGGTTTGCCCTTCTTTACCCGGAGGCGTCGATGATTTGTGGTTTCAATATCAATATTATATCTTCTCCTTCGCCTTCTTTTCCTTCTTCTCGATCTGATTCTGAGATATCTTCCTCGTCTTCTTCTAGCTCACTATCCTCCCACCCCGTCCGTTACCACGTTTCTTATTTCACTCTCGGTTATATTTTTGAACGCTCCTTTTATCCTATCTACCAGGTCCGTTTTTATGCGGTTTCGGTATGACAAGTTCTTCTTCCGCAAAAACTCCTGTAACTCACGTGTGGTGAATGTTTCAATTAGTTCATCCATCCATACTCTTTACCGTAGCTAAAGTTCTTCACAGTTTTCTTTCTAAATCTTTACAAAATCTTTACCCAGTTCTTCCCGACTTAACCAATCTTAACAAATCTTCTTCTCCTGGATGTTTGATTTTTTCTTTTTGGTGCACTTTTCTCTCTTCACTCTTTTCTAATCTCTTCAAAAACCATTAACACTTCTTTACCTCAAGATTGTTGGGATATGAAAATTAATTCCCTTAAATCCCGGTTGAGCCCCCAAATGTAGAGTAATACAGTTTAATAGATTTTCTTCATTGAACATATTTAACAATTACTTTGATTTGATTTATTTTCTAGACTTAAACAAACTCGATTTCAGACCGCCGCCGCGCCGCCGTCGTCGTATCGCGCGTCGTAACTTCTTACTTGTCGTCGTCGTCGCTATATCAGAACTCTCTCTTGGGTTTTATCGTCGTCGCTTAAAACAGATTCCATACCATCAGACTTCTTAGCAATCGATACCAGGCAAGAGCCCTGGTGGCCCAACTGAGTAGGTAGCCAGCCCCTACCGCTCCTCCAATTAGCAGCAATATCTTCATGACTCGATTGTTTATGTTTGGCATTGCTTTCCTTTTTGTCTTCTCCTTATGAATGCATGACTATTAAAATGCGTTAAACTAGGTCATGTTTCGTCGGTCGTTGCCATTGCTTGCTATTTGGCTTTGGTTAGTGCATTGACCGTGGGTGTATGGTTGCTGTTCAATTCTTATCTACCGTCGCGTCGTGGATGACAGATCGTATTCCATCCAGTGGAATTTGGCGATGTTTGCTTTTCTTCATGACGATGACTACGACGGTCTGAAATATAGTATCTGCGTTATCTAATACGATTATTATATTCTTATACTAAACTTAATTAATGATTCATGGTTCCTACATTCGGCCATCCTGGAATTATCGACTGCCCTCAGGCGATGTCATCCTCATCCTCGGAATCACCTTCGTCATCTTCCTCATCACCTTGTAATCGGCTTCATGTAGTCTGCCGATGTACTAGTTATGTTGGGCCCCTCATGTTGACCCACTTTCTTTACTTCATATCTTTCATTCCTCTTCACTTTCGTCACCTCGTATGGTCCCAAGAAACTGGCATGTAGCTTTAGTCCAGTTCCAAACTGCGTTCTCTTGATGGCGACTAGCTCATTCACCCTATACTCACGTGCTCCTTCCGCTTTTTGTTATAGGTTCATTGATTCTTAGCTTGAACCCTGCTTATCTCGTCCTTTGCTGCCTTCCTCATCTCGTCTCGATTCGTTTCGAAATCATCCAATATTACGTCTTCTAGCAGCTTCCTTATCTCCAGATCCTCCGCTCGACGCATGGTTGCCCCAAACATCAATTGGAAAGGACTCCTCTTTGTACTTCGTGACACAGTTGAGTTGATAGCTCGCTGGACCTGTCCTACGTGTTGGTACCATTTAGTTGGGTCCGCTACTGCTACCTTTGACATCACTTCAATAACTATTTTATTGATCCTATCAACCTGCCCGTTGCCCCTTGGTACTCCTACCCGGTTGTTGTTAATACGTGATGAATCCCTCTTTCGTCACAATATTCCTTGAACGCGCTTGCCGTAAACGCGGCACCTTTATCGGAAATCAGCTGGGTTGGGTTCCCGAATGTTTCGCTCTGCAGATCTAATCGTTTTATTGCCTCTTCGCATTTCGTGGTCTTCACTGGATATATCCATGTGAACTTCGTAAACGCATCCACCACCACGAACAAGTAGTTATAGAACTTGTGTGTTGATGGAAGTGGTCCAACGTGGTCAATATGTAGCGTGTGTAGGGGTACGTCAATCTTCTCAATTGGGTGTAGGGACCCTTGGGCCTTTCCACTTTTCTTCGCCGCCAGTTTCGGTATATAATAGTCTTGCTTTACTATGGCCTGCACTTTCTTCGCACTTATGTGCCCCTGGGCATGTGCGTTACGAATGATTTCCTTCTGAAGCGACTTAGGGACCACTAATAAATGACCACCCTCTTCAAACTTATATAGTAATCCGCTTCTTACTTCGTAATCTTTATACGCACCCGCAGCTGTAATTATATCAAAGATTAATTGGCAAAATTCGTCTTTACCTTGTGCGGATTTTATCCGGTGTATGATGCCATCTTCTATTCTCATTGCAACAGGATATCTGCTTAGCGCATCTACGTGCCTCATTGACGTGCCCGCTCGGTGTATAACCTTCATGGTGTATTCTTGTAGCATGATCGCCCATCTTGCTACTCCAGGACATAAGTCTCTCTTCTTCATCGTAGACTCGAATGCTTTGCAGTCCGTCACTATTGTAAATTCCATTCCTAGGAGGTACACTCTCAGCTTGCAAAACACTTCATTATCGCCAGTACCTCTAGTTCGTAGCTCGTAAACTTCCTCTCAGATCGACTGGTCTTGAAGCTCAGGAAAAACGTGGGGTGGAAATGTCCATCATCATGTTTCTGCAACAGTACCCCCCCGTATCCTTCTATACTGGCATCCGTATGGAGTTCTGTGGGCAAACTTGGGTTAAATAGTTTAAAAACTGACTCACTGCAAAGACAAGATTTTAGTTCATTAATTGCAATAACTTCTTTTTCATCCATCACAAATTTGCTTTCTTTTCTTAAAAGATCTGACAAGGGTTTCGCTATCTTGGAGTAATTAAGGACGAATTTTCTAAAAAACCCAGTCAATCCCAGAAAGCTTTGTATCTGCTTCACGTTGCTGAGTACCGGAAACTTCTGCACTGCTTTCACCTTTTCCTCTGATGGCTTTATGCTTCCGTTACCTATAACATGCCCTAAAAACTCTACTGACCGTGACAGGAAATTACACTTTTCCCATTTAATCTTCAATCCGTATTCCTCAGCCACTCTTAGCACAACCTTCAGTTTTTCCAATGCCTCATCTTCGCTCTTTGCAGATATGATGATATCGTCCACATATATCAGCAAATATTTTTGTAGCACCAACTCCCGGAAAATTTGGTTAACAAACCTCTGAAATGCAGCCGCTGAGTTACATAGCCCAAATGGTACTTTTAGAAATTCATATTGCCCATCTGGTGTTACGAATGCCGTGTATTTTCTGCTATTCTTGGCTACATCTACATGGAAAAATCCATCTTTTAAGTCTAAAGTGATAAATACCTTTGCATCATGTAGTGGTTCGAAAACTTCCTCCATGACCGTCATGGGGAAACTGTCCTTCATCATCTTCCGACCGACTCGGAACTATGATTCCCTCATCTACCCACCCTTTCACTTGTTTGTTTACTGCATCTCTTTCCGGCATCACCAGTCTTCGTGCCTTACGAAAAACAGGTATTTCGTCGGTCAACACAATGTTCATCTCGATGCAGGACCTTGCGAGACTTTTCGGCCTATAGGCATCCACGATATCGTTCACTGCTTGACTCATCGTCCTTTTCCTGGTACCATTCGATTTTCAGAATGTCATTCTCCTCCAGATCGAATCCTTCCTTCGTAACTTGTTCCTCTTCCATCCTCTTGACTATCCTTATTTTTCCGCCGCTGATGACTAACTCAACATTTCTTAAAAAATCTCTTCCTAGTAGTATTTCGTCGGGGATTCACCGATCCGGTACTACCTGAAATTGATTCAGATATATTTCCTTTCCCACCTGTATCTCCAACGCGCACGAGCCTAGGGTTTTCCGAGGGTTATCTCCAAACCCTTTCAAGATCATCCCCGGTAACTGGGGTTCCTTTTCACTTACCTTCAGTTGGAAGGACTTCTGTATTATCGATACATCGCTTCCGTTGTCCACGAAAGCGTGATACGTAGTACCTTTTATCTGTATCGGGATGTGCCGCTCGTCTGATTCAATCCGGTTCACGTGGCTTATCCCTCGTGAGGTCGAGAGTGTCTCGTTCTTTACCGGGCAATTCGGTGATATGTGCCCGAACTGGTTGCATTTAAAGCAACGCGTTCCCTTTCCTTTATCGGGACAACTAGCCGCTACATGCGATTTTGACCCACAGTTGTGGCACCGCCTTCCTTGACCGGTTTGCCCTTCTTTACCCGGAGGCGTCGATGATTTGTGGTTTCCACTACCGCTCTTGTTTAATCCTGGTGTTGGCATAAATCTCTTCATTTGCTGGTAGTTCTCCAGCTTCTTTTTTTATTTTTTCTAATGAGGTGGCCTCGTACAAGATCATTTTGTTGTGAATGGAATCTGGGATTCCATTTCGGATGTACTCGATTAACGACTCCTCATCCACTTCTCCTTTGCTCGCTAATTGTTGCATCGAGTACAAATACTCTAGCAGACTCTCTGTGTTTTTTTTCCTTCGCGTTTCCAGCGCTCGGTGCACCTCAATGGTGGTCTTCTTCTTCTGAAACTCTGTTACCATTACCGTTTTTAGTGCTGCATAACTTGTAAGCCCTGCCTTGGCGTCGACCGCAAGTCTGGCTGCCCCTCTCAACAGCCGCTTTGTGTAGAGGAACTTTTGAATGTCATTCCACTGACATACGATGGCAATGTCCTCAAAATCTTTTAACCATACCGTAAGGTTTTTTCCAGTTTCTCCTGAAAAATGTTCCAGGGAGTCTTCAACATCCCTGAACACAAAATTATTGGCCCTTTCGTTAGCCATTATATCTTCTCCTTCGCCTTCTTTTCCTTCTTCTCGATCTGATTCTGAGATATCTTCCTCGTCTTCTTCTAGCTTACTATCCTCACACCCCGTTATCCCGTTTCTTATTTCACTCTCGGTTATATTTTTGAACGCTCCTTTTATCCTATCTACCAGGTCCGTTTTTATGCGATTTCGGTATGACAAGTTCTTCTTCCGCAAAAACTCCTGTAACTCACGTGTGGTGAATGTTTCAATTAGTTCATCCATCCATCCATACTCTTTACTGTAGCTAAAGTTCTTCACAGTTTTCTTTGTAAATCTGTACAAAATCTTTACACAGTTCTTCACGGCTTAACCAATCTTAATAAGTCTTCTAAAGTTCTTCAGTTTTTTTTTTTAATAAATCATTACAAAATCTTTACACAGTTCTTCACGACTTAAGCAATCTTAATAAATCTTCTAAATTTCTTAACAGTTTTCTTAATAAATCTTTACAAAATCTTTACCCCGATCTTCACGGCTTAACCAATCTTAAAAAATCTTTACCAAGTTCTTCCCGACTTAACCAATCTTAACAAATCTTCTTCTCCTGGATGTTCGATTTTTTCTTTTTGGTGCACTTTTCTCTCTTCACTCTTTTCTAATCTTTTCAAAAACCATTAACACTTCTTTACCTCAAAATTGTTTGGATATGAAAATTAATTCCCTTAAATCCCGGTTGAGCCCCCAAATGTAGAGTAACAGAAATGATAACAGTTTAGTAGATTTTCTTTATTGAACATATTTAACAATTTCTTTGATTTGATTTATTTTCTAGACTTAAACAAACTCGATTTCAGACCGCGCGGCCGTCGTCGTATCGCGAGTCGTAACTTCTTACTTGTCGTCGTCGTCGCTATATCAGAACTCTCTCTTGGGTTTTATCGTCGTCGCTTAAAACAGATTCCATACCATCAGACTTCTTAGCAATCGATACCAGGCAAGAGCCCTGGTGGCCCAACTGAGTAGGTAGCCAGCCCCTACCGCTCCTCCAATTAGCAGTAATATCTTCATGACTCGATTGTTTATGTTTGGCATTGTTTTCCTTTTTGTCTTCTCCTTATGAATGCATGACTATTAAAATGCGTTAAACTAGGTCATGTTTTGTCGGTCGTTGCCATTGCTGGCTATTTGGCTTTGGTTAGTGCATTGACCGTGGGTGTATGGTTGCTGTTCAATTCTTATCTACCGTCGCGTCGTGGGTGACAGATCGTATTCCGTCCAGTGGAATTTGGCGATGTTTGCTTTTCTTCATGACGATGACTACGACGGTCTGAAATATAGTATCTGCGTTATCTAATACGATTATTATATTCTTATACTAAACTTAATTAGTGATTCATGGTTCCTACATTCGGCCATCCTGGAATTATCGACTGCCCTCAGGCGATGTCATCCTCATCCTCGGAATCACCTTCGTCATCTTCCTCATCACCTTGTAATCGGCTTCATGTAGTCTGCCGATGTACTAGTTATGTTGGGCCCCTCATGTTGACCCACTTTCTTTACTTCATATATTTCATTCCTCTTCACTTTCGTCACCTCGTATGGTCCCAAGAAATTGAAACTGTAGCTTTAGTCCAGTTCCAAAATGCGTTCTCTTGATGGCGACTAGCTCATTCACCCTATACTCACGTGCTCCTTTCGTTTTTTGTTATAGGTTCTTTGATTCTCAGCTTGAACCCTGCTTATCTCGTCCTTTGCTGCCTTCCTCATCTCGTCTCGATTCGTTTCGAAATCATCCAATATTACGTCTTCTAGCAGCTTCCTCATCTCCAGATCCTCCGCTCGATGCATGGTTGCCCCAAACATCAATTGGAAAGGACTAATCTTTGTACTTCGTGACACAGTTGAGTTGATATCTCGCTGTACCTGCCCTACGTGTTGGTACCATTTAGTTGGGTCCGCTACTGCTACCTTTGACGTCACTACAATAACTATTTTATTGATCCTATCAACCTGCCCGTTGCCCCTTGGTACTCCGGTTGTTGTTAATACGTGATGAATCCCTCTTTCGTCACAATATTACTTGAACGCGTTTGCCGTAAACGCGGCACCTTTATCGGAAATCAGCCGGGTTGGGTTCCCGAATGTTTCGCTCTGCAGGTCTAATCGTTTTATTGCCTCTTCGCATTTCGTGGTCTTCACTGGATATATCCATGTGAACTTCGTAAACGCATCCACCACCACGAACAAGTAGTTATAGAACTTGTGTGTTGATGGAAGTGGTCCAACGTGGTCAATATGTAGCGTGTGTAGCGGTACGTCAATCTACTCAATTGGGTGTAGGGACCCATGGGCCTTTCCACTTTTCTTCGCCGCCAATATACACGCCACGCAGTTCGCTAACACGTTCTCTATGCATCCCATAAGTTTCGGTATATAATAGTCTTGCTTTACTATGGCCTCCACTTTCTTCGCACTTATGTGCCCCTGCGCATGTGCGTTACGAATGATTTCCTTCTGAAGCGACTTAGGGACCACTAATAAATGACAACCCTCTTCAAACTTATATAGTAATCCGCTTCTTACTTCGTAATCTTTATACGCACACGCAGCTGTAATTATATCAAAGATTAATTGGCAAAATTCGTCTTTACCTTGTGCAGATTTTATCCGGTGTATGCTGCAACAGGATATCTGCTTAGCGCATCTACGTGCCTTATTGACGTGCCCGCTCGGTGTATAACCTTCATGGTGTATTCTTGTAGCATGATCGCCCATCTTGCTACTCCAGGACATAAGTCTCTCTTCTTCATCGTAGACTCGAATGCTTTGCAGTCCGTCACTATTGTAAATTCCATTCCTAGGAGGTACACTCTCAGCTTGCAAAACACTTCATTATCGCCAGTACCTCTAGTTCGTAGCTCGTAAACTTCCTCTCAGATCGACTGGTCTTGAAGCTCAGGAAAAACGTGGGGTGGAAATGTCCATCATCATGTTTCTGCAACAGTACCCCCCCGTATCCTTCTATACTGGCATCCGTATGGAGTTCTGTGGGCAAACTTGGGTTAAATAGTTTAAAAACTGACTCACTACAAAGACAAGATTTTAGTTCATTAATTGCAATAACTTCTTTTTCATCCATTACAAATTTGCTTTCTTTTCTTAAAAGATCTGACAAAGGTTTCGCTATCTTGGAGTAATTTAGGACGAATTTTCTAAGAAACCCAGTCAATCCCAGAAAGCTTTGTATCTGCTTCACGTTGCTCAGTACCGGAAACTTCTGCACTGCTTTCACCTTTTCCTCTGATGGCTTTATGCTTCCGTTACCTATAACATGCCCTAAAAACTCTCCTGACCGTGACAGGAAATTACACTTTTCCCATTTAATCTTCAATCCGTATTCCTCAGCCACTCTTAGCACAACCTTCAGTTTTTCCAACGCCTCATCTTCGCTCTTTGCAGATATGATGATATCGTCCACATATATCAGCAAATATTTTTGTAGCACCAAACTCCCGGAAAATTTGGTTAACAAACCTCTGAAATGCAGCCGGTGAGTTACATAGCATAGGTACTTTTAGAAATTCATATTGCCCATCTGGTGTTACGAATGCCGTGTATTTTTTTTTCGTCGGTCAACACAATGTTCATCTCGATGCAGGACCTTGCGAGACTTTTCGGCCTATAGGCATCCACGATATCGTTCACTGCTTGACTCATCGTCCTTTTCCTGGTACCATTCGATTTTCAGAATGTCATTCTCCTCCAGATCGAATCCTTCCTTCGTAACTTGTTCCTCTTCCATCCTCTTGACTATCCTTATTTTTCCGCCGCTGATGACTAACTCAACATTTCTTAAAAAATCTCTTCCTAGTAGTATTTCGTCGGGGATCCACCGATCCGGTACTACTTGAAATTGATTCAGATATATTTCCTTTCCCACCTGTATCTCCAACGCGCACGAGCCTAGGGTTTTCCGAGGGTTATCTCCAAACCCTTTCAAGATCATCCCCGGTAACTGGGGTTCCTTTTCACTTACCTTCAGTTGAAAAGACTTCTGTATTATCGATACATCGCTTCCGTTGTCCACGAAAGCGTGATACGTCGTACCTTTTATCTGTATCGGGATGTGCCGCTCGTCTGATTCAATCCGGTTCACGTGGCTTATCCCTCGTGAGGTCGAGAGTGTCTCGTTCTTTACCGGGCAATTCGGTGATATGTGCCCGAACTGGTTGCATTTAAAGCAACGCGTTCCCTTTCCTTTATCGGGACAACTAGCCGCTACATGCGATTTTGACCCACAGTTGTGGCACCGCCTTCCTTGACCGGTTTGCCCTTCTTTATCCGGAGGCGTCGATGATTTGTGGTTTCCACTACCGCTCTTGTTTAATCCTGGTGTTGGCATAAACCTCTTCATTTGCTGGTAGTTCTCCAGCTTCTTTTTTAGTTTTTCTAATGAGGTGGCCTCGTACAAGATCATTTTGTTGTGAATGGAATCTGGGATTCCATTTCGGATGTACTCGATTAACGACTCCTCATCCACTTCTCCTTTGCTCGCTAATCGTTGCATCGAGTACAAATACTCTAGCAAACTCTCTGTGTTTTTTTTCCTTCGCGCTTCCAGCGCTCGGTGCACCTCAATGGTGGTCTTCTTCTTCTGAAACTCTGTTACCAGTACCGTTTTTAGTGCTGCATAACTTGTAAGCCCTGCCTTGGCCTCGACCGCAAGTCTGGCTGCCCCTCTCAACAGCCGCTTTGTGTAGAGGAACATTTGAATGTCATTCCACTGACATACGATGGCAATGTCCTCAAAATCTTTTAACCATACCGTAAGGTTTTTTCCAGTTTCTCCTGAAAAATGTTCCAGGGAGTCTTCAACATCCCTGAACACAAAATTATTGGCCCTTTCGTTAGCCATTATATCTTCTCCTTCGCCTTCTTTTCCTTCTTCTCGATCTGATTCTGAGATATCTTCCTCGTCTTCTTCTAGCTCACTATCCTCACACCCCGTCCGTTATCACGTTTCTTATTTCACTCTCGGTTATATTTTTGAACGCTCCTTTTATCCTATCTACCAGGTCCGTTTTTATGCGGTTTCGGTATGACAAGTTCTTCTTCCGCAAAAACTCCTGTAACTCACGTGTGGTGAATGTTTCAATTAGTTCATCCATCCATACTCTTTACCGTAGCTAAAGTTCTTCACAGTTTTCTTTGTAAATCTTTACAAAATCTTTACCCAGTTCTTCCCGACTTAACCAATCTTAACAAATCTTCTTCTCCTGGATGTTTGATTTTTTCTTTTTGGTGCACTTTTCTCTCTTCACTCTTTTCTAATCTCTTCAAAAACCATTAACACTTCTTTACCTCAAAATTGTTGGGATATGAAAATTAATTCCCTTAAATCCCGGTTGAGCCCCCAAATGTAGAGTAATACAGTTTAATAGATTTTCTTTATTGAACATATTTAACAATTACTTTGATTTGATTTATTTTCTAGACTTAAACAAACTCGATTTCAGACCGCCGCCGCGCCGCCGTCGTCGTATCGCGCGTCGTAACTTCTTACTTGTCGTCGTCGTCGCTATATCAGAACTCTCTCTTGGGTTTTATCGTCGTCGCTTAAAACAGATTCCATACCATCAGACTTCTTAGCAATCGATACCAGGCAAGAGCCCTGGTGGCCCAACTGAGTAGGTAGCCAGCCCCTATCGCTCCTCCAATTAGCAGCAATATCTTCATGACTCGATTGTTTATGTTTGGCATTGCTTTCCTTTTTGTCTTCTCCTTATGAATGCATGACTATTAAAATGCGTTAAACTAGGTCATGTTTCGTCGGTCGTTGCCATTGCTTGCTATTTGGCTTTGGTTAGTGCATTGACCGTGGGTGTATGGTTGCTGTTCAATTCTTATCTACCGTCGCGTCGTGGGTGACAGATCGTATTCCATCCAGTGGAATTTGGCGATGTTTGCTTTTCTTCATGACGATGACTACGACGGTCTGAAATATAGTATCTGCGTTATCTAATACGATTATTATATTCTTATACTAAACTTAATTAATGATTCATGGTTCCTACATTCGGCCATCCTGGAACTATCGACTGCCCTCAGGCGATGTCATCCTCATCCTCGGAATCACCTTCGTCATCTTCCTCATCACCTTGTATCCATGGCTTCATGTAGTCTGCCGATGTACTAGTTATGTTGGGCCCCTCATGTTGACCCACTTTCTTTACTTCATATCTTTCATTCCTCTTCACTTTCGTCACCTCGTATGGTCCCAAGAAACTGGCATGTAGCTTTAGTCCAGTTCCAAACTGCGTTCTCTTGATGGCGACTAGCTCATTCACCCTATACTCACGTGCTCCTTCCGCTTTTTGTTATAGGTTCTTTGATTCTTAGCTTGAACCCTGCTTATCTCGTCCTTTGCTGCCTTCCTCATCTCGTCTCGATTCGTTTCGAAATCATCCAATATTACGTCTTCTAGCAGCTTCCTCATCTCCAGATCCTCCGCTCGACGCATGGTTGCCCCAAACATCAATTGGAAAGGACTCCTCTTTGTACTTCGTGACACAGTTGAGTTGATAGCTCGCTGGACCTGTCCTACGTGTTGGTACCATTTAGTTGTGTCCGCTACTGCTACCTTTGACATCACTTCAATAACTATTTTATTGATCCTATCAACCTGCCCGTTGCCCCTTGATACTCCGGTTGTTGTTAATACGTGATGAATCCCTCTTTCGTCACAATATTCCTTGAACGCGTTTGCCGTAAACGCGGCACCTTTATCGGAAATCAGCCGGGTTGGGTTCCCGAATGTTTCGCTCTGCAGGTCTAATCGTTTTATTGCCTCTTCGCATTTCGTGGTCTTCACTGGATATATCCATGTGAACTTCGTAAACGCATCCACCACCACGAACAAGTAGTTATAGAACTTGTGTGTTGATGGAAGCGATCCAACGTGGTCAATATGTAGCGTGTGTAGCGGTACGTCAATCTTCTCAATTGGGTGTAGGGACCCTTGGGCCTTTCCACTTTTCTTCGCCGCCAATATACACGCCACGCAGTTCGCTAACACGTTCTCTATGCATCCCATAAGTTTCGGTATATAATAGTCTTGCTTTACTATGGCCTCCACTTTCTTCGCACTTATGTGCCCCTGCGCATGTGCGTTACGAATGATTTCCTTCTGAAGCGACTTAGGGACCACTAATAAATGACAACCCTCTTCAAACTTATATAGTAATCCGCTTCTTACTTCGTAATCTTTATACGCACCCGCAGCTGTAATTATATCAAAGATTAATTGGCAAAATTCGTCTTTACCTTGTGCGGATTTTATCCGGTGTATGATGCCATCTTCTATTCTCATTGCAACAGGATATCTGATTAGCGCATCTACGTGCCTCATTGACGTGCCCGCTCGGTGTATAACCTTCATAGTGTATTCTTGTAGCATGATCGCCAATCTTGCTACTCCAGGACATAAGTCTCTCTTCTTCATCGTAGACTCGAATGCTTTGCAGTCCGTCACTATTGTAAATTCCATTCCTAGGAGGTACACTCTCAGCTTGCAAAACACTTCATTATCGCCAGTACCTCTTGTTCGTAGCTCGTAAACTTCCTCTCAGATCGACTGGTCTTGAAGCTCAGGAAAAACGTGCGGTGGAAATGTCCATCATAATGTTTCTGCAACAGTACCCCCCCGTATCCTTCTATACTGGCATCCGTATGGAGTTCTGTGGGCCAACTTGGGTTAAATAGTTTAAAAACTGACTCACTGCAAAGACAAGATTTTAGTTCATTAATTGCAATAACTTCTTTTTCATCCATCACAAATTTGCTTTCTTTTCTTAAAAGATCTGACAAAGGTTTCGCTATCTTGGAGTAATTTAGGACGAATTTTCTAAAAAACCCAGTCAATCCCAGAAAGCTTTGTATCTGCTTCACGTTGCTCGGTACCGGAAAATTCTGCACTGCTTTCACCTTTTCCTCTGATGGCTTTATGCTTCCGTTACCTATAACATGCCCTAAAAACTCTACTGACCGTGACAGGAAATTACACTTTTCCCATTTAATCTTCAATCCGTATTCCTCAGCCACTCTTAGCACAACCTTCAGTTTTTCCAATGCCTCATCTTCGCTCTTTGCAAATATGATGATATCGTCCACATATATCAGCAAATATTTTTGTAGCACCAACTCCCGGAAAATTTGGTTAACAAACCTCTGAAATGCAGCCGGTGAGTTACATAGCCCAAATGGTACTTTTAGAAATTCATATTGCCCATCTGGTGTTACGAATGCCGTGTATTTTCTGCTATTCTTGGCTACATCTACATGGAAAAATCCATCTTTTAAGTCTAAAGTGATAAATACCTTTGCATCATGTAGTGGTTCGAAAACTTCCTCCATGACCGTCATGGGGAACCTGTCCTTCATCATCTTCCGACCGACTCGGAACTATGATTCCCTCATCTATCCACCCTTTCCTTTGTTTGTTTACTGCATCTCTTTCCGGCATCGCCAGTCTTCGTGCCTTACGAAAAACAGGTATTTCGTCGGTCAACACAATGTTCATCTCGATGCAGGACCTTGCGAGACTTTTCGGCCTATAGGCATCCACGATATCGTTCACTGCTTGACTCATCGTCCTTTTCCTGGTACCATTCGATTTTCAGAATGTCATTCTCCTCCAGATCGAATCCTTCCTTCGTAACTTGTTCCTCTTCCATCCTCTTGACTATCCTTATTTTTCCGCCGCTGATGACTAACTCAACATTTCTTAAAAAATCTCTTCCTAGTAGTATTTCGTCGGGGATCCACCGATCCGGTACTACTTGAAATTGATTCAGATATATTTCCTTTCCCACCTGTATCTCCAACGCGCACGAGCCTAGGGTTTTCCGAGGGTTATCTCCAAACCCTTTCAAGATCATCCCCGGTAACTGGGGTTCCTTTTCACTTACCTTCAGTTGGAAAGACTTCTGTATTATCGATACATCGCTTCCGTTGTCCACGAAAGCGTGATACGTCGTACCTTTTATCTGTATCGGGATGTGCCGCTCGTCTGATTCAATCCGGTTCACGTGGCTTATCCCTCGTGAGGTCGAGAGTGTCTCGTTCTTTACCGGGCAATTCGGTGATATGTGCCCGAACTGGTTGCATTTAAAGCAACGCGTTCCCTTTCCTTTGTCGGGACAACTAGCCGCTACATGCGATTTTGACCCACAGTTGTGGCACCGCCTTCCTTGACCGGTTTGCCCTTCTTTACGCGGAGGCGTCGATGATTTGTGGTTTCCACTACCGCTCTTGTTTAATCCTGGTGTTGGCATAAACCTCTTCATTTGCTGGTAGTTCTCCAGCTTCTTTTTTAGTTTTTCTAATGAGGTGGCCTCGTACAAGATCATTTTGTTGTGAATGGAATCTGGGATTCCATTTCGGATGTACTCGATTAACGACTCCTCATCCACTTCTCCTTTGCTCGCTAATCGTTGCATCGAGTACAAATACTCTAGCAGACTCTCTGTGTTTTTTTTCCTTCGCGCTTCCAGCGCTCGGTGCACCTCAATGGTGGTCTTCTTCTTCTGAAACTCTGTTACCAGTACCGTTTTTAGTGCTGCATAACTTGTAAGCCCTGCCTTGGCCTCGACCGCAAGTCTGGCTGCCCCTCTCAACAGCCGCTTTGTGTAGAGGAACATTTGAATGTCATTCCACTGACATACGATGGCAATGTCCTCAAAATCTTTTAACCATACCGTAAGGTTTTTTCCAGTTTCTCCTGAAAAATGTTCCAGGGAGTCTTCAACATCCCTGAACACAAAATTATTGGCCCTTTCGTTAGCCATTATATCTTCTCCTTCGCCTTCTTTTCCTTCTTCTCGATCTGATTCTGAGATATCTTCCTCGTCTTCTTCTAGCTCACTATCCTCACACCCCGTCCGTTATCACGTTTCTTATTTCACTCTCGGTTATATTTTTGAACGCTCCTTTTATCCTATCTACCAGGTCCGTTTTTATGCGGTTTGACAAGTTCTTCTTCCGCAAAAACTCCTGTAACTCACGTGTGGTGAATGTTTCAATTAGTTCATCCATCCATACTCTTTACCGTAGCTAAAGTTCTTCACAGTTTTCTTTGTAAATCTTTACAAAATCTTTACCCAGTTCTTCCCGACTTAACCAATCTTAACAAATCTTCTTCTCCTGGATGTTTGATTTTTTCTTTTTGGTGCACTTTTCTCTCTTCACTCTTTTCTAATCTCTTCAAAAACCATTAACACTTCTTTACCTCAAAATTGTTGGGATATGAAAATTAATTCCCTTAAATCCCGGTTGAGCCCCCAAATGTAGAGTAATACAGTTTAATAGATTTTCTTTATTGAACATATTTAACAATTACTTTGATTTGATTTATTTTCTAGACTTAAACAAACTCGACTTCAGACCGCCGCCGCGCCGCCGTCGTCGTATCGCGCGTCGTAACTTCTTACTTGTCGTCGTCGTCGCTATATCAGAACTCTCTCTTGGGTTTTATCGTCGTCGCTTAAAACAGATTCCATACCATCAGACTTCTTAGCAATCGATACCAGGCAAGAGCCCTGGTGGCCCAACTGAGTAGGTAGCCAGCCCCTATCGCTCCTCCAATTAGCAGCAATATCTTCATGACTCGATTGTTTATGTTTGGCATTGCTTTCCTTTTTGTCTTCTCCTTATGAATGCATGACTATTAAAATGCGTTTAACTAGGTCATGTTTCGTCGGTCGTTGCCATTGCTTGCTATTTGGCTTTGGTTAGTGCATTGACCGTGGGTGTATGGTTGCTGTTCAATTCTTATCTACCGTCGCGTCGTGGGTGACAGATCGTATTCCATCCAGTGGAATTTGGCGATGTTTGCTTTTCTTCATGACGATGAATACGACGGTCTGAAATATAGTATCTGCGTTATCTAATACGATTATTATATTCTTATACTAAACTTAATTAATGATTCATGGTTCCTACATTCGGCCATCCTGGAACTATCGACTGCCCTCAGGCGATGTCATCCTCATCCTCGGAATCACCTTCGTCATCTTCCTCATCACCTTGTATCCATGGCTTCATGTAGTCTGCCGATGTACTAGTTATGTTGGGCCCCTCATGTTGACCCACTTTCTTTACTTCATATCTTTCATTCCTCTTCACTTTCGTCACCTCGTATGGTCCCAAGAAACTGGCATGTAGCTTTAGTCCAGTTCCAAACTGCGTTCTCTTGATGGCGACTAGCTCATTCACCCTATACTCACGTGCTCCTTCCGCTTTTTGTTATAGGTTCTTTGATTCTTAGCTTGAACCCTGCTTATCTCGTCCTTTGCTGCCTTCCTCATCTCGTCTCGATTCGTTTCGAAATCATCCAATATTACGTCTTCTAGCAGCTTCCTTATCTCCAGATCCTCCGCTCGACGCATGGTTGCCCCAAACATCAATTGGAAAGGACTCCTCTTTGTACTTCGTGACACAGTTGAGTTGATAGCTCGCTGGACCTGTCCTACGTGTTGGTACCATTTAGTTGTGTCCGCTACTGCTACCTTTGACATCACTTCAATAACTATTTTATTGATCCTATCAACCTGCCCGTTGCCCCTTGATACTCCGGTTGTTGTTAATACGTGATGAATCCCTCTTTCGTCACAATATTCCTTGAACGCGTTTGCCGTAAACGCGGCACCTTTATCGGAAATCAGCCGGGTTGGGTTCCCGAATGTTTCGCTCTGCAGGTCTAATCGTTTTATTGCCTCTTCGCATTTCGTGGTCTTCACTGGATATATCCATGTGAACTTCGTAAACGCATCCACCACCACGAACAAGTAGTTATAGAACTTGTGTGTTGATGGAAGCGATACAACGTGGTCAATATGTAGCGTGTGTAGCGGTACGTCATTCTTCTCAATTGGGTGTAGGGGCCCTTGGGCCTTTCCACTTTTCTTCGCCGCCAATATACACGCCACGCAGTTCGCTAACACGTTCTCTATGCATCCCATAAGTTTCGGTATATAATAGTCTTGCTTTACTATGGCCTCCACTTTCTTCGCACTTATGTGCCCCTGCGCATGTGCGTTACGAATGATTTCCTTCTGAAGCGACTTAGGGACCACTAATAAATGACAACCCTCTTCAAACTTATATAGTAATCCGCTTCTTACTTCGTAATCTTTATACGCACCCGCAGCTGTAATTATATCAAAGATTAATTGGCAAAATTCGTCTTTACCTTGTGCGGATTTTATCCGGTGTATGATGCCATCTTCTATTCTCATTGCAACAGGATATCTGATTAGCGCATCTACGTGCCTCATTGACGTGCCCGCTCGGTGTATAACCTTCATAGTGTATTCTTGTAGCATGATCGCCAATCTTGCTACTCCAGGACATAAGTCTCTCTTCTTCATCGTAGACTCGAATGCTTTGCAGTCCGTCACTATTGTAAATTCCATTCCTAGGAGGTACACTCTCAGCTTGCAAAACACTTCATTATCGCCAGTACCTCTTGTTCGTAGCTCGTAAACTTCCTCTCAGATCGACTGGTCTTGAAGCTCAGGAAAAACGTGGGGTGGAAATGTCCATCATCATGTTTCTGCAACAGTACCCCCCGTATCCTTCTATACTGGCATCCGTATGGAGTTCTGTGGGCCAACTTGGGTTAAATAGTTTAAAAACTGACTCACTGCAAAGACAAGATTTTAGTTCATTAATTGCAATAACTTCTTTTTCATCCATCACAAATTTGCTTTCTTTTCTTAAAAGATCTGACAAAGGTTTCGCTATCTTGGAGTAATTTAGGACGAATTTTCTAATAAACCCAGTCAATCCCAGAAAGCTTTGTATCTGCTTCACGTTGCTCGGTACCGGAAAATTCTGCACTGCTTTCACCTTTTCCTCTGATGGCTTTATGCTTCCGTTACCTATAACATGCCCTAAAAACTCTACTGACCGTGACAGGAAATTACACTTTTCCCATTTAATCTTCAATCCGTATTCCTCAGCCACTCTTAGCACAACCTTCAGTTTTTCCAATGCCTCATCTTCGCTCTTTGCAAATATGATGATATCGTCCACATATATCAGCAAATATTTTTGTAGCACCAACTCCCGGAAAATTTGGTTAACAAACCTCTGAAATGCAGCCGGTGAGTTACATAGCCCAAATGGTACTTTTAGAAATTCATATTGCCCATCTGGTGTTACGAATGCCGTGTATTTTCTGCTATTCTTGGCTACATCTACATGGAAAAATCCATCTTTTAAGTCTAAAGTGATAAATACCTTTGCATCATGTAGTGGTTCGAAAACTTCCTCCATGACCGTCATGGGGAACCTGTCCTTCATCATCTTCCGACCGACTCGGAACTATGATTCCCTCATCTATCCACCCTTTCCTTTGTTTGTTTACTGCATCTCTTTCCGGCATCGCCAGTCTTCGTGCCTTACGAAAAACAGGTATTTCGTCGGTCAACACAATGTTCATCTCGATGCAGGACCTTGCGAGACTTTTCGGCCTATAGGCATCCACGATATCGTTCACTGCTTGACTCATCGTCCTTTTCCTGGTACCATTCGATTTTCAGAATGTCATTCTCCTCCAGATCGAATCCTTCCTTCGTAACTTGTTCCTCTTCCATCCTCTTGACTATCCTTATTTTTCCGCCGCTGATGACTAACTCAACATTTCTTAAAAAATCTCTTCCTAGTAGTATTTCGTCTGGGATCCACCGATCCGGTACTACCTGAAATTGATTCAGATATATTTCCTTTCCCACCTGTATCTCCAACGCGCACGAGCCTAGGGTTTTCCGAGGGTTATCTCCAAACCCTTTCAAGATCATCCCCGGTAACTGGGGTTCCTTTTCACTTACCTTCAGTTGGAAGGACTTCTGTATTATCGATACATCGCTTCCGTATCACGAAAGCGTGATACGTGGTACCTTTTATCTGTATCGGGATGTGCCGCTCGTCTGATTCAATCCGGTTCACGTGGCTTATCCCTCGTGAGGTCGAGAGTGTCTCGTTCTTTACCGGGCAATTCGGTGATATGTGCCCGAACTGGTTGCATTTAAAGCAACGCGTTCCCTTTCCTTTATCGGGACAACTAGCCGCTACATGCGATTTTGACCCACAGTTGTGGCACCGCCTTCCTTGACCGGTTTGCCCTTCTTTACCCGGAGGCGTCGATGATTTGTGGTTTCCACTACCGCTCTTGTTTAATCCTGGTGTTGGCATAAATCTCTTCATTTGCTGGTAGTTCTCCAGCTTCTTTTTTTATTTTTTCTAATGAGGTGGCCTCGTACAAAATCATTTTGTTGTGAATGGAATCTGGGATTCCATTTCGGATGTACTCGATTAACGACTCCTCATCCACTTCTCCTTTGCTTGCTAATTGTTGCATCGAGTACAAATACTCTAGCAGACTCTCTGTGTTTTTTTTCCTTCGCGCTTCCAGCGCTCGGTGCACCTCAATGGTGGTCTTCTTCTTCTGAAACTCTGTTACCAGTACCGTTTTTAGTGCTGCATAACTTGTAAGCCCTGTCTTGGCCTCGACCGCAAGTCTGGCTGCCCCTCTCAACAGCCGCTTTGTGTAGAGGAACTTTTGAATGTCACTCCACTGACATACGGTGGCAATGTCCTCAAAATCTTTTAACCATACCGTAAGGTTTTTTCCAGCTTCTCCTGGAAAATGTGCCAGGGAGTCTTCAACATCTCTGAACACAAAATTATTGGCCCTTTCGTTAGCCATTATATCTTCTCCTTCGCCTTCTTTTCCTTCTTCTCGATCTGATTCTGAGATATCTTCCTCGTCTTCTTCTAGCTTACTATCCTCACACCCCGTTATCACGTTTCTTATTTCACTCTCGGTTATATTTTTGAACGCTCCTTTTATCCTATCTACCAGGTCCGTTTTTATGCGATTTCGGTATGACAAGTTCTTCTTCCGCAAAAACTCCTGTAACTCACGTGTGGTGAATGTTTCAATTAGTTCATCCATCCATCCATACTCTTTACCGTAGCTAAAGTTCTTCACAGTTTTCTTTGTAAATCTGTACAAAATCTTTACACAGTTCTTCACGGCTTAACCAATCTTAATAAGTCTTCTAAAGTTCTTCAGTTTTTTTTTTTAATAAATCATTACAAAATCTTTACACAGTTCTTCACGACTTAAGCAATCTTAATAAATCTTCTAAATTTCTTAACAGTTTTCTTAATAAATCTTTACAAAATCTTTACCCCGATCTTCACGGCTTAACCAATCTTAAAAAATCTTTACCAAGTTCTTCCCGACTTAACCAATCTTAACAAATCTTCTTCTCCTGGATGTTCGATTTTTTCTTTTTGGTGCACTTTTCTCTCTTCACTCTTTTCTAATCTTTTAAAAACCATTAACACTTCTTTACCTCAAAATTGTTGGGATATGAAAATTAATTCCCCTAAATCCCGGTTGAGCCCCCAAATGTAGAGTAATAGAAATGATAACAGTTTAATAGATTTTCTTTATTGAACATATTTAACAATTTCTTTGATTTGATTTATTTTCTAGACTTAAACAAACTCGATTTCAGACCGCGCCGCCGTCGTCGTATCGCGCGTCGTAACTTCTTACTTGTCGTCGTCGTCGCTATATCAGAACTCTCTCTTGGGTTTTATCGTCGTCGCTTAAAACAGATTCCATACCATCATACTTCTTAGCAATCGATACCAGGCAAGAGTCCTGGTGGCCCAACTGAGAAGGTAGCCAGCCCCTACCGCTCCTCCAATTAGCAGCAATATCTTCATGACTCGATTGTTTATGTTTGGCATTGTTTTCCTTTTTGTCTTCTCCTTATGAATGCATGACTATTTAAATGCGTTAAACTAGGTCATGTTTCGTCGGTCGTTGCCATTGCTTGCTATTTGGCTTTGGTTAGTGCATTGACCGTGGGTGTATGGTTGCTGTTCAATTCTTATCTACCGTCGCGTCGTGGATGACAGATCGTATTCCATCCAGTGGAATTTGGCGATGTTTGCTTTTCTTCATGACGATGACTACGACGGTCTGAAATATAGTATCTGCGTTATCTAATACGATTATTATATTCTTATACTAAACTTAATTAATGATTCATGGTTCCTACATTCGGCCATCCTGGAATTATCGACTGCCCTCAGGCGATGTCATCCTCATCCTCGGAATCACCTTCGTCATCTTCCTCATCACCTTGTAATCGGCTTCATGTAGTCTGCCGATGTACTAGTTATGTTGGGCCCCTCATGTTGACCCACTTTCTTTACTTCATATCTTTCATTCCTCTTCACTTTCGTCACCTCGTATGGTCCCAAGAAACTGGCATGTAGCTTTAGTCCAGTTCCAAACTGCGTTCTCTTGATGGCGAATAGCTCATTCACCCTATACTCACGTGCTCCTTCCGCTTTTTGTTATAGGTTCATTGATTCTTAGCTTGAACCCTGCTTATCTCGTCCTTTGCTGCCTTCCTCATCTCGTCTCGATTCGTTTCGAAATCATCTAATATTACGTCTTCTAGCAGCTTCCTTATCTCCAGATCCTCCGCTCGACGCATGGTTGCCCCAAACATCAATTGGAAAGGACTCCTCTTTGTACTTCGTGACACAGTTGAGTTGATAGCTCGCTGGACCTGTCCTACGTGTTGGTACCATTTAGTTGGGTCCGCTACTGCTACCTTTGACATCACTTCAATAACTATTTTATTGATCCTATCAACCTGCCCGTTGCCCCTTGGTACTCCGGTTGTTGTTAATACGTGATGAATCCCTCTTTCGTCACAATATTCCTTGAACGCGCTTGCCGTAAACGCGGCACCTTTATCGGAAATCAGCCGGGTTGGGTTCCCGAATGTTTCGCTCTGCAGGTCTAATCGTTTTATTGCCTCTTCGCATTTCGTGGTCTTCACTGGATATATCCATGTGAACTTCGTAAACGCATCCACCACCACGAACAAGTAGTTATAGAACTTGTGTGTTGATGAAAGTGGTCCAACGTGGTCAATATGTAGCGTGTGTAGCGGTACGTCAATCTTCTCAACTGGGTGTAGGGACCCTTGGGCCTTTCCACTTTTCTTCGCCGCCAATATACACGCCACGCAGTTCGCTAACACGTTCTCTATGCATCCCATAAGTTTCGGTATATAATAGTCTTGCTTTACTATGGCCTCCACTTTCTTCGCACTTATGTGCCCCTGCGCATGTGCGTTACGAATGATTTCCTTCTGAAGCGACTTAGGGACCACTAATAAATGACAACCCTCTTCAAACTTATATAGTAATCCGCTTCTTACTTCGTAATCTTTATACGCACCCGCAGCTGTAATTATATCAAAGATTAATTGGCAAAATTCGTCTTTACCTTGTGCGGATTTTATCCGGTGTATGATGCCATCTTCTATTCTCATTGCAACAGGATATCTGCTTAGCGCATCTACGTGCCTCATTGACGTGCCCGCTCGGTGTATAACCTTCATGGTGTATTCTTGTAGCATGATCGCCCATCTTGCTACTCCAGGACATAAGTCTCTCTTCTTCATCGTAGGCTCGAATGCTTTGCAGTCCGTCACTATTGTAAATTCCATTCCTAGGAGGTACACTCTCAGCTTGCAAAACACTTCATTATCGCCAGTACCTCTAGTTCGTAGCTCGTAAACTTCCTCTCAGATCGACTGGTCTTGAAGCTCAGGAAAAACGTGGAAATGTCCATCATCATGTTTCTGCAACAGTACCCCCCCCGTATCCTTCTATACTGGCATCCGTATGGAGTTCTGTGGGCAAACTTGGGTTAAATAGTTTAAAAACTGACTCACTGCAAAGACAAGATTTTAGTTCATTAATTGCAATAACTTCTTTTTCATCCATCACAAATTTGCTTTCTTTTCTTAAAAGATCTGACAAGGGTTTCGCTATCTTGGAGTAATTTAGGACGAATTTTCTAAAAAACCCAGTCAATCCCAGAAAGCTTTGTATCTGCTTCACGTTGCTGAGTACCGGAAACTTCTGCACTGCTTTCACCTTTTCCTCTGATGGCTTTATGCTTCCGTTACCTATAACATGCCCTAAAAACTCTACTGACCGTGACAGGAAATTACACTTTTCACATTTAATCTTCAATCCGTATTCCTCAGCCACTCTTAGCACAACCTTCAGTTTTTCCAATGCCTCATCTTCGCTCTTTGCAGATATGATGATATCGTCCACATATATCAGCAAATATTTTTGTAGCACCAACTCCCGGAAAATTTGGTTAACAAACCTCTGAAATGCAGCCGGTGAGTTACATAGCCCAAATGGTACTTTTAGAAATTCATATTGCCCATCTGGTGTTACGAATGCCGTGTATTTTCTGCTATTCTTGGCTACATCTACATGGAAAAATCCATCTTTTAAGTCTAAAGTGATAAATACCTTTGCATCATGTAGTGGTTCGAAAACTTCCTCCATGACCGTCATGGGGAAACTGTCCTTCATCATCTTCCGACCGACTCGGAACTATGATTCCCTCATCTACCCACCCTTTCACTTGTTTGTTGACTGCATCTCTTTCCGGCATCGCCAGTCTTCGTGCCTTACGAAAAACAGGTATTTCGTCGGTCAACACAATGTTCATCTCGATGCAGGACCTTGCGAGACTTTTCGGCCTATAGGCATCCACGATATCGTTCACTGCTTGACTCATCGTCCTTTTCCTGGTACCATTCGATTTTCAGAATGTCATTCTCCTCCAGATCGAATCCTTCCTTCGTAACTTGTTCCTCTAACATCCTCTTGACTATCCTTATTTTTCCGCCGCTGATGACTAACTCAACATTTCTTAAAAAATCTCTTCCTAGTAGTATTTCGTCGGGGATCCACCGATCCGGTACTACCTGAAATTGATTCAGATATATTTCCTTTCCCACCTGTATCTCCAACGCGCACGAGCCTAGGGTTTTCCGAGGGTTATCTCCAAACCCTTTCAAGATCATCCCCGGTAACTGGGGTTCCTTTTCACTTACCTTCAGTTGGAAGGACTTCTGTATTATCGATACATCGCTTCCGTTGTCCACGAAAGCGTGATACGTGGTACCTTTTATCTGTATCGGGATGTGCCGCTCGTCTGATTCAATCCGGTTCACGTGGCTTATCCCTCGTGAGGTCGAGAGTGTCTCGTTCTTTACCGGGCAATTCGGTGATATGTGCCCGAACTGGTTGCATTTAAAGCAACGCGTTCCCTTTCCTTTATCGGGACAACTAGCCGCTACATGCGATTTTGACCCACAGTTGTGGCACCGCCTTCCTTGACCGGTTTGCCCTTCTTTACCCGGAGGCGTCGATGATTTGTGGTTTCCACTACCGCTCTTGTTTAATCCTGGTGTTGGCATAAATCTCTTCATTTGCTGGTAGTTCTCTAGCTTCTTTTTTTATTTTTTCTAATGAGGTGGCCTCGTACAAGATCATTTTGTTGTGAATGGAATCTGGGATTCCATTTCGGATGTACTCGATTAACGACTCCTCATCCACTTCTCCTTTGCTCGCTAATTGTTGCATCGAGTACAAATACTCTAGCAGACTCTTTGTGTTTTTTTTCCTTCGCGCTTCCAGCGCTCGGTGCACCTCAATGGTGGTCTTCTTCTTCTGAAACTCTGTTACCAGTACCGTTTTTAGTGCTGCATAACTTGTAAGCCCTGCCTTGGCCTCGACCGCAAGTCTGGCTGCCCCTCTCAACAGCCGCTTTGTGTAGAGGAACTTTTGAATGTCATTCCACTGACATACGATGGCAATGTCCTCAAAATCTTTTAACCATACCGTAAGGTTTTTTCCAGTTTCTCCTGAAAAATGTTCCAGGGAGTCTTCAACATCCCTGAACACAAAATTATTGGCCCTTTCGTTAGCCATTATATATCTTCTCCTTCTTTTCCTTCTTCTCGATCTGATTCTGAGATATCTTCCTCGTCTTCTTCTAGCTCACTATCCTCACACCCCGTCCGTTGTCACGTTTCTTATTTCACTCTCGGTTATATTTTTGAACGCTCCTTTTATCCTATCTACCAGGTCCGTTTTTATGCGGTTTCGGTATGACAAGTTCTTCTTCCGCAAAAACTCCTGTAACTCACGTGTTGTGAATGTTTCAATTAGTTCATCCATCCATACTCTTTACCGTAGCTAAAGTTCTTCACAGTTTTCTTTGTAAATCTTTACAAAATCTTTACACAGTTCTTCACGGCTTAACCAATCTTAATAAGTCTTCTAAAGTTCTTCAGTTTTTTTTTTTTAATAAATCATTACAAAATATTTACACAGTTCTTCACGACTTAACCAATCTTAACAAATCTTCTAAATTTCTTCACAGTTTTCTTAATAAATCTTTACAAAATCTTTACCCCGATCTTCAAGGCTTAACCAATCTTAAAAAAATCTTTACCCAGTTCTTCCCGACTTAACCAATCTTAACAAATCTTCTTCTCCTGGATGTTAGATTTTTTCTTTTTGGTGCACTTTTCTCTCTTCACTCTTTTCTAATCTTTTCAAAAACCATTAACACTTCTTTACCTCAAAATTGTTTGGATATGAAAATTAATTCCCTTAAATCCCGGTTGAGCCCCCAAATGTAGAGTAATAGAAATGATAACAGTTTAGTAGATTTTCTTTATTGAACATATTTAACAATTTCTTTGATTTGATTTATTTTCTAGACTTAAACAAACTCGATTTTAGACCGCGCGGCCATCGTCGTATCGCGAGTCGTAACTTCTTACTTGTCGTCGTCGTCGCTATATCAGAACTCTCTCTTGGGTTTTATCGTCGTCGCTTAAAACAGATTCCATACCATCAGACTTCTTAGCAATCGATACCAGGCAAGAGCCCTGGTGGCCCAACTGAGTAGGTAGCCAGCCCCTACCGCTCCTCCAATTAGCAGCAATATCTTCATGACTCGATTGTTTATGTTTGGCATTGTTTTCCTTTTTGTCTTCTCCTTATGAATGCATGACTATTAAAATGCGTTAAACTAGGTCATGTTTTGTCGGTCGTTGCCATTGCTGGCTATTTGGCTTTGGTTAGTGCATTGACCGTGGGTGTATGGTTGCTGTTCAATTCTTATCTACCGTCGCGTCGTGGGTGACAGATCGTATTCCGTCCAGTGGAATTTGGCGATGTTTGCTTTTCTTCATGACGATGACTACGACGGTCTGAAATATAGTATCTGCGTTATCTAATACAATTATTATATTCTTATACTTAACTTAATTAGTGATTCATGGTTCCTACATTCGGCCATCCTGGAATTATCGACTGCCCTCAGGCGATGTCATCCTCATACTCGGAATCACCTTCGTCATCTTCCTCATCACCTTGTATCCATGGCTTCATGTAGTCTGCCGATGTACTAGTTATGTTGGGCCCCTCATGTTGACCCACTTTCCTTACTTCATATCTTTCATTCCTCTTCACTTTCGTCACCTCGTATGGTCCCAAGAAACTGGCATGTAGCTTTATTTCCAGTTCCAAACTGCGTTCTCTTGATGGCGACTAGCTCATTCACCCTATACTCACGTGCCGCCTTCCGCTTTTTGTTATAGGTTCTTTGATTCTCAGCTTGAACCCTGCTTATCTCGTCCTTTGCTGCCTTCCTCATCTCGTCTCGTTTCGTTTCAAATTAACCAATATTACGTCTTCTAGCAGCTTCCTTATCTCCAGATCCTCCGCTCGACGCATGGTTGCCCCAAACATCAATTGGAAAGGACTCATCTTTGTACTTCGTGACACAGTTGAGTTGATAGCTCGCTGGACCTGTCCTACGTGTTGGTACCGTTAAGTGGGTCCGCTACTGCTACCCTTGACATCACTTCAATAACTATTTTATTGATCCTCTCAACCTGCCCGTTGCCCCTTGGTACTCCGGTTGTTGTTAATACGTGATGAATCCCTCTTTCGTCACAATATTCCTTGACCGCGTTTGCCATAAACGCGGCACCTTTATCGGAAATCAGCCGGGTTGGGTTCCCGAATGTTTCGCTCTGCAGGTCTAATCGTTTTATTGCCTCCTCGCATTTTGTGGTATTCACTGGATATATCCATGTGAACGTGTTGATGAAAGTGGTCCAACGTGGTCAATATGTAGCGTGTGTAGCGGTACGTCAATCTACTCAATTGGGTGTAGGGACCCATGGGCCTTTCCACTTTTCTTCGCCGCCAATTTACACGCCACGCAGTTCGCTAACACGTTCTCTATGCATCCCATAAGTTTCGGTATATAATAGTCTTGCTTTACTATGGCCTGCACTTTCTTCGCACTTATGTGCCCCTGCGCATGTGCGTTACGAATGATTTCCTTCTGAAGCGACTTAGGGACCACTAATAAATGACAACCCTCTTCAAACTTATATAGTAATCCGCTTCTTACTTCGTAATCTTTATACGCACCCGCAGCTGTAATTATATCAAAGATTAATTGGCAAAATTCGTCTTTACCTTGTGCGGATTTTATCCGGTGTATGATGCCATCTTCTATTCTCATTGCAACAGGATATCTGCTTAGCGCATCTACGTGCCTCATTGACGTGCCCGCTCGGTGTATAACCTTCATGGTGTATTCTTGTAGCATGATCGCCCATCTTGCTACTCCAGGACATAAGTCTCTCTTCTTCATCGTAGACTCGAATGCTTTGCAGTCCGTCACTATTATAAACTCCATTCCTAGGAGGTACACTCTCAGCTTGGCTAAACACTTCATTATCGCCAGTACCTCTAGTTCGTAGCTCGTAAACTTCCTCTCAGATCGACTGGTCTTGAAGCTCAGGAAAAACGTGGGGTGGAAATGTCCATCATCATGTTTCTGCAACAGTACCCCCCCCCGTATCCTTCTATACTGGCATCCGTATGGAGTTCTGTGGGCAAACTTGGGTTAAATAGTTTCAAAACTGACTCACTGCAAAGACAAGATTTTAGTTCATTAATTGCAATAACTTCTTTTTCACCCATCACAAATTTGATTTCTTTTCTTAAAAGATCTGACAAAGGTTTCGCTATCTTAGAGTAATTTAGGACGAATTTTCTAAAAAACCCAGTCAATCCCAGAAAGCTTTGTATCTGCTTCACGTTGCTCGGTACCGGAAACTTCTGCACTGCTTTCACCTTTTCCTCTGATGGCTTTATGCTTCCGTTACCTATAACATGCCCTAAAAACTCTACTGACCGTGACAGGAAATTACACTTTTCCCATTTAATCTTCAATCCGTATTCCTCAGCCACTCTTAGCACAACCTTCAGTTTTTCCAATGCCTCATCTTCGCTCTTTGCAAATATGATGATATCGTCCACATATATCAGCAAATATTTTTGTAGCACCAACTCCCGGAAAATTTGGTTAACAAACCTCTGGAATGCAGCCGGTGAGTTACATAGCCCAAATGGTACTTTTAGAAACTCATATTGCCCATCTGGTGTTACGAATGCCGTGTATTTTCTGCTATTCTTGGCTACATCTACATGGAAAAATCCATCTTTTAAGTCTAAAGTGATAAATACCTTTGCATCATGTAGTGGTTCGAAAACTTCCTCCATGACCGTCATGGGGAACCTGTCCTTCATCATCTTCTTGTTCAGCTCCCGATAATCGATGCATAGCCTATACTTTCCGTCCTTCTTCTTCACAAGGACTATGGGGCTGGCATATTCCGACCGACTCGGAACTATGATTCCCTCATCTATCCACCCTTTCACTTGTTTGTTTACTGCATCTCTTTCCGGCATCGCCAGTCTTCGTGCCTTACGAAAAACAGGTATTTCGTCGGTCAACACAATGTTCATCTCGATGCAGGACCTTGCGAGACTTTTCGGCCTATAGGCATCCACGATATCGTTCACTGCTTGTCTGTACTCCTCGTTTCCTACCTTCCATTTTGACTCATCGTCCTTTTCCTGGTACCATTCGATTTTCAGAATGTCATTCTCCTCCAGATCGAATCCTTCCTTCGTAACTTGTTCGTCTTCCATCCTCTTGACTATCCTTATTTTTCCGCCGCTGATGACTAACTCAACATTTCTTAAAAAATCTCTTCCTAGTAGTATTTCGTCGGGGATCCACCGATGCGGTACTACCTGAAATTGATTCAGATATTTTTCCTTTCCCACCTGTATCTCCAACGCGCACGAGCCTAGGGTTTTCCGAGGGTTATCTCCAAAACCTTTCAAGATCATCCCCGGTAACTGGGGTTCCTTTTCACTTATCTTCAGTTGGAAGGACTTCTGTATTATCGATAAATCGCTTCCGTTGTCCACGAAAGCGTGATACGTCGTACCTTTTAACTGTATCGGGATGTGCCGCTCATCTGATTCAATCCGGTTCACGTGGCTTATCCCTCGTGAGATCGAGGGTGTCTCGTTCTTTACAGGGCAATTCGGTGATATGTGCCCGAACTGGTTGCATTTAAAGCAACGCGTTCCCTTTCCTTTATCGGGACAACTAGCCGCTACATGCGATTTTGACCCACAGTTGTGGCACCGCCTTCCTTGACCGGTTTGCCCTTCTTTACGCGGAGGCGTCGATGATTTGTGGTTTCCACTACCGCTCTTGTTGAATCCTGGTGTTGGCATAAACCTCTTCATTTGCTGGTAGTTCTCCAGTTTCTTTTTTAGTTCTTCTAATGAGGTGGCCTCGTACAAGATCATTTTGTTGTGAATGGAATCTGGGACTCCATTTCGGATGTACTCGATTAACGACTCCTCATCCACTTCTCCTTCGCCCGGTAATTGTTGCATCGAGTACAAATACTCTAGCAGACTCTCTGTGGTTTTTTTCCTTCGCGCTTCCAGCGCTCGGTGCACCTCAATGGTGGTCTTCTTCTTCTGAAACTCTGTTACCAGTACCGTTTTTAGTGCTGCATAACTTGTAAGCCCTGTCTTGGCCTCGACCGCAAGTCTGGCTGCACCTCTCAACAGCCGCTTTGTGTAGAGGAACTTTTGAATGTTATTCCACTGACATACGGTGGCAATGTCCTCAAAATCTTTTAACCATACCGTAAGGTTTTTTCCAGCTTCTCCTGAAAAATGTTCCAGGGAGTCTTCAACATCCCTGAACACAAAATTATTGGCCCTTTCGTTAGCCATTATATCTTCTCCTTCGCCTTCTTTTCCTTCTTCTCGATCTGATTCTGAGATATCTTCCTCGTCTTCTTCTAGCTCACAATCCTCACACCCCGTTTTTTTTTTTTTTTTTTTTTTTTTTTTTTTGAGCGCGCACTAAAGGGATTTTGGCTGCCCTTAAAATGTTTAAACACAGTGCGAGCGTTGGGAAAATAGGGAAGGATTTAAGAGGAGATACCGATGTACATTGGTTTTGAACTTCTGAATATTAAAATGGTCGGGAAAGATAGAGCCGGGTAAAGCATTCCACATTCGGGTAGTGCGGCTAAAAAAAGAATCTCTATACTTGACAGTACGTCCGAAGTTGGACTCGAGGGTAAACTGATGTGCATTCCTAGAGGTACGAGTATTACGGTTGAATTGTCTTAGGGGAGGAATGCAGCTGGCTATTTCACTAGAACAGTGTTTATAAAAGTAACGGTAAAATAATGTTAGACATGAAACATGGCGGCGGTGTTCGAGTGATGCAAATGATTCTGTTATATTTCTGTCACCTATCATTTTCAAAGGTCTTTTTTGAATCCTATATAAGATACTCAAGTGGGTTATTGGGGCACCTGCCCAAATATGAGAATTGTACTCAAGTTTCGGACGGATAAATGCTTTATAGATCACAGCCAGATCAGAAGGGGAGAAAAATTTCTTACATCGTCGAAGAAAACCTAAGCACTTAGCAGCATTTTTGGCGACGTCAAATATGTGTTCATTTCACAGAAGGTGGTCTGTGATACACATACCGAGGACTGAAAGCGTTTCGGTTTCCTCAATACACGTGCCGCTCATGGATAGCGGCATGGGAGGTGTGTTTCGTTTTGACGACAGAAGACAGAATTGAGTTTTCGAAGCATTAAATTCTACGCGGTTTTTGATTCCCCATTGGACAATGCTGTCGAGATCAGAATTTAATGAGCTTATCATACGCTGCCGTTCTAGGTCCACCTCCGAAGGACATGGATGTGAATCTGAAAACGAATATGAGAAGCTGAGGGTGCTGTCGTCAGCGAAACAGTTTAATGGATTAGAAGTTTCAGACAAAAGATCATTTATGAATATAAGGAAGAGAGCCGGAGACAAAACGGAGCCCTGGGGCACACCAGCATTTATTTTGTGAATTTCAGGTAATTTCTAATCCAACGACGAAGAGATTCATCGAAACCAAATGCGCGCATTTTCGATAAGAGAGCTTGGTGCCAAACTCTATCAAACGCCTTAGAAATATCAAGCGCAATAATCTTACTTTCGCCAAAGCGATGTAAAGATTTGTTCCACTGTTCGGTGAGATATACCATCAGATCACCAGTGGACCTATTGCTACGAAAGCCGTACTGTCGGTCATTAAGAAGCTTTCGTTCTTCAAGATATTTCTTGAGCTGAAAATTAATCAGCGTTTCCATGAACTTGGAAAGAAGGGACGTTAATGCAATTGGTCGATAGTTTGAGGGTGAAGAAGATACGTCTTTTTTAGGGACAGGCTGGACAAATGCTGTTTTCCATCCACTCGGAAAGAGACCAGTAGAATAGGACAGATGCAAAAGCTTACGCAGTGGTTTTGCCAGCGTTGAAGAACACCTCTTCAGAACAATGGGAGGGATACTATCCGGGCCAGCGGATTTGTGTATGTCGAGGTCTTTTAGAACTCTAGCAACTGCAAGAGTGCGAAAGAAGATTTGACCCATAGAATCGTTTACGCTCTCAAGTACAGGCGGAGTTCTATCACTTGCTGGCAGCGTCGAATTAACAGCAAACTGTGCTGCAAGCAGGTGTGTCGTTGAAGACGAGCGTAGGAACCGAAGACGAAGTAGTGTTTCGAATATTTTTTACAAATGATCAAAAATTTTTACTACTATTGGGATATTGTTGTATTTTTTGCCTTAATTTTTGGTAATGCAAAAATTTGGTTCGTCGAATATGAGCGTTACAGGTCTTCCTGGCTTGTTGAAACTTCTTCCGGTTTTCCTCAGTAGGGTTGGCTTTGTAACTACGGAAACTTACTTCTCTGACCCTAATAACCTCTTTACAGCTCGAATCAAACCATGAGTTTTCTTTGGGTTTGATAGATTTTACCCTATTCGGGATAAAATTTCTCATTCCACAAAGAATTAAGTTTGTTATCATATCTGCACTGGCATCTACGTCACTATCGAGGAAGCACAGTGACCAGTTAAAGTTACTGAAGAAACCGTTGAGACCGTCCCAGTTGGCTTTCTCGTATTGCCAAACGGTTCTCGTTGGTACTTTCTCTTTAACTGAGTTTTGTTGGCACGAGAAATTAGCAGATATGACACAATGGTCTGATGTGCCTAGAGGCGATAATACACTAACAGTGTATTTATCAGGGTCAGAGGTAAGAAACAAGTCAAGTGTGTTGGCGGATTGACCTGCAACATCAGGGATTCGAGTTGGCTCGTCAACAAGCTGAGTCAGGTGGTTTAACTCAGCAAATAGCTCAACATACCTTCCTTCGGGTGTTGTCTGGCCAGAAAAGCGAAGCCAACTAGAATTGTGTACATTGAAATCGCCCGCAATGACGATTTCAGTGTGAGGATAATGGGCAACAATTCTTTGAATGGAGTCGGACAGAGCATCAAATTCGTTACAAGTTGAATTTCTGTCCAGATTGGGGCTTCGATAAACGAAACAAGTGTGAATGATGTATGATGTATGATGTATGACATCATACTTCTTAGCAATCGATACCAGGCAAGAGCCCTGGTGGCCCAACTGAGTAGGTAGCCAGCCCCTACCGCTCCTCCAATTAGCAGCAATATCTTCATGACTCGATTGTTTATGTTTGGCATTGTTTTCCTTTTTGTCTTCTCCTTATGAATGCATGACTATTTAAATGCGTTAAACTAGGTCATGTTTCGTCGGTCGTTGCCATTGCTGGCTATTTGGCTTTGGTTAGTGCATTGACCGTGGGTGTATGGTTGCTGTTCAATTTTTATCTACCGTCGCGTCGTGGGTGACAGATCGTATTCCGTCCAGTGGAATTTGGCGATGTTTGCTTTTCTTCATGACGATGACTACGACGGTCTGAAATATAGTATCTGCGTTATCTAATACGATTATTATATTCTTATACTAAACTTAATTAGTGATTCATGGTTCCTACATTCGGCCATCCTGGAATTATAGACTGCCCTCAGGCGATGTCATTCTCATCCTCGGAATCACCTTCGTCATCTTCCTCATCACCTTGTATCCATGGCTTCATGCAGTCTGCCGATGTACTAGTTATGTTGGGCCCCTCATGTTGACCTACTTTCTTTACTTCATATCTTTCATTCCTCTTCACTTTCGTCACCTCGTATGGTCCCAAGAAACTGGCATGTAGCTTTAGTCCAGTTCCAAACTGCGTTCTCTTGATGGCGAATAGCTCATTCACCCTATACTCACGTGCTCCTTCCGCTTTTTGTTATAGGTTCTTTGATTCTTAGCTTGAACCCTGCTTATCTCGTCCTTTGCTGCCTTCCTCATCTCGTCTCGATTCGTTTCGAAATCATCCAATATTACGTCTTCTAGCAGCTTCCTTATCTCCAGATCCTCCGCTCGACGCATGGTTGCCCCAAACATCAATTGGAAAGGACTCCTCTTTGTACTTCGTGACACAGTTGAGTTGATAGCTCGCTGGACCTGTCCTACGTGTTGGTACCATTTAGTTGGGTCCTCTACTGCTACCTTTGACATCACTTCAATAACTATGTTATTGATCCTATCAACCTGCCCGTTGCCCCTTGGTACTCCGGTTGTTGTTAATACGTGATGAATCCCTCTTTCCTCACAATATTCCTTGAACGCGTTTGCCATAAACGCGGCACCTTTATCGGAAATCAGCCGGGTTGGGTTCCCGAATGTTTCGCTCTGCAGGTCTAATCGTTTTATTGCCTCTTCGCATTTCGTGGTCTTCACTGGATATATCCATGTGAACTTCGTAAATGCATCCACCACCACGAACAAGTAGTTATAGAATTTGTGTGTTGATGAAAGTGGTCCAACGTGGTCAATATGTAGTGTGTGTAGCGGTACGTCATTCTTCTCAATTGGGTGTAGGAACCCTTGGGCCTTTCCACTTTTCTTCGCCAATACACACGCCACGCAGTTCGCTAACACGTTCTCTATGCATCACATAAGTTTCGGTATATAATAGTCTTTCTTTACTATGGCCTCCACTTTCTTCGCACTTATGTGCCCCTGCGCATGTGCGTTACGAATGATTTCCTTCTGAAGCGACTTAGGGACCACTAATAAATGACAACCCTCTTCAAACTTATATAGTAATCCGCTTCTTACTTCGTAATCTTTATACGCACCCGCAGCTGTAATTATATCAAAGATTAATTGGCAAAATTCGTCTTTACCTTGTGCGGATTTTATCCGGTGTATGATGCCATCTTCTATTCTCATTGCAACAGGATATCTGCTTAGCGCATCTACGTGCCTCATTGACGTGCCCGTTCGGTGTATAACCTTCATGGTGTATTTTTGTAGCATGATATCCCATCTTGCTACTCGAGGATATAAGTCTCTCTTCTTCATCGTAGACTCGAATGCTTTGCAGTCCGTCACTATTGTAAACTCCATTCCTAGGAGGTACACTCTCAGCTTGGCTAAACACTTCATTATCGACAGTACCTCTAGTTCGTAGCTCGTAAACTTCCTCTCAGATCGACTGGTCTTGAAGCTCAGGAAAAACGTGGGGTGGAAATGTCCATCATCATGTTTCTGCAACAGTACCCCCCCGTATCCTTCTATACTGGCATCCGTATGGAGTTCTCCCAAAAGCGTGATACGTCGTACCTTTTATCTGTATTGGGATGTGCCGCTCGTCTGATTCAATCCGGTTCACGTGGCTTATCCCTCGTGAGGTCGAGAGTGTCTCGTTCTTTACCGGGCAATTCGGTGATATGTGCCCGAACTGGTTACATTTTAAGCAACGCGTTCCCTTTCCTTTATGGGGACAACTAGCCGCTACATGCGATTTTGACCCACAGTTGTGGCACCGCCTTCCTTGACCGGTTTGCCCTTCTTTACCCGGAAGCGTCGATGATTTGTGGTTTCCACTACCGCTCTTGTTTAATCCTAGTGTTGGCATAAACCTCTTCATTTGCTGGTAGTTCTCCAGCTTCTTTTTTAGTTTTTCTTCGCGCTTCCAGCGCTAGGTGCACCTCAATGGTGGTCTTCTTCTTCTGAAACTCTGTTACCAGTACCGTTTTTAGTGCTGCATAACTTGTAGGCCCTGTCTTGGCCTCGATTGCAAGTCTGGCTGCCCCTCTCAACAGCCGTTTTGTGTAGAGGAACTTTTGAATGTCATTCCACTGACATACGATGGCAATGTCCTCAAAATCTTTTAACCATACCGTAAGGTTTTTTCCAGTTTCTCCTGAAAAATGTTCCAGGGAGTCTTCAACATCCCTGAACACAAAATTATTGGCCCTTTCGTTAGCCATTATATCTTCTCCTTCTTTTCCTTCTTCTCGATCTGATTCTGAGATATCTTCCTCGTCTTCTTCTAGCTCACTTTCCTCACACCCCGTTATCACGTTTCTTATTTCACTCTCGGTTATATTTTTGAACGCTCCTTTTATCCTATCTACCAGGTCCGTTTTTATGCGGTTTCGGTATGACAAGTTCTTCCGCAAAAACTCCTGTAACTCACGTGTGGTGAATGTTTCAATTAGTTCATCCATCCATACTCTTTACCGTAGCTAAAGTTCTTCACAGTTTTCTTTGTAAATCTTTACAAAATCTTTACACAGTTCTTCACGGCTTAACCAATCTATATAAGTCTTCTAAAGTTCTTCAGTTTTTTTTTTAATAAATCATTACAAAATATTTACACAGTTCTTCACGACTTAACCAATCTTAACAAATCTTCTAAATTTCTTCACAGTTTTCTTAATAAATCTTTACAAAATCTTTACCCCGATCTTCACGGCTTAACCAATCTTAAAAAAATCTTTACCCAGTTCTTCCCGACTTAACCAATCTTAACAAATCTTCTTCTCCTGGATGTTCGATTTTTTCTTTTTGGTGCACTTTTCTCTCTTCACTCTTTTCTAATCTTTTCAAAAACCATTAACACTTCTTTACCTCAAAATTGTTTGGATATGAAAATCAATTCCCTTAAATCCCGGTTGAGCCCCCAAATGTAGAGTAATAGAAATGATAACAGTTTAGTAGATTTTCTTTATTGAACATATTTAACAATTTCTTTGATTTGATTTATTTTCTAGACTTAAACAAACTCGATTTCAGACCGCGCGGCCGTCGTCGTATCGCGAGTCGTAACTTCTTACTTGTCGTCGTCGTCGCTATATCAGAACTCTCTCTTGGGTTTTATCGTCGTCGCTTAAAACAGATTCCATACCATCAGACTTCTTAGCAATCGATACCAGGCAAGAGCCCTGGTGGCCCAACTGAGTAGGTAGCCAGCCCCTACCGCTCTTCCAATTAGCAGCAATATCTTCATGACTCGATTGTTTATGTTTGGCATTGTTTTCCTTTTTGTCTTCTCCTTATGAATGCATGACTATTAAAATGCGTTAAACTAGGTCATGTTTTGTCGGTCGTTGCCATTGCTGGCTATTTGGCTTTGGTTAGTGCATTGACCGTGGGTGTATGGTTGCTGTTCAATTCTTATCTACCGTCGCGTCGTGGGTGACAGATCGTATTCCGTCCAGTGGAATTTGGCGATGTTTGCTTTTCTTCATGACGATGACTACGACGGTCTGAAATATAGTATCTGCGTTATCTAATACGATTATTATATTCTTATACTAAACTTAATTAGTGATTCATGGTTCCTACATTCGGCCATCCTGGAATTATAGACTGCCCTCAGGCGATGTCATTCTCATCCTCGGAATCACCTTCGTCATCTTCCTCATCACCTTGTATCCATGGCTTCATGCAGTCTGCCGATGTACTAGTTATGTTGGGCCCCTCATGTTGACCTACTTTCTTTACTTCATATCTTTCATTCCTCTTCACTTTCGTCACCTCGTATGGTCCCAAGAAACTGGCATGTAGCTTTAGTCCAGTTCCAAACTGCGTTCTCTTGATGGCGACTAGCTCATTCACCCTATACTCACGTGCTCCTTCCGTTTTTTGTTATAGGTTCTTTGATTCTCAGCTTGAACCCTGCTTATCTCGTCCTTTGCTGCCTTCCTCATCTCGTCTCGATTCGTTTCGAAATCATCCAATATTACGTCTTCTAGCAGCTTCCTTATCTCCAGATCCTCCGCTCGATGCATGGTTGCCCCAAACATCAATTGGAAAGGACTCCTCTTTGTACTTCGTGACACAGTTGAGTTGATAGCTCGCTGGACCTGTCCTACGTGTTGGTACCATTTAGTTGTGTCCGCTACTGCTACCTTTGACATCACTTCAATAACTATTTTATTGATCCTATCAACCTGCCCGTTGCCCCTTGGTACTCCGGTTGTTGTTAATACGTGATGAATCCCTCTTTCGTCACAATATTCCTTGAACGCGTTTGCCGTAAACGCGGCACCTTTATCGGAAATCAGCCGGGTTGGGTTCCCGAATGTTTCGCTCTGCAGGTCTAATCGTTTTATTGCCTCTTCGCATTTCGTGGTCTTCACTGGATATATCCATGTGAACTTCGTAAACGCATCCACCACCACGAACAAGTAGTTATAGAACTTGTGTGTTGATGGAAGTGGTCCAACGTGGTCAATTTGTAGCGTGTGTAGCGGTACGTCAACCTACTCAATTGGGTGTAGGGACCCATGGGCCTTTCCACTTTTCTTCGCCGCCAATATACACGCCACGCAGTTTGCTAACACGTTCTCTATGCATCCCATAAGTTTCGGTATATAATAGTCTTGCTTTACTATGGCCTGCACTTTCTTCGCACTTATGTGCCCCTGCGCATGTGCGTTACGAATGATTTCCTTCTGAAGCGACTTAGGGACCACTAATAAATGACAACCCTCTTCAAACTTATATAGTAATCCGCTTCTTACTTCGTAATCTTTATACGCACCCGCAGCTGTAATTATATCAAAGATTAATTGGCAAAATTCGTCTTTACCTTGTGCGGATTTTATCCGGTGTATGATGCCATCTTCTATTCTCATTGCAACAGGATATCTAATTAGCGCATCTACGTGCCTCATTGACGTGCCCGCTCGGTGTATAACCTTCATGGTGTATTCTTGTAGCATGATCGCCCATCTTGCTACTCGAGGACATAAGTCTCTCTTCTTCATCGTAGACTCGAATGCTTTGCAGTCCGTCACTATTGTAAACTCCATTCCTAGGAGGTACACTCTCAGCTTGGCTAAACACTTCATTATCGCCAGTACCTCTAGTTCGTAGCTCGTAAACTTCCTCTCAGATCGACTGGTCTTGAAGCTCAGGAAAAACGTGGGGTGGAAATGTCCATCATCATGTTTCTGCAACAGTACCCCCCCCCCCGTATCCTTCTATACTGGCATCCGTATGGAGTTCTGTGGGCAAACTTGGGTTAAATAGTTTCAAAACTGACTCACTGCAAAGACAAGATTTTAGTTCATTAATTGCAATAACTTCTTTTTCACCCATCACAAATTTGCTTTCTTTTCTTAAAAGATCTGACAAAGGTTACGCTATCTAAGAGTAATTTAGGACGAATTTTCTAAAAAACCCAGTCAATCCCAGAAAGCTTTGTATCTGCTTCACGTTGCTCGGTACCGGAAACTTCTGCACTGCTTTCACCTTTTCTTCTGATGGCTTTATGCTTCCGTTACCTATAACATGCCCTAAAAACTCTACTGACCGTGACAGGAAATTAAACTTTTCCCATTTAATCTTCAATCCGTATTCCTCAGCCACTCTTAGCATAACCTTCAGTTTTTCCAATGCCTCATCTTCGCTCTTTGCAAATATGATGATATCGTCCACATATATCAGCAAATATTTTTGTAGCACCAACTCCCGGAAAATTTGGTTAACAAACCTCTGGAATGCAGGCGGTGAGTTACATAGCCCAAATGGTACTTTTAGAAACTCATATTGCCCATCTGGTGTTACGAATGCCGTGTATTTTTTGCTATTCTTGGCTACATCTACATGGAAAAATCCATCTTTTAAGTCTAAAGTGATAAATACCTTTGCATCATGTAGTGGTTCGAAAACTTCCTCCATGACCGTCATGGGGAACCTGTCCTTCATCATCTTCTTGTTCAGCTCCCGATAATCGATGCATAGCCTATACTTTCCGTCCTTCTTCTTCACAAGGACTATCGGGCTGGCATATTCCGACCGACTCGGAACTATGATTCCCTCATCTATCCACCCTTTCACTTGTTTGTTTACTGCATCTCTTTCCGGCATCGCCAGTCTTCGTGCCTTACGAAAAACAGGTATTTCGTCGGTCAACACAATGTTCATCTCGATGCAGGACCTTGCGAGACTTTTCGGCCTATAGGCATCCACGATATCGTTCACTGCTTGTCTGTACTCTTCGTTTCCTACCTTCCATTTTGACTCATCGTCCTTTTCCTGGTACCATTCGATTTTCAGAATGTCATTCTCCTCCAGATCGAATCCTTCCTTCGTAACTTGTTCGTCTTCCATCCTCTTGACTATCCTAATTTTTCCGCCGCTGATGACTAACTCAACATTTCTTAAAAAATCTCTTCCTAGTAGTATTTCGTCGGGGATCCACCGATGCGGTACTACCTGAAATTGATTCAGATATTTTTCCTTTCCCACCTGTATCTCCAACGCGCACGAGCCTAGGGTTTTCCGAGGGTTATCTCCAAAACCTTTCAAGATCATCCCCGGTAACTGGGGTTCCTTTTCACTTATCTTCAGTTGGAAGGACTTCTGTATTATCGATACATCGCTTCCGTTGTCCACGAAAGCGTGATACGTCGTACCTTTTAACTGTATCGGGATGTGCCGCTCATCTGATTCAATCCGGTTCACGTGGCTTATCCCTCGTGAGATTGGGTGTGTCTCGTTCTTTACCGGGCAATTTGGTGATATGTGCCCGAACTGGTTGCATTTAAAGCAACGCGTTCCCTTTCCTTTATCGGGACAACTAGCCGCTACATGCGATTTTGACCCACAGTTGTGGCACCGCCTTCCTTGGCCGGTTTGCCCTTCTTTACGCGGAGGCGTCGATGATTTGTGGTTTCCACTACCGCTCTTGTTGAACCCTGGTGTTGGCATAAACCTCTTCATTTGCTGGTAGTTCTCCAGCTTCTTTTTTAGTTCTTCAAATGAGGTGGCCTCGTACAAGATCATTTTGTTGTGAATTGGATCTGGGATTCCATTTCGGATGTACTCGATTAACGACTCCTCATCCACTTCTCCTTCGCCCGCTAATTGTTGCATCGAGTACAAATACTCTTGCAGACTCTCTGTGGTTTTTTTCCTTCGCGCTTCCAGCGCTCGGTGCACCTCAATGGTGGTCTTCTTCTTCTGAAACTCTGTTACCAGTACCGTTTTTAGTGCTGCATAACTTGTAAGCCCTGTCTTGGCCTCGACGCAAGTCTGGCTGCACCTCTCAACAGCCGCTTTGTGTAGAGGAACTTTTGAATGTTATTCCACTGACATACGGTGGCAATGTCCTCAAAATCTTTTAACCATACCGTAAGGTTTTTTCCAGCTTCTCCTGAAAAATGTTCCAGGGAGTCTTCAACATCCCTGAACACAAAATTATTGGCCCTTTCGTTACCCATTATATCTTCTCCTTCGCCTTCTTTTCCTTCTTCTCGATCTGATTCTGAGATATCTTCCTCGTCTTCTTCTAGCTCACAATCCTCACACCCCGTTTTTTTTTTTTTTTTTTTTTTTTTAGCGCGCACTTAAGGGATTTGGCTGCCCTTAAAATGTTTAAACACAGTGCGAGCGTTGGGAAAATAGGGAAGGATTTAAGAGGAGATACCGATGTACATTGGTTTTGAACTTCTGAATATTAAAATGGTCGGGAAAGATAGAGCCGGGTAAAGCATTCCACATTCGGGTAGTGCGGCTAAAAAAAGAATCTCTATACTTGACAGTACGTCCGAAGTTGGACTCGAGGGTAAACTGATGTGCATTCCTAGAGGTACGAGTATTACGGTTGAATTGTCTTAGGGGAGGAATGCAGCTGGCTATTTCACTAGAACAGTGTTTATAAAAGTAACGGTAAAATAATGTTAGACATGAAACATGGCGGCGGTGTTCGAGTGATGCAAATGATTCTGTTATATTTCTGTCACCTATCATTTTCAAAGGTCTTTTTTGAATCCTATATAAGATACTCAAGTGGGTTATTGGGGCACCTGCCCAAATATGAGAATTGTACTCAAGTTTCGGACGGATAAATGCTTTATAGATCACAGCCAGATCAGAAGGGGAGAAAAATTTCTTACATCGTCGAAGAAAACCTAAGCACTTAGCAGCATTTTTGGCGACGTCAAATATGTGTTCATTTCACAGAAGGTGGTCTGTGATACACATACCGAGGACTGAAAGCGTTTCGGTTTCCTCAATACACGTGCCGCTCATGGATAGCGGCATGGGAGGTGTGTTTCGTTTTGACGACAGAAGACAGAATTGAGTTTTCGAAGCATTAAATTCTACGCGGTTTTTGATTCCCCATTGGACAATGCTGTCGAGATCAGAATTTAATGAGCTTATCATACGCTGCCGTTCTAGGTCCACCTCCGAAGGACATGGATGTGAATCTGAAAACGAATATGAGAAGCTGAGGGTGCTGTCGTCAGCGAAACAGTTTAATGGATTAGAAGTTTCAGACAAAAGATCATTTATGAATATAAGGAAGAGAGCCGGAGACAAAACGGAGCCCTGGGGCACACCAGCATTTATTTTGTGAATTTCAGGTAATTTCTAATCCAACGAAGAAGAGATTCATCGAAACCAAATGCGCGCATTTTCGATAAGAGAGCTTGGTGCCAAACTCTATCAAACGCCTTAGAAATATCAAGCGCAATAATCTTACTTTCGCCAAAGCGATGTAAAGATTTGTTCCACTGTTCGGTGAGATATACCATCAGATCACCAGTGGACCTATTGCTACGAAAGCCGTACTGTCGGTCATTAAGAAGCTTTCGTTCTTCAAGATATTTCTTGAGCTGAAAATTAATCAGCGTTTCCATGACCTTGGAAAGAAGGGACGTTAATGCAATTGGTCGATAGTTTGAGGGTGAAGAAGATACGTCTTTTTTAGGGACAGGCTGGACAAATGCTGTTTTCCATCCACTCGGAAAGAGACCAGTAGAACAGGACAGATGCAAAAGCTTACGCAGTGGTTTTGCCAGCGTTGAAGAACACCTCTTCAGAACAATGGGAGGGATACTATCCGGGCCAGCGGATTTGTGTATGTCGAGGTCTTTTAGAACTCTAGCAACTGCAAGAGTGCGAAAGAAGATTTGACCCATAGAATCGTTTACGCTCTCAAGTACAGGCGGAGTTCTATCACTTGCTGGCAGCGTCGAATTAACAGCAAACTGTGCTGCAAGCAAATTGGCTTTATCTTGCGAGCTGACAGCAGGTGTGTCGTTGAAGACGAGCGTAGGAACCGAAGACGAAGTAGTGTTTCGAATATTTTTTACAAATGATCAAAAATTTTTACTACTATTGGGATATTGTAGTATTTTTTGCCTTAATTTTTGGTAATGCAAAAATTTGGTTCGTCGAATATGAGCGTTACAGGTCTTCCTGGCTTGTTGAAACTTCTTCCGGTTTTCCTCAGTAGGGTTGGCTTTGTAACTACGGAAACTTACTTCTCTGACCCTAATAACCTCTTTACAGCTCGAATCAAACCATGAGTTTTCTTTGGGTTTGATAGATTTTACCCTATTCGGGATAAAATTTCTCATTCCACAAAGAATTAAGTTTGTTATCATATCTGCACTGGCATCTACGTCACTATCGAGGAAGCACAGTGACCAGTTAAAGTTACTGAAGAAACCGTTGAGACCGTCCCAGTTGGCTTTCTCGTATTGCCAAACGGTTCTCGTTGGTACTTTCTCTTTAACTGAGTTTTGTTGGCACGAGAAATTAGCAGATATGACACAATGGTCTGATGTGCCTAGAGGCGATAATACACTAACAGTGTATTTATCAGGGTCAGAGGTAAGAAACAAGTCAAGTGTGTTGGCGGATTGACCTGCAACATCAGGGATTCGAGTTGGCTCGTCAACAAGCTGAGTCAGGTGGTTTAACTCAGCAAATAGCTCAACATACCTTCCTTCGGGTGTTGTCTGGCCAGAAAAGCGAAGCCAACTAGAATTGTGTACATTGAAATCGCCCGCAATGACGATTTCAGTGTGAGGATAATGGGCAACAATTCTTTGAATGGAGTCGGACAGAGCATCAAATTCGTTACAAGTTGAATTTCTGTCCAGATTGGGGCTTCGATAAACGAAACAAGTGTGAATGATGTATGATGTATGATGTATGACATCATACTTCTTAGCAATCGATACCAGGCAAGAGCCCTGGTGGCCCAACTGAGTAGGTAGCCAGCCCCTACCGCTCCTCCAATTAGCAGCAATATCTTCATGACTCGATTGTTTATGTTTGGCATTGTTTTCCTTTTTGTCTTCTCCTTATGAATGCATGACTATTTAAATGCGTTAAACTAGGTCATGTTTCGTCGGTCGTTGCCATTGCTGGCTATTTGGCTTTGGTTAGTGCATTGACCGTGGGTGTATGGTTGCTGTTCAATTTTTATCTACCGTCGCGTCGTGGGTGACAGATCGTATTCCGTCCAGTGGAATTTGGCGATGTTTGCTTTTCTTCATGACGATGACTACGACGGTCTGAAATATAGTATCTGCGTTATCTAATACGATTATTATATTCTTATACTAAACTTAATTAGTGATTCATGGTTCCTACATTCGGCCATCCTGGAATTATAGACTGCCCTCAGGCGATGTCATTCTCATCCTCGGAATCACCTTCGTCATCTTCCTCATCACCTTGTATCCATGGCTTCATGCAGTCTGCCGATGTACTAGTTATGTTGGGCCCCTCATGTTGACCTACTTTCTTTACTTCATATCTTTCATTCCTCTTCACTTTCGTCACCTCGTATGGTCCCAAGAAACTGGCATGTAGCTTTAGTCCAGTTCCAAACTGCGTTCTCTTGATGGCGAATAGCTCATTCACCCTATACTCACGTGCTCCTTCCGCTTTTTGTTATAGGTTCTTTGATTCTTAGCTTGAACCCTGCTTATCTCGTCCTTTGCTGCCTTCCTCATCTCGTCTCGATTCGTTTCGAAATCATCCAATATTACGTCTTCTAGCAGCTTCCTTATCTCCAGATCCTCCGCTCGACGCATGGTTGCCCCAAACATCAATTGGAAAGGACTCCTCTTTGTACTTCGTGACACAGTTGAGTTGATAGCTCGCTGGACCTGTCCTACGTGTTGGTACCATTTAGTTGGGTCCTCTACTGCTACCTTTGACATCACTTCAATAACTATGTTATTGATCCTATCAACCTGCCCGTTGCCCCTTGGTACTCCGGTTGTTGTTAATACGTGATGAATCCCTCTTTCCTCACAATATTCCTTGAACGCGTTTGCCATAAACGCGGCACCTTTATCGGAAATCAGCCGGGTTGGGTTCCCGAATGTTTCGCTCTGCAGGTCTAATCGTTTTATTGCCTCTTCGCATTTCGTGGTCTTCACTGGATATATCCATGTGAACTTCGTAAATGCATCCACCACCACGAACAAGTAGTTATAGAATTTGTGTGTTGATGAAAGTGGTCCAACGTGGTCAATATGTAGTGTGTGTAGCGGTACGTCATTCTTCTCAATTGGGTGTAGGAACCCTTGGGCCTTTCCACTTTTCTTCGCCAATACACACGCCACGCAGTTCGCTAACACGTTCTCTATGCATCACATAAGTTTCGGTATATAATAGTCTTTCTTTACTATGGCCTCCACTTTCTTCGCACTTATGTGCCCCTGCGCATGTGCGTTACGAATGATTTCCTTCTGAAGCGACTTAGGGACCACTAATAAATGACAACCCTCTTCAAACTTATATAGTAATCCGCTTCTTACTTCGTAATCTTTATACGCACCCGCAGCTGTAATTATATCAAAGATTAATTGGCAAAATTCGTCTTTACCTTGTGCGGATTTTATCCGGTGTATGATGCCATCTTCTATTCTCATTGCAACAGGATATCTGCTTAGCGCATCTACGTGCCTCATTGACGTGCCCGTTCGGTGTATAACCTTCATGGTGTATTTTTGTAGCATGATATCCCATCTTGCTACTCGAGGATATAAGTCTCTCTTCTTCATCGTAGACTCGAATGCTTTGCAGTCCGTCACTATTGTAAACTCCATTCCTAGGAGGTACACTCTCAGCTTGGCTAAACACTTCATTATCGACAGTACCTCTAGTTCGTAGCTCGTAAACTTCCTCTCAGATCGACTGGTCTTGAAGCTCAGGAAAAACGTGGGGTGGAAATGTCCATCATCATGTTTCTGCAACAGTACCCCCCCGTATCCTTCTATACTGGCATCCGTATGGAGTTCTCCCAAAAGCGTGATACGTCGTACCTTTTATCTGTATTGGGATGTGCCGCTCGTCTGATTCAATCCGGTTCACGTGGCTTATCCCTCGTGAGGTCGAGAGTGTCTCGTTCTTTACCGGGCAATTCGGTGATATGTGCCCGAACTGGTTACATTTTAAGCAACGCGTTCCCTTTCCTTTATGGGGACAACTAGCCGCTACATGCGATTTTGACCCACAGTTGTGGCACCGCCTTCCTTGACCGGTTTGCCCTTCTTTACCCGGAAGCGTCGATGATTTGTGGTTTCCACTACCGCTCTTGTTTAATCCTAGTGTTGGCATAAACCTCTTCATTTGCTGGTAGTTCTCCAGCTTCTTTTTTAGTTTTTCTTCGCGCTTCCAGCGCTAGGTGCACCTCAATGGTGGTCTTCTTCTTCTGAAACTCTGTTACCAGTACCGTTTTTAGTGCTGCATAACTTGTAGGCCCTGTCTTGGCCTCGATTGCAAGTCTGGCTGCCCCTCTCAACAGCCGTTTTGTGTAGAGGAACTTTTGAATGTCATTCCACTGACATACGATGGCAATGTCCTCAAAATCTTTTAACCATACCGTAAGGTTTTTTCCAGTTTCTCCTGAAAAATGTTCCAGGGAGTCTTCAACATCCCTGAACACAAAATTATTGGCCCTTTCGTTAGCCATTATATCTTCTCCTTCTTTTCCTTCTTCTCGATCTGATTCTGAGATATCTTCCTCGTCTTCTTCTAGCTCACTTTCCTCACACCCCGTTATCACGTTTCTTATTTCACTCTCGGTTATATTTTTGAACGCTCCTTTTATCCTATCTACCAGGTCCGTTTTTATGCGGTTTCGGTATGACAAGTTCTTCTTCCGCAAAAACTCCTGTAACTCACGTGTGGTGAATGTTTCAATTAGTTCATCCATCCATACTCTTTACCGTAGCTAAAGTTCTTCACAGTTTTCTTTGTAAATCTTTACAAAATCTTTACACAGTTCTTCACGGCTTAACCAATCTATATAAGTCTTCTAAAGTTCTTCAGTTTTTTTTTTAATAAATCATTACAAAATATTTACACAGTTCTTCACGACTTAACCAATCTTAACAAATCTTCTAAATTTCTTCACAGTTTTCTTAATAAATCTTTACAAAATCTTTACCCCGATCTTCACGGCTTAACCAATCTTAAAAAAATCTTTACCCAGTTCTTCCCGACTTAACCAATCTTAACAAATCTTCTTCTCCTGGATGTTCGATTTTTTCTTTTTGGTGCACTTTTCTCTCTTCACTCTTTTCTAATCTTTTCAAAAACCATTAACACTTCTTTACCTCAAAATTGTTTGGATATGAAAATCAATTCCCTTAAATCCCGGTTGAGCCCCCAAATGTAGAGTAATAGAAATGATAACAGTTTAGTAGATTTTCTTTATTGAACATATTTAACAATTTCTTTGATTTGATTTATTTTCTAGACTTAAACAAACTCGATTTCAGACCGCGCGGCCGTCGTCGTATCGCGAGTCGTAACTTCTTACTTGTCGTCGTCGTCGCTATATCAGAACTCTCTCTTGGGTTTTATCGTCGTCGCTTAAAACAGATTCCATACCATCAGACTTCTTAGCAATCGATACCAGGCAAGAGCCCTGGTGGCCCAACTGAGTAGGTAGCCAGCCCCTACCGCTCTTCCAATTAGCAGCAATATCTTCATGACTCGATTGTTTATGTTTGGCATTGTTTTCCTTTTTGTCTTCTCCTTATGAATGCATGACTATTAAAATGCGTTAAACTAGGTCATGTTTTGTCGGTCGTTGCCATTGCTGGCTATTTGGCTTTGGTTAGTGCATTGACCGTGGGTGTATGGTTGCTGTTCAATTCTTATCTACCGTCGCGTCGTGGGTGACAGATCGTATTCCGTCCAGTGGAATTTGGCGATGTTTGCTTTTCTTCATGACGATGACTACGACGGTCTGAAATATAGTATCTGCGTTATCTAATACGATTATTATATTCTTATACTAAACTTAATTAGTGATTCATGGTTCCTACATTCGGCCATCCTGGAATTATAGACAGCCCTCAGGCGATGTCATTCTCATCCTCGGAATCACCTTCGTCATCTTCCTCATCACCTTGTATCCATGGCTTCATGCAGTCTGCCGATGTACTAGTTATGTTGGGCCCCTCATGTTGACCTACTTTCTTTACTTCATATCTTTCATTCCTCTTCACTTTCGTCACCTCGTATGGTCCCAAGAAACTGGCATGTAGCTTTAGTCCAGTTCCAAACTGCGTTCTCTTGATGGCGACTAGCTCATTCACCCTATACTCACGTGCTCCTTCCGTTTTTTGTTATAGGTTCTTTGATTCTCAGCTTGAACCCTGCTTATCTCGTCCTTTGCTGCCTTCCTCATCTCGTCTCGATTCGTTTCGAAATCATCCAATATTACGTCTTCTAGCAGCTTCCTTATCTCCAGATCCTCCGCTCGATGCATGGTTGCCCCAAACATCAATTGGAAAGGACTCCTCTTTGTACTTCGTGACACAGTTGAGTTGATAGCTCGCTGGACCTGTCCTACGTGTTGGTACCATTTAGTTGTGTCCGCTACTGCTACCTTTGACATCACTTCAATAACTATTTTATTGATCCTATCAACCTGCCCGTTGCCCCTTGGTACTCCGGTTGTTGTTAATACGTGATGAATCCCTCTTTCGTCACAATATTCCTTGAACGCGTTTGCCGTAAACGCGGCACCTTTATCGGAAATCAGCCGGGTTGGGTTCCCGAATGTTTCGCTCTGCAGGTCTAATCGTTTTATTGCCTCTTCGCATTTCGTGGTCTTCACTGGATATATCCATGTGAACTTCGTAAACGCATCCACCACCACGAACAAGTAGTTATAGAACTTGTGTGTTGATGGAAGTGGTCCAACGTGGTCAATTTGTAGCGTGTGTAGCGGTACGTCAACCTACTCAATTGGGTGTAGGGACCCATGGGCCTTTCCACTTTTCTTCGCCGCCAATATACACGCCACGCAGTTTGCTAACACGTTCTCTATGCATCCCATAAGTTTCGGTATATAATAGTCTTGCTTTACTATGGCCTGCACTTTCTTCGCACTTATGTGCCCCTGCGCATGTGCGTTACGAATGATTTCCTTCTGAAGCGACTTAGGGACCACTAATAAATGACAACCCTCTTCAAACTTATATAGTAATCCGCTTCTTACTTCGTAATCTTTATACGCACCCGCAGCTGTAATTATATCAAAGATTAATTGGCAAAATTCGTCTTTACCTTGTGCGGATTTTATCCGGTGTATGATGCCATCTTCTATTCTCATTGCAACAGGATATCTAATTAGCGCATCTACGTGCCTCATTGACGTGCCCGCTCGGTGTATAACCTTCATGGTGTATTCTTGTAGCATGATCGCCCATCTTGCTACTCGAGGACATAAGTCTCTCTTCTTCATCGTAGACTCGAATGCTTTGCAGTCCGTCACTATTGTAAACTCCATTCCTAGGAGGTACACTCTCAGCTTGGCTAAACACTTCATTATCGCCAGTACCTCTAGTTCGTAGCTCGTAAACTTCCTCTCAGATCGACTGGTCTTGAAGCTCAGGAAAAACGTGGGGTGGAAATGTCCATCATCATGTTTCTGCAACAGTACCCCCCCCCCCGTATCCTTCTATACTGGCATCCGTATGGAGTTCTGTGGGCAAACTTGGGTTAAATAGTTTCAAAACTGACTCACTGCAAAGACAAGATTTTAGTTCATTAATTGCAATAACTTCTTTTTCACCCATCACAAATTTGCTTTCTTTTCTTAAAAGATCTGACAAAGGTTACGCTATCTAAGAGTAATTTAGGACGAATTTTCTAAAAAACCCAGTCAATCCCAGAAAGCTTTGTATCTGCTTCACGTTGCTCGGTACCGGAAACTTCTGCACTGCTTTCACCTTTTCTTCTGATGGCTTTATGCTTCCGTTACCTATAACATGCCCTAAAAACTCTACTGACCGTGACAGGAAATTAAACTTTTCCCATTTAATCTTCAATCCGTATTCCTCAGCCACTCTTAGCATAACCTTCAGTTTTTCCAATGCCTCATCTTCGCTCTTTGCAAATATGATGATATCGTCCACATATATCAGCAAATATTTTTGTAGCACCAACTCCCGGAAAATTTGGTTAACAAACCTCTGGAATGCAGGCGGTGAGTTACATAGCCCAAATGGTACTTTTAGAAACTCATATTGCCCATCTGGTGTTACGAATGCCGTGTATTTTTTGCTATTCTTGGCTACATCTACATGGAAAAATCCATCTTTTAAGTCTAAAGTGATAAATACCTTTGCATCATGTAGTGGTTCGAAAACTTCCTCCATGACCGTCATGGGGAACCTGTCCTTCATCATCTTCTTGTTCAGCTCCCGATAATCGATGCATAGCCTATACTTTCCGTCCTTCTTCTTCTATCGGGCTGGCATATTCCGACCGACTCGGAACTATGATTCCCTCATCTATCCACCCTTTCACTTGTTTGTTTACTGCATCTCTTTCCGGCATCGCCAGTCTTCGTGCCTTACGAAAAACAGGTATTTCGTCGGTCAACACAATGTTCATCTCGATGCAGGACCTTGCGAGACTTTTCGGCCTATAGGCATCCACGATATCGTTCACTGCTTGTCTGTACTCTTCGTTTCCTACCTTCCATTTTGACTCATCGTCCTTTTCCTGGTACCATTCGATTTTCAGAATGTCATTCTCCTCCAGATCGAATCCTTCCTTCGTAACTTGTTCGTCTTCCATCCTCTTGACTATCCTAATTTTTCCGCCGCTGATGACTAACTCAACATTTCTTAAAAAATCTCTTCCTAGTAGTATTTCGTCGGGGATCCACCGATGCGGTACTACCTGAAATTGATTCAGATATTTTTCCTTTCCCACCTGTATCTCCAACGCGCACGAGCCTAGGGTTTTCCGAGGGTTATCTCCAAAACCTTTCAAGATCATCCCCGGTAACTGGGGTTCCTTTTCACTTATCTTCAGTTGGAAGGACTTCTGTATTATCGATACATCGCTTCCGTTGTCCACGAAAGCGTGATACGTCGTACCTTTTAACTGTATCGGGATGTGCCGCTCATCTGATTCAATCCGGTTCACGTGGCTTATCCCTCGTGAGATTGGGTGTGTCTCGTTCTTTACCGGGCAATTTGGTGATATGTGCCCGAACTGGTTGCATTTAAAGCAACGCGTTCCCTTTCCTTTATCGGGACAACTAGCCACTACATGCGATTTTGACCCACAGTTGTGGCACCGCCTTCCTTGGCCGGTTTGCCCTTCTTTACGCGGAGGCGTCGATGATTTGTGGTTTCCACTACCGCTCTTGTTGAACCCTGGTGTTGGCATAAACCTCTTCATTTGCTGGTAGTTCTCCAGCTTCTTTTTTAGTTCTTCAAATGAGGTGGCCTCGTACAAGATCATTTTGTTGTGAATTGGATCTGGGATTCCATTTCGGATGTACTCGATTAACGACTCCTCATCCACTTCTCCTTCGCCCGCTAATTGTTGCATCGAGTACAAATACTCTTGCAGACTCTCTGTGGTTTTTTTCCTTCGCGCTTCCAGCGCTCGGTGCACCTCAATGGTGGTCTTCTTCTTCTGAAACTCTGTTACCAGTACCGTTTTTAGTGCTGCATAACTTGTAAGCCCTGTCTTGGCCTCGACGCAAGTCTGGCTGCACCTCTCAACAGCCGCTTTGTGTAGAGGAACTTTTGAATGTTATTCCACTGACATACGGTGGCAATGTCCTCAAAATCTTTTAACCATACCGTAAGGTTTTTTCCAGCTTCTCCTGAAAAATGTTCCAGGGAGTCTTCAACATCCCTGAACACAAAATTATTGGCCCTTTCGTTACCCATTATATCTTCTCCTTCGCCTTCTTTTCCTTCTTCTCGATCTGATTCTGAGATATCTTCCTCGTCTTCTTCTAGCTCACAATCCTCACACCCCGTTTTTTTTTTTTTTTTTTTTTTTTTAGCGCGCACTTAAGGGATTTGGCTGCCCTTAAAATGTTTAAACACAGTGCGAGCGTTGGGAAAATAGGGAAGGATTTAAGAGGAGATACCGATGTACATTGGTTTTGAACTTCTGAATATTAAAATGGTCGGGAAAGATAGAGCCGGGTAAAGCATTCCACATTCGGGTAGTGCGGCTAAAAAAAGAATCTCTATACTTGACAGTACGTCCGAAGTTGGACTCGAGGGTAAACTGATGTGCATTCCTAGAGGTACGAGTATTACGGTTGAATTGTCTTAGGGGAGGAATGCAGCTGGCTATTTCACTAGAACAGTGTTTATAAAAGTAACGGTAAAATAATGTTAGACATGAAACATGGCGGCGGTGTTCGAGTGATGCAAATGATTCTGTTATATTTCTGTCACCTATCATTTTCAAAGGTCTTTTTTGAATCCTATATAAGATACTCAAGTGGGTTATTGGGGCACCTGCCCAAATATGAGAATTGTACTCAAGTTTCGGACGGATAAATGCTTTATAGATCACAGCCAGATCAGAAGGGGAGAAAAATTTCTTACATCGTCGAAGAAAACCTAAGCACTTAGCAGCATTTTTGGCGACGTCAAATATGTGTTCATTTCACAGAAGGTGGTCTGTGATACACATACCGAGGACTGAAAGCGTTTCGGTTTCCTCAATACACGTGCCGCTCATGGATAGCGGCATGGGAGGTGTGTTTCGTTTTGACGACAGAAGACAGAATTGAGTTTTCGAAGCATTAAATTCTACGCGGTTTTTGATTCCCCATTGGACAATGCTGTCGAGATCAGAATTTAATGAGCTTATCATACGCTGCCGTTCTAGGTCCACCTCCGAAGGACATGGATGTGAATCTGAAAACGAATATGAGAAGCTGAGGGTGCTGTCGTCAGCGAAACAGTTTAATGGATTAGAAGTTTCAGACAAAAGATCATTTATGAATATAAGGAAGAGAGCCGGAGACAAAACGGAGCCCTGGGGCACACCAGCATTTATTTTGTGAATTTCAGGTAATTTCTAATCCAACGAAGAAGAGATTCATCGAAACCAAATGCGCGCATTTTCGATAAGAGAGCTTGGTGCCAAACTCTATCAAACGCCTTAGAAATATCAAGCGCAATAATCTTACTTTCGCCAAAGCGATGTAAAGATTTGTTCCACTGTTCGGTGAGATATACCATCAGATCACCAGTGGACCTATTGCTACGAAAGCCGTACTGTCGGTCATTAAGAAGCTTTCGTTCTTCAAGATATTTCTTGAGCTGAAAATTAATCAGCGTTTCCATGACCTTGGAAAGAAGGGACGTTAATGCAATTGGTCGATAGTTTGAGGGTGAAGAAGATACGTCTTTTTTAGGGACAGGCTGGACAAATGCTGTTTTCCATCCACTCGGAAAGAGACCAGTAGAACAGGACAGATGCAAAAGCTTACGCAGTGGTTTTGCCAGCGTTGAAGAACACCTCTTCAGAACAATGGGAGGGATACTATCCGGGCCAGCGGATTTGTGTATGTCGAGGTCTTTTAGAACTCTAGCAACTGCAAGAGTGCGAAAGAAGATTTGACCCATAGAATCGTTTACGCTCTCAAGTACAGGCGGAGTTCTATCACTTGCTGGCAGCGTCGAATTAACAGCAAACTGTGCTGCAAGCAAATTGGCTTTATCTTGCGAGCTGACAGCAGGTGTGTCGTTGAAGACGAGCGTAGGAACCGAAGACGAAGTAGTGTTTCGAATATTTTTTACAAATGATCAAAAATTTTTACTACTATTGGGATATTGTAGTATTTTTTGCCTTAATTTTTGGTAATGCAAAAATTTGGTTCGTCGAATATGAGCGTTACAGGTCTTCCTGGCTTGTTGAAACTTCTTCCGGTTTTCCTCAGTAGGGTTGGCTTTGTAACTACGGAAACTTACTTCTCTGACCCTAATAACCTCTTTACAGCTCGAATCAAACCATGAGTTTTCTTTGGGTTTGATAGATTTTACCCTATTCGGGATAAAATTTCTCATTCCACAAAGAATTAAGTTTGTTATCATATCTGCACTGGCATCTACGTCATTATCGAGGAAGCACAGTGACCAGTTAAAGTTACTGAAGAAACCGTTGAGACCGTCCCAGTTGGCTTTCTCGTATTGCCAAACGGTTCTCGTTGGTACTTTCTCTTTAACTGAGTTTTGTTGGCACGAGAAATTAGCAGATATGACACAATGGTCTGATGTGCCTAGAGGCGATAATACACTAACAGTGTATTTATCAGGGTCAGAGGTAAGAAACAAGTCAAGTGTGTTGGCGGATTGACCTGCAACATCAGGGATTCGAGTTGGCTCGTCAACAAGCTGAGTCAGGTGGTTTAACTCAGCAAATAGCTCAACATACCTTCCTTCGGGTGTTGTCTGGCCAGAAAAGCGAAGCCAACTAGAATTGTGTACATTGAAATCGCCCGCAATGACGATTTCAGTGTGAGGATAATGGGCAACAATTCTTTGAATGGAGTCGGACAGAGCATCAAACTCGTTACAAGTTGAATTTCTGTCCAGATTGGGGCTTCGATAAACGAAACAAGTGTGAATGATGTATGATGTATGATGACATCATACTTCTTAGCAATCGATACCAGGCAAGAGCCCTGGTGGCCCAACTGAGTAGGTAGCCAGCCCCTACCGCTCCTCCAATTAGCAGCAATATCTTCATGACTCGATTGTTTATGTTTGGCATTGTTTTCCTTTTTGTCTTCTCCTTATGAATGCATGACTATTTAAATGCGTTAAACTAGGTCATGTTTCGTCGGTCGTTGCCATTGCTGGCTATTTGGCTTTGGTTAGTGCATTGACCGTGGGTGTATGGTTGCTGTTCAATTCTTATCTACCGTCGCGTCGTGGGTGACAGATCGTATTCCGTCCAGTGGAATTTGGCGATGTTTGCTTTTCTTCATGACGATGACAACGACGGTCTGAAATATAGTATCTGCGTTATCTAATACGATTATTATATTCTTATACTAAACTTAATTAGTGATTCATGGTTCCTACATTCGGCCATCCTGGAATTATAGACTGCCCTCAGGCGATGTCATCCTCATCCTCGGAATCACCTTCGTCATCTTCCTCATCACCTTGTATCCATGGCTTCATGTAGTCTGCCGATGTACTAGTTATGTTGGGCCCCTCATGTTGACCTACTTTCTTTACTTCATATCTTTCATTCCTCTTCACTTTCGTCACCTCGTATGGTCCCAAGAAACTGGCATGTAGCTCTAGTCCAGTTCCAAACTGCGTTCTCTTGATGGCGAATAGCTCATTCACCCTATACTCACGTGCTCCTTCCGCTTTTTGTTATAGGTTCTTTGATTCTTAGCTTGAACCCTGCTTATCTCGTCCTTTGCTGCCTTCCTCATCTCGTCTCGATTCGTTTCGAAATCATCCAATATTACGTCTTCTAGCAGCTTCCTTATCTCCAGATCCTCCGCTCGACGCATGGTTGCCCCAAACATCAATTGGAAAGGACTCCTCTTTGTACTTCGTGACACAGTTGAGTTGATAGCTCGCTGGACCTGTCCTACGTGTTGGTACCATTTAGTTGGGTCCTCTACTGCTACCTTTGACATCACTTCAATAACTATGTTATTGATCCTATCAACCTGCCCGTTGCTCCTTGGTACTCCGGTTGTTGTTAATACGTGATGAATCCCTCTTTCCTCACAATATTCCTTGAACGCGTTTGCCATAAACGCGGCACCTTTATCGGAAATCAGCCGGGTTGGGTTCCCGAATGTTTCGCTCTGCAGGTCTAATCGTTTTATTGCCTCTTCGCATTTCGTGGTCTTCACTGGATATATCCATGTGAACCTGGTAAACGCATCCACCACCACGAACAAGTAGTTATAGAATTTGTGTGTTGATGAAAGTGGTCCAACGTGGTCAATATGTAGCGTGTGTAGCGGTACGTCATTCTTCTCAATTGGGTGTAGGAACCCTTGGGCCTTTCCACTTTTCTTCGCCAATATACACGCCACGCAGTTCGCTAACACGTTCTCTATGCATCACATAAGTTTCGGTATATAATAGTCTTTCTTTACTATGGCCTCCACTTTCTTCGCACTTATGTGCCCCTGCGCATGTGCGTTACGAATGATTTCCTTCTGAAGCGACTTAGGGACCACTAATAAATGACAACCCTCTTCAAACTTATATAGTAATCCGCTTCTTACTTCGTAATCTTTATACGCACCCGCAGCTGTAATTATATCAAAGATTAATTGGCAAAATTCGTCTTTACCTTGTGCGGATTTTATCCGGTGTATGATGCCATCTTCTATTCTCATTGCAACAGGATATCTGCTTAGCGCATCTACGTGCCTCATTGACGTGCCCGTTCGGTGTATAACCTTCATGGTGTATTTTTGTAGCATGATATCCCATCTTGCTACTCGAGGATATAAGTCTCTCTTCTTCATCGTAGACTCGAATGCTTTGCAGTCCGTCACTATTGTAAACTCCATTCCTAGGAGGTACACTCTCAGCTTGGCTAAACACTTCATTATCGACAGTACCTCTAGTTCGTAGCTCGTAAACTTCCTCTCAGATCGTCTGGTCTGGAAGCTCAGGAAAAACGTGGGGTGGAAATGTCCATCATCATGTTTCTGCAACAGTACCCCCCCGTATCCTTCTATACTGGCATCCGTATGGAGTTCTCCCGAAAGCGTGATACGTCGTACCTTTTATCTGTATTGGGATGTGCCGCTCGTCTGATTCAATCCGGTTCACGTGGCTTATCCCTCGTGAGGTCGAGAGTGTCTCGTTCTTTACCGGGCAATTCGGTGATATGTGCCCGAACTGGTTACATTTTAAGCAACGCGTTCCCTTTCCTTTATGGGGACAACTAGCCGCTACATGCGATTTTGACCCACAGTTGTGGCACCGCCTTCCTTGACCGGTTTGCCCTTCTTTACCCGGAAGCGTCGATGATTTGTGGTTTCCACTACCGCTCTTGTTTAATCCTAGTGTTGGCATAAACCTCTTCATTTGCTGGTAGTTCTCCAGCTTCTTTTTTAGTTTTTCTTCGCGCTTCCAGCGCTCGGTGCACCTCAATGGTGGTCTTCTTCTTCTGAAACTCTGTTACCAGTACCGTTTTTAGTGCTGCATAACTTGTAGGCCCTGTCTTGGCCTCGATTGCAAGTCTGGCTGCCCCTCTCAACAGCCGTTTTGTGTAGAGGAACTTTTGAATGTCATTCCACTGACATACGATGGCAATGTCCTCAAAATCTTTTAACCATACCGTAAGGTTTTTTCCAGTTTCTCCTGAAAAATGTTCCAGGGAGTCTTCAACATCCCTGAACACAAAATTATTGGCCCTTTCGTTAGCCATTATATCTTCTCCTTCTTTTCCTTCTTCTCGATCTGATTCTGAGATATCTTCCTCGTCTTCTTCTAGCTCACTTTCCTCACACCCCGTTATCACGTTTCTTATTTCACTCTCGGTTATATTTTTGAACGCTCCTTTTATCCTATCTACCAGGTCCGTTTTTATGCGGTTTCGGTATGACAAGTTCTTCTTCCGCAAAAACTCCTGTAACTCACGTGTGGTGAATGTTTCAATTAGTTCATCCATCCATACTCTTTACCGTAGCTAAAGTTCTTCACAGTTTTCTTTGTAAATCTTTACAAAATCTTTACACAGTTCTTCACGGCTTAACCAATCTATATAAGTCTTCTAAAGTTCTTCAGTTTTTTTTTTTAATAAATCATTACAAAATATTTACACAGTTCTTCACGACTTAACCAACTAGAATTGTGTACATTGAAATCGCCCGCAATGACGATTTCAGTGTGAGGATAATGGGCAACAATTCTTTGAATGGAGTCGGACAGAGCATCAAACTCGTTACAAGTTGAATTTCTGTCCAGATTGGGGCTTCGATAAACGAAACAAGTGTGAATGATGTGCTTATTTACCGTGAATTTTAACCACATATCACGTTTCTTATTTCACTCTTGGTTATATTTTTGAACGCTCCTTTTATCCTATCTACCAGGTCCGTTTTTATGCCGTTTCAGTATGACAAGTTCTTCTTCCGCAAAAACTCCTGTAACTCACGTGTAGTGAATGTTTCAATTAGTTCATCCATCCATCCATACTCTTTACCGTAGCTAAAGTTCTTCACAGTTTTTTTTTTGTAAATCTTTACAAAATCTTTACACAGTTCTTCACGGCTTAACCAATCTTAATAAGTCTTCAAAAGTTCTTCAGTTTTTTTTTTAATAAATCATTACAAAATATTTACACAGTTCTTCACGACTTAACCAATCTTCATAAATCTTCTTAATTTCTTCACAGTTTTCTTAGTAAATCTTTACAACATCTTAACCCCGATCTTCACGGCTTAACCAATCTTAAAAAATCTTTACCCAGTTCTTCCCGACTTAACCAATCTTAACAAATCTTCTTCTCCTGGATGTTCGATTTTTTCTTTTTGGTGCACTTTTCTCTCTTCACTCTTTTCTAATCTCTTCAAAAACCATTAACACTTCTTAACCTCAAAATTGTTGGGATATGAAAATTAATTCCCTTAAATCCCGGTTGAGCCCCCAAATGTAGAGTAATAGAAATGATAACAGTTTAATAGATTTTCTAACAGTTTAATAGATTTTCTTTATTGATCATATTTAACAATCTACGTGTTGGTACCATTTAGTTGGGTCCGCTACTGCTACCTTTGACATCACTTCAATAACTATTTTATTGATCCTATCAACCTGCCCGTTGCCCCTTGGTACTCCGGTTGTTGTTAATACGTGATGAATCCCTCTTTCCTCACAATATTCCTTGAACGCGTTTGCCATAAACGCGGCACCTTTATCGGAAATCAGCCGGGTTGGGTTCCCGAATGTTTCGCTCTGCAGGTCTAATCGTTTTATTGCCTCTTTGCATTTTGTGGTATTCACTGGATATATCCATGTGAACGTGTTGATGAAAGTGGTCCAACGTGGTCAATATGTAGCGTGTGTAGCGGTACGTCAATCTTCTCAATTGGGTGTAGGAACCCTTGGGCCTTTCCACTTTTCTTCGCCAATATACACGCCACGCAGTTCGCTAACACGTTCTCTATGCATCACATAAGTTTCGGTATATAATAGTCTTTTTTTACTATGGCCTGCGCTTTCTTCGCACTAATGTGCCCCTGCGCATGTGCGCAACGTGGGGTGGAAATGTCCATCATCATGTTTCTGCAACAGTACCCCCCCCCCGTATCCTTCTATACTGGCATCCGTATGAAGTTCTGTGGGTAAACTTGGGTTAAATAGTTTCAAAACTGACTCACTGCAAAGACAAGATTTTAGTTCATTAATTGCAATAACTTCTTTTTCACCCATCACAAATTTGCTTTCTTTTCTTAAAAGATCTGACAAAGGTTTCGCTATCTTAGAGTAATTTAGGACGAATTTTCTAAAAAACCCAGTCAATCCCAGAAAGCTTTGTATCTGCTTCACGTTGCTCGGTACCGGAAACTTCTACACTGCTTTCACCTTTTCCTCTGATGGCTTTATGCTTCCGTTACCTATAACATGCCCTAAAAACTCTACTGACCGTGACAGCAAATTAAACTTTTCCCATTTAATCTTCAATCCGTATTCCTCAGCCACTCTTAGCACAACCTTCAGTTTTTCCAATGCCTCATCTTCGCTCTTTGCAAATATGATGATATCGTCCACATATATCAGCAAATATTTTTGTAGCACCAAACTCCCGGAAAATTTGGTTAACAAACCTCTGGAATGCAGGCGGTGAGTTACATAGCCCAAATGGTACTTTTAGAAACTCATATTGCCCATCTGGTGTTACGAATGCCGTGTATTTTCTGCTATTCTTGGCTACATCTACATGGAAAAATCCATCTTTTAAGTCTAAAGTGATAAATACCTTTGCATCATGTAGTGGTTCGAAAACTTCCTCCATGACCGTCATGGGGAACCTGTCCTTCATCATCTTCTTGTTCAGCTCCCGATAATCGATGCATAGCCTATACTTTCCGTCCTTCTTCTTCACAAGGACTATCGGGCTGGCATATTCCGACCGACTCGGAACTATGATTCCCTCATCTATCCACCCTTTCACTTGTTTGTTTACTGCATCTCTTTCCGGCATCGCCAGTCTTCGTGCCTTACGAAAAACAGGTATTTCGTTGGTCAACACAATGCGATTTTGACCCACAGTTGTGGCACCGCCTTCCTTGACCGGTTTGCCCTTCTTTACGCGGAGGCGTCGATGATTTGTGGTTTCCACTACCGCTCTTGTTGAATCCTGGTGTTGGCATAAACCTCTTCATTTGCTGGTAGTTCTCCAGCTTCTTTTTTAGTTCTTCTAATGAGGTGGCCTCGTACAAGATCATTTTGTTGTGAATGGAATCTGGGATTCCATTTCGGATGTACTCGATTAACGACTCCTCATCCACTTCTCCTCCGCCCGCTAATTGTTGCATCGAGTACAAATACTCTAGCAGACTCTCTGTGGTTTTTTTCCTTCGCGCTTCCAGCGCTCGGTGCACCTCAATGGTGGTCTTCTTCTTCTGAAACTCTGTTACCAGTACCGTTTTTAGTGCTGCATAACTTGTAAGCCCTGTCTTGGCCTCGACCGCAAGTCTGGCTGCACCTCTACACAGCCGCTTTGTGTAGAGGAACTTTTGAATGTTATTCCACTGACATACGGTGGCAATGTCCTCAAAATCTTTTAACCATACCGTAAGGTTTTTTCCAGCTTCTCCTGAAAAATGTTCCAGGGAGTCTTCAACATCCCTGAACACAAAATTATTGGCCCTTTCGTTAGCCATTATATCTTCTCCTTCGCCTTCTTTTCCTTCTTCTCGATCTGATTCTGAGATATCTTCCTCGTCTTCTTCTAGCTCACAATCCTCACACCCCGTTTTTTTTTTTTTTTTTTTTTTTTTAGCGCGCACTTACGGGATTTGGCTGCCCTTAAAATGTTTAAACACAGTGCGAGCGTTGGGAAAATAGGGAAGGATTTAACAGGAGATACCGATGTACATTGGTTTTGAACTTCTGAATATTAAAATGGTCGGGAAAGATAGAGCCGGGTAAAGCATTCCACATTCGGGTAGTGCGGCTAAAAAAAGAATCTCTATACTTGACAGTACGTCCGAAGTTGGACTCGAGGGTAAACTGATGTGCATTCCTAGAGGTACGAGTATTACGGTTGAATTGTCTTAGGGGAGGAATGCAGCTGGCTATTTCTCTAGAACAGTGTTTATAAAAGTAACGGTAAAATAATGTTAGACATGAAACATGGCGGCGGTGTTCGAGTGATGCAAATGTTTCTGTTATATTTCTGTCACCTATCATTTTCAAAGCTCTTTTTTGAATCCTATATAAGATACTCAAGTGGGTTATTGGGGCACCTGCCCAAATATGAGAATTGTACTCAAGTTTCGGACGGATAAATGCTTTATAGATCACAGCCAGATCAGAAGGGGAGACAAATTTCTTACATCGTCGAAGAAAACCTGAGCACTTAGCAGCATTTTTGGCGACGTCGAATATGTGTTCATTCCACAGAAGGTGGTCTGTGATACACATACCGAGGACTGAAAGCGTTTCGGTTTCCTCAATACAAGTGCCGCTCATGGATAGCGGCATGGGAGGTGTGTTTTGTTTTGACAACAGAAGACAGAATTGAGTTTTCGAAGCATTAAATTCTACGCGGTTTTTGATTCCCCATTGGACAATGCCGTCGAGATCAGAATTTAATGAGCTAATCATACGCTGCCGTTCTAGGTCCACCTCCGAAGGACATGGATGTGAATCTGAAAACGAATATGAGAAGCTGAGGGTGCTGTCGTCAGCGAAACAGTTTAATGGATTAGAAGTTTCAGACAAAAGATCATTTATGAATATAAGGAAGAGAGTCGGAGACAAAACGGAGCCCTGGGGCACACCAGCATTTATTTTGTGAATTTCAGACTTGAAACCGTCCAATACAACTTGTATTGATCGGTCCGAAAGGTAATTTCTAATCCAACGAAGAAAAGATTCATCGAAACCAAATGCGCGCATTTTCGATAAGAGAGCTTGTTGCCAAACTCTATCAAACGCCTTAGAAATATCAAGCGCAATAATCTTACTTTCGCCAAAGCGATGTAAAGATTTGTTCCACTGTTCGGTGAGATATACCATCAGATCACCAGTGGACCTATTGCTACGAAAGCCGTACTGTCGGTCATTAAGAAGCTTTCGTTCTTCAAGATATTTCTTGAGCTGAAAATTAATCAGCGTTTCCATGACCTTGGAAAGAAGGGACGTTAATGCAATTGGCCGATAGTTTGAGGGTGAAGAAGATACGCCTTTTTTAGGGACAGGCTGGACAAATGCTGTTTTCCATCCACTCGGAAAGAGACCAGTAGAATAGGACAGATGCAAAAGCTTACGCAGTGGTTTTGCCAGCGTTGAAGAACACCTCTTCAGAACAATGGGAGGGAAACTATCCGGCCCAGCGGATTTGTGTATGTCGAGGTCTTTTAGAACTCTAGCAACTGCAAGAGTGCGAAAGAAGATTTGACCCATAGAATCGTTTACGCTCTCAAGTACAGGCGGAGTTCTATCACTTGCTGGCAGCGTCGAATTAACAGCAAACTGTGCTGCAAGCAAATTGGCTTTATCTTGCGAGCTGACAGCAGGTGTGTCGTTGAAGACGAGCGTAGGAACCGAAGACGAAATAGTGTTTCGAATATTTTTTACAAATTTTTACTACTATTGGGACATTGTAGTATTTTTTGCCTTAATTTTTGGTAATGCAAAAATTTGGTTCGTCGAATATAAGCGTTACAGGTCTTCCTGGCTTGTTGAAACTTCTTCCGGTTTTCCTCAGTAGGGTTGGCTTTGTAACTACGGAAACTTACTTCTCTGACCCTAATAACCTCTTTACAGCTCGAATCAAACCATGAGTTTTCTTTGGGTTTGATAGATTTTACCCTATTCGGGATAAAATTTCTCATTCCACAAAGAATTAAGTTTGTTATCATATCTGCACTGGCATCTACGTCACTATCGAGGAAGCACAGTGACCAGTTAAAGTTACTGAAGAAACCGTTGAGACCGTCCCAGTTGGCTTTCTCGTATTGCCAAACGGTTCTCGTTGGTACTTTCTCTTTAACTGAGTTTTGTTGGCACGAGAAATTAGCAGATATGACACAATGGTCAGAGGTGCCTAGAGGCGATAATACACTAACAGTGTATTTATCAGGGTCAGAGGTAAGAAACAAGTCAAGTGTGTTGGCGGATTCGAGTTGGCTCGTCAACAAGCTGAGTCAGGTGGTTTAACTCAGCAAAGAGCTCAACATACCTTCCTTCGGGTGTTGTCTGGCCAGAAAAGCGAAGCCAACTAGAATTGTGTACATTGAAATCGCCCGCAATGACGATTTAAGAGTGAGGATAATGGGCAACAATTCTTTGAATGGAGTCGGACAGAGCATCAAACTCGTTACAAGTTGAATTTCTGTCCAGATTGGGGCTTCGATAAACGAAACAAGTGTGAATGATGTGCTTATTTACCGTGAATTTTAACCACATATCACGTTTCTTATTTCACTCTTGGTTATATTTTTGAACGCTCCTTTTATCCTATCTACCAGGTCCGTTTTTATGCCGTTTCGGTATGACAAGTTCTTCTTCCGCAAAAACTCCTGTAACTCACGTGTGGTGAATGTTTCAATTAGTTCATCCATCCATCCATACTCTTTACCGTAGCTAAAGTTCTTCACAGTTTTTTTTTGTAAATCTTTACAAAATCTTTACACAGTTCTTCACGGCTTAACCAATCTTAATAAGTCTTCTAAAGTTCTTCAGTTTTTTTTTTTAATAAATCATTACAAAATATTTACACAGTTCTTCACGACTTAACCAATCTTAATAAATCTTCTAAATTTCTTCACAGTTTTCTTAATAAATCTTTACAAAATCTTAACCCCGATCTTCACGGCTTAACCAATCTTAAAAAACTTTACCCAGTTCTTCCCGACTTAACCAATCTTAACAAATCTTCTTCTCCTGGATGTTCGATTTTTTCTTTTTGGTGCACTTTTCTCTCTTCACTCTTTTCTAATCTCTTCAAAAACCATTAACACTTCTTAACCTCAAAATTGTTGGGATATGAAAATTAATTCCCTTAAATCCCGGTTGAGCCCCCAAATGTAGAGTAATAGAAATGATAACAGTTTAATAGATTTTCTAACAGTTTAATAGATTTTCTTTATTGATCATATTTAACAATCTACGTGTTGGTACCATTTAGTTGGGTCCGCTACTGCTACCTTTGACATCACTTCAATAACTATTTTATTGATCCTATCAACCTGCCCGTTGCCCCTTGGTACTCCGGTTGTTGTTAATACGTGATGAATCCCTCTTTCGTCACAATATTCCTTGAACGCGTTTGCCATAAACGCGGCACCTTTATCGGAAATCAGCCGGGTTGGGTTCCCGAATGTTTCGCTCTGCAGGTCTAATCGTTTTATTGCCTCTTCGCATTTCGTGGTATTCACTGGATATATCCATGTGAACTTCGTAAACGCATCCACCACCACGAACAAGTAGTTATAGTACTTGTGTGTTGATGAAAGTGGTCCAACGTGGTCAATATGTAGCGTGTGTAGCGGTACGTCAATCTTCTCAATTGGGTGTAGGAACCCTTGGGCCTTTCCACTTTTCTTCGCCAATATACACGCCATGCAGTTCGCTAACACGTTCTCTATGCATCACATAAGTTTCGGTATATAATAGTCTTTCTTTACTATGGCCTGCACTTTCTTCGCACTTATGTGCCCCTGCGCATGTGCGCAACGTGGGGTGGAAATGTCCATCATCATGTTTCTGCAACAGTACCCCCCCCCCGTATCCTTCTATACTGGCATCCGTATGAAGTTCTGTGGGTAAACTTGGGTTAAATAGTTTCAAAACTGACTCACTGCAAAGACAAGATTTTAGTTCATTAATTGCAATAACTTCTTTTTCACCCATCACAAATTTGCTTTCTTTTCTTAAAAGATCTGACAAAGGTTTCGCTATCTTAGAGTAATTTAGGACGAATTTTCTGAAAAACCCAGTCAATCCCAGAAAGCTTTGTATCTGCTTCACGTTGCTCGGTACCGGAAACTTCTACACTGCTTTCACCTTTTCCTCTGATGGCTTTATGCTTCCGTTACCTATAACATGCCCTAAAAACTCTACTGACCGTGACAGGAAATTAAACTTTTCCCATTTAATCTTCAATCCGTATTCCTCAGCCACTCTTAGCACAACCTTCAGTTTTTCCAATGCCTCCTCTTCGCTCTTTGCAAATATGATGATATCGTCCACATATATCAGCAAATATTTTTGTAGCACCAAACTCCCGGAAAATTTGGTTAACAAACCTCTGGAATGCAGGCGGTGAGTTACATAGCCCAAATGGTACTTTTAGAAACTCATATTGCCCATCTGGTGTTACGAATGCCGTGTATTTTCTGCTATTCTTGGCTACATCTACATGGAAAAATCCATCTTTTAAGTCTAAAGTGATAAATACCTTTGCATCATGTAGTGGTTCGAAAACTTCCTCCATGACCGTCATGGGGAACCTGTCCTTCATCATCTTCTTGTTCAGCTCCCGATAATCGATGCATAGCCTATACTTTCCGTCCTTCTTCTTCACAAGGACTATCGGGCTGGCATATTCCGACCGACTCGGAACTATGATTCCCTCATCTATCCACCCTTTCACTTGTTTGTTTACTGCATCTCTTTCCGGCATCGCCAGTCTTCGTGCCTTACGAAAAACAGGTATTTCGTTGGTCAACACAATGTTCATCTCGATGCAGGACCTTGCGAGACTTTTCGGCCTATAGGCATCCACGATATCGTTCACTGCTTGTCTGTACTCTTCGTTTCCTACCTTCCATTTTGACTCATCGTCCTTTTCCTGGTACCATTCGATTTTCAGAATGTCATTCTCCTCCAGATCGAATCCTTCCTTCGTAACTTGTTCGTCTTCCATCCTCTTGACTATCCTAATTTTTCCGCCGCTGATGACTAACTCAACATTTCTTAAAAAATCTCTTCCTAGTAGTATTTCGTCGGGGATCCACTGATGCGGTACTACCTGAAATTGATTCAGATATTTTTCCTTTCCCACCTGTATCTCCAACGCGCACGAGCCTAGGGTTTTCCGAGGGTTATCTCCAAAACCTTTCAAGATCATCCCCGGTAACTGGGGTTCCTTTTCACTTATCTTCAGTTGGAAGGACTTCTGTATTATCGATACATCGCTTCCGTTGTCCACGAAAGCGTGATACGTCGTACCTTTTAACTGTATCGGGATGTGCCGCTCATCTGATTCAATCCAGTTCACGTGGCTTATCCCTCGTGAGATCGAGGGTGTCTCGTTCTTTACCGGGCAATTCGGTGATATGTGCCCGAACTTGTTGAATTTAAAGCAACGCGTTCCCTTTCCTTTACCGGGACAACTAGCCGCTACATGCGATTTTGACCCACAGTTGTGGCACCGCCTTCCTTGACCGGTTTGCCCTTCTTTACGCGGAGGCGTCGATGATTTGTGGTTTCCACTACCGCTCTTGTTGAATCCTGGTGTTGGCATAAACCTCTTCATTTGCTGGTAGTTCTCCAGCTTCTTTTTTAGTTCTTCTAATGAGGTGGCCTCGTACAAGATCATTTTGTTGTGAATGGAATCTGGGATTCCATTTCGGATGTACTCGATTAACGACTCCTCATCCACTTCTCCTCCGCCCGCTAATTGTTGCATCGAGTACAAATACTCTAGCAGACTCTCTGTGGTTTTTTTCCTTCGCGCTTCCAGCGCTCGGTGCACCTCAATGGTGGTCTTCTTCTTCTGAAACTCTGTTACCAGTACCGTTTTTAGTGCTGCATAACTTGTAAGCCCTGTCTTGGCCTCGACCGCAAGTCTGGCTGCACCTCTACACAGCCGCTTTGTGTAGAGGAACTTTTGAATGTTATTCCACTGACATACGGTGGCAATGTCCTCAAAATCTTTTAACCATACCGTAAGGTTTTTTCCAGCTTCTCCTGAAAAATGTTCCAGGGAGTCTTCAACATCCCTGAACACAAAATTATTGGCCCTTTCGTTAGCCATTATATCTTCTCCTTCTCCTTCGCCTTCTTTTCCTTCTTCTCGATCTGATTCTGAGATATCTTCCTCGTCTTCTTCTAGCTCACAATCCTCACACCCCGTTTTTTTTTTTTTTTTTTTTTTTTTTTTGAGCGCGCACTAAAGGGATTTGGCTGCCCTTAAAATGTTTAAACACAGTGCGAGCGTTGGGAAAATAGGGAAGGATTTAACAGGAGATACCGATGTTCATTGGTTTTGAACTTCTGAATATTAAAATGGTCGGGAAAGATAGAGCCGGGTAAAGCATTCCACATTCGGGTAGTGCGGCTAAAAAAAGAATCTCTATACTTGACAGTACGTCCGAAGTTGGACTCGAGGGTAAACTGATGTGCATTCCTAGAGGTACGAGTATTACGGTTGAATTGTCTTAGGGGAGGAATGCAGCTGGCTATTTCTCTAGAACAGTGTTTATAAAAGTAACGGTAAAATAATGTTAGACATGAAACATGGCGGCGGTGTTCGAGTGATGCAAATGTTTCTGTTATATTTCTGTCACCTATCATTTTCAAAGCTCTTTTTTGAATCCTATATAAGATACTCAAGTGGGTTATTGGGGCACCTGCCCAAATATGAGAATTGTACTCAAGTTTCGGACGGATAAATGCTTTATAGATCACAGCCAGATCAGAAGGGGAGAAAAATTTCTTACATCGTCGAAGAAAACCTAAGCACTTAGCAGCATTTTTGGCGACGTCGAATATGTGTTCATTCCACAGAAGGTGGTCTGTGATACACATACCGAGGACTGAAAGCGTTTCGGTTTCCTCAATACAAGTGCCGCTCATGGATAGCGGCATGGGAGGTGTGTTTTGTTTTGACGACAGAAGACAGAATTGAGTTTTCGAAGCATTAAATTCTACGCGGTTTTTGATTCCCCATTGGACAATGCCGTCGAGATCAGAATTTAATGAGCTAATCATACGCTGCCGTTCTAGGTCCACCTCCGAAGGACATGGATGTGAATCTGAAAACGAATATGAGAAGCTGAGGGTGCTGTCGTCAGCGAAACAGTTTAATGGATTAGAAGTTTCAGACAAAAGATCATTTATGAATATAAGGAAGAGAGTCGGAGACAAAACGGAGCCCTGGGGCACACCAGCATTTATTTTGTGAATTTCAGACTTGAAACCGTCCAATACAACTTGTATTGATCGGTCCGAAAGGTAATTTCTAATCCAACGAAGAAAAGATTCATCGAAACCAAATGCGCGCATTTTCGATAAGAGAGCTTGGTGCCAAACTCTATCAAACGCCTTAGAAATATCAAGCGCAATAATCTTACTTTCGCCAAAGCGATGTAAAGATTTGTTCCACTGTTCGGTGAGATATACCATCAGATCACCAGTGGACCTATTGCTACGAAAGGCGTACTGTCGGTCATTAAGAAGCTTTCGTTCTTCAAGATATTTCTTGAGCTGAAAATTAATCAGCGTTTCCATGACCTTGGAAAGAAGGGACGTTAATGCAATTGGCCGATAGTTTGAGGGTGAAGAAGATACGCCTTTTTTAGGGACAGGCTGGACAAATGCTGTTTTCCATCCACTCGGAAAGAGACCAGTAGAATAGGACAGATGCAAAAGCTTACGCAGTGGTTTTGCCAGCGTTGAAGAACACCTCTTCAGAACAATGGGAGGGAAACTATCCGGGCCAGCGGATTTGTGTATGTCGAGGTCTTTTAGAACTCTAGCAACTGCAAGAGTGCGAAAGAAGATTTGACCCATAGAATCGTTTACGCTCTCAAGTACAGGCGGAGTTCTATCACTTGCTGGCAGCGTCGAATTAACAGCAAACTGTGCTGCAAGCAAATTGGCTTTATCTTGCGAGCTGACAGCAGGTGTGTCGTTGAAGACGAGCGTAGGAACCGAAGACGAAATAGTGTTTCGAATATTTTTTACAAATTTTTACTACTATTGGGACATTGTAGTATTTTTTGCCTTAATTTTTGGTAATGCAAAAATTTGGTTCGTCGAATATAAGCGTTACAGGTCTTCCTGGCTTGTTGAAACTTCTTCCGGTTTTCCTCAGTAGGGTTGGCTTTGTAACTACGGAAACTTACTTCTCTGACCCTAATAACCTCTTTACAGCTCGAATCAAACCATGAGTTTTCTTTGGGTTTGATAGATTTTACCCTATTCGGGATAAAATTTCTCATTCCACAAAGAATTAAGTTTGTTATCATATCTGCACTGGCATCTACGTCACTATCGAGGAAGCACAGTGACCAGTTAAAGTTACTGAAGAAACCGTTGAGACCGTCCCAGTTGGCTTTCTCGTATTGCCAAACGGTTCTCGTTGGTACTTTCTCTTTAACTGAGTTTTGTTGGCACGAGAAATTAGCAGATATGACACAATGGTCAGAGGTGCCTAGAGGCGATAATACACTAACAGTGTATTTATCAGGGTCAGAGGTAAGAAACAAGTCAAGTGTGTTGGCGGATTGACCTGCAACATCAGGGATTCGAGTTGGCTCGTCAACAAGCTGAGTCAGGTGGTTTAACTCAGCAAAGAGCTCAACATACCTTCCTTCGGGTGTTGTCTGGCCAGAAAAGCGAAGCCAACTAGAATTGTGTACATTGAAATCGCCCGCAATGACGATTTAAGAGTGAGGATAATGGGCAACAATTCTTTGAATGGAGTCGGACAGAGCATCAAACTCGTTACAAGTTGAATTTCTGTCCAGATTGGGGCTTCGATAAACGAAACAAGTGTGAATGATGTGCTTATTTACCGTGAATTTTAACCACATATCACGTTTCTTATTTCACTCTTGGTTATATTTTTGAACGCTCCTTTTATCCTATCTACCAGGTCCGTTTTTATGCCGTTTCGGTATGACAAGTTCTTCTTCCGCAAAAACTCCTGTAACTCACGTGTGGTGAATGTTTCAATTAGTTCATCCATCCATCCATACTCTTTACCGTAGCTAAAGTTCTTCACAGTTTTTTTTTGTAAATCTTTACAAAATCTTTACACAGTTCTTCACGGCTTAACCAATCTTAATAAGTCTTCTAAAGTTCTTCAGTTTTTTTTTTTAATAAATCATTACAAAACATTTACACAGTTCTTCACGACTTAACCAATCTTAATAAATCTTCTAAATTTCTTCACAGTTTTCTTAATAAATCTTTACAAAATCTTAACCCCGATCTTCACGGCTTAACCAATCTTAAAAAACTTTACCCAGTTCTTCCCGACTTAACCAATCTTAACAAATCTTCTTCTCCTGGATGTTCGATTTTTTCTTTTTGGTGCACTTTTCTCTCTTCACTCTTTTTTAATCTCTTCAAAAACCATTAACACTTCTTAACCTCAAAATTGTTGGGATATGAAAATTAATTCCCTTAAATCCCGGTTGAGCCCCCAAATGTAGAGTAATAGAAATGATAACAGTTTAATAGATTTTCTAACAGTTTAATAGATTTTCTTTATTGATCATATTTAACAATTTATTTGATTTGATTTATTTTCTAGACTTAAACAAACTCGATTTCAGACCGCGCCGCCGTCGTCGTATCGCGCGTCGTAACTTCTTACTTGTCGTCGTCGTCGCTATATCAGAACTCTCTCTTGGGTTTTATCGTCGTCGCTTAGAACAGATTCCATACCATCAGACTTCTTAGCAATCGATACCAGGCAAGAGCCCTGGTGGCCCAACTGAGTAGGTAGCCAGCCCCTACCGCTCCTCCAATTAGCAGCAATATCTTCATGACTCGATTGTTTATGTTTGGCATTGTTTTCCTTTTTGTCTTCTCCTTATGAATGCATGACTATTTAAATGCGTTAAACTAGGTCATGTTTCGTCGGTCGTTGCCATTGCTGGCTATTTGGCTTTGGTTAGTGCATTGACCGTGGGTGTATGGTTGCTGTTCAATTCTTATCTACCGTCGCGTCGTGGGTGACAGATCGTATTCCGTCCAGTGGAATTAGGCGATGTTTGCTTTTCTTCATGACGATGACTACGACGGTCTGAAATATAGTATCTGCGTTATCTAATACGATTATTATATTCTTATACTAAACTTAATTAGTGATTCATGGTTCCTACATTCGGCCATCCTGGAATTATAGACTGCCCTCAGGCGATGTCATCCTCATCCTCGGAATCACCTTCGTCATCTTCCTCATCACCTTGTATCCATGGCTTCATGTAGTCTGCCGATGTACTAGTTATGTTGGGCCCCTCATGTTGACCCACTTTCTTTACTTCATATCTTTCATTCCTCTTCACTTTCGTCACCTCGTATGGTCCCAAGAAACTGGCATGTAGCTTTAGTCCAGTTCCAAACTGCGTTCTCTTGATGGCGAATAGCTCATTCACCCTATACTCACGTGCTCCTTCCGCTTTTTGTTATAGGTTCTTTGATTCTTAGCTTGAACCCTGCTTATCTCGTCCTTTGCTGCCTTCCTCATCTCGTCTCGATTCGTTTCGAAATCATCCAATATTACGTCTTCTAGCAGCTTCCTTATCTCCAGATCCTCCGCTCGACGCATGGTTGCCCCAAACATCAATTGGAAAGGACTCCTCTTTGTACTTCGTGACACAGTTGAGTTGATAGCTCGCTGGACCTGTCCTACGTGTTGGTACCATTTAGTTGGGTCCGCTACTGCTACCTTTGACATCACTTCAATAACTATTTTATTGATCCTATCAACCTGCCCGTTGCCCCTTGGTACTCCGGTTGTTGTTAATACGTGATGAATCCCTCTTTCGTCACAATATTCCTTGAACGCGTTTGCCATAAACGCGGCACCTTTATCGGAAATCAGCCGGGTTGGGTTCCCGAATGTTTCGCTCTGCAGGTCTAATCGTTTTATTGCCTCTTCGCATTTCGTGGTATTCACTGGATATATCCATGTGAACTTCGTTAACGCATCCACCACCACGAACAAGTAGTTATAGAACTTGTGTGTTGATGAAAGTGGTCCAACGTGGTCAATATGTAGCGTGTGTAGCGGTAGGTCAATCTTCTCAATTGGGTGTAGGAACCCTTGGGCCTTTCCACTTTTCTTCGCCAATATACACGCCACGCAGTTCGCTAACACGTTCTCTATGCATCACATAAGTTTCGGTATATAATAGTCTTTCTTTACTATGGCCTCCACTTTCTTCGCACTTATGTGCCCCTGCGCATGTGCGTTACGAATGATTTCCTTCTGAAGCGGCTTAGGGACCACTAATAAATGACAACCCTCTTCTTCATCGTAGACTCGAATGCTTTGCAGTCCGTCACTATTGTAAACTCCATTCCTAGGAGGTACACTCTCAGCTTGGCTAAACACTTCATTATCGCCAGTACCTCTAGTTCGTAGCTCGTAAACTTCCTCTCAGATCGACTGGTCTTGAAGCTCAGGAAAAACGTGGGGTGGAAATGTCCATCATCATGTTTCTGCAACAGTACCCCCCCGTATCCTTCTATACTGGCATCCGTATGGAGTTCTCCCGAAAGCGTGATACGTCGTACCTTTTATCTGTATCGGGATGTGCCGCTCGTCTGATTCAATCCGGTTCACGTGGCTTATCCCTCGTGAGGTCGAGAGTGTCTCGTTCTTTACCGGGCAATTCGGTGATATGTGCCCGAACTGGTTACATTTTAAGCAACGCGTTCCCTTTCCTTTATGGGGACAACTAGCCGCTACATGCGATTTTGACCCACAGTTGTGGCACCGCCTTCCTTGACCGGTTTGCCCTTCTTTACCCGGAAGCGTCGATGATTTGTGGTTTCCACTACCGCTCTTGTTTAATCCTGGTGTTGGCATAAACCTCTTCATTTGCTGGTAGTTCTCCAGCTTCTTTTATAGTTTTTCTTCGCGCTTCCAGCGCTCGGTGCACCTCAATGGTGGTCTTCTTCTTCTGAAACTCTGTTACCAGTACCATTTTTAGTGCTGCATAACTTGTAGGCCCTGTCTTGGCCTCGACCGCAAGTCTGGCTGCCCCTCTCAACAGCCGTTTTGTGTAGAGGAACTTTTGAATGTCATTCCACTGACATACGATGGCAATGTCCTCAAAATCTTTTAACCATACCGTAAGGTTTTTTCCAGTTTCTCCTGAAAAATGTTCCAGGGAGTCTTCAACATCCCTGAACACAAAATTATTGGCCCTTTCGTTAGCCATTATATCTTCTCCTTCTTCTCGATCTGATTCTGAGATATCTTCCTCGTCTTCTTCTAGCTCACTATCCTCACACCCCGTTATCACGTTTCTTATTTCACTCTCGGTTATATTTTTGAACGCTCCTTTTATCCTATCTACCAGGTCCGTTTTTATGCGGTTTCGGTATGACAAGTTCTTCTTCCGCAAAAACTCCTGTAACTCACGTGTGGTGAATGTTTCAATTAGTTCATCCATCCATACTCTTTACCGTAGCTAAAGTTCTTCACAGTTTTCTTTACACAGTTCTTCACGGCTTAACCAATCTTAATAAGTCTTCTAAAGTTCTTCAGTTTTTTTTTTTAATAAATCATTACAAAATATTTACACAGTTCTTCACGACTTAACCAATCTTAACAAATCTTCTAAATTTCTTCACAGTTTTCTTAATAAATCTTTACAAAATCTTTACCCCGATCTTCACGGCTTAACCAATCTTAAGAAAATCTTTACCCAGTTCTTCCCGACTTAACCAATCTTAACAAATCTTCTTCTCCTGGATGTTTGATTTTTTCTTTTTGGTGCACTTTTCTCTCTTCACTCTTTTCTAATCTTTTCAAAAACCATTAACACTTCTTTACCTCAAAATTGTTTGGATATGAAAATTAATTCCCTTAAATCCCGGTTGAGCCCCCAAATGTAGAGTAATAGAAATGATAACAGTTTAGTAGATTTTCTTTATTGAACATATTTAACAATTTCTTTGATTTGATTTATTTTCTAGACTTAAACCAACTCGATTTCAGACCGCGCGGCCGTCGTCGTATCGCGAGTCGTAACTTCTTACTTGTCGTCGTCGTCGCTATATCAGAACTCTCTCTTGGGTTTTATCGTCGTCGCTTAAAACAGATTCCATACCATCAGACTTCTTAGCAATCGATACCAGGCAAGAGCCCTGGTGGCCCAACTGAGTAGGTAGCCAGCCCCTACCGCTCCTCCAATTAGCAGCAATATCTTCATGACTCGATTGTTTATGTTTGGCATTGTTTTCCTTTTTGTCTTCTCCTTATGAATGCATGACTATTAAAATGCGTTAAACTAGGTCATGTTTTGTCGGTCGTTGCCATTGCTGGCTATTTGGCTTTGGTTAGTGCATTGACCGTGGGTGTATGGTTGCTGTTCAATTCTTATCTACCGTCGCGTCGTGGGTGACAGATCGTATTCCGTCCAGTGGAATTTGGCGATGTTTGCTTTTCTTCATGACGATGACTACGACGGTCTGAAATATAGTATCTGCGTTATCTAATACGATTATTATATTCTTATACTAAACTTAATTAGTGATTCATGGTTCCTACATTCGGCCATCCTGGAATTATAGACTGCCCTCAGGCGATGTCATCCTCATCCTCGGAATCACCTTCGTCATCTTCCTCATCACCTTGTATCCATGGCTTCATGTAGTCTGCCGATGTACTAGTTATGTTGGGCCCCTCATGTTGACCCACTTCCTTTACTTCATATCTTTCATTCCTCTTCACTTTCGTCATGAGCATGATCGCCCATCTTGCTACTCGAGGACATAAGTCTCTCTTCTTCATCGTAGAATCGAATGCTTTGCAGTCCGTCACTATTGTAAACTCCATTCCTAGGAGGTACACTCTCAGCTTGGCTAAACACTTCATAATCGCCAGTACCTCTAGTTCGTAGCTCGTAAACTTCCTCTCAGATTGACTGGTCTTGAAGCTCAGGAAAAACGTGGGGTGGAAATGTTCATCATCATGATTCTGCAACAGTACCCCCCCGTATCCTTCTATACTGGCATCCGTATGGAGTTCTGTGGGCAAACTTGTAAATAGTTTCAAAACTGACTCACTGCAAAGACAAGATTTTAGTTCATTAATTGCAATAACTTCTTTTTCACCCATCACAAATTTGCTTTCTTTTCTTAAAATATCTGACAAAGGTTTCGCTATCTAAGAGTAATTTAGGACGAATTTTCTAAAAAATCCAGTCAATCCCAGAAAGCTTTGTATCTGCTTCACGTTGCTCGGTACCGGAAACTTCTGCACTGCTTTCACCTTTTCTTCTGATGGCTTTATGCTTCCGTTACCTATAACATGCCCTAAAAACTCTACTGACCGTGACAGGAAATTAAACTTTTCCCGTTTAATCTTCAATCCGTATTCCTCAGCCACTCTTAGCACAACCTTCAGTTTTTCCAATGCCTCATCTTCGCTCTTTGCAAATATGATGATATCGTCCACATATATCAGCAATTATTTTTGTAGCACCAACTCCCGGAAAATTTGGTTAACAAACCTCTGGAATGCTGGCGGTGAGTTACATAGCCCAAATGGTACTTTTAGAAACTCATATTGCCCATCTGGTGTTACGAATGCCGTGTATTTTCTGCTATTCTTGGCTACATCTACATGGAAAATCCATCTTTTAAGTCTTAAGTGATAAATAGTTTTGCATCATGTAGTGGTTCGAAAACTTCCTCCATGACCGTCATGGGGAACCTGTCCTTCATCATCTTCTTGTTCAGCTCCCGATAATCGATGCATAGCCTATACTTTCCGTCCTTCTTCTTCACAAGGACTATCGGGCTGGCATATTCCGACCGACTCGGAACTATGATTCCCTCATCTATCCACCCTTTCACTTGTTTGTTTACTGCATCTCTTTCCGGCATCGCCAGTCTTCGTGCCTTACGAAAAACAGGTATTTCGTCGGTCAACACAATGTTCATCTCGATGCAGGACCTTGCGAGACTTTTCGGCCTATAGGCATCCACGATATCGTTCACTGCTTGTCTGTACTCTTCGTTTCCTACCTTCCATTTTGACTCATCGTCCTTTTCCTGGTACCATTCGATTTTCAGAATGTCATTCTCCTCCAGATCGAATCCTTCCTTCGTAACTTGTTCGTCTTCCATCCTCTTGACTATCCTAATTTTTCCGCCGCTGATGGCTAACTCAACATTTCTTAAAAAATCTCTTCCTAGTAGTATTTCGTCGGGGATCCACCGATGCGGTACTACCTCAAATTGATTCAGATATTTTTCTTTTCCCACCTGTATCTCCAACGCGCACGAGCCTAGGGTTTTCCGAGGGTTATCTCCAAAACCTTTCAAGATCATCCCCGGTAACTGGGGTTCCTTTTCACTTATCTTCAGTTGGAAGGACTTCTGTATTATCGATACATCGCTTCCGTTGTCCACGAAAGCGTGATACGTCGTACCTTTTAACTGTATCGGGATGTGCCGCTCATCTGATTCAATCCGGTTCACGTGGCTTATCCCTCGTGAGATCGGGTGTGTCTCGTTCTTTACCGGGCAATTTGGTGATATGTGCCCGAACTGGTTGCATTTAAAGCAACGCGTTCCCTTTCCTTTATCGGGACAACTAGCCGCTACATGCGATTTTGACCCACAGTTGTGGCACCGCCTTCCTTGGCCGGTTTGCCCTTCTTTACGCGGAGGCGTCGATGATTTGTGGTTTCCACTACCGCTCTTGTTGAACCCTGGTGTTGGCATAAACCTCTTCATTTGCTGGTAGTTCTCCAGCTTCTTTTTTAGTTCTTCTAATGAGGTGGCCTCGTACAAGATCATTTTGTTGTGAATGGAATCTGGGATTCCATTTCGGATGTACTCGATTAACGACTCCTCATCCACTTCTCCTTCGCCCGCTAATTGTTGCATCGAGTACAAATACTCTAGCAGACTCTCTGTGGTTTTTTTCCTTCGCGCTTCCAGCGCTCGGTGCACCTCAATGGTGGTCTTCTTCTTCTGAAACTCTGTTACCAGTACCGTTTTTAGTGCTGCATAACTTGTAAGCCCTGTCTTGGCCTCGACCGCAAGTCTGGCTGCACCTCTCAACAGCCGCTTTGTGTAGAGGAACTTTTGAATGTTATTCCACTGACATACGGTGGCAATGTCCTCAAAATCTTTTAACCATACCGTAAGGTTTTTTCCAGCTTCTCCTGAAAAATGTTCCTGGGAGTCTTCAACATCCCTGAACACAAAATTATTGGCCCTTTCGTTAGCCATTATATCTTCTCCTTCGCCTTCTTTTCCTTCTTCTCGATCTGATTCTGAGATATCTTCCTCGTCTTCTTCTAGCTCACAATCCTCACACCCCGTTTTTTTTTTTTTTTTTTTTTTTTTTTTTTTTTTTTTTTTTTTTTTTAACGCACTTAAGGGATTTGGCTGCCCTTAAAATGTTTAAACACAGTGCGAGCGTTGGGAAAATAGGGAAGGATTTAAGAGGAGATACCGATGTACATTGGTTTTGAACTTCTGAATATTAAAATGGTCGGGAAAGATAGAGCCGGGTAAAGCATTCCACATTCGGGTAGTGCGGCTAAAAAAAGAATCTCTATACTTGACAGTACGTCCGAAGTTGGACTCGAGGGTAAACTGATGTGCATTCCTAGAGGTACGAGTATTACGGTTGAATTGTCTTAGGGGAGGAATGCAGCTGGCTATTTCACTAGAACAGTGTTTATAAAAGTAACGGTAAAATAATGTTAGACATGAAACATGGCGGCGGTGTTCGAGTGATGCAAATGATTCTGTTATATTTGTGTCACCTATCATTTTCAAAGTTTTTTTTTGAATCCTATATAAGATACTCAAGTGGGTTATTGGGGCACCTGCCCAAATATGAGAATTGTACTCAAGTTTCGGACGGATAAATGCTTTATAGATCACAGCCAGATCAGAAGGGGAGAAAAAATTCTTACATCGTCGAAGAAAACCTAAGCACTTAGCAGCATTTTTGGCGACGTCGAATATGTGTTCATTCCACAGAAGGTGGTCTGTGATACACATACCGAGGACTGAAAGCGTTTCGGTTTCCTCAATACACGTGCCGCTCATGGATAGCGGCATGGGAGGTGTGTTTCGTTTTGACGACAGAAGACAGAATTGAGTTTTCGAAGCATTAAATTCTACGCGGTTTTTGATTCCCCATTGGACAGTGCTGTCGAGATCAGTATTTAATGAGCTTATCATACGCTGCCGTTCTAGGTCCACCTCCGAAGGACATGGATGTGAATCTGAAAACGAATATGAGAAGCTGAGGGTGCTGTCGTCAGCGAAACAGTTTAATGGATTAGAAGTTTCAGACAAAAGATCATTTATGAATATAAGGAAGAGAGTCGGAGACAAAACGGAGCCCTGGGGCACACCAGCATTTATTTTGTGAATTTCAGACTTGAAACCGTCCAATACAACTTGTATTGATCGGTCCGAAAGGTAATTTCTAATCCAACGAAGAAAAGATTCATCGAAACCAAATGCGCGCATTTTCGATAAGAGAGCTTGGTGCCAAACTCTATCAAACGCCTTAGAAATATCAAGCGCAATAATCTTACTTTCGCCAAAGCGATGTAAAGATTTGTTCCAATGTTCGGTGAGATATACCATCAGATCACCAGTGGACCTATTGCTACGAAAGCCGTACTGTCGGTCATTAAGAAGCTTTCGTTCTTCAAGATATTTCTTGAGCTGAAAATTAATCAGCGTTTCCATGACCTTGGAAAGAAGGGACGTTAATGCAATTGGCCGATAGTTTGAGGGTGAAGAAGATACGCCTTTTTTAGGGACAGGCTGGACAAATGCTGTTTTCCATCCACTCGGAAAGAGACCAGTAGAATAGGACAGATGCAAAAGCTTACGCAGTGGTTTTGCCAGCGTTGAAGAACACCTCTTCAGAACAATGGGAGGGAAACTATCCGGGCCAGCGGATTTGTGTATGTCGAGGTCTTTTAGAACTCTAGCAACTGCAAGAGTGCGAAAGAAGATTTGACCCATAGAATCGTTTACGCTCTCAAGTACAGGCGGAGTTCTATCACTTGCTGGCAGCGTCGAATTAACAGCAAACTGTGCTGCAAGCAAATTGGCTTTATCTTGCGAGCTGACAGCAGGTGTGTCGTTGAAGACGAGCGTAGGAACCGAAGACGAAATAGTGTTTCGAATATTTTTTACAAATTTTTACTACTATTGGGACATTGTAGTATTTTTTGCCTTAATTTTTGGTAATGCAAAAATTTGGTTCGTCGAATATAAGCGTTACAGGTCTTCCTGGCTTGTTGAAACTTCTTCCGGTTTTCCTCAGTAGGGTTGGCTTTGTAACTACGGAAACTTACTTCTCTGACCCTAATAACCTCTTTACAGCTCGAATCAAACCATGAGTTTTCTTTGGGTTTGATAGATTTTACCCTATTCGGGATAAAATTTCTCATTCCACAAAGAATTAAGTTTGTTATCATATCTGCACTGGCATCTACGTCACTATCGAGGAAGCACAGTGACCAGTTAAAGTTACTGAAGAAACCGTTGAGACCGTCCCAGTTGGCTTTCTCGTATTGCCAAACGGTTCTCGTTGGTACTTTCTCTTTAACTGTGTTTTGTTGGCACGAGAAATTAGCAGATATGACACAATGGTCAGAGGTGCCTAGAGGCGATAATACACTAACAGTGTATTTATCAGGGTCAGAGGTAAGAAACAAGTCAAGTGTGTTGGCGGATTGACCTGCAACATCAGGGATTCGAGTTGGCTCGTCAACAAGCTGAGTCAGGTGGTTTAACTCAGCAAAGAGCTCAACATACCTTCCTTCGGGTGTTGTCTGGCCAGAAAAGCGAAGCCAACTAGAATTCTGTACATTGAAATCGCCCGCAATGACGATTTAAGAGTGAGGATAATGGGCAACAATTCTTTGAATGGAGTCGGACAGAGCATCAAACTCGTTACAAGTTGAATTTCTGTCCAGATTGGGGCTTCGATAAACGAAACAAGTGTGAATGATGTGCTTATTTACCGTGAATTTTAACCACATATCACGTTTCTTATTTCACTCTTGGTTATATTTTTGAACGCTCCTTTTATCCTATCTACCAGGTCCGTTTTTATGCCGTTTCGGTATGACAAGTTCTTCTTCCGCAAAAACTCCTGTAACTCACGTGTGGTGAATGTTTCAATTAGTTCATCCATCCATCCATACTCTTTACCGTAGCTAAAGTTCTTCACAGTTTTTTTTTGTAAATCTTTACAAAATCTTTACACAGTTCTTCACGGCTTAACCAATCTTAATAAGTCTTCTAAAGTTCTTCAGTTTTTTTTTTTAATAAATCATTACAAAATATTTACACAGTTCTTCACGACTTAACCAATCTTAACAAATCTTCTAAATTTCTTTACAGTTTTCTTAATAAATCTTTACAAAATCTTAACCCTGATCTTCACGGCTTAACCAATCTTAAAAAATCTTTACCCAGTTCTTCCCGACTTAACCAATCTTAACAAATCTTTTTCTCCTGGATGTTCGATTTTTTCTTTTTGGTGCACTTTTCTCTCTTCACTCTTTTCTAATCTCTTCAAAAACCATTAACACTTCTTAACCTCAAAATTGTTGGGATATGAAAATTAATTCCCTTAAATCCCGGTTGAGCCCCCAAATGTAGAGTAATAGAAATGATAACAGTTTAATAGATTTTCTAACAGTTTAATAGATTTTCTTTATTGATCATATTTAACAATCTACGTGTTGGTACCATTTAGTTGGGTCCGCTACTGCTACCTTTGACATCACTTCAATAACTGTTTTATTGATCCTATCAACCTGCCCGTTGCCCCTTGGTACTCCGGTTGTTGTTAATACGTGATGAATCCCTCTTTCGTCACAATATTCCTTGAACGCGTTTGCCATAAACGCGGCACCTTTATCGGAAATCAGCCGGGTTGGGTTCCTGAATGTTTCGCTCTGCAGGTCTAATCGTTTTATTGCCTCTTCGCATTTCGTGGTATTCACTGGATATATCCATGTGAACTTCGTAAACGCATCCACCACCACGAACAAGTAGTTATAGTACTTGTGTGTTGATGAAAGTGGTCCAACGTGGTCAATATGTAGCGTGTGTAGCGGTACGTCAATCTTCTCAATTGGGTGTAGGAACCCTTGGGCCTTTCCACTTTTCTTCGCCAATATACACGCCACGCAGTTCGCTAACACGTTCTCTATGCATCACATAAGTTTCGGTATATAATAGTCTTTCTTTACTATGGCCTGCACTTTCTTCGCACTTATGTGCCCCTGCGCATGTGCGCAACGTGGGGTGGAAATGTCCATCATCATGTTTCTGCAACAGTACCCCCCCCCCCCGTATCCTTCTATACTGGCATCCGTATGAAGTTCTGTGGGTAAACTTGAGTTAAATAGTTTCAAAACTGACTCACTGCAAAGACAAGCTTTTAGTTCATTAATTGCAATAACTTCTTTTTCACCCATCACAAATTTGCTTTCTTTTCTTAAAAGATCTGACAAAGGTTTCGCTATCTTAGAGTAATTTAGGACGAATTTTCTAAAAAACCCAGTCAATCCCAGAAAGCTTTGTATCTGCTTCACGTTGCTCGGTACCGGAAACTTCTGCACTGCTTTCACCTTTTCCTCTGATGGCTTTATGCTTCCGTTACCTATAACATGCCCTAAAAACTCTACTGACCGTGACAGGAAATTAAACTTTTCCCATTTAATCTTCAATCCGTATTCCTCAGCCACTCTTAGCACAACCTTCAGTTTTTCCAATGCCTCATCTTCGCTCTTTGCAAATATGATGATATCGTCCACATATATCAGCAAATATTTTTGTAGCACCAAACTCCCGGAAAATTTGGTTAACAAACCTCTGGAATGCAGGCGGTGCCCATCTGGTGTTACGAATGCCGTGTATTTTCTGCTATTCTTGGCTACATCTACATGGAAAAATCCATCTTTTAAGTCTAAAGTGATAAATACCTTTGCATCATGTAGTGGTTCGAAAACTTCCTCCATGACCGTCATGGGGAACCTGTCCTTCATCATCTTCTTGTTCAGCTCCCGATAATCGATGCATAGCCTATACTTTCCGTCCTTCTTCTTCACAAGGACTATCGGGCTGGCATATTCCGACCGACTCGGAACTATGATTCCCTCATCTATCCACCCTTTCACTTGTTTGTTTACTGCATCTCTTTCCGGCATCGCCAGTCTTCGTGCCTTACGAAAAACAGGTATTTCGTTGGTCAACACAATGTTCATCTCGATGCAGGACCTTGCGAGACTTTTCGGCCTATAGGCATCCACGATATCGTTCACTGCTTGTCTGTACTCTTCGTTTCCTACCTTCCATTTTGACTCATCGTCCTTTTCCTGGTACCATTCGATTTTCAGAATGTCATTCTCCTCCAGATCGAATCCTTCCTTCGTAACTTGTTCGTCTTCCATCCTCTTGACTATCCTAATTTTTCCGCCGCTGATGACTAACTCAACATTTCTTAAAAAATCTCTTCCTAGTAGTATTTCGTCGGGGATCCACTGATCCTTTCCCACCTGTATCTCCAACGCGCACGAGCCTAGGGTTTTCCGAGGGTTATCTCCAAAACCTTTCAAGATCATCCCCGGTAACTGGGGTTCCTTTCAACTTATCTTCAGTTGGAAGGACTTCTGTATTATCGATACATCGCTTCCGTTGTCCACGAAAGCGTGATACGTCGTACCTTTTAACTGTATCGGGATGTGCCGCTCATCTGATTCAATCCAGTTCACGTGGCTTATCCCTCGTGAGATCGAGGGTGTCTCGTTCTTTACCGGGCAATTCGGTGATATGTGCCCGAACTTGTTGAATTTAAAGCAACGCGTTCCCTTTCCTTTATCGGGACAACTAGCCGCTACATGCGATTTTGACCCACAGTTGTGGCACCGCCTTCCTTGACCGGTTTGCCCTTCTTTACGCGGAGGCGTCGATGATTTGTGGTTTCCACTACCGCTCTTGTTGAATCCTGGTGTTGGCATAAACCTCTTCATTTGCTGGTAGTTCTCCAGCTTCTTTTTTAGTTCTTCTAATGAGGTGGCCTCGTACAAGATCATTTTGTTGTGAATGGAATCTGGGATTCCATTTCGGATGTACTCGATTAACGACTCCTCATCCACTTCTCCTCCGCCCGCTAATTGTTGCATCGAGTACAAATACTCTAGCAGACTCTCTGTGGTTTTTTTCCTTCGCGCTTCCAGCGCTCGGTGCACCTCAATGGTGGTCTTCTTTTTCTGAAACTCTGTTACCAGTACCGTTTTTAGTGCTGCATAACTTGTAAGCCCTGTCTTGGCCTCGACCGCAAGTCTGGCTGCACCTCTACACAGCCGCCTTGTGTAGAGGAACTTTTGAATGTTATTCCACTGACATACGGTGGCAATGTCCTCAAGATCTTTTAACCATACCGTAAGGTTTTTTCCAGCTTCTCCTGAAAAATGTTCCAGGGAGTCTTCAACATCCCTGAACACAAAATTATTGGCCCTTTCGTTAGCCATTATATCTTCTCCTTCTCCTTCGCCTTCTTTTCCTTCTTCTCGATCTGATTCTGAGATATCTTCCTCGTCTTCTTCTAGCTCACAATCCTCACACCCCGTTTTTAAAATGTTTAAACACAGTGCGAGCGTTGGGAAAATAGGGAAGGATTTAACAGGAGATACCGATGTACATTGGTTTTGAACTTCTGAATATTAAAATGGTCGGGAAAGATAGAGCCGGGTAAAGCATTCCACATTCGGGTAGTGCGGCTAAAAAAAGAATCTCTATACTTGACAGTACGTCCGAAGTTGGACTCGAGGGTAAACTGATGTGCATTCCTAGAGGTACGAGTATTACGGTTGAATTGTCTTAGGGGAGGAATGCAGCTGGCTATTTCTCTAGAACAGTGTTTATAAAAGTAACGGTAAAATAATGTTAGACATGAAACATGGCGGCGGTGTTCGAGTGATGCAAATGTTTCTGTTATATTTCTGTCACCTATCATTTTCAAAGCTCTTTTTTGAATCCTATATAAGATACTCAAGTGGGTTATTGGGGCACCTGCCCAAATATGAGAATTGTACTCAAGTTTCGGACGGATAAATGCTTTATAGATCACAGCCAGATCAGAAGGGGAGAAAAATTTCTTACATCGTCGAAGAAAACCTAAGCACTTAGCAGCATTTTTGGCGACGTCGAATATGTGTTCATTCCACAGAAGGTGGTCCGTGATACACATACCGAGGACTGAAAGCGTTTCGGTTTCCTCAATACAAGTGCCGCTCATGGATAGCGGCATGGGAGGTGTGTTTTGTTTTGACGACAGAAGACAGAATTGAGTTTTCGAAGCATTAAATTCTACGCGGTTTTTGATTCCCCATTGGACAATGCCGTCGAGATCAGAATTTAATGAGCTAATCATACGCTGCCGTTCTAGGTCCACCTCCGAAGGACATGGATGTGAATCTGAAAACGAATATGAGAAGCTGAGGGTGCTGTCGTCAGCGAAACAGTTTAATGGATTAGAAGTTTCAGACAAAAGATCATTTATGAATATAAGGAAGAGAGTCGGAGACAAAACGGAGCCCTGGGGCACACCAGCATTTATTTTGTGAATTTCAGACTTGAAACCGTCCAATACAACTTGTATTGATCGGTCCGAAAGGTAATTTCTAATCCAACGAAGAAAAGATTCATCGAAACCAAATGCGCGCATTTTCGATAAGAGAGCTTGGTGCCAAACTCTATCAAACGCCTTAGAAATATCAAGCGCAATAATCTTACTTTCGCCAAAGCGATGTAAAGATTTGTTCCACTGTTCGGTGAGATATACCATCAGATCACCAGTGGACCTATTGCTACGAAAGCCGTACTGTCGGTCATTAAGAAGCTTTCGTTCTTCAAGATATTTCTTGAGCTGAAAATTAATCAGCGTTTCCATGACCTTGGAAAGAAGGGACGTTAATGCAATTGGCCGATAGTTTGAGGGTGAAGAAGATACGCCTTTTTTAGGGACAGGCTGGACAAATGCTGTTTTCCATCCACTCGGAAAGAGACCAGTAGAATAGGACAGATGCAAAAGCTTACGCAGTGGTTTTGCCAGCGTTGAAGAACACCTCTTCAGAACAATGGGAGGGAAACTATCCGGGCCAGCGGATTTGTGTATGTCGAGGTCTTTTAGAACTCTAGCAACTGCAAGAATGCGAAAGAAGATTTGACCCATAGAATCGTTTACGCTCTCAAGTACAGGCGGAGTTCTATCACTTGCTGGCAGCGTCGAATTAACAGCAAACTGTGCTGCAAGCAAATTGGCTTTATCTTGCGAGCTGACAGCAGGTGTGTCGTTGAAGACGAGCGTAGGAACCGAAGACGAAATAGTGTTTCGAATATTTTTTACAAATTTTTACTACTATTGGGACATTGTAGTATTTTTTGCCTTAATTTTTGGTAATGCAAAAATTTGGTTCGTCGAATATAAGCGTTACAGGTCTTCCTGGCTTGTTGAAACTTCTTCCGGTTTTCCTCAGTAGGGTTGGCTTTGTAACTACGGAAACTTACTTCTCTGACCCTAATAACCTCTTTACAGCTCGAATCAAACCATGAGTTTTCTTTGGGTTTGATAGATTTTACCCTATTCGGGATAAAATTTCTCATTCCACAAAGAATTAAGTTTGTTATCATATCTGCACTGGCATCTACGTCACTATCGAGGAAGCACAGTGACCAGTTAAAGTTACTGAAGAAACCGTTGAGACCGTCCCAGTTGGCTTTCTCGTATTGCCAAACGGTTCTCGTTGGTACTTTCTCTTTAACTGAGTTTTGTTGGCACGAGAAATTAGCAGATATGACACAATGGTCAGAGGTGCCTAGAGGCGATAATACACTAACAGTGTATTTATCAGGGTCAGAGGTAAGAAACAAGTCAAGTGTGTTGGCGGATTGACCTGCAACATCAGGGATTCGAGTTGGCTCGTCAACAAGCTGAGTCAGGTGGTTTAACTCAGCAAAGAGCTCAACATACCTTCCTTCGGGTGTTGTCTGGCCAGAAAAGCGAAACCAACTAGAATTCTGTACATTGAAATCGCCCGCAATGACGATTTAAGAGTGAGGATAATGGGCAACAATTCTTTGAATGGAGTCGGACAGAGCATCAAACTCGTTACAAGTTGAATTTCTGTCCAGATTGGGGCTTCGATAAACGAAACAAGTGTGAATGATGTGCTTATTTACCGTGAATTTTAACCACATATCACGTTTCTTATTTCACTCTTGGTTATATTTTTGAACGCTCCTTTTATCCTATCTACCAGGTCCGTTTTTATGCCGTTTCGGTATGACAAGTTCTTCTTCCGCAAAAACTCCTGTAACTCACGTGTGGTGAATGTTTCAATTAGTTCATCCATCCATCCATACTCTTTACCGTAGCTAAAGTTCTTCACAGTTTTTTTTTGTAAATCTTTACAAAATCTTTACACAGTTCTTCACGGCTTAACCAATCTTAATAAGTCTTCTAAAGTTCTTCAGTTTTTTTTTTAATAAATCATTACAAAATATTTACACAGTTCTTCACGACTTAACCAATCTTAATAAATCTTCTAAATTTCTTCACAGTTTTCTTAATAAATCTTTACAAAATCTTAACCCCGATCTTCACGGCTTAACCAATCTTAAAAAATCTTTACCCAGTTCTTCCCGACTTAACCAATCTTAACAAATCTTCTTCTCCTGGATGTTCGATTTTTTCTTTTTGGTGCACTTTTCTCTCTTCACTCTTTTCTAATCTCTTCAAAAACCATTAACACTTCTTAACCTCAAAATTGTTGGGATATGAAAATTAATTCCCTTAAATCCCGGTTGAGCCCCCAAATGTAGAGTAATAGAAATGATAACAGTTTAATAGATTTTCTAACAGTTTAATAGATTTTCTTTATTGATCATATTTAACAATCTACGTGTTGGTACCATTTAGTTGGGTCCGCTACTGCTACCTTTGACATCACTTCAATAACTATTTTATTGATCCTATCAACCTGCCCGTTGCCCCTTGGTACTCCGGTTGTTGTTAATACGTGATGAATCCCTCTTTCGTCACAATATTCCTTGAACGCGTTTGCCATAAACGCGGCACCTTTATCGGAAATCAGCCGGGTTGGGTTCCCGAATGTTTCGCTCTGCAGGTCTAATCGTTTTATTGCCTCTTCGCATTTCGTGGTATTCACTGGATATATCCATGTGAACTTCGTTAACGCATCCACCACCACGAACAAGTAGTTATAGAACTTGTGTGTTGATGAAAGTGGTCCAACGTGGTCAATATGTAGCGTGTGTAGCGGTACGTCAATCTTCTCAATTGGGTGTAGGAACCCTTGGGCCTTTCCACTTTTCTTCGCCAATATACACGCCACGCAGTTCGCTAACACGTTCTCTATGCATCACATAAGTTTCGGTATATAATAGTCTTTCTTTACTATGGCCTCCACTTTCTTCGCACTTATGTGCCCCTGCGCATGTGCGTTACGAATGATTTCCTTCTGAAGCGACTTAGGGACCACTAATAAATGACAACCCTCTTCAAACTTATATAGTAATCCGCTTCTTACTTCGTAATCTTTATACGCACCCGCAGCTGTAATTATATCAAAGATTAATTGGCAAAATTCGTCTTTACCTTGTGCGGATTTTATCCGGTGTATGATGCCATCTTCTATTCTCATTGCAACAGGATATCTGCTTAGCGCATCTACGTGCCTCATTGACGTGCCCGTTCGGTGTATAACCTTCATGGTGTATTTTTGTAGCATGATATCCCATCTTGCTACTCAAGGATATAAGTCTCTCTTCTTCATCGTAGACTCGAATGCTTTGCAGTCCGTCACTATTGTAAACTCCATTCCTAGGAGGTACACTCTCAGCTTGGCTAAACACTTCATTATCGCCAGTACCTCTAGTTCGTAGCTCGTAAACTTCCGCTCAGATCGACTGGTCTTGAAGCTCAGGAAAAACGTGGGGTGGAAATGTCCATCATCATGTTTCTGCAACAGTACCCCCCCGTATCCTTCTATACTGGCATCCGTATGGAGTTCTCCCGAAAGCGTGATACGTCGTACCTTTTATCTGTATCGGGATGTGCCGCTCGTCTGATTCAATCCGGTTCACGTGGCTTATCCCTCGTGAGGTCGAGAGTGTCTCGTTCTTTACCGGGCAATTCGGTGATATGTGCCCGAACTGGTTACATTTTAAGCAACGCGTTCCCTTTCCTTTATGGGGACAACTAGCCGCTACATGCGATTTTGACCCACAGTTGTGGCACCGCCTTCCTTGACCGGTTTGCCCTTCTTTACCCGGAAGCGTCGATGATTTGTGGTTTCCACTACCGCTCTTGTTGAATCCTGGTGTTGGCATAAACCTCTTCATTTGCTGGTAGTTCTCCAGCTTCTTTTATAGTTTTTCTTCGCGCTTCCAGCGCTCGGTGCACCTCAATGGTGGTTTTCTTCTTCTGAAACTCTGTTACCAGTACCGTTTTTAGTGCTGCATAACTTGTAGGCCCTGTCTTGGCCTCGACCGCAAGTCTGGCTGCCCCTCTCAACAGCCGTTTTGTGTAGAGGAACTTTTGAATGTCATTCCACTGACATACGATGGCAATGTCCTCAAAATCTTTTAACCATACCGTAAGGTTTTTTCCAGTTTCTCCTGAAAAATGTTCCAGGGAGTCTTCAACATCCCTGAACACAAAATTATTGGCCCTTTCGTTAGCCATTATATCTTCTCCTTCTTCTCGATCTGATTCTGAGATATCTTCCTCGTCTTCTTCTAGCTCACTATCCTCACACCCCGTTATCACGTTTCTTATTTCACTCTCGGTTATATTTTTGAACGCTCCTTTTATCCTATCTACCAGGTCCGTTTTTATGCGGTTTCGGTATGACAAGTTCTTCTTCCGCAAAAACTCCTGTAACTCACGTGTGGTGAATGTTTCAATTAGTTCATCCATCCATACTCTTTACCGTAGCTAAAGTTCTTCACAGTTTTCTTTACACAGTTCTTCACGGCTTAACCAATCTTAATAAGTCTTCTAAAGTTCTTCAGTTTTTTTTTTTTAATAAATCATTACAAAATATTTACACAGTTCTTCACGACTTAACAAATCTTCTAAATTTCTTCACAGTTTTCTTAATAAATCTTTACAAAATCTTTACCCCGATCTTCACGGCTTAACCAATCTTAAGAAAATCTTTACCCAGTTCTTCCCGACTTAACCAATCTTAACAAATCTTCTTCTCCTGCATGTTTGATTTTTTCTTTTTGGTGCACTTTTCTCTCTTCACTCTTTTCTAATCTTTTCAAAAACCATTAACACTTCTTTACCTCAAAATTGTTTGGATATGAAAATTAATTCCCTTAAATCCCGGTTGAGCCCCCAAATGTAGAGTAATAGAAATGATTACAGTTTAGTAGATTTTCTTTATTGAACATATTTAACAATTTCTTTGATTTGATTTATTTTCTAGACTTAAACAAACTCGATTTCAGACCGCGCGGCCGTCGTCGTATCGCGAGTCGTAACTTCTTACTTGTCGTCGTCGTCGCTATATCAGAACTCTCTCTTGGGTTTTATCGTCGTCGCTTAAAACAGATTCCATACCATCAGACTTCTTAGCAATCGATACCAGGCAAGAGCCCTGGTGGCCCAACTGAGTAGGTAGCCAGCCCCTACCGCTCCTCCAATTAGCAGCAATATCTTCATGACTCGATTGTTTATGTTTGGCATTGTTTTCCTTTTTGTCTTCTCCTTATGAATGCATGACTATTAAAATGCGTTAAACTAGGTCATGTTTTGTCGGTCGTTGCCATTGCTGGCTATTTGGCTTTGGTTAGTGCATTGACCGTGGGTGTATGGTTGCTGTTCAATTCTTATCTACCGTCGCGTCGTGGGTGACAGATCGTATTCCGTCCAGTGGAATTTGGCGATGTTTGCTTTTCTTCATGACGATGACTACGACGGTCTGAAATATAGTATCTGCGTTATCTAATACGATTATTATATTCTTATACTAAACTTAATTAGTGATTCATGGTTCCTACATTCGGCCATCCTGGAATTATAGACTGCCCTCAGGCCATGTCATCCTCGGAATCACCTTCGTCATCTTCCTCATCACCTTGTATCCATGGCTTCATGTAGTCTGCCGATGTACTAGTTATGTTGGGCCCCTCATGTTGACCCACTTCCTTTACTTCATATCTTTCATTCCTCTTCACTTTCGTCATGAGCATGATCGCCCATCTTGCTACTCGAGGACATAAGTCTCTCTTCTTCATCGTAGACTCGAATGCTTTGCAGTCCGTCACTATTGTAAACTCCATTCCTAGGAGGTACACTCTCAGCTTGGCTAAACACTTCATAATCGCCAGTACCTCTAGTTCGTAGCTCGTAAACTTCCTCTCAGATCGACTGGTCTTGAAGCTCAGGAAAAACGTGGGGTGGAAATGTCCATCATCATGTTTCTGCAACAGTACCCCCCCCCCCCGTATCCTTCTATACTGGCATCCGTATGGAGTTCTGTGGGCAAACTTGGGTTAAATAGTTTAAAAACTGACTCACTGCAAAGACAAGATTTTAGTTCATTAATTGCAATAACTTCTTTTTCACCCATCACAAATTTGCTTTCTTTTCTTAAAATATCTGACAAAGGTTTCGCTATCTAAGAGTAATTTAGGTCGAATTTTCTAAAAAATCCAGTCAATCCCAGAAAGCTTTGTATCTGCTTCACGTTGCTCGGTACCGGAAACTTCTGCACTGCTTTCACCTTTTCTTCTGATGGCTTTATGCTTCCGTTACCTATAACATGCCCTAAAAACTCTACTGACCGTGACAGGAAATTAAACTTTTCCCATTTAATCTTCAATCCGTATTCCTCAGCCACTCTTAGCACAACCTTCAGTTTTTCCAATGCCTCATCTTCGCTCTTTGCAAATATGATGATATCGTCCACATATATCAGCAAATATTTTTGTAGCACCAAACTCCCGGAAAATTTGGTTAACAAACCTCTGGAATGCAGGCGGTGAGTTACATAGCCCATATGGTACTTTTAGAAACTCATATTGCCCATCTGGTGTTACGAATGCCGTGTATTTTCTGCTATTCTTGGCTACATCTACATGGAAAAATCCATCTTTTAAGTCTAAAGTGATAAATACCTTTGCATCATGTAGTGGTTCGAAAACTTCCTCCATGACCGTCATGGGGAACCTGTCCTTCATCATCTTCTTGTTCAGCTCCCGATAATCGATGCATAGCCTATACTTTCCGTCCTTCTTCTTCACAAGGACTATCGGGCTGGCATATTCCGACCGACTCGGAACTATGATTCCCTCATCTATCCACCCTTTCACTTGTTTGTTTACTGCATCTCTTTCCGGCATCGCCAGTCTTCGTGCCTTACGAAAAACAGGTATTTCGTTGGTCAACACAATGTTCATCTCGATGCAGGACCTTGCGAGACTTTTCGGCCTATAGGCATCCACGATATCGTTCACTGCTTGTCTGTACTCTTCGTTTCCTACCTTCCATTTTGACTCATCGTCCTTTTCCTGGTACCATTCGATTTTCAGAATGTCATTCTCCTCCAGATCGAATCCTTCCTTCGTAACTTGTTCGTCTTCCATCCTCTTGACTATCCTAATTTTTCCGCCGCTGATGACTAACTCAACATTTCTTAAAAAATCTCTTCCTAGTAGTATTTCGTCGGGGATCCACTGATGCGGTACTACCTGAAATTGATTCAGATATTTTTCCTTTCCCACCTGTATCTCCAACGCGCACGAGCCTAGGGTTTTCCGAGGGTTATCTCCAAAACCTTTCAAGATCATCCCCGGTAACTGGGGTTCCTTTTCACTTATCTTCAGTTGGAAGGACTTCTGTATTATCGATACATCGCTTCCGTTGTCCACGAAAGCGTGATACGTCGTACCTTTTAACTGTATCGGGATGTGCCGCTCATCTGATTCAATCCAGTTCACGTGGCTTATCCCTCGTGAGATCGAGGGTGTCTCGTTCTTTACCGGGCAATTCGGTGATATGTGCCCGAACTTGTTGAATTTAAAGCAACGCGTTCCCTTTCCTTTATCGGGACAACTAGCCGCTACATGCGATTTTGACCCACAGTTGTGGCACCGCCTTCCTTGACCGGTTTGCCCTTCTTTACGCGGAGGCGTCGATGATTTGTGGTTTCCACTACCGCTCTTGTTGAATCCTGGTGTTGGCATAAACCTCTTCATTTGCTGGTAGTTCTCCAGCTTCTTTTTAGTTCTTCTAATGAGGTGGCCTCGTACAAGATCATTTTGTTGTGAATGGAATCTGGGATTCCATTTCGGATGTACTCGATTAACGACTCCTCATCCACTTCTCCTCCGCCCGCTAATTGTTGCATCGAGTACAAATACTCTAGCAGACTCTCTGTGGTTTTTTTCCTTCGCGCTTCCAGCGCTCGGTGCACCTCAATGGTGGTCTTCTTTTTCTGAAACTCTGTTACCAGTACCGTTTTTAGTGCTGCATAACTTGTAAGCCCTGTCTTGGCCTCGACCGCAAGTCTGGCTGCACCTCTACACAGCCGCTTTGTGTAGAGGAACTTTTGAATGTTATTCCACTGACATACGGTGGCAATGTCCTCAAGATCTTTTAACCATACCGTAAGGTTTTTTCCAGCTTCTCCTGAAAAATGTTCCAGGGAGTCTTCAACATCCCTGAACACAAAATTATTGGCCCTTTCGTTAGCCATTATATCTTCTCCTTCTCCTTCGCCTTCTTTTCCTTCTTCTCGATCTGATTCTGAGATATCTTCCTCGTCTTCTTCTAGCTCACAATCCTCACACCCCGTTTTTTTTTTTTTTTTTTTTTTTTTTTTTGAGCGCGCACTAAAGGGATTTGGCTGCCCTTAAAATGTTTAAACACAGTGCGAGCGTTGGGAAAATAGGGAAGGATTTAACAGGAGATACCGATGTACATTGGTTTTGAACTTCTGAATATTAAAATGGTCGGGAAAGATAGAGCCGGGTAAAGCATTCCACATTCGGGTAGTGCGGCTAAAAAAAGAATCTCTATACTTGACAGTACGTCCGAAGTTGGACTCGAGGGTAAACTGATGTGCATTCCTAGAGGTACGAGTATTACGGTTGAATTGTCTTAGGGGAGGAATGCAGCTGGCTATTTCTCTAGAACAGTGTTTATAAAAGTAACGGTAAAATAATGTTAGACATGAAACATGGCGGCGGTGTTCGAGTGATGCAAATGTTTCTGTTATATTTCTGTCACCTATCATTTTCAAAGCTCTTTTTTGAATCCTATATAAGATACTCAAGTGGGTTATTGGGGCACCTGCCCAAATATGAGAATTGTACTCAAGTTTCGGACGGATAAATGCTTTATAGATCACAGCCAGATCAGAAGGGGAGAAAAATTTCTTACATCGTCGAAGAAAACCTAAGCACTTAGCAGCATTTTTGGCGACGTCGAATATGTGTTCATTCCACAGAAGGTGGTCTGTGATACACATACCGAGGACTGAAAGCGTTTCGGTTTCCTCAATACAAGTGCCGCTCATGGATAGCGGCATGGGAGGTGTGTTTTGTTTTGACGACAGAAGACAGAATTGAGTTTTCGAAGCATTAAATTCTACGCGGTTTTTGATTCCCCATTGGACAATGCCGTCGAGATCAGAATTTAATGAGCTAATCATACGCTGCCGTTCTAGGTCCACCTCCGAAGGACATGGATGTGAATCTGAAAACGAATATGAGAAGCTGAGGGTGCTGTCGTCAGCGAAACAGTTTAATGGATTAGAAGTTTCAGACAAAAGATCATTTATGAATATAAGGAAGAGAGTCGGAGACAAAACGGAGCCCTGGGGCACACCAGCATTTATTTTGTGAATTTCAGACTTGAAACCGTCCAATACAACTTGTATTGATCGGTCCGAAAGGTAATTTCTAATCCAACGAAGAAAAGATTCATCGAAACCAAATGCGCGCATTTTCGATAAGAGAGCTTGGTGCCAAACTCTATCAAACGCCTTAGAAATATCAAGCGCAATAATCTTACTTTCGCCAAAGCGATGTAAAGATTTGTTCCACTGTTCGGTGAGATATACCATCAGATCACCAGTGGACCTATTGCTACGAAAGCCGTACTGTCGGTCATTAAGAAGCTTTCGTTCTTCAAGATATTTCTTGAGCTGAAAATTAATCAGCGTTTCCATGACCTTGGAAAGAAGGGACGTTAATGCAATTGGCCGATAGTTTGAGGGTGAAGAAGATACGCCTTTTTTAGGGACAGGCTGGACAAATGCTGTTTTCCATCCACTCGGAAAGAGACCAGTAGAATAGGACAGATGCAAAAGCTTACGCAGTGGTTTTGCCAGCGTTGAAGAACACCTCTTCAGAACAATGGGAGGGAAACTATCCGGGCCAGCGGATTTGTGTATGTCGAGGTCTTTTAGAACTCTAGCAACTGCAAGAGTGCGAAAGAAGATTTGACCCATAGAATCGTTTACGCTCTCAAGTACAGGCGGAGTTCTATCACTTGCTGGCAGCGTCGAATTAACAGCAAACTGTGCTGCAAGCAAATTGGCTTTATCTTGCGAGCTGACAGCAGGTGTGTCGTTGAAGACGAGCGTAGGAACCGAAGACGAAATAGTGTTTCGAATATTTTTTACAAATTTTTACTACTATTGGGACATTGTAGTATTTTTTGCCTTAATTTTTGGTAATGCAAAAATTTGGTTCGTCGAATATAAGCGTTACAGGTCTTCCTGGCTTGTTGAAACTTCTTCCGGTTTTCCTCAGTAGGGTTGGCTTTGTAACTACGGAAACTTACTTCTCTGACCCTAATAACCTCTTTACAGCTCGAATCAAACCATGAGTTTTCTTTGGGTTTGATAGATTTTACCCTATTCGGGATAAAATTTCTCATTCCACAAAGAATTAAGTTTGTTATCATATCTGCACTGGCATCTACGTCACTATCGAGGAAGCACAGTGACCAGTTAAAGTTACTGAAGAAACCGTTGAGACCGTCCCAGTTGGCTTTCTCGTATTGCCAAACGGTTCTCGTTGGTAATTTCTCTTTAACTGAGTTTTGTTGGCACGAGAAATTAGCAGATATGACACAATGGTCAGAGGTGCCTAGAGGCGATAATACACTAACAGTGTATTTATCAGGGTCAGAGGTAAGAAACAAGTCAAGTGTGTTGGCGGATTGACCTGCAACATCAGGGATTCGAGTTGGCTCGTCAACAAGCTGAGTCAGGTGGTTTAACTCAGCAAAGAGCTCAACATACCTTCCTTCGGGTGTTGTCTGGCCAGAAAAGCGAAGCCAACTAGAATTTTGTACATTGAAATCGCCCGCAATGACGATTTAAGAGTGAGGATAATGGGCAACAATTCTTTGAATGGAGTCGGACAGAGCATCAAACTCGTTACAAGTTGAATTTCTGTCCAGATTGGGGCTTCGATAAACGAAACAAGTGTGAATGATGTGCTTATTTACCGTGAATTTTAACCACATATCACGTTTCTTATTTCACTCTTGGTTATATTTTTGAACGCTCCTTTTATCCTATCTACCAGGTCCGTTTTTATGCCGTTTCGGTATGACAAGTTCTTCTTCCGCAAAAACTCCTGTAACTCACGTGTGGTGAATGTTTCAATTAGTTCATCCATCCATCCATACTCTTTACCGTAGCTAAAGTTCTTCACAGTTTTTTTTTGTAAATCTTTACAAAATCTTTACACAGTTCTTCACGGCTTAACCAATCTTAATAAGTCTTCTAAAGTTCTTCAGTTTTTTTTTTTAATAAATCATTACAAAATATTTACACAGTTCTTCACGACTTAACCAATCTTAATAAATCTTCTAAATTTCTTCACAGTTTTCTTAATAAATCTTTACAAAATCTTAACCCCGATCTTCACGGCTTAACCAATCTTAAAAAATCTTTACCCAGTTCTTCCCGACTTAACCAATCTTAACAAATCTTCTTCTCCTGGATGTTCGATTTTTTCTTTTTGGTGCACTTTTCTCTCTTCACTCTTTTCTAATCTCTTCAAAAACCATTAACACTTCTTAACCTCAAAATTGTTGGGATATGAAAATTAATTCCCTTAAATCCCGGTTGAGCCCCAAATGTAGAGTAATAGAAATGATAACAGTTTAATAGATTTTCTAACAGTTTAATAGATTTTCTTTATTGATCATATTTAACAATTTATTTGATTTGATTTATTTTCTAGACTTAAACAAACTCGATTTCAGACCGCGCGGCCGTCGTCGTATCGCGAGTCGTAACTTCTTACTTGTCGTCGTCGTCGCTATATCAGAACTCTCTCTTGGGTTTTATCGTCGTCGCTTAAAACAGATTCCATACCATCAGACTTCTTAGCAATCGATACCAGGCAAGAGCCCTGGTGGCCCAACTGAGTAGGTAGCCAGCCCCTACCGCTCCTCCAATTAGCAGCAATATCTTCATGACTCGATTGTTTATGTTTGGCATTGTTTTCCTTTTTGTCTTCTCCTTATGAATGCATGACTATTAAAATGCGTTAAACTAGGTCATGTTTTGTCGGTCGTTGCCATTGCTGGCTATTTGGCTTTGGTTAGTGCACTGACCGTGGGTGTATGGTTGCTGTTCAATTCTTATCTACCGTCGCGTCGTGGGTGACAGATCGTATTCCGTCCAGTGGAATTTGGCGATGTTTGCTTTTCTTCATGACGATGACTACGACGGTCTGAAATATAGTATCTGCGTTATCTAATACGATTATTATATTCTTATACTAAACTTAATTAGTGATTCATGGTTCCTACATTCGGCCATCCTGGAATTATAGACTGCCCTCAGGCAATGTCATCCTCATCCTCGGAATCACCTTCGTCATCTTCCTCATCACCTTGTAATCGGCTTCATGTAGTCTGCCGATGTACTAGTTATGTTGGGCCCCTCATGTTGACCCACTTTCTTTACTTCATATATTTCATTCCTCTTCACTTTCGTCACCTCGTATGGTCCCAAGAAACTGAAACTGTAGCTTTAGTCCAGTTCCAAACTGCGTTCTCTTGATGGCGACTAGCTCATTCACCCTATACTCACGTGCTCCTTCCGTTTTTTGTTATAGGTTCTTTGATTCTCAGCTTGAACCCTGCTTATCTCGTCCTTTGCTGCCTTCCTCATCTCGTCTCGATTCGTTTCGAAATCATCCAATATTACGTCTTCTAGCAGCTTCCTTATCTCCAGATCCTCCGCTCGACGCATGGTTGCCCCAAACATCAATTGGAAAGGACTCCTCTTTGTACTTCGTGACACAGTTGAGTTGATAGCTCGCTGGACCTGTCCTACGTGTTGGTACCATTTAGTTGGGTCCGCTACTGCTACCTTTGACATCACTTCAATAACTATTTTATTGATCCTATCAACCTGCCCGTTGCCCCTTGGTACTCCGGTTGTTGTTAATACGTGATGAATCCCTCTTTCGTCACAATATTCCTTGAACGCGTTTGCCATAAACGCGGCACCTTTATCGGAAATCAGCCGGGTTGGGTTCCCGAATGTTTCGCTCTGCAGGTCTAATCGTTTTATTGCCTCTTCGCATTTCGTGGTATTCACTGGATATATCCATGTGAACTTCGTTAACGCATCCACCACCACGAACAAGTAGTTATAGAACTTGTGTGTTGATGAAAGTGGTCCAACGTGGTCAATATGTAGCGTGTGTAGCGGTACGTCAATCTTCTCAATTGGGTGTAGGAACCCTTGGGCCTTTCCACTTTTCTTCGCCAATATACACGCCACGCAGTTCGCTAACACGTTCTCTATGCATCACATAAGTTTCGGTATATAATAGTCTTTCTTTACTATGGCCTCCACTTTCTTCGCACTTATGTGCCCCTGCGCATGTGCGTTACGAATGATTTCCTTCTGAAGCGACTTAGGGACCACTAATAAATGACAACCCTCTTCAAACTTATATAGTAATCCGCTTCTTACTTCGTAATCTTTATACGCACCCGCAGCTGTAATTATATCAAAGATTAATTGGCAAAATTCGTCTTTACCTTGTGCGGATTTTATCCGGTGTATGATGCCATCTTCTATTCTCATTGCAACAGGATATCTGCTTAGCGCATCTACGTGCCTCATTGACGTGCCCGTTCGGTGTATAACCTTCATGGTGTATTTTTGTAGCATGATATCCCATCTTGCTACTCGAGGATATAAGTCTCTCTTCTTCATCGTAGACTCGAATGCTTTGCAGTCCGTCACTATTGTAAACTCCATTCCTAGGAGGTACACTCTCAGCTTGGCTAAACACTTCATTATCGCCAGTACCTCTAGTTCGTAGCTCGTAAACTTCCTCTCAGATCGACTGGTCTTGAAGCTCAGGAAAAACGTGGGGTGGAAATGTCCATCATCATGTTTCTGCAACAGTACCCCCCCGTATCCTTCTATACTGGCATCCGTATGGAGTTCTCCCGAAAGCGTGATACGTCGTACCTTTTATCTGTATCGGGATGTGCCGCTCGTCTGATTCAATCCGGTTCACGTGGCTTATCCCTCGTGAGGTCGAGAGTGTCTCGTTCTTTACCGGGCAATTCGGTGATATGTGCCCGAACTGGTTACATTTTAAGCAACGCGTTCCCTTTCCTTTATGGGGACAACTAGCCGCTACATGCGATTTTGACCCACAGTTGTGGCACCGCCTTCCTTGACCGGTTTGCCCTTCTTTACCCGGAAGCGTCGATGATTTGTGGTTTCCACTACCGCTCTTGTTGAATCCTGGTGTTGGCATAAACCTCTTCATTTGCTGGTAGTTCTCCAGCTTCTTTTATAGTTTTTCTTCGCGCTTCCAGCGCTCGGTGCACCTCAATGGTGGTCTTCTTCTTCTGAAACTCTGTTACCAGTACCGTTTTTAGTGCTGCATAACTTGTAGGCCCTGTCTTGGCCTCGACCGCAAGTCTGGCTGCCCCTCTCAACAGCCGTTTTGTGTAGAGGAACTTTTGAATGTCATTCCACTGACATACGATGGCAATGTCCTCAAAATCTTTTAACCATACCGTAAGGTTTTTTCCAGTTTCTCCTGAAAAATGTTCCAGGGAGTCTTCAACATCCCTGAACACAAAATTATTGGCCCTTTCGTTAGCCATTATATCTTCTCCTTCTTCTCGATCTGATTCTGAGATATCTTCCTCGTCTTCTTCTAGCTCACTATCCTCACACCCCGTTATCACGTTTCTTATTTCACTCTCGGTTATATTTTTGAACGCTCCTTTTATCCTATCTACCAGGTCCGTTTTTATGCGGTTTCGGTATGACAAGTTCTTCTTCCGCAAAAACTCCTGTAACTCACGTGTGGTGAATGTTTCAATTAGTTCATCCATCCATACTCTTTACCGTAGCTAAAGTTCTTCACAGTTTTCTTTACACAGTTCTTCACGGCTTAACCAATCTTAATAAGTCTTCTAAAGTTCTTCAGTTTTTTTTTTTTAATAAATCATTACAAAATATTTACACAGTTCTTCACGACTTAACCAATCTTAACAAATCTTCTAAATTTCTTCACAGTTTTCTTAATAAATCTTTACAAAATCTTTACCCCGATCTTCACGGCTTAACCAATCTTAAGAAAATCTTTACCCAGTTCTTCCCGACTTAACCAATCTTAACAAATCTTCTTCTCCTGGATGTTTGATTTTTTCTTTTTGGTGCACTTTTCTCTCTTCACTCCTTTCTAATCTTTTCAAAAACCATTAACACTTCTTTACCTCAAAATTGTTTGGATATGAAAATTAATTCCCTTAAATCCCGGTTGAGCCCCCAAATGTAGAGTAATAGAAATGATAACAGTTTAGTAGATTTTCTTTATTGAACATATTTAACAATTTCTTTGATTTGATTTATTTTCTAGACTTAAACAAACTCGATTTCAGACCGCGCGGCCGTCGTCGTATCGCGAGTCGTAACTTCTTACTTGTCGTCGTCGTCGCTATATCAGAACTCTCTCTTGGGTTTTATCGTCGTCGCTTAAAACAGATTCCATACCATCAGACTTCTTAGCAATCGATACCAGGCAAGAGCCCTGGTGGCCCAACTGAGTAGGTAGCCAGCCCCTACCGCTCCTCCAATTAGCAGCAATATCTTCATGACTCGATTGTTTATGTTTGGCATTGTTTTCCTTTTTGTCTTCTCCTTATGAATGCATGACTATTAAAATGCGTTAAACTAGGTCATGTTTTGTCGGTCGTTGCCATTGCTGGCTATTTGGCTTTGGTTAGTGCATTGACCGTGGGTGTATGGTTGCTGTTCAATTCTTATCTACCGTCGCGTCGTGGGTGACAGATCGTATTCCGTCCAGTGGAATTTGGCGATGTTTGCTTTTCTTCATGACGATGACTACGACGGTCTGAAATATAGTATCTGCGTTATCTAATACGATTATTATATTCTTATACTAAACTTAATTAGTGATTCATGGTTCCTACATTCGGCCATCCTGGAATTATAGACTGCCCTCAGGCGATGTCATCCTCGGAATCACCTTCGTCATCTTCCTCATCACCTTGTATCCATGGCTTCATGTAGTCTGCCGATGTACTAGTTATGTTGGGCCCCTCATGTTGACCCACTTCCTTTACTTCATATCTTTCATTCCTCTTCACTTTCGTCATGAGCATGATCGCCCATCTTGCTACTCGAGGACATAAGTCTCTCTTCTTCATCGTAGACTCGAATGCTTTGCAGTCCGTCACTATTGTAAACTCCATTCCTAGGAGGTACACTCTCAGCTTGGCTAAACACTTCATAATCGCCAGTACCTCTAGTTCGTAGCTCGTAAACTTCCTCTCAGATCGACTGGTCTTGAAGCTCAGGAAAAACGTGGGGTGGAAATGTCCATCATCATGTTTCTGCAACAGTACCCCCCCCCCCGTATCCTTCTATACTGGCATCCGTATGGAGTTCTGTGGGCAAACTTGGGTTAAATAGTTTAAAAACTGACTCACTGCAAAGACAAGATTTTAGTTCATTAATTGCAATAACTTCTTTTTCACCCATCACAAATTTGCTTTCTTTTCTTAAAATATCTGACAAAGGTTTCGCTATCTAAGAGTAATTTAGGTCGAATTTTCTAAAAAATCCAGTCAATCCCAGAAAGCTTTGTATCTGCTTCACGTTGCCCGGTACCGGAAACTTCTGCACTGCTTTCACCTTTTCTTCTGATGGCTTTATGCTTCCGTTACCTATAACATGCCCTAAAAACTCTACTGACCGTGACAGGAAATTAAACTTTTCCCATTTAATCTTCAATCGGTATTCCTCAGCCACTCTTAGCACAACCTTCAGTTTTTCCAATGCCTCATCTTCGCTCTTTGCAAATATGATGATATCGTCCACATATATCAGCAAATATTTTTGTAGCACCAACTCCCGGAAAATTTGGTTAACAAACCTCTGGAATGCTGGCGGTGAGTTACATAGCCCAAATGGTACTTTTAGAAACTCATATTGCCCATCTGGTGTTACGAATGCCGTGTATTTTCTGCTATTCTTGGCTACATCTACATGGAAAAATCCATCTTTTAAGTCTAAAGTGATAAATAGTTTTGCATCATGTAGTGGTTCGAAAACTTCCTCCATGACCGTCATGGGGAACCTGTCCTTCATCATCTTCTTGTTCAGCTCCCGATAATCGATGCATAGCCTATACTTTCCGTCCTTCTTCTTCACAAGGACTATCGGGCTGGCATATTCCGACCGACTCGGAACTATGATTCCCTCATCTATCCACCCTTTCACTTGTTTGTTTACTGCATCTCTTTCCGGCATCGCCAGTCTTCGTGCCTTACGAAAAACAGGTATTTCGTCGGTCAACACAATGTTCATCTCGATGCAGGACCTTGCGAGACTTTTCGGCCTATAGGCATCCACGATATCGTTCACTGCTTGTCTGTACTCTTCGTTTCCTACCTTCCATTTTGACTCATCGTCCTTTTCCTGGTACCATTCGATTTTCAGAATGTCATTCTCCTCCAGATCGAATCCTTCCTTCGTAACTTGTTCGTCTTCCATCCTCTTGACTATCCTAATTTTTCCGCCGCTGATGACTAACTCAACATTTCTTAAAAAATCTCTTCCTAGTAGTATTTCGTCGGGGATCCACCGATGCGGTACTACCTGAAATTGATTCAGATATTTTTCTTTTCCCACCTGTATCTCCAACGCGCACGAGCCTAGGGTTTTCCGAGGGTTATCTCCAAAACCTTTCAAGATCATCCCCGGTAACTGGGGTTCCTTTTCACTTATCTTCAGTTGGAAGGACTTCTGTATTATCGATACATCGCTTCCGTTGTCCACTAAAGCGTGATACGTCGTACCTTTTAACTGTATCGGGATGTGCCGCTCATCTGATTCAATCCGGTTCACGTGGCTTATCCCTCGTGAGATCGAGGGTGTCTCGTTCTTTACCGGGCAATTCGGTGATATGTGCCCGAACTGGTTGCATTTAAAGCAACGCGTTCCCTTTCCTTTATCGGGACAACTAGCCGCTACATGCGATTTTGACCCACAGTTGTGGCACCGCCTTCCTTGACCGGTTTGTCCTTCTTTACGCGGAGGCGTCGATGATTTGTGGTTTCCACTACCGCTCTTGTTGAACCCTGGTGTTGGCATAAACCTCTTCATTTGCTGGTAGTTCTCCAGCTTCTTTTTTAGTTCTTCTAATGAGGTGGCCTCGTACAAGATCATTTTGTTGTGAATGGAATCTGGGATTCCATTTCGGATGTACTCGATTAACGACTCCTCATCCACTTCTCCTTCGCCCGCTAATTGTTGCATCGAGTACAAATACTCTAGCAGACTCTCTGTGGTTTTTTTCCTTCGCGCTTCCAGCGCTCGGTGCACCTCAATGGTGGTCTTCTTCTTCTGAAACTCTGTTACCAGTACCGTTTTTAGTGCTGCATAACTTGTAAGCCCTGTCTTGGCCTCGACCGCAAGTCTGGCTGCACCTCTCAACAGCCGCTTTGTGTAGAGGAACTTTTGAATGTTATTCCACTGACATACGGTGGCAATGTCCTCAAAATCTTTTAACCATACCGTAAGGGTTTTTCCAGCTTCTCCTGAAAAATATTCCAGGGAGTCTTCAACATCCCTGAACACAAAATTATTGGCCCTTTCGTTAGCCATTATATCTTCTCCTTCGCCTTCTTTTCCTTCTTCTCGATCTGATTCTGAGATATCTTCCTCGTCTTCTTCTAGCTCACAATCCTCACACCCCGTTTTTTTTTTTTTTTTTTTTTTTTTTTTTTTTTTTTTTGTGAACGCGCACTAAAGGGATTTTGGCTGCCCTTAAAATGTTAAAACACAGTGCGAGCGTTGGGAAAATAGGGAAGGATTTAAGAGGAGATACCGATGTACATTGGTTTTGAACTTCTGAATATTAAAATGGTCGGGAAAGATAGAGCCGGGTAAAGCATTCCACATTCGGGTAGTGCGGCTAAAAAAAGAATCTCTATATTTGACAGTACGTCCGAAGTTGGACCCGAGGGTAAACTGATGTGCATTCCTAGAGGTACGAGTATTACGGTTGAATTGTCTTAGGGGAGGAATGCAGCTGGCTATTTCACTAGAACAGTGTTTATAAAAGTAACGGTAAAATAATGTTAGACATGAAACATGGCGGCGGTGTTCGAGTGATGCAAATGATTCTGTTATATTTCTGTCACCTATCATTTTCAAAGTTTTTGTTTGAATCCTATATAAGATACTCAAGTGGGTTATTGGGGCACCTGCCCAAATATGAGAATTGTACTCAAGTTTCGGACGGATAAATGCTTTATAGATCACAGCCAGATCAGAAGGGGAGAAAAATTTCTTACATCGTCGAAGAAAACCTAAGCACTTAGCAGCATTTTTGGCGACGTCGAATATGTGTTCATTCCACAGAAGGTGGTCTGTGATACACATACCGAGGACTGAAAGCGTTTCGGTTTCCTCAATACACGTGCCGCTCATGGATAGCGGCATGGGAGGTGTGTTTCGTTTTGACGACAGAAGACAGAATTGAGTTTTCGAAGCATTAAATTCTACGCGGTTTTTGATTCCCCATTGGACAGTGCTGTCGAGATCAGAATTTAATGAGCTTATCATACGCTGCCGTTCTAGGTCCACCTCCGAAGGACATGGATGTGAATCTGAAAACGAATATGAGAAGCTGAGGGTGCTGTCGTCAGCGAAACAGTTTAATGGATTAGAAGTTTCAGACAAAAGATCATTTATGAATATAAGGAAGAGAGTCGGAGACAAAACGGAGCCCTGGGGCACACCAGCATTTATTTTGTGAATTTCAGACTTGAAACCGTCCAATACAACTTGTATTAATCGGTCCGAAAGGTAATTTCTAATCCAACGAAGAAGAGATTCATCGAAACCAAATGCGCGCATTTTCGATAAGAGAGCTTGGTGCCAAACTCTATCAAACGCCTTAGAAATATCAAGCGCAATAATCTTACTTTCGCCAAAGCGATGTAAAGATTTGTTCCACTGTTCGGTGAGATATACCATCAGATCACCACCATTGCTACGAAAGCCGTACTGTCGGTCATTAAGAAGCTTTCGTTCTTCAAGATATTTCTTGAGCTGAAAATTAATCAGCGTTTCCATGAACTTGGAAAGAAGGGACGTTAATGCAATTGGCCGATAGTTTGAGGGTGAAGAAGATACGCCTTTTTTAGGGACAGGCTGGACAAATGCTGTTTTCCATCCACTCGGAAAGAGACCAGTAGAATAGGACAGATGCAAAAGCTTACGCAGTGGTTTTGCCAGCGTTGAAGAACACCTCTTCAGAACAATGGGAGGGATACTATCCGGGCCAGCTGATTTGTGTATGTCGAGGTCTTTTAGAACTCTAGCAACTGCAAGAGTGCGAAAGAAGATTTGACCCATAGAATCGTTTACGCTCTCAAGTACAGGCGGAGTTCTATCACTTGCTGGCAGCGTCGAATTAACAGCAAACTGTGCTGCAAGCAAATTGGCTTTATCTTGCGAGCTGACAGCAGGTGTGTCGTTGAAGACGAGCGTAGGAACCGAAGACGAAGTAGTGTTTCGAATATTTTTTACAAATGATCAAAAATTTTTACTACTATTGGGACATTGTAGTATTTTTTGCCTTAATTTTTGGTAATGCAAAAATTTGGTTCGTCGAATATGAGCGTTACAGGTCTTCCTGGCTTGTTGAAACTTCTTCCGGTATTCCTCAGTAGGGTTGGCTTTGTAACTACGGAAACTTACTTCTCTGACCCTAATAACCTCTTCACAGCTCGAATCAAACCATGAGTTTTCTTTGGGTTTGATAGATTTTACCCTATTCGGGATAAAATTTCTCATTCCACAAAGAATTAAGTTTGTTATCATATCTGCACTGGCATCTACGTCACTATCGAGGAAGCACAGTGACCAGTTAAAGTTACTGAAGAAACCGTTGAGACCGTCCCAGTTGGCTTTCTCGTATTGCCAAACGGTTCTCGTTGGTACTTTCTCCTTAACTGAGTTTTGTTGGCACGAGAAATTAGCAGATATGACACAATGGTCTGATGTGCCTAGAGGCGATAATACACTAACAGTGTATTTATCAAGGTCAGAGGTAAGAAACAAGTCAAGTGTGTTGGCGGATTGACCTGCAACATCAGGGATTCGAGTTGGCTCGTCAACAAGCTGAGTCAGGTGGTTTAACTCAGCAAAGAGCTCAACATACCTTCCTTCGGGTGTTGTCTGGCCAGAAAAGCGAAGCCAACTAGAATTGTGTACATTGAAATCGCCCGCAATGACGATTTCAGTGTGAGGATAATGGGCAACAATTCTTTGAATGGAGTCGGACAGAGCATCAAACTCGTTACAAGTTGAATTTCTGTCCAGATTGGGGCTTCGATAAACGAAACAAGTGTGAATGATGTGCTTATTTACCGTGAATTTTAACCACATATCACGTTTCTTATTTCACTCTTGGTTATATTTTTGAACGCTCCTTTTATCCTATCTACCAGGTCCGTTTTTATGCCGTTTCGGTATGACAAGTTCTTCTTCCGCAAAAACTCCTGTAACGCACGTGTGGTGAATGTTTCAATTAGTTCATCCATCCATCCATACTCTTTACCGTAGCTAAAGTTCTTCACAGTTTTTTTTTTGTAAATCTTTACAAAATCTTTACACAGTTCTTCACGGCTTAACCAGTCTTAATAAGTCTTCTAAAGTTCTTCAGTTTTTTTTTTAATAAATCATTACAAAATATTTACACAGTTCTTCACGACTTAACCAATCTTAATAAATCTTCTAAATTTCTTCACAGTTTTCTTAATAAATCTTTACAAAATCTTAACCCCGATCTTCACGGCTTAACCAATCTTAAAAAATCTTTACCCAGTTCTTCCTGACTTAACCAATCTTAACAAATCTGCTTCTCCTGGATGTTCGATTTTTTCTTTTTGGTGCACTTTTCTTTCTTCACTCTTTTCTAATCTCTTCAAAAACCATTAACACTTCTTAACCTCAAAATTGTTGGGATATGAAAATTAATTCCCTTAAATCCCGGTTGAGCCCCCAAATGTAGAGTAATAGAAATGATAACAGTTTAATAGATTTTCTAACAGTTTAATAGATTTTCTTTATTGATCATATTTAACAATTTATTTGATTTGATTTATTTTCTAGACTTAAACAAACTCGATTTCAGACCGCGCGGCCGTCGTCGTATCGCGAGTCGTAACTTCTTACTTGTCGTCGTCGTCGCTATATCAGAACTCTCTCTTGGGTTTTATCGTCGTCGCTTAAAACAGATTCCATACCATCAGACTTCTTAGCAATCGATACCAGGCAAGAGCCCTGGTGGCCCAACTGAGTAGGTAGCCAGCCCCTACCGCTCCTCCAATTAGCAGCAATATCTTCATGACTCGATTGTTTATGTTTGGCATTGTTTTCCTTTTTGTCTTCTCCTTATGAATGCATGACTATTAAAATGCGTTAAACTAAGTCATGTTTTGTCGGTCGTTGCCATTGCTGGCTATTTGGCTTTGGTTAGTGCACTGACCGTGGGTGTATGGTTGCTGTTCAATTCTTATCTACCGTCGCGTCGTGGGTGACAGATCGTATTCCGTCCAGTGGAATTTGGCGATGTTTGCTTTTCTTCATGACGATGACTACGACGGTCTGAAATATAGTATCTGCGTTATCTAATACGATTATTATATTCTTATACTAAACTTAATTAGTGATTCATGGTTCCTACATTCGGCCATCCTGGAATTATAGACTGCCCTCAGGCAATGTCATCCTCATCCTCGGAATCACCTTCGTCATCTTCCTCATCACCTTGTAATCGGCTTCATGTAGTCTGCCGATGTACTAGTTATGTTGGGCCCCTCATGTTGACCCACTTTCTTTACTTCATATATTTCATTCCTCTTCACTTTCGTCACCTCGTATGGTCCCAAGAAACTGAAACTGTAGCTTTAGTCCAGTTCCAAACTGCGTTCTCTTGATGGCGACTAGCTCATTCACCCTATACTCACGTGCTCCTTCCGTTTTTTGTTATAGGTTCTTTGATTCTCAGCTTGAACCCTGCTTATCTCGTCCTTTGCTGCCTTCCTCATCTCCTCTCGATTCGTTTCGAAATCATCCAATATTACGTCTTCTAGCAGCTTCCTTATCTCCAGATCCTCCGCTCGATGCATGGTTGCCCCAAACATCAATTGGAAAGGACTCCTCTTTGTACTTCGTGACACAGTTGAGTTGATATCTCGCTGTACCTGCCCTACGTGTTGGTACCATTTAGTTGGGTCCGCTACTGCTACCTTTGACATCACTACAATAACTATTTTATTGATCCTATCAACCTGCCCGTTGCCCATTGGTACTCCGGTTGTTGTTAATACGTGATGAATCCCTCTTTCGTCACAATATTCCTTGAACGCGTTTGCCGAAAACGCGGCACCTTTATCGGAAATCAGCCGGGTTGGGTTCCCGAATGTTTCGCTCTGCAGGTCTAATCGGTTTATTGCCTCTTCGCATTTCGTGGTCTTCACTGGATATATCCATGTGAACTTCGTAAACGCATCCACCACCACGAACAAGTGGTCCAACGTGGTCAATATGTAGCGTGTGTAGCGGTACGTCAATCTACTCAATTGGGTGTAGGGACCCATGGGCCTTTCCACTTTTCTTCGCCGCCAATATACACGCCACGCAGTTCGCTAACACGTTCTCTATGCATCCCATAAGTTTCGGTATATAATAGTCTTGCTTTACTATGGCCTGCACTTTCTTCGCACTTATGTGCCCCTGCGCATGTGCGCAACGTGGGGTGGAAATGTCCATCATCATGTTTCTGCAACAGTACCCCCCCCCGTATCCTTCTATACTGGCATCCGTAAGGAGTTCTGTGGGCAAACTTGGGTTAAATGGTTTCAAAACTGACTCACTGCAAAGACAAGATTTTAGTTCATTAATTGCAATAACTTCTTTTTCACCCTTCACAAATTTGCTTTCTTTTTTTAAAAGATCTGACAAAGGTTTCGCTATCTTAGAGTAATTTAGGACGAATTTTCTAAAAAACCCAGTCAATCCCAGAAAGCTTTGTATCTGCTTCACGTTGCTCGGTACCGGAAACTTCTGCACTGCTTTCACCTTTTCCTCTGATGGCTTTATGCTTCCGTTACCTATAACATGCCCTAAAAACTCTACTGACCGTGACAGGAAATTAAACTTTTCCCATTTAATCTTCAATCGGTATTCCTCAGCCACTCTTAGCACAACCTTCAGTTTTTCCAATGCCTCATCTTCGCTCTTTGCAAATATGATGATATCGTCCACATATATCAGCAAATATTTTTGTAGCACCAACTCCCGGAAAATTTGGTTAACAAACCTCTGGAATGCAGGCGGTGAGTTACATAGCCCAAATGGTACTTTTAGAAACTCATATTGCCCATCTGGTGTTACGAATGCCGTGTATTTTCTGCTATTCTTGGCTACATCTACATGGAAAAATCCATCTTTTAAGTCTAAAGTGATAAATACCTTTGCATCATGTAGTGGTTCGAAAACTTCCTCCATGACCGTCATGGGGAACCTGTCCTTCATCATCTTCTTGTTCAGCTCCCGATAATCGATGCATAGCCTATACTTTCCGTCCTTCTTCTTCACAAGGACTATCGGGCTGGCATATTCCGACCGACTCGGAACTAGGATTCCCTCATCTATCCACCCTTTCACTTGTTTGTTTACGGCATCTCTTTCCGGCATCGCCAGTCTTCGTGCCTTACGAAAAACAGGTATTTCGTCGGTCAACACAATGTTCATCTCGATGCAGGACCTTGCGAGACTTTTCGGCCTATAGGCATCCACGATATCGTTCACTGCTTGTCTGTACTCTTCGTTTCCTACCTTCCATTTTGACTCATCGTCCTTTTCCTGGTACCATTCGATTTTCAGAATGTCATTCTCCTCCAGATCGAATCCTTCCTTCGTAACTTGTTCGTCTTCCATCCTCTTGACTATCCTAATTTTTCCGCCGCTGATGACTAACTCAACATTTCTTAAAAAATCTCTTCCTAGTAGTATTTCGTCGGGGATCCACCGATGCGGTACTACCTGAAATTGATTCAGATATTTTTCTTTTCCCACCTGTATCTCCAACGCGCACGAGCCTAGGGTTTTCCGAGGGTTATCTCCAAAACCTTTCAAGATCATCCCCGGTAACTGGGGTTCCTTTTCACTTATCTTCAGTTGGAAGGACTTCTGTATTATCGATACATCGCTTCCGTTGTCCACGAAAGCGTGATACGTCGTACCTTTTAACTGTATCGGGATATGCCCCTCATCTGATTCAATCCGGTTCACGTGGCTTATCCCTCGTGAGATCGAGGGTGTCTCGTTCTTTACCGGGCAATTAGGTGATATGTGCCCGAACTGGTTGCATTTAAAGCAACGCGTTCCCTTTCCTTTATCGGGACAACTAGCCGCTACATGCGATTTTGACCCACAGTTGACCGGTTTGCCCTTCTTTACGCGGAGGCGTCGATGATTTGTGGTTTCCACTACCGCTCTTGTTGAATCCTGGTGTTGGCATAAACCTCTTCATTTGCTGGTAGTTCTCCAGCTTCTTTTTTAGTTATTCTAATGAGGTGGCCTCGTACAAGATCATTTTGTTGTGAATGGAATCTGGGATTCCATTTCGGATGTACTCGATTAACGACTCCTCATCCACTTCTCCTTCGCCCGCTTATTGTTGCATCGAGTACAAATACTCTAGCAGACTCTCTGTGGTTTTTTTCCTTCGCGCTTCCAGCGCTCGGTGCACCTCAATGGTGGTCTTCTTCTTCTGAAACTCTGTTACCAGTACCGTTTTTAGTGCTGCATAACTTGTAAGCCCTGTCTTGGCCTCGACCGCAAGACTGGCTGCACCTCTCAACAGCCGCTTTGTGTAGAGGAACTTTTGAATGTTATTCCACTGACATACGGTGGCAATGTCCTCAAAATCTTTTAACCATACCGTAAGGTTTTTTCCAGCTTCTCCTGAAAAATGTTCCAGGGAGTCTTCAACATCCCTGAACACAAAATTATTGGCCCTTTCGTTAGCCATTATATCTTCTCCTTCGCCTTCTTTTCCTTCTTCTCGATCTGATTCTGAGATATCTTCCTCGTCTTCTTCCAGCTCACAATCCTCACACCCCGTTTTTTTTTTTTTTTTTTTTGAGCGCGCACTAAAGGGATTTGGCTGCCCTTAAAATGTTTAAACACAGTGCGAGCGTTGGGAAAATAGGGAAGGATTTAACAGGAGATACCGATGTACATTGGTTTTGAACTTCTGAATATTAAAATGGTCGGGAAAGATAGAGCCGGGTAAAGCATTCCACATTCGGGTAGTGCGGCTAAAAAAAGAATCTCTATACTTGACAGTACGTCCGAAGTTGGACTCGAGGGTAAACTGATGTGCATTCCTAGAGGTACGAGTATTACGGTTGAATTGTCTTAGGGGAGGAATGCAGCTGGCTATTTCTCTAGAACAGTGTTTATAAAAGTAACGGTAAAATAATGTTAGACATGAAACATGGCGGCGGTGTTCGAGTGATGCAAATGTTTCTGTTATATTTCTGTCACCTATCATTTTCAAAGCTCTTTTTTGAATCCTATATAAGATACTCAAGTGGGTTATTGGGGCACCTGCCCAAATATGAGAATTGTACTCAAGTTTCGGACGGATAAATGCTTTATAGATCACAGCCAGATCAGAAGGGGAGAAAAATTTCTTACATCGTCGAAGAAAACCTAAGCACTTAGCAGCATTTTTGGCGACGTCGAATATGTGTTCATTCCACAGAAGGTGGTCTGTGATACACATACCGAGGACTGAAAGCGTTTCGGTTTCCTCAATACAAGTGCCGCTCATGGATAGCGGCATGGGAGGTGTGTTTCGTTTTGACGACAGAAGACAGAATTGAGTTTTCGAAGCATTAAATTCTACGCGGTTTTTGATTCCCCATTGGACAATGCCGTCGAGATCAGAATTTAATGAGCTAATCATACGCTGCCGTTCTAGGTCCACCTCCGAAGGACATGGATGTGAATCTGAAAACGAATATGAGAAGCTGAGGGTGCTGTCGTCAGCGAAACGGTTTAATGGATTAGAAGTTTCAGACAAAAGATCATTTATGAATATAAGGAAGAGAGTCGGAGACAAAACGGAGCCCTGGGGCACACCAGCATTTATTTTGTGAATTTCAGACTTGAAACCGTCCAATACAACTTGTATTGATCGGTCCGAAAGGTAATTTCTAATCCAACGAAGAAGAGATTCATCGAAACAAATGCGCGCATTTTCGATAAGAGAGCTTGGTGCCAAACTCTATCAAACGCCTTAGAAATATCAAGCGCAATAATCTTACTTTCGCCAAAGCGATGTAAGGATTTGTTCCACTGTTCGGTGAGATATACCATCAGATCACCAGTGGACCTATTGCTACGAAAGCCGTACTGTCGGTCATTAAGAAGCTTTCGTTCTTCAAGATATTTCTTGAGCTGAAAATTAATCAGCGTTTCCATGACCTTGGAAAGAAGGGACGTTAATGCAATTGGCCGATAGTTTGAGGGTGAAGAAGATACGCCTTTTTTAGGGACAGGCTGGACAAATGCTGTTTTCCATCCACTCGGAAAGAGACCAGTAGAATAGGACAGATGCAAAAGCTTACGCAGTGGTTTTGCCAGCGTTGAAGAACACCTCTTCAGAACAATGGGAGGGATACTATCCGGGCCAGCGGATTTGTGTATGTCTAGGTCTTTTAGAACTCTAGCAACTGCAAGAGTGCGAAAGAAGATTTGACCCATAGAATCGTTTACGCTCTCAAGTACAGGCGGAGTTCTATCACTTGCTGGCAGCGTCGAATTTACAGCAAACTGTGCTGCAAGCAAATTGGCTTTATCTTGCGAGCTGACAGCAGGTGTGTCGTTGAAGACGAGCTTAGGAACCGAAGACGAAGTAGTGTTTCGAATATTTTTTACAAATGATCAAACATTTTTACTACTATTGGGACATTGTAGTATTTTTTGCCTTAATTTTTGGAAATGCAAAAATTTGGTCTTCCTGGCTTGTTGAAACTTCTTCCGGTTTTCCTCAGTAGGGTTGGCTTTGTAACTACGGAAACTTACTTCTCTGACCCTAATAACCTCTTCACAGCTCGAATCAAACCATGAGTTTTCTTTGGGTTTGATAGATTTTACCCTATTCGGGATAAAATTTCTCATTCCACAAAGAATTAAGTTTGTTATCATATCTGCACTGGCATCTACGTCACTATCGAGGAAGCACAGTGACCAGTTAAAGTTACTGAAGAAACCGTTGAGACCGTCCCAGTTGGCTTTCTCGTATTGCCAAACGGTTCTCGTTGGTACTTTCTCTTTAACTGAGTTTTGTTGGCACGATAAATTAGCAGATATGACACAATGGTCTGATGTGCCTAGAGGCGATAATACACTAACAGTGTATTTATCAGGGTCAGAGGTAAGAAACAAGTCAAGTGTGTTGGCGGATTGACCTGCAACATCAGGGATTCGAGTTGGCTCGTCAACAAGCTGAGTCAGGTGGTTTAACTCAGCAAAGAGCTCAACATACCTTCCTTCGGGTGTTGTCTGGCCAGAAAAGCGAAGCCAACTAGAATTGTGTACATTGAAATCGCCCGCAATGACGATTTCAGTGTGAGGATAATGGGCAACAATTCTTTGAATGGAGTCGGACAGAGCATCAAACTCGTTACAAGTTGAATTTCTGTCCAGATTGGGGCTTCGATAAACGAAACAAGTGTGAATGATGTGCTTATTTACCGTGAATTTTAACCACATATCACGTTTCTTATTTCACTCTTGGTTATATTTTTGAACGCTCCTTTTATCCTATCTACCAGGTCCGTTTTTATGCCGTTTCGGTATGACAAGTTCTTCTTCCGTAAAAACTCCTGTAACTCACGTGTGGTGAATGTTTCAATTAGTTCATCCATCCATCCATACTCTTTACCGTAGCTAAAGTTCTTCACAGTTTTTTTTTGTAAATCTTTACAAAATCTTTACACAGTTCTTCACGGCTTAACCAGTCTTAATAAGTCTTCTAAAGTTCTTCAGTTTTTTTTTTAATAAATCATTACAAAATATTTACACAGTTCTTCACGACTTAACCAATCTTAATAAATCTTCTAAATTTCTTCACAGTTTTCTTAATAAATCTTTACAAAATCTTAACCCCGATCTTCACGGCTTAACCAATCTTAAAAAATCTTTACCCAGTTCTTCCCGACTTAACCAATCTTAACAAATCTTCTTCTCCTGGATGTTCGATTTTTTCTTTTTGGTGCACTTTTCTTTCTTCACTCTTTTCTAATCTCTTCAAAAACCATTAACACTTCTTAACCTCAAAATTGTTGGGATATGAAAATTAATTCCCTTAAATCCCGGTTGAGCCCCCAAATGTAGAGTAATAGAAATGATAACAGTTAAATAGATTTTCTAACAGTTTAATAGATTTTCTTTATTGATCATATTTAACAATTTATTTGATTTGATTTATTTTCTAGACTTAAAAAAACTCGATTTCAGACCGCGCCGCCGTCGTCGTATCGCGAGTCGTAACTTCTTACTTGTCGTCGTCGTCGCTATATCAGAACTCTCTCTTGGGTTTTATCGTCGTCGCTTAAAACAGATTCCATACCATCAGACTTCTTAGCAATCGATACCAGGCAAGAGCCCTGGTGGCCCAACTGAGTAGGTAGCCAGCCCCTACCGCTCCTCCAATTAGCAGCAATATCTTTATGACTCGATTGTTTATGTTTGGCATTGTTTTCCTTTTTGTCTTCTCCTTATGAATGCATGACTATTTAAATGCGTTAAACTAGGTCATGTTTCGTCGGTCGTTGCCATTGCTGGCTATTTGGCTTTGGTTAGTGCATTGACCGTGGGTGTATGGTTGCTGTTCAATTCTTATCTACCGTCGCGTCGTGGGTGACAGATCGTATTCCGTCCAGTGGAATTTGGCGATGTTTGCTTTTCTTCATGACGATGACTACGACGGTCTGAAATATAGTATCTGCGTTATCTAATACGATTATTATATTCTTATACTAAACTTAATTAGTGATTCATGGTTCCTACATTCGGCCATCCTGGAATTATAGACTGCCCTCAGGCGATGTCATCCTCATCCTCGGAATCACCTTCGTCATCTTCCTCATCACCTTGTATCCATGGCTTCATGTAGTCTGCCGATGTACTAGTTATGTTGGGCCCCTCATGTTGACCCACTTTCTTTACTTCATATCTTTCATTCCTCTTCACTTTCGTCACCTCGTATGGTCCCAAGAAACTGGCATGTAGCTTTAGTCCAGTTCCAAACTGCGTTCTCTTGATGGCGAATAGCTCATTCACCCTATACTCACGTGCTCCTTCCGCTTTTTGTTATAGGTTCTTTGATTCTTAGCTTGAACCCTGCTTATCTCGTCCTTTGCTGCCTTCCTCATCTCGTCTCGATTCGTTTCGAAATCATCCAATATTACGTCTTCTAGCAGCTTCCTTATCTCCAGATCGTCCGCTCGACGCATGATTGCCCCAAACATCAATTGGAAAGGACTCCTCTTTGTACTTCGTGACACAGTTGAGTTGATAGCTCGCTGGACCTGTCCTACGTGTTGGTACCATTTAGTTGGGTCCGCTACTGCTACCTTTGACATCACTTCAATAACTATTTTATTGATCCTATCAACCTGCCCATTGCCCCTTGGTACTCCGGTTGTTGTTAATACGTGATGAATCACTCTTTCGTCACAATATTCCTTGAACGCGTTTGCCATAAACGCGGCACCTTTATCGGAAATCAGCCGGGTTGGGTTCCCGAATGTTTCGCTCTGCAGGTCTAATCGTTTTATTGCCTCTTCGCATTTCGTGGTATTCACTGGATATATCCATGTGAACTTCGTAAACGCATCCACCACCACGAACAAGTAGTTATAGAACTTGTGTGTTGATGAAAGTGGTCCAACGTGGTCAATATGTAGCGTGTGTAGCGGTACGTCAATCTTCTCAATTGGGTGTAGGAACCCTTGGGCCTTTCCACTTTTCTTCGCCAATATACACGCCACGCAGTTCGCTAACACGTTCTCTATGCATCACATAAGTTTCGGTGTATAATAGTCTTTCTTTACTATGGCCTCCACTTTCTTCGCACTTATGTGCCCCTGCGCATGTGCGTTACGAATGATTTCCTTCTGAAGCGGCTTAGGGACCACTAATAAATGACAACCCTCTTCAAACTTATATAGTAATCCGCTTCTTACTTCGTATTCTTTATACGCACCCGCAGCTGTAATTATATCAAAGATTAATTGGCAAAATTCGTCTTTACCTTGTGCGGATTTTATCCGGTGTATGATGCCATCTTCTATTCTCATTGCAACAGGATATCTGCTTAGCGCATCTACGTGCCTCATTGACGTGCCCGTTCGGTGTATAACCTTCATGGTGTATTTTTGTAGCATGATAGCCCATCTTGCTACTCGAGGACATAAGTCTCTCTTCTTCATCGTAGACTCGAATGCTTTGCAGTCCGTCACTATTGTAAACTCCATTCCTAGGAGGTACACTCTCAGCTTGGCTAAACACTTCATTATCGCCAGTACCACTAGTTCGTAGCTCGTAAGCTTCCTCTCAGATCGACTGGTCTTGAAGCTCAGGAAAAACGTGGGGTGGAAATGTCCATCATCATGTTTCTGCAACAGTGCCCCCCCGTATCCTTCTATACTGGCATCCGTATGGAGTTCTCCCGAAAGCGTGATACGTCCTACCTTTTATCTGTATCGGGATGTGCCGCTCGTCTGATTCAATCCGGTTCACGTGGCTTATCCCTCGTGAGGTCGAGAGTGTCTCGTTCTTTACCGGGCAATTCGGTGATATGTGCCCGAACTGGTTACATTTAAAGCAACGCATTCCCTTTCCTTTATCGGGACAACTAGCCGCTACATGCGATTTTGACCCACAGTTGTGGCACCGCCTTCCTTGACCGGTTTGCCCTTCTTTACCCGGAAGCGTCGATGATTTGTGGTTTCCACTACCGCTCTTGTTTAATCCTGGTGTTGGCATAAACCTCTTCATTTGCTGGTAGTTCTCCAGCTTCTTTTTTAGTTTTTCTTCGCGCTTCCAGCGCTCGGTGCACCTCAATGGTGGTCTTCTTCTTCTGAAACTCTGTTACCATTACCGTTTTTAGTGCTGCATAACTTGTAAGCCCTGTCTTGGCCTCGACCGCAAGTCTGGCTGCCCCTCTCAACAGCCGTTTTGTGTAGAGGAACTTTTGAATGTCATTCCACTGACATACGATGGCAATGTCCTCAAAATCTTTTAACCATACCGTAAGGTTTTTTCCAGTTTCTCCTGAAAAATGTTCCAGGGAGTCTTCAACATCCCTGAACACAAAATTATTGGCCCTTTCGTTAGCCATTATATCTTCTCCTTCGCCTTCTTTTCCTTCTTCTCGATCTGATTCTGAGATATCTTCCTCGTCTTCTTCTAGCTCACTATCCTCACACCCCGTTATCACGTTTCTTATTTCACTCTCGGTTATATTTTTGAACGCTCCTTTTATCCTATCTACCAGGTGCGTTTTTATGCGGTTTCGGTATGACAAGTTCTTCTTCCGCAAAAACTCCTGTAACTCACGTGTGGTGAATGTTTCAATTAGTTCATCCATCCATACTCTTTACCGTAGCTAAAGTTCTTCACAGTTTTCTTTGTAAATCTTTACAAAATCTTTACACAGTTCTTCACGGCTTAACCAATCTTAATAAGTCTTCTAAAGTTCTTCAGTTTTTTTTTTTAATAAATCATTACAAAATATTTACACAGTTCTTCACGACTTAACCAATCTTAACAAATCTTCTAAATTTCTTCACAGTTTTCTTAATAAATCTTTACAAAATCTTTACCCCGATCTTCACGGCTTAACCAATCTTAAAAAAATCTTTACCCAGTTCTTCCCGACTTAACCAATCTTAACAAATCTTCTTCTCCTGGATGTTCGATTTTTTCTTTTTGGTGCACTTTTCTCTCTTCACTCTTTTCTAATCTTTTCAAAAACCATTAACACTTCTTTACCTCAAAATTGTTTTGATATGAAAATTAATTCCCTTAAATCCCGGTTGAGCCCCCAAATGTAGAGTAATAGAAATGATAACAGTTTAGTAGATTTTCTTTATTGAACATATTTAACAATTTCTTTGATTTGATTTATTTTCTAGACTTAAACAAACTCGATTTCAGACCGCGCGGCCGTCGTCGTATCGCGAGTCGTAACTTCTTACTTGTCGTCGTCGTCGCTATATCAGAACTCTCTCTTGGGTTTTATCGTCGTCGCTTAAAACAGATTCCATACCATCAGACTTCTTAGCAATCGATACCAGGCAAGAGCCCTGGTGGCCCAACTGAGTAGGTAGCCAGCCCCTACCGCTCCTCCAATTAGCAGCAATATCTTCATGACTCGATTGTTTATGTTTGGCATTGTTTTCCTTTTTGTCTTCTCCTTATGAATGCATGACTATTAAAATGCGTTAAACTAGGTCATGTTTTGTCGGTCGTTGCCATTGCTGGCTATTTGGCTTTGGTTAGTGCATTGACCGTGGGTGTATGGTTGCTGTTCAATTCTTATCTACCGTCGCGTCGTGGGTGACAGATCGTATTCCGTCCAGTGGAATTTGGCGATGTTTGCTTTTCTTCATGACGATGACTACGACGGTCTGAAATATAGTATCTGCGTTATCTAATACGATTATTATATTCTTATACTAAACTTAATTAGTGATTCATGGTTCCTACATTCGGCCATCCTGGAATTATCGACTGCCCTCAGGCAATGTCATCCTCATCCTCGGAATCACCTTCGTCATCTTCCTCATCACCTTGTAATCGGCTTCATGTAGTCTGCCGATGTACTAGTTATGTTGGGCCCCTCATGTTGACCCACTTTCTTTACTTCATATATTTCATTCCTCTTCACTTTCGTCACCTCGTATGGTCCCAAGAAACTGAAACTGTAGCTTTAGTCCAGTTCCAAACTGCGTTCTCTTGATGGCGACTAGCTCATTCACCCTATACTCACGTGCTCCTTCCGTTTTTTGTTATAGGTTCTTTGATTCTCAGCTTGAACCCTGCTTATCTCGTCCTTTGCTGCCTTCCTCATCTCCTCTCGATTCGTTTCGAAATCATCCAATATTACGTCTTCTAGCAGCTTCCTTATCTCCAGATCCTCCGCTCGATGCATGGTTGACCCAAACATCAATTGGAAAGGACTCCTCTTTGTACTTCGTGACACAGTTGAGTTGATATCTCGCTGTACCTGCCCTACGTGTTGGTACCATTTAGTTGGGTCCGCTACTGCTACCTTTGACATCACTACAATAACTATTTTATTGATCCTTTCAACCTGCCCGTTGCCCATTGGTACTCCGGTTGTTGTTAATACGTGATGAATCCCTCTTTCGTCACAATATTCCTTGAACGCGTTTGCCGTAAACGCGGCACCTTTATCGGAAATCAGCCGGGTTGGGTTCCCGAATGTTTCGCTCTGCAGGTCTAATCGTTTTATTGCCTCTTCGCATTTCGTGGTCTTCACTGGATATATCCATGTGAACTTCGTAAACGCATCCACCACCACGAACAAGTAGTTATAGAACTTGTGTGTTGATGGAAGTGGTCCAACGTGGTCAATATGTAGCGTGTGTAGCGGTACGTCAATCTACTCAATTGGGTGTAGGGACCCATGGGCCTTTCCACTTTTCTTCGCCGCCAATATACACGCCACGCAGTTCGCTAACACGTTCTCTATGCATCCCATAAGTTTCGGTATATAATAGTCTTGCTTTACTATGGCCTGCACTTTCTTCGCACTTATGTGCCCCTGCGCATGTGCGCAACGTGGGGTGGAAATGTCCATCATCATGTTTCTGCAACAGTACCCCCCCCCCCCGTATCCTTCTATACTGGCATCCGTATGGAGTTCTGTGGGCAAACTTGGGTTAAATAGTTTCAAAACTGACTCACTGCAAAGACAAGATTTTAGTTCATTAATTGCAATAACTTCTTTTTCACCCTTCACAAATTTGCTTTCTTTTTTTAAAAGATCTGACAAAGGTTTCGCTATCTTAGAGTAATTTAGGACGAATTTTCTAAAAAACCCAGTCAATCCCAGAAAGCTTTGTATCTGCTTCACGTTGCTCGGTACCGGAAACTTCTGCACTGCTTTCACCTTTTCCTCTGATGGCTTTATGCTTCCGTTACCTATAACATGCCCTAAAAACTCTACTGACCGTGACAGGAAATTAAACTTTTCCCATTTAATCTTCAATCCGTATTCCTCAGCCACTCTTAGCACAACCTTCAGTTTTTCCAATGCCTCATCTTCGCTCTTTGCAAATATGATGATATCGTCCACATATATCAGCAAATATTTTTGTAGCACCAACTCCCGGAAAATTTGGTTAACAAACCTCTGGAATGCAGGCGGTGAGTTACATAGCCCAAATGGTACTTTTAGAAACTCATATTGCCCATCTGGTGTTACGAATGCCGTGTATTTTCTGCTATTCTTGGCTACATCTACATGGAAAAATCCATCTTTTAAGTCTAAAGTGATAAATACCTTTGCATCATGTAGTGGTTCGAAAACTTCCTCCATGACCGTCATGGGGAACCTGTCCTTCATCATCTTCTTGTTCAGCTCCCGATAATCGATGCATAGCCTATACTTTCCGTCCTTCTTCTTCACAAGGACTATCGGGCTGGCATATTCCGACCGACTCGGAACTATGATTCCCTCATCTATCCACCCTTTCACTTGTTTGTTTACGGCATCTCTTTCCGGCATCGCCAGTCTTCGTGCCTTACGAAAAACAGGTATTTCGTCGGTCAACACAATGTTCATCTCGATGCAGGACCTTGCGAGACTTTTCGGCCTATAGGCATCCACGATATCGTTCACTGCTTGTCTGTACTCTTCGTTTCCTACCTTCCATTTTGACTCATCGTCCTTTTCCTGGTACCATTCGATTTTCAGAATGTCATTCTCCTCCAGATCGAATCCTTCCTTCGTAACTTGTTCGTCTTCCATCCTCTTGACTATCCTAATTTTTCCGCCGCTGATGACTAACTCAACATTTCTTAAAAAATCTCTTCCTAGTAGTATTTCGTCGGGGATCCACCGATGCGGTACTACCTGAAATTGATTCAGATATTTTTCCTTTCCCACCTGTATCTCCAACGCGCACGAGCCTAGGGTTTTCCGAGGGTTATCTCCAAAACCTTTCAAGATCATCCCCGTAAAGGACTTCTGTATTATCGATACATCGCTTCCGTTGTCCACGAAAGCGTGATACGTCGTACCTTTTAACTGTATCGGGATGTGCCGCTCATCTGATTCAATCCGGTTCACGTGGCTTATCCCTCATGAGATCGAGGGTGTCTCGTTCTTTACCGGGCAATTCGGTGATATGTGCCCGAACTGGTTGCATTTAAAGCAACGCGTTCCCTTTCCTTTATCGGGACAACTAGCCGCTACATGCGATTTTGACCCACAGTTGTGGCACCGCCTTCCTTGACCGGTTTGCCCTTCTTTACGCGGAGGCGTCGATGATTTGTGGTTTCCACTACCGCTCTTGTTGAATCCTGGTGTTGGCATAAACCTCTTCATTTGCTGGTAGTTCTCCAGCTTCTTTTTTAGTTCTTCTAATGAGGTGGCCTCGTACAAGATCATTTTGTTGTGAATGGAATCTGGGATTCCATTTCGGATGTACTCGATTAACGACTCCTCATCCACTTCTCCTTCGCCCGCTAATTGTTGCATCGAGTACAAATACTCTAGCAGACTCTCTGTGGTTTTTTTCCTTCGCGCTTCCAGCGCTCGGTGCACCTCAATGGTGGTCTTCTTCTTCTGAAACTCTGTTACCAGTACCGTTTTTAGTGCTGCATAACTTGTAAGCCCTGTCTTGGCCTCGACCGCAAGTCTGGCTGCACCTCTCAACAGCCGCTTTGTGTAGAGGAACTTTTGAATGTTATTCCACTGACATACGGTGGCAATGTCCTCAAAATCTTTTAACCATACCGTAAGGTTTTTTCCAGCTTCTCCTGAAAAAATGTTCCAGGGAGTCTTCAACATCCCTGAACACAAAATTATTGGCCCTTTCGTTAGCCATTATATCTTCTCCTTCGCCTTCTTTTCCTTCTTCTCGATCTGATTCTGAGATATCTTCCTCGTCTTCTTCTAGCTCACAATCCTCACACCCCGGTTTTTTTTTTTTTTTTTTTTTTTTTTTTGAGCGCGCACTAAAGGGATTTGGCTGCCCTTAAAATGTTTAAACACAGTGCGAGCGTTGGGAAAATAGGGAAGGATTTAAGAGGAGATACCGATGTACATTGGTTTTGAACTTCTGAATATTAAAATGGTCGGGAAAGATAGAGCCGGGTAAAGCATTCCACATTCGGGTAGTGCGGCTAAAAAAAGAATCTCTATACTTGACAGTACGTCCGAAGTTGGACTCGAGGGTAAACTGATGTGCATTCCTAGAGGTACGAGTATTACGGTTGAATTGTCTTAGGGGAGGAATGCAGCTGGCTATTTCACTAGAACAGTGTTTATAAAAGTAACGGTAAAATAATGTTAGACATGAAACATGGCGGCGGTGTTCGAGTGATGCAAATGTTTCTGTTATATTTCTGTCACCTATCATTTTCAAAGCTCTTTTTTGAATCCTATATAAGATACTCAAGTGGGTTATTGGGGCACCTGCCCAAATATGAGAATTGTACTCAAGTTTCGGACGGATAAATGCTTTATAGATCACAGCCAGATCAGAAGGGGAGAAAAATTTCTTACATCGTCGAAGAAAACCTAAGCACTTAGCAGCATTTTTGGCGACGTCGAATATGTGTTCATTCCACAGAACGTGGTCTGTGATACACATACCGAGGACTGAAAGCGTTTCGGTTTCCTCAATACAAGTTCCGCTCATGGATAGCGGCATGGGAGGTGTGTTTCGTTTTTGACGACATTGGACAATGCCGTCGAGATCAGAATTTAATGAGCTAATCATACGCTGCCGTTCTAGGTCCACCTCCGAAGGACATGGATGTGAATCTGAAAACGAATATGAGAAGCTGAGGGTGCTGTCGTCAGCGAAACAGTTTAATGGATTAGAAGTTTCAGACAAAAGATCATTTATGAATATAAGGAAGAGAGTCGGAGACAAAACGGAGCCCTGGGGCACACCAGCATTTATTTTGTGAATTTCAGACTTGAAACCGTCCAATACAACTTGTATTGATCGGTCCGAAAGGTAATTTCTAATCCAACGAAGAAGAGATTCATCGAAACAAATGCGCGCATTTTCGATAAGAGAGCTTGGTGCCAAACTCTATCAAACGCCTTAGAAATATCAAGCGCAATAATCTTACTTTCGCCAAAGCGATGTAAAGATTTGTTCCACTGTTCGGTGAGATATACCATCAGATCACCAGTGGACCTATTGCTACGAAAGCCGTACTGTCGGTCATTAAGAAGCTTTCGTTCTTCAAGATATTTCTTGAGCTGAAAATTAATCAGCGTTTCCATGACCTTGGAAAGAAGGGACGTTAATGCAATTGGCCGATAGTTTGAGGGTGAAGAAGATACGCCTTTTTTAGGGACAGGCTGGACAAATGCTGTTTTCCATCCACTCGGAAAGAGACCAGTAGAATAGGACAGATGCAAAAGCTTACGCAGTGGTTTTGCCAGCGTTGAAGAACACCTCTTCAGAACAATGGGAGGGATACTATCCGGGCCAGCGGATTTGTGTATATCGAGGTCTTTTAGAACTCTAGCAACTGCAAGAGTGCGAAAGAAGATTTGACCCATAGAATCGTTTACGCTCTCAAGTACAGGCGGAGTTCTATCACTTGCTGGCAGCATCGAATTAACAGCAAACTGTGCTGCAAGCAAATTGGCTTTATCTTGCGAGCTGACAGCAGGTGTGTCGTTGAAGACGAGCGTAGGAACCGAAGACGAAGTAGTGTTTCGAATATTTTTTACAAATGATCAAAAATTTTTACTACTATTGGGACATTGTAGTATTTTTTGCCTTAATTTTTGGTAATGCAAAAATTTGGTTCGTCGAATATAAGCGTTACAGGTCTTCCAGGCTTGTTGAAACTTCTTCCGGTTTTCCTCAGTAGGGTTGGCTTTGTAACTACGGAAACTTACTTCTCTGACCCTAATAACCTCTTTACAGCTCGAATCAAACCATGAGTTTTCTTTGGGTTTGATAGATTTTACCCTATTCGGGATAAAATTTCTCATTCCACAAAGAATTAAGTTTGTTATCATATCTGCACTGGCATCTACGTCACTATCGAGGAAGCACAGTGACCAGTTAAAGTTACTGAAGAAACCGTTGAGACCGTCCCAGTTGGCTTTCTCGTATTGCCAAACGGTTCTCGTTGGTACTTTCTCTTTAACTGAGTTTTGTTGGCACGAGAAATTAGCAGATATGACACAATGGTCTGATGTGCCTAGAGGCGATAATACACTAACAGTGTATTTATCAGGGTCAGAGGTAAGAAACAAGTCAAGTGTGTTGGCGGATTGACCTGCAACATCAGGGATTCGAGTTGGCTCGTCAACAAGCTGAGTCAGGTGGTTTAACTCAGCAAAGAGCTCAACATACCTTCCTTCGGGTGTCATTCAGTCGTGGACCTTTGTAGTGAACGGACGTGTTTGGTAAGTGCTCTAGCTTTTTTATAGTAGTGTAGTGTAGTTAGTCAGAGCACTAGTGTTTAGAGAAAACTCAGAGAGAGTTAGTGTTTAGAGAAAACTCAGAGAGAGTTAGTGTACAGGAGATACTCAGAGAGAGTTGAAAGTGATATAAGTGTCTTAATAGAACAGAAAATTGTGTAGTGGAAGGAGTATAGTGCCTAGCAGCACTGAGTCGAGAGAGAGATCTCAGGTGAGTACTCTATTTTTAAATGAGTGCTGAAGATATGGTGTGGCTGAGCTCTGACTGTGAGAGCGAGGTCAATGTTGGGTTTAAGGTGCCTCCTACGGAGCGTAGCAAGTACCTCAAATCCAACACAGTGGTAGAGGTGGTTAAAGGGAAGGGAAGGAAAGGCCGGAGGGCCAAGAAAGCTCCCACTGAGGGTGCTCCGCTGGCATCGGACTCGTCCATGTCCATGGCGGATGATTCTGCCATGGAGACCGGGTCCATTGCTGGGTCGGTGAAGGCCAGGAAGAGGCAAGTCGAGAAGGATGCTAAGGCAGACTCCTCGGCTTCTGATTCTCTGGTCCCCAAGAAGCCCAACGTGGAAGCAGTAGTGGAGCTAGTAGACATAGAAGATAGGATGGTACCCTCGATGGTTGGTACACCGCAGGCATTGCTGGCCTTGGATGGGGCGATAGTGGATCCCTCGTTGGCAAGATCAGTAGTGGCCGGTGGTGGTAGTGTTGGAGGTGGCAATGATGGACTGCAACCAGCAGCATTGCAGGCTCTGGGCGTTGGGAATGAGGTTCCTCCGTTGGCAGAGTATGTGGTGGCTGGTAGTAGTCCATTGAAGTTAAGGAGGGCTCTGGCGTCGGTGGTGGCGGGTGGTAACAGTGCACCAAAACCAGGTGCGCCTTTGGAGGTTCCGCCTAACAGTGGGACTCCCAAGGTTGTGCCTGCTACTGTTGGACGAACTGCTGGTGGGCTAAGAAAAGGGGGACTAGTAAAGGGGGCTAAGATTGTAGGAAAGGATAAATCGGCTGGTTTGGAAGAAAACTTAGGGTTGGGTGCCGTAATAGAGAGGTCCAACAAAATAAGAGTAGAAGCGGTGAAACTCATTTCTGAGCACCCTGAGGTAGGAGGTAGAGTGGCGGACCTTACTGCCAAATATGAGGCATTAGTTCTAGAACTGAGTGGGGTAAACGAGAGACTAAGGGGGAGACTTGATCGTATGTCTGTGTCCTCCGCCGGGCGGTCGGCGGTGGCGTGTGATGGTGCTGGTGGGTCCAAACCTGCCGGATCATTGGGCGTCCCTGTTGGCATTCCGGTGGCGGAGCGGCCCTCATTTGCGCAAGTGGCGAACTCGGCTGCGATCCCGGGCGGCTTGGTGGGTAAGGCGCAGGTGTTACTACCTGATGTCGGGTCTGCCAAGCCGACCGAGACGTGGTCGGTGGTGTTGAAGGGAGGGAAGAACGAGACCCCTGGGGACGTTAGAAAAAAGGTGGAGGAGCAGCTGGTGCCCGCGGTGGGTGTCAGGATCCACTCTGTGGTTGCTGACAGGCGCGGTGGTGTACTGGTTCGCACACCCTCGGTAGCGGAGAGGAATGCGCTTATGGCGCACAAGAAAGTTGGGGAAGTAGGGCTGTCTGCAGTGGCGTCTAAAGGCGTTTTTGTCGCCGTGCGGGGGATGGAGAGGAGAATCTCACCTGATGACTTCCTGGGTGAGCTACACAAGTTGAACTTGGATAAGCTCACCAAAGAGGAATTTGGAAGGGAGGTTCGTCTCTGCACTTCTTGGTCGGTGGGTGATGGGCGTCTGGACGCTACCCTGGAATGTAGCCCTAGGGCTGCCGGAGTTCTTGTGGGGGAGGGCAGATGCTATATTAAGCATCTGTCGTTTCCCATAAGGGAAAAACCGTTGGTCCCGTGGTGCAACCGGTGCCTTAGCCTAGACCACTTTAAGTACAAGTGTAGGCAGACGCAGTCCGTGTGTTGGCGCTGTGGCCAGTTTGGGCACTCTAGTCGGGAATGTGGCAATGCTATTCAATGTCGCGATTGCGACTTAAGAGGGGCTCCGGCTGGACACTGTATGCTGACGATGGACTGTCCGGTCTATGCTGCTGCAGTGGCGAGGGCGGGTGCTCGACATTAAAATGGAAGTAAAACTACTCCAATTTAACTGTCAGAACTCCAGGGCCGCTATGCATGATTTGGGGCAGTTGATGTGTGAGGCACAGTGTGGCTTTGCATTGTTGCAGGAGCCTTACCTTGTCGAAGGACAAGTAACAGGCCTTCCTGCACATATGCAAACAAGATCGTTCATTGACGGCAGGGGCGGTGCCGCTGTTGTAGTGAACGACGTAAACACTGTGTGTTCACTCTTCGACTCGAGTGAATGGGGAGTATGTGTCAGTGTTGAGGGCAGCTTTGGTAGGCTTTTCTTATGCAGCCTTTACTTTAAGCACTCCTTAAGCATTGAACCATACCTGGTATACCTTGACGGGTTGCTGCAGCGCGTTGGGGATGTGCCTGCGATTTTTGGCATTGACGCTAATGCAGTCTCTCCTGTCTGGTTCAGTAAGATGACAGGACATACGTCCGAGTCTCACAGGGCCAGTAGGGGAGATCTGTTAAGCGAATTAATTGCCACGAATCGCATGGGTGTTCTCAATGAGCCCAGCGACCTTTTCACTTTTGATGGTCCGAATGGTCAGAGTGACATTGATGTAACCCTGGCAAATATGCCGGCACTTCGTAGGTTCGAGCTGCATTGGTCCATCCGGAGAGCTCAAGGGGTTAGTGATCACAGTCTCATGCAGGTTGTGATCGCTGCTCCTGATGGTAATCCGGCTGCCAATGTGGCCCAGGACGGGAAGCGTTGGTATCTCAACAGGGTTGACTGGGGGTTCTACCAGAATGAGGTTGCAAGAAAGGTTATGTCGATGTCGCTGGACGCCTTTCGGGGTCTTGAGATTGATGACAAGGTTGCCAGATTGAATGAGTGTGTATGGGATGTCAACGACCAGCTCTTCCGGAGGAGCCATAAGACGAATCCGAGAAAGGTGAAGTGGTGGACATCAGACTTGAATGAGAAGCGTGCCCAAGTGAGGAGGTTGCGGGAAGACTTCCAGTACTGCAGACGACGTGGGCTGGCAGACTTGGATCAGTCAAGGCTTGTCTATAGACGAGCCTTGGCTGAATACAAAGGGATGCTTGCTCACAGGAAGAATGAGGAGTGGAGGTCCTTCGCCGACGAGCATCGAGATGATCCTTGGGGTCGCCTCTACAATGTTTGTCGGGGAAGGAAGTCCTTAGAGGTGGGGTGCATCCATGACGGGGGCGTTGTTCTCACGTCATGGAGGGATTGTACAACGGCGCTCATGAACTCCTTTTTTCCCAGGGGTGCCGAACAGGTAGACCCACCTGTGGATCTGCTTGAGTCGGCTCCCATGGTGAATGAGGAGGAGATAAGTGGTGCCATCGCTAGACTTAAATCGAGGAAGTCACCGGGGTTCGATGGACTGACGGGTAGAATGGTTAAGGCCATCTGGGCGGCGGTCCCCGAATACCTGATGGCTCTCTACTCGTGCTGCTTCAGGGAGAATTATTTTCCCCTGGAATGGAAATGTGCAAGGGTGATAGTTCTTCTGAAATCTAACGATAAGGTCAGGACTAATCCTAGATCTTATCGAGGAATCAGCCTCCTTCCAGTACTTGGAAAAGTGTTGGAAAGGGTCTTGGTTGACAGATTGATGGAGTGCATCCCTGAGCAATCTCCATTCCAGTATGGTTTCAGACCAGGTCGCAGTGTCGAAGATGCATGGCTCTATGTCAAGGACTCTGTCGGTGAATCTACCAGCAAATATGTGCTTGGTATTTTCATCGACTTTAAGGGGGCATTTGACTATCTTGATTGGGTGTCTGTTGGGAGGAGGTTGGCCGAGGTTGGATGTCACGAGTCCGGTCTCTGGAAGAGTTATTTCTCTGACAGAGTCGCTCGCGTTGACAGTCCAGTTGACTCGGTCACGGTAAGGGTGGAGAGAGGATGTCCTCAGGGGTCTGTTGGGGGACCTTACATTTGGAACCTCATGATGGATCCTCTGCTACAGTGTCTCTCTTCACTGCAGTCGTGCTACAGGTGCATTGCATATGCCGATGACCTCCTTGTCCTTGTTGAAGGCCAGTCTCGTGCTGAGCTGGAAGGTAGGGGCACGGAGATTATGGATATGGTGTGTGCCTGGGGTGCGGGTGTCGGGGTGGGGGTAGCTGTGGAGAAGACCAACATGATGCTGCTCAAGGGTAAATTATCCTTGACGCGGCCTCCATGTGTAAGGGCTGGTGGGGTAAGTCTGAGGTATGTGACGACAGTCAGATATCTTGGGCTTACTATCGGCGAGAGGATGAACTTTGTTCCTCACCTATTGCGGGTGAGGGCAAAGCTTGGTTCTCTTGTGCCAGCTGTGAGTAGGATGTTGAAGTGTAACTGGGGCCTGACTATGCGTGCAGTTCGTACCATATACAATGGGCTATTTGTTGCATGCGCAGCATTTGGTGCATGTGTATGGTACGATACTGTCAAGACTGTGACAGGAAGAAGCAAGATTCTCTCAGTTCAGAGGATCTTGCTCCTTGGTTCACTTCGGGTGTGCAAGACTGTGTCTACCGACGCTCTTCAGGTGTTGGCGGGTGTGCCTCCTCTGGACCTGGAGGTAATACGAAAAGGTATTGCCGGCAGGTTACGGAGGCAGTTGCAGCTGCCGGCATCTGATTGGAGCGAGTGCAGGGCGGCACAGAGTCTTGGCAGACAGGAGAGGAATGCACTTCTTAGGGAGTGTGTTATGAGTAGGTGGCATGAGCGCTGGACGGGGAGTGAGAAGGGCCGAGTAACCTTTGAGTTTCTCCCTGAGGTCTCGTTTGCTTCTGAGAGGGTTATGGTGGGAGGTAGGGGATGCCTGGATTTCTCACTCTTCACGGGCTTTCTGCTGACCGGCCATGGCTCCTTGAATGCATTTTTGCATGAAAGGACCCTGGCTGAATCGGCGGAATGTGGGTGTGGAGCTACAAGAGAGGATTGGAGGCATGTACTTGTTGAGTGTCCGCGATATGCCCACTTCAGGGATCTCTCTGCTATGGGTATTGTGCGGATAGGTGATGCTTGGGATTTTAGTCGTGTCCTCTTAACAAAGGAGACGACTGACAATCTTGCCATCTATGCTGAGCGGGTTTTCCGAACTCGATGACAGTAGTGGCATTGTGTTGGTTTTTGTTTTAGACACTGCTAGGCAATTGGGGTTCTCCCATTGGAGGTCTCTGTTGGCAGGACTTGACTTCATGTTCACATGAAGACAGGGTTGATTGCTCTAGATCTGCATGGGGCTTAGTGCGGACTGCGGCTATGTGCTTCCGGGGTCGCCTGGTGCTCTGTCAGGTAGGACATCGTCCGCAACTCCTTGGGCTTATGGCTGGTTGTGTTCGGGCGGGACCGGGGCTTTTCAGTCTCATCCTGACTTGCTCGCTGCTGGTCATGGGTTCTCCCCAACGCTTCCCCCTGCTATGGTGAAAGCGCCCTTTGTACCTGGGTCTTAACCTGGTGACACTGGGGCAGGATCTATGATAGGGGATGGTGTGGGGTTTGGGGTGCCTGCCATGTGTGCCTGGATGACCTGATCATGTGCCTTCCTATTGGGGGCGCGTCGATCTGGGGGTGCATAGTGACTTGCGGCTCGTGCGTGAACTTACTGATTGCAACTGGCAGTAGTTGATATGTGTGTCCTTGTTTTAGCTTTTGGTCATGCTGTCGGGGGTTTGGACCCACAGTATGGATGAGTGCATGCGTTACCTATGCGTGCGCTCTGTAAAGGGATTCGTGTTGTTGGTGTTGAACGGCCTGGGCAGTGCATGCTCAGGTTCTCGCTTGTTGAGAAATTCAGGTATTGTAGGTCGATGTAGGTTGGGTAGGCTGTAGTGGTCTTTTGGGCGTGAGGTCTGTACCCTCGGCCGCTGACTTCTACCTTGGCCAGCGGTTCGAGTGTGCATATCTGAGGTTGCTAGGCCTCGAGCTTTGAGGAGCTCATCTAGAAGTAACCTTTACCGTTGCGAAGCTCCACCGGAAGCTTTATTCTGGTACCACGGGAGACAGGTGCCACCGGGTCGGTCTGTCTAGTGGCATTTTTGGCACTGGTTGGTCCGGCTCGGTCTGTCTATGAGGTAGGCCCCCTTGTGGGAGTATCGTGGTGGCTGTGGTTGGTCAATTCGTGACAGCATATGGCATGTAGGACCTCTATTAGGGGTTCTGGGTGCAAGAGGTGCTAGATAGACCTCGCTCTTCAGCAAAGGGTGTGGGCATGCCTCAACATGGTCACAGAATTGCTACTGGGGTGGTTAACACTTCCTCAGGGTGGTGGTCAACACTAAATTTGACTCCGTTATTGTGGGTAGGCTCACCGTGGAATAAGGCCTTAGTTGGCAGGTGTCCACGTTAAACTGAATTTCGATTCTTCCTTCGGGTGTTGTCTGGCCAGAAAAGCGAAGGCAACTAGAATTGTGTACATTGAAATCGCCCGCAATGACGATTTCAGTTTGAGGATAATGGGCAACAATTCTTTGAATGGAGTCGGACAGAGCATCAAACTCGTTACAAGTTGAATTTCTGTCCAGATTGGGGCTTCGATAAACGAAACAAGTGTGAATGATGTGCTTATTTACCGCGAATTTTAACCACATATCACGTTTCTTATTTCACTCTTGGTTATATTTTTGAACGCTCCTTTTATCCTATCTACCAGGTCTGTTTTTATGCCGTTTCGGTATGACAAGTTCTTCTTCCGCAAAAACTCCTGTAACTCACGTGTGGTGAATGTTTCAATTAGTTCATCCATCCATCCATACTCTTTACTGTAGCTAAAGTTCTTCACAGTTTTTTTTTGTAAATCTTTACAAAATCTTTACACAGTTCTTCACGGCTTAACCAATCTTAATAAGTCTTCTAAAGTTCTTCAGTTTTTTTTTTAATAAATCATTACAAAATATTTACACAGTTCTTCACGACTTAACCAATCTTAATAAATCTTCTAAATTTCTTCACAGTTTTCTTAATAAATCTTTACAAAATCTTTACCCCGATCTTCACGGCCGCGCCGCCGTCGTCGTATCGCGCGTCGTAACTTCTTACTTGTCGTCGTCGTCGCTATATCAGAACTCTCTCTTGGGTTTTATCGTCGTCGCTTAAAACAGATTCCATACCATCAGACTTCTTAGCAATCGATACCAGGCAAGAGCCCTGGTGGCCCAACTGAGTAGGTAGCCAGCCCCTACCGCTCCTCCAATTAGCAGCAATATCTTCATGACTCGATTGTTTATGTTTGGCATTGTTTTCCTTTTTGTCTTCTCCTTATGAATGCATGACTATTTAAATGCGTTAAACTAGGTCATGTTTCGTCGGTCGTTGCCATTGCTGGCTATTTGGCTTTGGTTAGTACATTGACCGTGGGTGTATGGTTGCTGTTCAATTATTATCTACCGTCGCGTCGTGGGTGACAGATCGTATTCCGTCCAGTGGAATTTGGCGATGTTTGCTTTTCTTCATGACGATGACTACGACGGTCTGAAATATAGTATCTGCGTTATCTAATACGATTATTATATTCTTATACTAAACTTAATTAGTGATTCATGGTTCCTACATTCGGCCATCCTGGAATTATAGACTGCCCTCAGGCGATGTCATCCTCATCCTCGGAATCACCTTCGTCATCTTCCTCATCACCTTGTATCCATGGCTTCATGTAGTCTGCCGATGTACTAGTTATGTTGGGCCCCTCATGTTGACCCACTTTCTTTACTTCATATCTTTCATTCCTCTTCACTTTCGTCACCTCGTATGGTCCCAAGAAACTGGCATGTAGCTTTAGTCCAGTTCCAAACTGCGTTCTCTTGATGGCGAATAGCTCATTCACCCTATACTCACGTGCTCCTTCCGCTTTTTGTTATAGGTTCTTTGATTCTTAATCTTATATATATCTTTATACGCACCCGCAGCTGTAATTATATCAAAGATTAATTGGCAAAATTCGTCTTTACCTTGTGCGGATTTTATCCGGTGTATGATGCCATCTTCTATTCTCATTGCATCAGGATATCTACTTAGTGCATCTACGTGCCTCATTGACGTGGCCGCTCGGTGTATAACCTTCATGGTGTATTCTTGTAGCATGATCGCCCATCTTGCTACTCCAGGACATAAGTCTCTCTTCTTCATCGTAGACTCGAATGCTTTGCAGTCCGTCACTATTGTAAACTCCATTCCTAGGAGGTACACTCTCAGCTTGGCTAAACACTTCATTATCGCCAGTACCTCTAGTTCGTAGCTCGTAAACTTCCTCTCAGATCGACTGGTCTTGAAGCTCAGGAAAAACGTGGGGTGGAAATGTCCATCATCATGTTTCTGCAACAGTACCCCCCCCCCCCGTATCCTTCTATACTGGCATCCGTATGGAGTTTTGTGGGCAAACTTGGGTTAAATAGTTTCAAAACTGACTCACTACAAAGACAGCATTTTAGTTCATTAATTGGAATAACTTCTTTTTCACCCATCACAAATTTGCTTTCTTTTCTTAAAAGATCTGACAAAGGTTTCGCTATCTTAGAGTAATTTAGGACGAATTTTCTAAAAAACCCAGTCAATCCCAGAAAGCTTTGTATCTGCTTCACGTTGCTCGGTACCGGAAACTTCTGCACTGCTTTCACCTTTTCCTCTGATGGCTTTATGCTTCCGTTACCTATAACATGCCCTAAAAACTCTACTGACCGTGACAGGAAATTAAACTTTTCCCATTTAATCTTCAATCCGTATTCCTCAGCCACTCTTAGCACAACCTTCAGTTTTTCCAATGCCTCATCTTCGCTCTTTGGAAATATGATGATATCGTCCACATATATCAGCAAATATTTTTGTAGCACCAACTCCCGGAAAATTTGGTTAACAAACCTCTGGAATGCAGGCGGTGAGTTACATAGCCCAAATGGTACTTTTAGAAACTCATATTGCCCATCTGGTGTTACGAATGCCGTGTATTTTCTGCTATTCTTGGCTACATCTACATGGAAAAATCCATCTTTTAAGTCTAAAGTGATAAATACCTTTGCATCATGTAGTGGTTCGAAAACTTCCTCCATGACCGTCATGGGGAACCTGTCCTTCATCATCTTCTTGTTCAGCTCCCGATAATCGATGCATAGCCTATACTTTCCGTCCTTCTTCTTCACAAGGACTATCGGGCTGGCATATTCCGACCGACTCGGAACTATGATTCCCTCATCTATCCACCCTTTCACTTGTTTGTTTACTGCATCTCTTTCCGGCATCGCCAGTCTTCGTGCCTTACGAAAAACAGGTATTTCGTCGGTCAACACAATGTTCATCTCGATGCAGGACCTTGCGAGACTTTTCGGCCTATAGGCATCCACGATATCGTTCACTGCTTGTCTGTACTCTTCGTTTCCTACCTTCCATTTTGACTCATCGTCCTTTTCCTGGTACCATTCGATTTTCAGAATGTCATTCTCCTCCAGATCGAATCCTTCCTTCGTAACTTGTTCGTCTTCCATCCTCTTGACTATCCTAATTTTTCCGCCGCTGATGACTAACTCAACATTTCTTAAAAAATCTCTTCCTAGTAGTATTTCGTCGGGGATCCACCGATGCGGTACTACCTGAAATTGATTCAGATATTTTTCCTTTCCCACCTGTATCTCCAACGCGCACGAGCCTAGGGTTTTCCGAGGGTTATCTCCAAAACCTTTCAAGATCATCCCCGGTAACTGGGGTTCCTTTTCACTTATCTTCAGTTGGAAGGACTTCTGTATTATCGATACATCGCTTCCGTTGTCCACGAAAGCGTGATACGTCGTACCTTTTAACTGTATCGGGATGTGCCGCTCATCTGATTCAATCCGGTTCACGTGGCTTATCCCTCGTGAGATCGAGGGTGTCTCGTTCTTTACCGGGCAATTCGGTGATATGTGCCCGAACTGGTTACATTTAAAGCAACGCGTTCCCTTTCCTTTATCGGGACAACTAGCCGCTACATGCGATTTTGACCCACAGTTGTGGCACCGCCTTCCTTGACCGGTTTGCCCTTCTTTACGCGGAGGCGTCGATGATTTGTGGTTTCCACTACCGCTCTTGTTGAATCCTGGTGTTGGCATAAACCTCTTCATTTGCTGGTAGTTCTCCAGCTTCTTTTTTAGTTCTTCTAATGAGGTGGCCTCGTACAAGATCATTTTGTTGTGAATGGAATCTGCGATTCCATTTCGGATGTACTCGATTAACGACTCCTCATCCACTTCTCCTTCGCCCGCTCATTGTTGCATCGAGTACAAATACTCTAGCAGACTCTCTGTGGTTTTTTTCCTTCGTGCTTCCAGCGCTCGGTGCACCTCAATGGTGGTCTTCTTCTTCTGAAACTCTGTTACCAGTACCGTTTTTAGTGCTGCATAACTTGTAAGCCCTGTCTTGGCCTCGACCGCAAGTCTGGCTGCACCTCTCAACAGCCGCTTTGTGTAGAGGAACTTTTGAATGTTATTCCACTGACATACGGTGGCAATGTCCTCAAAATCTTTTAACCATACCGTAAGGTTTTTTCCAGCTTCTCCTGAAAAATGTTCCAGGGAGTCTTCAACATCCCTGAACACAAAATTATTGGCCCTTTCGTTAGCCATTATATCTTCTCCTTCGCCTTCTTTTCCTTCTTCTCGATCTGATTCTGAGATATCTTCCTCGTCTTCTTCTAGCTCACAATCCTCACACCCCGTTTTTTTTTTTTTTTTTTTTTTTTTTTTTTTTTTTTTTTTTTTTGTGAACGCGCACTAAAGGGATTTTGGCTGCCCTTAAAATGTTAAAACACAGTGCGAGCGTTGGGAAAATAGGGAAGGATTTAAGAGGAGATACCGATGTACATTGGTTTTGAACTTCTGAATATAAAATGGTCGGGAAAGATAGAGCCGGGTAAAGCATTCCACATTCGGGTAGTGCGGCTAAAAAAAGAATCTCTATACTTGACAGTACGTCCGAAGTTGGACTCGAGGGTAAACTGTTGTGCATTCCTAGAGGTACGAGTATTACGGTTGAATTGTCTTAGGGGAGGAATGCAGCTGGCTATTTCACTAGAACAGTGTTTATAAAAGTAACGGTAAAATAATGTTAGACATGAAACATGGCGGCGGTGTTCGAGTGATGCAAATGTTTCTGTTATATTTCTGTCACCTATCATTTTCAAAGCTCTTTTTTGAATCCTATATAAGATACTCAAGTGGGTTATTGGGGCACCTGCCCAAATATGAGAATTGTACTCAAGTTTCGGACGGATAAATGCTTTATAGATCACAGCCAGATCAGAAGGGGAGAAAAATTTCTTACATCGTCGAAGAAAACCTAAGCACTTAGCAGCATTTTTGGCGACGTCGAATATGTGTTCATTCCACAGAAGGTGGTCTGTGATACACATACCGAGGACTGAAAGCGTTTCGGTTTCCTCAATACAAGTGCCGCTCATGGATAGCGGCATGGGAGGTGTGTTTCGTTTTGACGACAGAAGACAGCATTGAGTTTTCGAAGCATTAAATTCTACGCGGTTTTTGATTCCCCAATGGACAATGCTGTCGAGATCAGAATTTAATGAGCTAATCATACGCTGCCGTTCTAGGTCCACCTCCGAAGGACATGGATGTGAATCTGAAAACGAATATGAGAAGCTGAGGGTGCTGTCGTCAGCGAAACAGTTTAATGGATTAGAAGTTTCAGACAAAAGATCATTTATGAATATAAGGAAGAGAGTCGGAGACAAAACGGAGCCCTGGGGCACACCAGCATTTATTTTGTGAATTTCAGACTTGAAACCGTCCAATACAACTTGTATTGATCGGTCCAAAAGGTAATTTCTAATCCAACGAAGAAGAGATTCATCGAAACCAAATGCGCGCATTTTCGATAAGAGAGCTTGGTGCCAAACTCTATCAAACGCCTTAGAAATATCAAGCGCAATAATCTTACTTTCGCCAAAGCGATGTAAAGATTTGTTCCACTGTTCGGTGAGATATACCATCAGATCACCAGTGGACCTATTGCTACGAAAGCCGTACTGTCGGTCATTAAGAAGCTTTCGTTCTTCAAGATATTTCTTGAGCTGAAAATTAATCAGCGTTTCCATGACCTTGGAAAGAAGGGACGTTAATGCAATTGGCCGATAGTTTGAGGGTGAAGAAGATACGCCTTTTTTAGGGACAGGCTGGACAAATGCTGTTTTCCATCCACTCGGAAAGAGACCAGTAGAATAGGACAGATGCAAAAGCTTACGCAGTGGTTTTGCCAGCGTTGAAGAACACCTCTTCAGAACAATGGGAGGGATACTATCCGGGCCAGCGGATTTGTGTATGTCGAGGTCTTTTAGAACTCTAGCAACTGCAAGAGTGCGAAAGAAGATTTGACCCATAGAATCGTTTACGCTCTCAAGTACAGGCGGAGTTCTATCACTTGCTGGCAGCGTCGAATTAACAGCAAACTGTGCTGCAAGCAAATTGGCTTTATCTTGCGAGCTGACAGCAGGTGTGTCGTTGAAGACGAGCGTAGGAACCGAAGACGAAGTAGTGTTTCGAATATTTTTTACAAATGATCAAAAATTTTTACTACTATTGGGACATTGTAGTATTTTTTGCCTTAATTTTTGGTAATGCAAAAATTTGGTTCGTCGAGTATGAGCGTTACAGGTCTTCCTGGCTTGTTGAAACTTCTTCCGGTTTTCCTCAGTAGGGTTGGCTTTGTAACTACGGAAACTTACTTCTCTGACCCTAATAACCTCTTTACAGCTCGAATCAAACCATGAGTTTTCTTTGGGTTTGATAGATTTTACCCTATTCGGGATAAAATTTCTCATTCCACAAAGAATTAAGTTTGTTATCATATCTGCACTGGCATCTACGTCACTATCGAGGAAGCACAGTGACCAGTTAAAGTTACTGAAGAAACCGTTGAGACCGTCCCAGTTGGCTTTCTCATATTGCCAAACGGTTCTCGTTGGTACTTTCTCTTTAACTGAGTTTTGTTGGCACGAGAAATTAGCAGATATGACACAATGGTCTGATGTGCCTAGAGGCGATAATACACTAACAGTGTATTTATCAGGGTCAGAGGTAAGAAACAAGTCAAGTGTGTTGGCGGATTGACCTGCAACATCAGGGATTCGAGTTGGCTCGTCAACAAGCTGAGTCAGGTGGTTTAACTCAGCAAAGAGCTCAACATACCTTCCTTCGGGTGTTGTCTGGCCAGAAAAGCGCAGCCAACTAGAATTGTGTACATTGAAATCGCCCGCAATGACGATTTCAGTGTGAGGATAATGGGCAACAATTCTTTGAATGGAGTCGGACAGAGCATCAAACTCGTTACAAGTTGAATTTCTGTCCAGATTGGGGCTTCGATAAACGAAACAAGTGTGAATGATGTGCTTATTTACCGTGAATTTTAACCACATATCACGTTTCTTATTTCACTCTTGGTTATATTTTTGAACGCTCCTTTTATCCTATCTACCAGGTCCGTTTTTATGCCGTTTCGGTATGACAAGTTCTTCTTCCGCAAAAACTCCTGTAACTCACGTGTGGTGAATGTTTCAATTAGTTCATCCATCCATCCATACTCTTTACCGTAGCTAAAGTTCTTCACAGTTTTTTTTTGTAAATCTTTACAAAATCTTTACACAGTTCTTCACGGCTTAACAAATCTTAATAAGTCTTCTAAAGTTCTTCAGTTTTTTTTTTAATAAATCATTACAAAATATTTACACAGTTCTTCACGACTTAACCAATCTTAATAAATCTTCTAAATTTCTTCACAGTTTTCTTAATAAATCTTTACAAAATCTCTACCCCGATCTTCACGGCTTAACCAATCTTAAAATATCTTTACCCAGTTCTTCCCGACTTAACCAATCTTAACAAATCTTCTTCTCCTGGATGTTTGATTTTTTCTTTTTGGTGCACTTTTCTCTTTTCACTCTTTTCTAATCTCTTCAAAAACCATTAACACTTCTTAACCTCAAAATTGTTGGGATATGAAAATTAATTCCCTTAAATCCCGGTTGAGCCCCCAAATGTAGAGTAATAGAAATGATAACAGTTTAATAGATTTTCTAACAGTTTAATAGATTTTCTTTATTGATCATATTTAACAATTTATTTGATTTGATTTATTTTCTAGACTTAAACAAACTCGATTTCAGACCGCGCCGCCGCGCCGCCGTCGTCGTATCGCGCGTCGTAACTTCTTACTTGTCGTCGTCGTCGCTATATCAGAACTCTCTCTTGGGTTTTATCGTCGTCGCTTAAAACAGATTCCATACCATCAGACTTCTTAGCAATCGATACCAGGCAAGAGCCCTGGTGGCCCAACTGAGTAGGTAGCCAGCCCCTACCGCTCCTCCAATTAGCAGCAATATCTTCATGACTCGATTGTTTATGTTTGGCATTGTTTTACTTTTTGTCTTCTCCTTATGAATGCATGACTATTTAAATGCCTTAAACTAGGTCATGTTTCGTCGGTCGTTGCCATTGCTGGCTATTTGGCTTTGGTTAGTGCATTGACCGTGGGTGTATGGTTGCTGTTCAATTCTTATCTACCGTCGCGTCGTGGGTGACAGATCGTATTCCGTCCAGTGGAATTTGGCGATGTTTGCTTTTCTTCATGACGATGACTACGACGGTCTGAAATATAGTATCTGCGTTATCTAATACGATTATTATATTCTTATACTAAACTTAATTAGTTATTCATGGTTCCTACATTCGGCCATCCTGGAATTATAGACTGCCCTCAGGCGATGTCATCCTCATCCTCGGAATCACCTTCGTCATCTTCCTCATCACCTTGTATCCATGGCTTCATGTAGTCTGCCGATGTACTAGTTATGTTGGGCCCCTCATGTTGACCCACTTTCTTTACTTCATATCTTTCATTCCTCTTCACTTTCGTCACCTCGTATGGTCCCAAGAAACTGGCATATAGCTTTAGTCCAGTTCCAAACTGCGTTCTCTTGATGGCGAATAGCTCATTCACCCTATACTCACGTGCTCCTTCCGCTTTTTGTTATAGGTTCTTTGATTCTTAGCTTGAACCCTGCTTATCTCGTCCTTTGCTGCCTTCCTCATCTCGTCTCGATTCGTTTTGAAATCATCCAATATTACGTCTTCTAGCAGCTTCCTTATCTCCAGATCCTCCGCTCGACGCATGGTTGCCCAAAACATCAATTGGAAAGGACTCCTCTTTGTACTTCGTGACACAGTTAAGTTGATAGCTCGCTGGACCTGTCCTACGTGTTGGTACCATTTAGTTGGGTCCGCTACTGCTACCTTTGACATCACTTCAATAACTATTTTATTGATCCTATCAACCTGCCCGTTGCCCCTTGGTACTCCGGTTGTTGTTAATACGTGATGAATCCCTCTTTCGTCACAATATTTCTTGAACGCGTTTGCCATAAACGCGGCACCTTTATCGGAAATCAGCCGGGTTGGGTTCCCGAATGTTTCGCTCTGCAGGTCTAATCGTTTTATTGCCTCTTCGCATTTCGTGGTCTTCACTGGATATATCCATGTGAACTTCGTAAACGCATCCACCACCACGAAAAAGTAGTTATAGAACTTGACCAACGTGGTCAATATGTAGCGTGTGTAGCGGTACGTCAATCTTCTCAATTGGGTGTAGGAACCCTTGGGCCTTTCCACTTTTCTTCGCCAATATACACGCCACGCAGTTCGCTAACACGTTCTCTATGCATCACATAAGTTTCGGTATATAATTGGCAAAATTCGTCTTTACCTTGTGCGGATTTTATCCGGTGTATGATGCCATCTTCTATTCTCATTGCAACAGGATATCTGCTTAGCGCATCTACGTGCCTCATTGACGTGCCCGTTCGGTGTATAACCTTCATGGTGTATTTTTGTAGCATGATAGCCCATCTTGCTACTCGAGGACATAAGTCTCTCTTCTTCATCGTAGACTCGAATGCTTTGCAGTCCGTCCGTTTGCAGTTCGTAGCTCGTAAACTTCCTCTCAGATCGACTGGTCTTGAAGCTCAGGAAAAACGTGGGGTGGAAATGTCCATCATCATGTTTCTGCAACAGTACCCTCCCGTATCCTTCTATACTGGCATCCGTATGGAGTTCTGTGGGCAAACTTGGGTTAAATAGTTTCAAAACTGACTCACTGCAAAGACAAGATTTTAGTTCATTAATTGCAATAACTTCTTTTTCACCCATCACAAATTTGCTTTCTTTTCTTAAAAGATCTGACAAAGGTTTCGCTATCTTGGAGTAATTTAGGACGAATTTTCTAAAAAACCCAGTCAATCCCAGAAAGCTTTGTATCTGCTTCACGTTGCTTGGTACCGGAAACTTCTGCACTGCTTTCACCTTTTCCTCTGATGGCTTTATGCTTCCGTTACCTATAACATGCCCTAAAAACTCTACTGACCGTGACAGGAAATTACACTTTTCCCATTTAATCTTCAATCCGTATTCCTCAGCCACTCTTAGCACAACCTTCAGTTTTTCCAATGCCTCATCTTCGCTCTTTGCAAATATGATGATATCGTCCACATATATCAGCAAATATTTTGGTAGCACCAACTCCCGGAAAATTTGGTTAACAAACCTCTGGAATGCAGCCGGTGAGTTACATAGCCCAAATGGTACTTTTAGAAACTCATATTGCCCATCTGGTGTTACGAATGCCGTGTATTTTCTGCTATTCTTGGCTACATCTACATGGAAAAATCCATCTTTTAAGTTAAAGTGATAAATACCTTTGCATCATGTAGTGGTTCGAAAACTTCCTCCATGACCGTCATGGGGAACCTGTCCTTCATCATCTTCTTGTTCAGCTCCCGATAATCGATGCATAGCCTTTACTTTCCGTCCTTCTTCTTCACAAGGACTATCGGGCTGGCATATTCCGACCGACTCGGAACTATGATTCCCTCATCTATCCACCCTTTCACTTGTTTGTTTACTGCATCTCTTTCCGGCATCGCCAGTCTTCGTGCCTTACGAAAAACAGGTATTTCGTCGGTCAACACAATGTTCATCTCGATGCAGGACCTTGCGAGACTATTCGGCCTATAGGCATCCACGATATCGTTCACTGCTTGTCTGTACTCTTCGTTTCCTACCTTCCATTTTGACTCATCGTTCTTTTCCTGGTACCATTCGATTTTCAGAATGTCATTCTCCTCCAGATCGAATCCTTCCTTCGTAACTTGTTCGTCTTCCATCCTCTTGACTATCCTAATTTTTCCGCCGCTGATGACTAACTCAACATTTCTTGAAAAATCTCTTCCTAGTAGTATTTCGTCGGGGATCCACCGATGCGGTACTACCTGAAATTGATTCAGATATTTTTCCTTTCCCACCTGTATCTCCAACGCGCACGAGCCTACGAGGGTTATCTCCAAACCTTTTCAAGATCTTCCCCGGTAACTGGCGTTCCTTTTCACTTACCTTCAGTTGGAAGGACTTCTGTATTATCGATACATCGCTTCCGTTGTCCACGAAAGCGTGATACGTCGTACCTTTTAACTGTATCGGGATGTGCCGCCCGTCTGGTTCAATCCGGTTCACGTGGCTTATCCCTCGTGAGGTCGAGGGTGTCTCGTTCTTTTTATCGGGCAATTTGGTGATATGTGCCCGAACTGGTTGCATTTAAAGCAACGCGTTCCCTTTCCTTTATCGGGACAACTAGCCGCTACATGCGATTTTGACCCACAGTTGTGGCACCGCCTTCCTTGACCGGTTTGCCCTTCTTTACGCTGAGGCGTCGATGATTTGTGGTTTCCACTACCGCTCTTGTTAAATCCTGGTGTTGGCATAAACCTCTTCATTTGCTGGTAGTTCTCCAGCTTCTTTTTTAGTTCTTCTAATGAGGTGGCCTCGTACAAGATCATTTTGTTGTGAATGGAATCTGGGATTCCATTTCGGATGTACTCGATTAACGACTCCTCATCCACTTCTCCTTCGCTCGCTAATTGTTGCATCGAGTACAAATACTCTAGCAGACTCTCTGTGGTTTTTTTCCTTCGCGCTTCCAGCGCTCGGTGCACCTCTATGGTGGTCTTCTTCTTCTGAAACTCTGTTACCAGTACCGTTTTTAGTGTTGCATAACTTGTAAGCCCTGTCTTGGCCTCGACCGCAAGTCTGGCTGCCCCTCTCAACTTTTGAATGTCATTCCACTGACATACGGTGGCAATGTCCTCAAAATCTTTTAACCATACCGTAAGGTTTTTTCCAGCTTCTCCTGAAAAATGTTCCAGGGAGTCTTCAACATCCCTGAACACAAAATTATTGGCCCTTTCGTTAGCCATTATATTTTCTCCTTCGCCTTCTTTTCCTTCTTCTCGATCTGATTCTGAGATATCTTCCTCGTCTTCTTCTAGCTCACAATCCTCACACCCCGTTTTTTTTTGAGCGCGCACTAAAGGGATTTTGGCTGCCCTTAAAATGTTAAAACACAGTGCGAGCGTTGGGAAAATAGGGAAGGATTTAAGAGGAGATACCGATGTACATTGGTTTTGAACTTCTGAATATTAAAATGGTCGGGAAAGATAGAGCCGGGTAAAGCATTCCACATTCGGGTAGTGCGGCTAAAAAAGAATCTCTATACTTGACAGTACGTCCGAAGTTGGACTCGAGGGTAAACTGATGTGCATTCCTAGAGGTACGAGTATTACGGTTGAATTGTCTTAGGGGAGGAATGCAGCTGGCTATTTCACTAGAACAGTGTTTATAAAAGTAACGGTAAAATAATGTTAGACATGAAACATGGCGGCGGTGTTCGAGTGATGCAAATGTTTCTGTTATATTTCTGTCACCTATCATTTTCAAAGCTCTTTTTTGAATCCTTTAAAAGATACTCAAGTGGGTTATTGGGGCACCTGCCCAAATATGAGAATTGTACTCAAGTTTCGGACGGATAAATGCTTTATAGATCACAGCCAGATCAGAAGGGGAGAAAAATTTCTTACATCGTCGAAGAAAACCTAAGCACTTAGCAGCATTTTTGGCGACGTCGAATATGTGTTCATTCCACAGAAGGTGGTCTGTGATACACATACCGAGGACTGAAAGCGTTTCGGTTTCCTCAATACAAGTGCCGCTCATGGATAGCGGCATGGGAGGTGTGTTTCGTTTTGACGACAGAAGACAGCATTGAGTTTTCGAAGCATTAAATTCTACGTGGTTTTTGATTCCCCATTGGACAATGCTGTCGAGATCAGAATTTAATGAGCTAATCATAAGCTGCCGTTCTGGGTCCACCTCCGAAGGACATGGATGTGAATCTGAAAACGAATATGAGAAGCTGAGGGTGCTGTCGTCAGCGAAACGGTTTAATGGAGTTTCAGACAAAAGATCATTTATGAATATAAGGAAGAGAGTCGGAGACAAAACGGAGCCCTGGGGCACACCAGCATTTATTTTGTGAATTTCAGACTTGAAACCGTCCAATACAACTTGCATTGATCGGTCCGAAAGGTAATTTCTAATCCAACGAAGAAGAGATTCATCGAAACCAAATGCGCGCATTTTCGATAAGAGAGCTTGGTGCCAAACTCTATCAAACGCCTTAGAAATATCAAGCGCAATAATCTTACTTTCGCCAAAGCTATGTAAAGATTTGTTCCACTGTTCGGTGAGATATACCATCAGATCACCAGTGGACCTATTGCTACGAAAGCCGTACTGTCGGTCATTAAGAAGCTTTCGTTCTTCAAGATATTTCTTGAGCTGAAAATTAACCAGCGTTTCCATGACCTTGGAAAGAAGGGACGTTAATGCAATTGGCCGATAGTTTGAGGGTGGAGAAGATACGCCTTTTTTAGGGACAGGCTGGACAAATGCTGTTTTCCATCCACTCGGAAAGAGACCAGTAGAATAGGACAGATGCAAAAGCTTACGCAGTGGTTTTGCCAGCGTTGAAGAACACCTCTTCAGAACAATGGGAGGGATACTATCCGGGCCAGCGGATTTGTGTATGTCGAGGTCTTTTAGAACTCTAGCAACTGCAAGAGTGCGAAAGAAGATTTGACCCATAGAATCGTTTACGCTCTCAAGTACAGGCGGAGTTCTATCACTTGCTGGCAGCGTCGAATTAACAGCAAACTGTGCTGCAAGCAAATTGGCTTTATCTTGCGAGCTGACAGCAGGTGTGTCGTTGAAGACGAGCGTAGGAACCGAAGACGAAGTAGTGTTTCGAATATTTTTTACAAATGATCAAAAATTTTTACTACTATTGGGACATTGTAGTATTTTTTGCCTTAATTTTTGGTCATGCAAAAATTTGGTTCGTCGAATATGAGCGTTACAGGTCTTCCTGGCTTGTTGAAACTTCTTCCGGTTTTCCTCAGTTGGGTTGGCTTTGTAACTACGGAAACTTACTTCTCTGACCCTAATAACCTCTTTACAGCTCGAATCAAACCATGAGTTTTCTTTGGGTTTGATAGATTTTACCCTATTCGGGATAAAATTTCTCATTCCACAAAGAATTAAGTTTGTTATCATATCTGCACTGGCATCTACGTCACTATCGAGGAAGCACAGTGACCAGTTAAAGTTACTGAAGAAACCGTTGAGACCGTCCCAGTTGGCTTTCTCGTATTGCCAAACGGTTCTCGTTGGTACTTTCTCTTTAACTGAGTTTTGTTGGCACGAGAAATTAGCAGATATGACACAATGGTCTGATGTGCCTAGAGGCGATAATACACTAACAGTGTATTTATCAGGGTCAGAGGTAAGAAACAAGTCAAGTGTGTTGGCGGATTGACCTGCAACATCAGGGATTCGAGTTGGCTCGTCAACAAGCTGAGTCAGGTGGTTTAACTCAGCAAAGAGCTCAACATACCTTCCTTCGGGTGTTGTCTGGCCAGAAAAGCGAAGCCAACTAGAATTGTGTACATTGAAATCGCCCGCAATGACGATTTCAGTGTGAGGATAATGGGCAACAATTCTTTGAATGGAGTCGGACAGAGCATCAAACTCGTTACAAGTTGAATTTCTGTCCAGATTGGGGCTTCGATAAACGAAACAAGTGTGAATGATGTGCTTATTTACCGTGAATTTTAACCACATATCACGTTTCTTATTTCACTCTTGGTTATATTTTTGAACGCTCCTTTTATCCTATCTACCAGGTCCGTTTTTATGCCGTTTCGGTATGACAAGTTCTTCTTCCACAAAAACTCCTGTAACTCACGTATGGTGAATGTTTCAATTAGTTCATCCATCCATCCATACTCTTTACCGTAGCTAAAGTTCTTCACAGTTTTTTTTTTGTAAATCTTTACAAAATCTTTACACAGTTCTTCACGGCTAAACCAATCTTAATAAGTCTTCTAAAGTTCTTCAGTTTTTTTTTTAATAAATCATTACAAAATATTTACACAGTTCTTCACGACTTAACCAATCTTAATAAATCTTCTAAATTTCTTCATAGTTTTCTTAATAAATCTTTACAAAATCTTTACCCCGATCTTCACGGCTTAACCAATCTTAAAAAATCTTTACCCAGTTCTTCCCGACTTAACCAATCTTAACAAATCTTCTTCTCCTGGATGTTCGATTTTTTCTTTTTGGTGCACTTTTCTCTTTTCACTCTTTTCTAATCTCTTCAAAAACCATTAACACTTCTTAACCTCAAACTTGTTGGGATATGAAAATTAATTCCCTTAAATCCCGGTTGAGCCCCCAAATGTAGAGTAATAGAAATGATAACAGTTTAATAGATTTTCTAACAGTTTAATAGGTTTTCTTTATTGATCATATTTAACAATTTATTTGATTTGATTTATTTTCTAGACTTAAACAAACTCGATTTCAGACCGCGCTGCCGCGCCGCCGTCGTCGTATCGCGCGTCGTAACTTCTTACTTGTCGTCGTCGTCGCTATATCAGAACTCTCTCTTGGGTTTTATCGTCGTCGCTTAAAACAGATTCCATACCATCAGACTTCTTAGCAATCGATACCAGGCAAGAGCCCTGGTGGCCCAACTGAGTAGATAGCCAGCCCCTACCGCTCCTCCAATTAGCAGCAATATCTTCATGACTCGATTGTTTATGTTTGGCATTGTTTTCCTTTTTGTCTTCTCCTTATGAATGCATGACTATTTAAATGCGTTAATCTAGGTCATGTTTCGTCGGTCGTTGCCATTGCTGGCTATTTGGCTTTGGTTAGTGCATTGACCGTGGGTGTATGGTTGCTGTTCAATTCTTATCTACCGTCGCGTCGTGGGTGACAGATCGTATTCCGTCCAGTGGAATTTGGCGATGTTTGCTTTTCTTCATGACGATGACTACGACGGTCTGAAATATAGTATCTGCGTTATCTAATACGATTATTATATTCTTATACTAAACTTAATTAGTGATTCATGGTTCCTACATTCGGCCATCCTGGAATTATAGACTGCCCTCAGGCGATGTCATCCTCATCCTCGGAATCACCTTCGTCATCTTCCTCATCACCTTGTATCCATGGCTTCATGTAGTCTGCCGATGTACTAGTTATGTTGGCCCCTCATGTTGACCCACTTTCTTTATTTCATATCTTTCATTCCTCTTCACTTTCGTCACCTCGTATGGTCCCAAGAAACTGGCATGTAGCTTTAGTACAGTTCCAAACTGCGTTCTCTTGATGGCGAATAGCTCATTCACCCTATACTCACGTGCTCGTTCCGCTTTTTGTTATAGGTTCTTTGATTCTTAGCTTGAACCCTGCTTATCTCGTTCTTTGCTGCCTTCCTCATCTCGTCTCGATTCGTTTCGAAATCATCCAATATTACGTCTTCTAGCAGCTTCCTTATCTCCAGATCCTCCGCTCGACGCATGGTTGCCCCAAACATCAATTGGAAAGGACTCCTCTTTGTACTTCGTGACACAGTTAAATTGATAGCTCGCTGGACCTGTCCTACGTGTTGGTACCATTTAGTTGGGTCCGCTACTGCTACCTTTGACATCACTTCAATAACTATTTTATTGATCCTATCAACCTGCCCGTTGCCCCTTGGTACTCCGGTTGTTGTTAATACGTGATGAATCCCTCTTTCGTCACAATATTTCTTGAACGCGTTTGCCATAAACGCGGCACCTTTATCGGAAATCAGCCGGGTTGGGTTCCCGAATGTTTCGCTCTGCAGGTCTAATCGTTTTATTGCCTCTTCGCATTTCGTGGTCTTCACTGGATATATCCATGTGAACTTCGTAAACGCATCCACCACCACGAACAAGTAGTTATAGAACTTGTGTGTTGATGAAAGTGGTCCAACGTGGTCAATATGTAGCGTGTGTAGCGGTACGTCAATCTTCTCAATTGGGTGTAGGAACCCTTGGGCCTTTCCACTTTTCTTCACCAATATACACGCCACGCAGTTCGCTAACACGTTCTCTATGCATCACATAAGTTTCGGTATATAATAGTCTTTCTTTACTATGGCCTCCACTTTATTCGCACTTATGTGCCCTTGCGCATGTGCGTTACGAATGATTTCCTTCTGAAGCGACTTAGGGACCACTAATAAATGACAACCCTCTTCAAACTTATATAGTAATCCGCTTCTTACTTCGTAATCTTTATACGCACCCGCAGCTGTAATTATATCAAAGATTAATTGGCAAAATTCGTCTTTACCTTGTGCGGATTTTATCCGGTGTATGATGCCATCTTCTATTCTCATTGCAACAGGATATCTGCTTAGCGCATCTACGTGCCTCATTGACGTGCCCGTTCGGTGTATAACCTTCATGGTGTATTTTTGTAGCATGATAGCCCATCTTGCTACTCGAGGACATAAGTCTCTCTTCTTCATCGTAGACTCCAATGCCTTGCAGTCCGTCACTATTGTAAACTCCATTCCTAGGAGGTACACTCTCAGCTTGGCTAAACACTTCATTATCGCCAGTACCTCTAGTTCGTAGCTCGTAAACTTCCTCTCAGATCGACTGGTCTTGAAGCTCAGGGTTGGAAATGTCCATCATCATGTTTCTGCAACAGTACCCCCCCATATCCTTCTATACTGGCATCCGTATGGAGTTCTGTGGGCAAACTTGGGTTAAATAGTTTCAAAACTGACTCACTGCAAAGACAAGATTTTAGTTCATTAATTGCAATAACTTCTTTTTCACCCATCACAAATTTGCTTTCTTTTCTTAAAAGATCTGACAAAGGTTTCGCTATCTTGGAGTAATTTAGGACGAATTTTCTAAAAAACCCAGTCAATCCCAGAAAGCTTTGTATCTGCTTCACGTTGCTCGGTACCGGAAACTTCTGCACTGCTTTCACCTTTTCCTCTGATGGCTTTATGCTTCCGTTACCTATAACATGCCCTAAAAACTCTACTGACCGTGACAGGAAATTACACTTTTCCCATTTAATCTTCAATCCGTATTCCTCAGCCACTCTTAGCGCAACCTTCAGTTTTTCCAATGCCTCATCTTCGCTCTTTGCAAATATGATGATATCGTCCACATATATCAGCAAATATTTTTGTAGCACCAACTCCCGGAAAATTTGGTTAACAAACCTCTGGAATGCAGCAAATGGTACTTTTAGAAACTCATATTGCCCATCTGGTGTTACGAATGCCGTGTATTTTCTGCTATTCTTGGCTACATCTACATGGAAAAATCCATCTTTTAAGTCTAAAGTGATAAATACCTTTGCATCATGTAGTGGTTCGAAAACTTCCTCCATGACCGTCATGGGGAACCTGTCCTTCATCATCTTCTTATTCAGCTCCCGATAATCGATGCATAGCCTTTACTTTCCGTCCTTCTTCTTCACAAGGACTATCGGGCTGGCATATTCCGACCGACTCGGAACTATGATTCCCTCATCTATCCACCCTTTCACTTGTTTGTTTACTGCATCTCTTTCCGGCATCGCCAGTCTTCGTGCCTTACGAAAAACAGGTATTTCGTCGGTCAACACAATGTTCATCTCGATGCAGGACCTTGCGAGACTATTCGGCCTATAGGCATCCACGATATCGTTCACTGCTTGTCTGTACTCTTCGTTTCCTACCTTCCATTTTGACTCATCGTTCTTTTCCTGGTACCATTCGATTTTCAGAATGTCATTCTCCTCCAGATCGAATCCTTCCTTCGTAACTTGTTCGTCTTCCATCCTCTTGACTATCCTAATTTTTCCGCCGCTGATGACTAACTCAACATTTCTTGAAAAATCTCTTCCTAGTAGTATTTCGTCGGGGATCCACCGATGCGGTACTACCTGAAATTGATTCAGATATTTTTCCTTTCCCACCTGTATCTCCAACGCGCACGAGCCTATGGTTTTCCGAGGGTTATCTCCAAACCCTTTCAAGATCATCCCCGGTAACTGGGGTTCCTTTTCACTTACCTTCAGTTGGAAGGACTTCTGTATTATCGATACATCGCTTCCGTTGTCCACGAAAGCGTGATACGTCGTACCTTTTAACTGTATCGGGATGTGCCGCCCGTCTGGTTCAATCCGGTTTACGTGGCTTAACCCTCGTGAGATCGAGGGTGTCTCGTTCTTTACCGGGCAATTTGGTGATATGTGCCCGAACTGGTTGCATTTAAAGCAACGCGTTCCCTTTCCTTTATCGGGACAACTAGCCGCTACATGCGATTTTGACCCACAGTTGTGGCACCGCCTTCCTTGACCGGTTTGCCCTTCTTTACGCGGAGGCGTCGATGATTTGTGGTTTCCACTACCGCTCTTGTTGAATCCTGGTGTTGGCATAAACCTCTTCATTTGCTGGTAGTTCTCCAGCTTCTTTTTTAGTTCTTCTAATGAGGTGGCCTCGTACAAGATCATTTTGTTGTGAATGGAATCTGGGACTCCATTTCGGATGTACTCGATTAACGACTCCTCATCCACTTCTCCTTCGCCCGCTAATTGTTGCATCGAGTACAAATACTCTAGCAGACTCTCTGTGGTTTTTTTCCTTCGCGCTTCCAGCGCTCGGTGCACCTCAATGGTGGTCTTCTTCTTCTGAAACTCTGTTACCAGTACCGTTTTTAGTGCTGCATAACTTGTAAGCCCTGTCTTGGCCTCGACCGCAAGTCTGGCTGCACCTCTCAACAGCCGCTTTGTGTAGAGGAACTTTTGAATGTTATTCCACTGACATACGGTGGCAATGTCCTCAAAATCTTTTAACCATACCGTAAGGTTTTTTCCAGCTTCTCCTGAAAAATGTTCCAGGGAGTCTTCAACATCCCTGAACACAAAATTATTGGCCCTTTCGTTAGCCATTATATCTTCTCCTTCGCCTTCTTTTCCTTCTTCTCGATCTGATTCTGAGATATCTTCCTCGTCTTCTTCTAGCTCACAATCCTCACACCCCGTTTTTTTTTTTTTTTTTTTTTTTTTTTTTGTGAACGCGCACTAAAGGGATTTTGGCTGCCCTTAAAATGTTAAAACACAGTGCGAGCGTTGGGAAAATAGGGAAGGATTTAAGAGGAGATACCGATGTACATTGGTTTTGAACTTCTGAATATTAAAATGGTCGGGAAAGATAGAGCCGGGTTAAGCATTCCACATTCGGGTAGTGCGGCTAAAAAAAGAATCTCTATACTTGACAGTACGTCCGAAGTTGGACTCGAGGGTAAACTGTTGTGCATTCCTAGAGGTACGAGTATTACGGTTGAATTGTCTTAGGGGAGGAATGCAGCTGGCTATTTCACTAGAACAGTGTTTATAAAAGTAACGGTAAAATAATGTTAGACATGAAACATGGCGGCGGTGTTCGAGTGATGCAAATGTTTCTGTTATATTTCTGTCACCTATCATTTTCAAAGCTCTTTTTTGAATCCTATATAAGATACTCAAGTGGGTTATTGGGGCACCTGCCCAAATATGAGAATTGTACTCAAGTTTCGGACGGATAAATGCTTTATAGATCACAGCCAGATCAGAAGGGGAGAAAAATTTCTTACATCGTCGATGAAAACCTAAGCACTTAGCAGCATTTTTGGCGACGTCGAATATGTGTTCATTCCACAGAAGGTGGTCTGTGATACACATACCGAGGACTGAAAGCGTTTCGGTTTCCTCAATACAAGTGCCGCTCATGGATAGCATGGGAGGTGTGTTTCGTTTTGACGACAGAAGACAGCATTGAGTTTTCGAAGCATTAAATTCTACGCGGTTTTTGATTCCCCATTGGACAATACTGTCGAGATCAGAATTTAATGAGCTAATCATACGCTGCCGTTCTAGGTCCACCTCCGAAGGACATGGATGTGAATCTGAAAACGAATATGAGAAGCTGAGGGTGCTGTCGTCAGCGAAACAGTTTAATGGATTAGAAGTTTCAGACAAAAGATCATTTATGAATATAAGGAAGAGAGTCGGAGACAAAACGGAGCCCTGGGGCACACCAGCATTTATTTTGTGAATTTCAGACTTGAAACCGTCCAATACAACTTGTATTGATCGGTCCGAAAGGTAATTTCTAATCCAACGAAGAAGAGATTCATCGAAACCAAATGCGCGCATTTTCGATAAGAGAGCTTGGTGCCAAACTCTATCAAACGCCTTAGAAATATCAAGCGCAATAATCTTACTTTCGCCAAAGCGATGTAAAGATTTGTTCCACTGTTCGGTGAGATATACCATCAGATCACCAGTGGACCTATTGCTACGAAAGCCGTACTGTCGGTCATTAAGAAGCTTTCGTTCTTCAAGATATTTCTTGAGCTGAAAATTAATCAGCGTTTCCATGACCTTGGAAAGAAGGGACGTTAATGCAATTGGCCGATAGTTTGAGGGTGAAGAAGATACGCCTTTTTTAGGGACAGGCTGGACAAATGCTGTTTTCCATCCACTCGGAAAGAGACCAGTAGAATAGGACAGATGCAAAAGCTTACGCAGTGGTTTTGCCAGCGTTGAAGAACACCTCTTCAGAACAATGGGAGGGATACTATCCGGGCCAGCGGATTTGTGTATGTCGAGGTCGTTTAGAACTCTAGCAACTGCAAGAGTGCGAAAGAAGATTTGACCCATAGAATCGTTTACGCTCTCAAGTACAGGCGGAGTTCTATCACTTGCTGGCAGCGTCGAATTAACAGCAAACTGTGCTGCAAGCAAATTGGCTTTATCTTGCGAGCTGACAGCAGGTGTGTCGTTGAAGACGAGCGTAGGAACCGAAGACGAAGTAGTGTTTCGAATATTTTTTACAAATGATCAAAAATTTTTACTACTATTGGGACATTGTAGTATTTTTTGCCTTAATTTTTGGTAATGCAAAAATTTGGTTCGTCGAGTATGAGCGTTACAGGTCTTCCTGGCTTGTTGAAACTTCTTCCGGTTTTCCTCAGTAGGGTTGGCTTTGTAACTACGGAAACTTACTTCTCTGACCCTAATAACCTCTTTACAGCTCGAATCAAACCATGAGTTTTCTTTGGGTTTGATAGATTTTACCCTATTCGGGATAAAATTTCTCATTCCACAAAGAATTAAGTTTGTTATCATATCTGCACTGGCATCTACGTCACTATCGAGGAAGCACAGTGACCAGTTAAAGTTACTGAAGAAACCGTTGAGACCGTCCCAGTTGGCTTTCTCATATTGCCAAACGGTTCTCGTTGGTACTTTCTCTTTAACTGAGTTTTGTTGGCACGAGAAATTAGCAGATATGACACAATGGTCTGATGTGCCTAGAGGCGATAATACACTAACAGTGTATTTATCAGGGTCAGAGGTAAGAAACAAGTCAAGTGTGTTGGCGGATTGACCTGCAACATCAGGGATTCGAGTTGGCTCGTCAACAAGCTGAGTCAGGTGGTTTAACTCAGCAAAGAGCTCAACATACCTTCCTTCGGGTGTTGTCTGGCCAGAAAAGCGCAGCCAACTAGAATTGTGTACATTGAAATCGCCCGCAATGACGATTTCAGTGTGAGGATAATGGGCAACAATTCTTTGAATGGAGTCGGACAGAGCATCAAACTCGTTACAAGTTGAATTTCTGTCCAGATTGGGGCTTTGATAAACGAAACAAGTGTGAATGATGTGCTTATTTACCGTGAATTTTAACCACATATCACGTTTCTTATTTCACTCTTGGTTATATTTTTGAACGCTCCTTTTATCCTATCTACCAGGTCCGTTTTTATGCCGTTTCGGTATGACAAGTTCTTCTTCCGCAAAAACTCCTGTAACTCACGTGTGGTGAATGTTTCAATTAGTTCATCCATCCATCCATACTCTTTACCGTAGCTAAAGTTCTTCACAGTTTTTTTTTGTAAATCTTTACAAAATCTTTACACAGTTCTTCACGGCTTAACCAATCTTAATAAGTCTTCTAAAGTTCTTCAGTTTTTTTTTTTAATAAATCATTACAAAATATTTACACAGTTCTTCACGACTTAACCAATCTTAATAAATCTTCTAAATTTCTTCACAGTTTTCTTAATAAATCTTTACAAAATCTCTACCCCGATCTTCACGGCTTAACCAATCTTAAAAAATCTTTACCCAGTTCTTCCCGACTTAACCAATCTTAACAAATCTTCTTCTCCTGGATATTCGATTTTTTCTTTTTGGTGCACTTTTCTCTCTTCACTCTTTTCTAATCTCTTCAAAAACCATTAACACTTCTTAACCTCAAAATTGTTGGGATATGAAAATTAATTCCCTTAAATCCCGGTTGAGCCCCCAAATGTAGAGTAATAGAAATGATAACAGTTTAATAGATTTTCTAACAGTTTAATAGATTTTCTTTATTGATCATATTTAACAATTTATTTGATTTGATTTATTTTCTAGACTTAAACAAACTCGATTTCAGACCGCGCCGCCGCGCCGCCGTCGTCGTATCGCGCGTCGTAACTTCTTACTTGTCGTCGTCGTCGCTATATCAGAACTCTCTCTTGGGTTTTATCGTCGTCGCTTAAAACAGATTCCATACCATCAGACTTCTTAGCAATCGATACCAGGCAAGAGCCCTGGTGGCCCAACTGAGTAGGTAGCCAGCCCCTACCGCTCCTCCAATTAGCAGCAATATCTTCATGACTCGATTGTTTATGTTTGGCATTGTTTTCCTTTTTGTCTTCTCCTTATGAATGCATGACTATTTAAATGCGTTAATCTAGGTCATGTTTCGTCGGTCGTTGCCATTGCTGGCTATTTGGCTTTGGTTAGTGCATTGACCGTGGGTGTATGGTTGCTGTTCAATTCTTATCTACCGTCGCGTCGTGGGTGACAGATCGTATTCCGTCCAGTGGAATTTGGCGATGTTTGCTTTTCTTCATGACGATGACTACGACGGTCTGAAATATAGTATCTGCGTTATCTAATACGATTATTATATTCTTATACTAAACTTAATTAGTTATTCATGGTTCCTACATTCGGCCATCCTGGAATTATAGACTGCCCTCAGGCGAGTCATCCTCATCCTCGGAATCACCTTCGTCATCTTCCTCATCACCTTGTATCCATGGCTTCATGTAGTCTGCCGATGTACTAGTTATGTTGGGCCCCTCATGTTGACCCACTTTCTTTATTTCATATCTTTCATTCCTCTTCACTTTCGTCACCTCGTATGGTCCCAAGAAACTGGCATATAGCTTTAGTCCAGTTCCAAACTGCGTTCTCTTGATGGCGAATAGCTCATTCACCCTATACTCACGTGCTCCTTCCGCTTTTTGTTATAGGTTCTTTGATTCTTAGCTTGAACCCTGCTTATCTCGTCCTTTGCTGCCTTCCTCATCTCGTCTCGATTCGTTTCGAAATCATCCAATATTACGTCTTCTAGCAGCTTCCTTATCTCCAGATCCTCCGCTCGACGCATGGTTGCCCAAAACATCAATTGGAAAGGACTCCTCTTTGTACTTCGTGACACAGTTAAGTTGATAGCTCGCTGGACCTGTCCTACGTGTTGGTACCATTTAGTTGGGTCCGCTACTGCTACCTTTGACATCACTTCAATAACTATTTTATTGATCCTATCAACCTGCCCGTTGCCCCTTGGTACTCCGGTTGTTGTTAATACGTGATGAATCCCTCTTTCGTCACAATATTTCTTGAACGCGTTTGCCATAAACGCGGCACCTTTATCGGAAATCAGCCGGGTTGGGTTCCCGAATGTTTCGCTCTGCAGGTCTAATCGTTTTATTGCCTCTTCGCATTTCGTGGTCTTCACTGGATATATCCATGTGAACTTCGTAAACGCATCCACCACCACGAACAAGTAGTTATAGAACTTGACCAACGTGGTCAATATGTAGCGTGTGTAGCGGTACGTCAATCTTCTCAATTGGGTGTAGGAACCCTTGGGCCTTTCCACTTTTCTTCGCCAATATACACGCCACGCAGTTCGCTAACACGTTCTCTATGCATCACATAAGTTTCGGTATATAATTGGCAAAATTCGTCTTTACCTTGTGCGGATTTTATCCGGTGTATGATGCCATCTTCTATTCTCATTGCAACAGGATATCTGCTTAGCGCATCTACGTGCCTCATTGACGTGCCCATTCGGTGTATAACCTTCATGGTGTATTTTTGTAGCATGATAGCCCATCTTGCTACTCGAGGACATAAGTCTCTCTTCTTCATCGTAGACTCGAATGCTTTGCAGTCCGTCCGTTTGCAGTTCGTAGCTCGTAAACTTCCTCTCAGATCGACTGGTCTGGAAGCTCAGGAAAAACGTGGGGTGGAAATGTCCATCATCATGTTTCTGCAACAGTACCCCCCCGTATCCTTCTATACTGGCATCCGTATGGAGTTCTGTGGGCAAACTTGGGTTAAATAGTTTCAAAACTGACTCACTGCAAAGACAGCATTTTAGTTCATTAATTGCAATAACTTCTTTTTCACCCATCACAAATTTGCTTTCTTTTCTTAAAAGATCTGACAAAGGTTTCGCTATCTTGGAGTAATTTAGGACGAATTTTCTAAAAAACCCAGTCAATCCCAGAAAGCTTTGTATCTGCTTCACGTTGCTTGGTACCGGAAACTTCTGCACTGCTTTCACCTTTTCCTCTGATGGCTTTATGCTTCCGTTACCTATAACATGCACTAAAAACTCTACTGACCGTGACAGGAAATTACACTTTTCCCATTTAATCTTCAATCCGTATTCCTCAGCACTCTTAGCACAACCTTCAGTTTTTCCAATGCCTCATCTTCGCTCTTTGCAAATATGATGATATCGTCCACATATATCAGCAAATATTTTGGTAGCACCAACTCCCGGAAAATTTGGCTAACAAACCTCTGGAATGCAGCCGGTGAGTTACATAGCCCAAATGGTACTTTTAGAAACTCATATTGCCCATCTGGTGTTACGAATGCCGTGTATTTTCTGCTATTCTTGGCTACATCTACATGGAAAAATCCATCTTTTAAGTTAAAGTGATAAATACCTTTGCATCATGTAGTGGTTCGAAAACTTCCTCCATGACCGTCATGGGGAACCTGTCCTTCATCATCTTCTTGTTCAGCTCCCGATAATCGATGCATAGCCTTTACTTTCCGTCCTTCTTCTTCACAAGGACTATCGGGCTGGCATATTCCGACCGACTCGGAACTATGATTCCCTCATCTATCCACCCTTTCACTTGTTTGTTTACTGCATCTCTTTCCGACATCGCCAGTCTTCGTGCCTTACGAAAAACAGGTATTTCGTCGGTCAACACAATGTTCATCTCGATGCAGGACCTTGCGAGACTATTCGGCCTATAGGCATCCACGATATCGTTCACTGCTTGTCTGTACTCTTCGTTTCCTACCTTCCATTTTGACTCATCGTTCTTTTCCTGGTACCATTCGATTTTCAGAATGTCATTCTCCTCCAGATCGAATCCTTCCTTCGTAACTTGTTCGTCTTCCATCCTCTTGACTATCCTAATTTTTCCGCCGCTGATGACTAACTCAACATTTCTTGAAAAATCTCTTCCTAGTAGTATTTCGTCGGGGATCCACCGATGCGGTACTACCTGAAATTGATTCAGATATTTTTCCTTTCCCACCTGTATCTCCAACGCGCACGAGCCTACGAGGGTTATCTCCAAACCTTTTCAAGATCTTCCCCGGTAACTGGGGTTCCTTTTCACTTACCTTCAGTTGGAAGGACTTCTGTATTATCGATACATCGCTTCCGTTGTCCACGAAAGCGTGATACGTCGTACCTTTTAACTGTATCGGGATGTGCCGCCCGTCTGGTTCAATCCGGTTCACGTGGCTTATCCCTCGTGAGGTCGAGGGTGTCTCGTTCTTTTTATCGGGCAATTTGGTGATATGTGCCCGAACTGGTTGCATTTAAAGCAACGCGTTCCCTTTCCTTTATCGGGACAACTAGCCGCTACATGCGATTTTGACCCACAGTTGTGGCACCGCCTTCCTTGACCGGTTTGCCCTTCTTTACGCTGAGGCGTCGATGATTTGTGGTTTCCACTACCGCTCTTGTTAAATCCTGGTGTTGGCATAAACCTCTTCATTTGCTGGTAGTTCTCCAGCTTCTTTTTTAGTTCTTCTAATGAGGTGGCCTCGTACAAGATCATTTTGTTGTGAATGGAATCTGGGATTCCATTTCGGATGTACTCGATTAACGACTCCTCATCCACTTCTCCTTCGCTCGCTAATTGTTGCATCGAGTACAAATACTCTAGCAGACTCTCTGTGGATTTTTTCCTTCGCGCTTCCAGCGCTCGGTGCACCTCTATGGTGGTCTTCTTCTTCTGACACTCTGTTACCAGTACCGTTTTTAGTGCTGCATAACTTGTAAGCCCTGTCTTGGCCTCGACCGCAAGTCTGGCTGCCCCTCTCAACAGCCGCTTTGTGTAGAGGAACTTTTGAATGTCATTCCACTGACATACGGTGGCAATGTCCTCAAAATCTTTTAACCATACCGTAAGGTTTTTTCCAGCTTCTCCTCTAAAATGTTCCAGGGAGTCTTCAACATCCCTGAACACAAAATTATTGGCCCTTTCGTTAGCCATTATATTTTCTCCTTCGCCATCTTTTCCTTCTTCTCGATCTGATTCTGAGATATCTTCCTCGTCTTCTTCTAGCTCACAATCCTCACACCCCGTTTTTTTTTGAGCGCGCACTAAAGGGATTTTGGCTGCCCTTAAAATGTTAAAACACAGTGCGAGCGTTGGGAAAATAGGGAAGGATTTAAGAGGAGATACCGATGTACATTGGTTTTGAACTTCTGAATATTAAAATGGTCGGGAAAGATAGAGCCGGGTAAAGCATTCCACATTCGGGTAGTGCGGCTAAAAAAGAATCTCTATACTTGACAGTACGTCCGCAGTTGGACTCGAGGGTAAACTGATGTGCATTCCTAGAGGTACGAGTATTACGGTTGAATTGTCTTAGGGGAGGAATGCAGCTGGCTATTTCACTAGAACAGTGTTTATAAAAGTAACGGTAAAATAATGTTAGACATGAAACATGGCGGCGGTGTTCGAGTGATGCAAATGTTTCTGTTATATTTCTGTCACCTATCATTTTCAAAGCTCTTTTTTGAATCCTTTAAAAGATACTCAAGTGGGTTATTGGGGCACCTGCCCAAATATGAGAATTGTACTCAAGTTTCGGACGGATAAATGCTTTATAGATCACAGCCAGATCAGAAGGGGAGAAAAATTTCTTACATCGTCGAAGAAAACCTAAGCACTTAGCAGCATTTTTGGCGACGTCGAATATGTGTTCATTCCACAGAAGGTGGTCTGTGATACACATACCGAGGACTGAAAGCGTTTCGGTTTCCTCAATACAAGTGCCGCTCATGGATAGCGGCATGGGAGGTGTGTTTCGTTTTGACGACAGAAGACAGCATTGAGTTTTCGAAGCATTAAATTCTACGTGGTTTTTGATTCCCCATTGGACAATGCTGTCGAGATCAGAATTTAATGAGCTAATCATACGCTGCCGTTCTGGGTCCACCTCCGAAGGACATGGATGTGAATCTGAAAACGAATATGAGAAGCTGAGGGTGCTGTCGTCAGCGAAACAGTTTAATGGAGTTTCAGACAAAAGATCATTTATGAATATAAGGAAGAGAGTCGGAGACAAAACGGAGCCCTGGGGCACACCAGCATTTATTTTGTGAATTTCAGACTTGAAACCGTCCAATACAACTTGTATTGATCGGTCCGAAAGGTAATTTCTAATCCAACGAAGAAGAGATTCATCGAAACCAAATGCGCGCATTTTCGATAAGAGAGCTTGGTGCCAAACTCTATCAAACGCCTTAGAAATATCAAGCGCAATAATCTTACTTTCGCCAAAGCTATGTAAAGATTTGTTCCACTGTTCGGTGAGATATACCATCAGATCACCAGTGGACCTATTGCTACGAAAGCCGTACTGTCGGTCATTAAGAAGCTTTCGTTCTTCAAGATATTTCTTGAGCTGAAAATTAACCAGCGTTTCCATGACCTTGGAAAGAAGGGACGTTAATGCAATTGGCCGATAGTTTGAGGGTGAAGAAGATACGCCTTTTTTAGGGACAGGCTGGACAAATGCTGTTTTCCATCCACTCGGAAAGAGACCAGTAGAATAGGACAGATGCAAAAGCTTACGCAGTGGTTTTGCCAGCGTTGAAGAACACCTCTTCAGAACAATGGGAGGGATACTATCCGGGCCAGCGGATTTGTGTATGTCGAGGTCTTTTAGAACTCTAGCAACTGCAAGAGTGCGAAAGAAGATTTGACCCATAGAATCGTTTACGCTCTCAAGTACAGGCGGAGTTCTATCACTTGCTGGCAGCGTCGAATTAACAGCAAACTGTGCTGCAAGCAAATTGGCTTTATCTTGCGAGCTGACAGCAGGTGTGTCGTTGAAGACGAACGTAGGAACCGAAGACGAAGTAGTGTTTCGAATATTTTTTACAAATGATCAAAAATTTTTACTACTATTGGGACATTGTAGTATTTTTTGCCTTAATTTTTGGTCATGCAAAAATTTGGTTCGTCGAATATGAGCGTTACAGGTCTTCCTGGCTTGTTGACACTTCTTCCGGTTTTCCTCAGTTGGGTTGGCTTTGTAACTACGGAAACTTACTTCTCTGACCCTAATAACCTCTTTACAGCTCGAATCAAACCATGAGTTTTCTTTGGGTTTGATAGATTTTACCCTATTCGGGATAAAATTTCTCATTCCACAAAGAATTAAGTTTGTTATCATATCTGCACTGGCATCTACGTCACTATCGAGGAAGCACAGTGACCAGTTAAAGTTACTGAAGAAACCGTTGAGACCGTCCCAGTTGGCTTTCTCGTATTGCCAAACGGTTCTCGTTGGTACTTTCTCTTTAACTGAGTTTTGTTGGCACGAGAAATTAGCAGATATGACACAATGGTCTGATGTGCCTAGAGGCGATAATACACTAACAGTGTATTTATCAGGGTCAGAGGTAAGAAACAAGTCAAGTGTGTTGGCGGATTGACCTGCAACATCAGGGATTCGAGTTGGCTCGTCAACAAGCTGAGTCAGGTGGTTTAACTCAGCAAAGAGCTCAACATACCTTCCTTTGGGTGTTGTCTGGCCAGAAAAGCGAAGCCAACTAGAATTGTGTACATTGAAATCGCCCGCAATGACGATTTCAGTGGGAGGATAATGGGCAACAATTCTTTGAATGGAGTCGGACAGAGCATCAAACTCGTTACAAGTTGAATTTCTGTCCAGATTGGGGCTTCGATAAACGAAACAAGTGTGAATGATGTGCTTATTTATCGTGAATTTTAACCACATATCACGTTTCTTATTTCACTCTTGGTTATATTTTTGAACGCTCCTTTTATCCTATCTACCAGGTCCGTTTTTATGCCGTTTCGGTATGACAAGTTTTTTCTTCCGCAAAAACTCCTGTAACTCACGTGTGGTGAATGTTTCAATTAGTTCATCCATCCATCCATACTCTTTACCGTAGCTAAAGTTCTTCACAGTTTTTTTTTGTAAATCTTTACAAAATCTTTACACAGTTCTTCACGGCTAAACCAATCTTAATAAGTCTTCTAAAGTTCTTCAGTTTTTTTTTTAATAAATCATTACAAAATATTTACACAGTTCTTCACGACTTAACCAATCTTAATAAATCTTCTAAATTTCTTCATAGTTTTCTTAATAAATCTTTACAAAATCTTTACCCCGATCTTCACGGCTTAACCAATCTTAAAAAATCTTTACCCAGTTCTTCCCGACTTAACCAATCTTAACAAATCTTCTTCTCCTGGATGTTCGATTTTTTCTTTTTGGTGCACTTTTCTCTTTTCACTCTTTTCTAATCTCTTCAAAAACCATTAACACTTCTTAACCTCAAACTTGTTGGGATATGAAAATTAATTCCCTTAAATCCCGGTTGAGCCCCCAAATGTAGAGTAATAGAAATGATAACAGTTTAATAGATTTTCTAACAGTTTAATAGATTTTCTTTATTGATCATATTTAACAATTTATTTGATTTGATTTATTTTCTAGACTTAAACAAACTCGATTTCAGATCGCGCTGCCGCGCCGCCGTCGTCGTATCGCGCGTCGTAACTTCTTACTTGTCGTCGTCGTCGCTATATCAGAACTCTCTCTTGGGTTTTATCGTCGTCGCTTAAAACAGATTCCATACCATCAGACTTCTTAGCAATCGATACCAGGCAAGAGCCCTGGTGGCCCAACTGAGTAGGTAGCCAGCCCCTACCGCTCCTCCAATTAGCAGCAATATCTTCATGACTCGATTGTTTATGTTTGGCATTGTTTTCCTTTTTGTCTTCTCCATATGAATGCATGACTATTTAAATGCGTTAATCTAGGTCATGTTTCGTCGGTCGTTGCCATTGCTGGCTATTTGGCTTTGGTTAGTGCATTGACCGTGGGTGTATGGTTGCTGTTCAATTCTTATCTACCGTCGCGTCGTGGGTGACAGATCGTATTCCGTCCAGTGGAATTTGGCGATGTTTGCTTTTCTTCATGACGATGACTACGACGGTCTGAAATATAGTATCTGCGTTATCTAATACGATTATTATATTCTTATACTAAACTTAATTAGTGATTCATGGTTCCTACATTCGGCCATCCTGGAATTATAGACTGCCCTCAGGCGATGTCATCCTCATCCTCGGAATCACCTTCGTCATCTTCCTCATCACCTTGTATCCATGGCTTCATGTAGTCTGCCGATGTACTAGTTATGTTGGCCCCTCATGTTGACCCACTTTCTTTATTTCATATCTTTCATTCCTCTTCACTTTCGTCACCTCGTATGGTCCCAAGAAACTGGCATGTAGCTTTAGTACAGTTCCAAACTGCGTTCTCTTGATGGCGACTAGCTCATTCACCCTATACTCACGTGCTCCTTCCGCTTTTTGTTATAGGTTCTTTGATTCTTAGCTTGAACCCTGCTTATCTCGTTCCTTGCTGCCTTCCTCATCTCGTCTCGATTCGTTTCGAAATCATCCAATATTACGTCTTCTAGCAGCTTCCTTATCTCCAGATCCTCCGCTCGACGCATGGTTGCCCCAAACATCAATTGGAAAGGACTCCTCTTTGTACTTCGTGACACAGTTAAGTTGATAGCTCGCTGGACCTGTCCTACGTGTTGGTACCATTTAGTTGGGTCCGCTAATGCTACCTTTGACATCACTTCAATAACTATTTTATTGATCCTATCAACCTGCCCGTTGCCCCTTGGTACTCCGGTTGTTGTTAATACGTGATGAATCCCTCTTTCGTCACAATATTTCTTGAACGCGTTTGCCATAAACGCGGCACCTTTATCGGAAATCAGCCGGGTTGGGTTCCCGAATGTTTCGCTCTGCAGGTCTAATCGTTTTATTGCCTCTTCGCATTTCGTGGTCTTCACTGGATATATCCATGTGAACTTCGTAAACGCATCCACCACCACGAACAAGTAGTTATAGAACTTGTGTGTTGATGAAAGTGGTCCAACGTGGTCAATATGTAGCGTGTGTAGCGGTACGTCAATCTTCTCAATTGGGTGTAGGAACCCTTGGGCCTTTCCACTTTTCTTCACCAATATACACGCCACGCAGTTCGCTAACACGTTCTCTATGCATCACATAAGTTTCGGTATATAATAGTCTTTCTTTACTATGGCCTCCACTTTCTTCGCACTTATGTGCCCCTACGCATGTGCGTTACGAATGATTTCCTTCTGAAGCGACTTAGGGACCACTAATAAATGACAACCCTCTTCAAACTTATATAGTAATCCGCTTCTTACTTCGTAATCTTTATACGCACCCGCAGCTGTAATTATATCAAAGATTAATTGGCAAAATTCGTCTTTACCTTGTGCGGATTTTATCCGGTGTATGATGCCATCTTCTATTCTCATTGCAACAGGATATCTGCTTAGCGCATCTACGTGCCTCATTGACGTGCCCGTTCGGTGTATAACTTTCATGGTGTATTTTTGTAGCATGATAGCCCATCTTGCTACTCGAGGACATAAGTCTCTCTTCTTCATCGTAGACTCGAATGCCTTGCAGTCCGTCACTATTGTAAACTCCATTCCTAGGAGGTACACTCTCAGCTTGGCTAAACACTTCATTATCGCCAGTACCTCTAGTTCGTAGCTCGTAAACTTCCTCTCAGATCGACTGGTCGTGAAGCTCAGGAAAAACGTGGGTTGGAAATGTCCATCATCATGTTTCTGCATGATCCCGTATCCTTCTATACTGGCATCCGTATGGAGTTCTGTGGGCAAACTTGGGTTAAATAGTTTCAAAACTGACTCACTGCAAAGACAAGATTTTAGTTCATTAATTGCAATAACTTCTTTTTCACCCATCACAAATTTGCTTTCTTTTCTTAAAAGATCTGACAAAGGTTTCGCTATCTTGGAGTAATTTAGGACGAATTTTCTAAAAAACCCAGTCAATCCCAGAAAGCTTTGTATCTGCTTCACGTTGCTCGGTACCGGAAACTTCTGCACTGCTTTCACCTTTTCCTCTGATGGCTTTATGCTTCCGTTACCTATAACATGCCCTAAAAACTCTACTGACCGTGACAGGAAATTACACTTTTCCCATTTAATCTTCAATCCGTATTCCTCAGCCACTCTTAGCGCAACCTTCAGTTTTTCCAATGCCTCATCTTCGCTCTTTGCAAATATGATGATATCGTCCACATATATCAGCAAATATTTTTGTAGCACCAACTCCCGGAAAATTTGGTTAACAAACCTCTGGAATGCAGCAAATGGTACTTTTAGAAACTCATATTGCCCATCTGGTGTTACGAATGCCGTGTATTTTCTGCTATTCTTGGCTACATCTACATGGAAAAATCCATCTTTTAAGTCTAAAGTGATAAATACCTTTGCATCATGTAGTGGTTCGCAAACTTCCTCCATGACCGTCATGGGGAACCTGTCCTTCATCATCTTCTTGTTCAGCTCCCGATAATCGATGCATAGCCTTTACTTTCCGTCCTTCTTCTTCACAAGGACTATCGGGCTGGCATATTCCGACCGACTCGGAACTATGATTCCCTCATCTATCCACCCTTTCACTTGTTTGTTTACTGCATCTCTTTCCGGCATCGCCAGTCTTCGTGCCTTACGAAAAACAGGTATTTCGTCGGTCAACACAATGTTCATCTCGATGCAGGACCTTGCGAGACTATTCGGCCTATAGGCATCCACGATATCGTTCACTGCTTGTCTGTACTCTTCGTTTCCTACCTTCCATTTTGACTCATCGTTCTTTTCCTGGTACCATTCGATTTTCAGAATGTCATTCTCCTCCAGATCGAATCCTTCCTTCGTAACTTGTTCGTCTTCCATCCTCTTGACTATCCTAATTTTTCCGCCGCTGATGACTAACTCAACATTTCTTGAAAAATCTCTTCCTAGTAGTATTTTGTCGGGGATCCACCGATGCGGTACTACCTGAAATTGATTCAGATATTTTTCCTTTCCCACCTGTATCTCCAACGCGCACGAGCCTATGGTTTTCCGAGGGTTATCTCCAAACCTTTTCAAGATCATCCCCGGTAACTGGGGTTCCTTTTCACTTACCTTCAGTTGGAAGGACTTCTGTATTATCGATACATCGCTTCCGTTGTCCACGAAAGCGTGATACGTCGTACCTTTTAACTGTATCGGGATGTGCCGCCCGTCTGGTTCAATCCGGTTTACGTGGCTTATCCCTCGTGAGGTCGAGGGTGTCGCGTTCTTTACCGGGCAATTTGGTGATATGTGCCCGAACTGGTTGCATTTAAAGCAACGCGTTCCCTTTCCTTTATGGGGACAACTAGCCGCTACATGCGATTTTGACCCACAGTTGTGGCACTGCCTTCCTTGACCGGTTTGCCCTTCTTTACGCGGAGGCGTCGATGATTTGTGGTTTCCACTACCGCTCTTGTTGAATCCTGGTGTTGGCATAAACCTCTTCATTTGCTGGTAGTTCTCCAGCTTCTTTTTTAGTTCTTCTAATGAGGTGGCCTCGTACAAGATCATTTTGTTGTGAATGGAATCTGGGATTCCATTTCGGATGTACTCGATTAACGACTCCTCATCCACTTCTCCTTCGCTCGCTAATTGTTGCATCGAGTACAAATACTCTAGCAGACTCTCTGTCCTTCGCGCTTCCAGCGCTCGGTGCACCTCAATGGTGGTCTTCTTCTTCTGAAACTCTGTTACCAGTACCGTTTTTAGTGCTGCATAACTTGTAAGCCCTGTCTTGGCCTCGACCGCAAGTCTGGCTGCCCCTCTCAACAGCCGCTTTGTGTAGAGGAACTTTTGAATGTCATTCCACTGACATACGGTGGCAATGTCCTCAAAATCTTTTAACCATACCGTAAGGGTTTTTCCAGCTTCTCCTGAAAAATGTTCCAGGGAGTCTTCAACATCCCTGAACACAAAATTATTGGCCCTTTCGTTAGCCATTATATCTTCTCCTTCGCCTTCTTTTCCTTCTTCTCGATCTGATTCTGAGATATCTTCCTCGTCTTCTTCTAGCTCACAATCCTCACACCCCGTTTTTTTTTTGTTTTTTTTTTTTTTTTGTTTTTTTTTTTTTTGTGAACGCGCACTAAAGGGATTTTGGCTGCCCTTAAAATGTTAAAACACAGTGCGAGCGTTGGGAAAATAGGGAAGGATTTAAGAGGAGATACCGATGTACATTGGTTTTGAACTTCTGAATATTAAAATGGTCGGGAAAGATAGAGCCGGGTAAAGCATTCCACATTCGGGTAGTGCGGCTAAAAAAAGAATCTCTATACTTGACAGTACGTCCGAAGTTGGACTCGAGGGTAAACTGTTGTGCATTCCTAGAGGTACGAGTATTACGGTTGAATTGTCTTAGGGGAGGAATGCAGCTGGCTATTTCACTAGAACAGTGTTTATAAAAGTAACGGTAAAATAATGTTAGACATGAAACATGGCGGCGGTGTTCGAGTGATGCAAATGTTTCTGTTATATTTCTGTCACCTATCATTTTCAAAGCTCTTTTTTGAATCCTATATAAGATACTCAAGTGGGTTATTGGGGCACCTGCCCAAATATGAGAATTGTACTCAAGTTTCGGACGGATAAATGCTTTATAGATCACAGCCAGATCAGAAGGGGAGAAAAATTTCTTACATCGTCGAAGAAAACCTAAGCACTTAGCAGCATTTTTGGCGACGTCGAATATGTGTTCATTCCACAGAAGGTGGTCTGTGATACACATACCGAGGACTGAAAGCGTTTCGGTTTCCTCAATACAAGTGCCGCTCATGGATAGCGGCATGGGAGGTGTGTTTCGTTTTGACGACAGAAGACAGCATTGAGTTTTCGAAGCATTAAATTCTACGCGGTTTTTGATTCCCCATTGGACAATGCTGTCGAGATCAGAATTTAATGAGCTAATCATACGCTGCCGTTCTGGGTCCACCTCCGAAGGACATGGATGTGAATCTGAAAACGAATATGAGAAGCTGAGGGTGCTGTCGTCAGCGAAACAGTTTAATGGATTAGAAGTTTCAGACAAAAGATCATTTATGAATATAAGGAAGAGAGTCGGAGACAAAACGGAGCCCTGGGGCACACCAGCATTTATTTTGTGAATTTCAGACTTGAAACCGTCCAATACAACTTGTATTGATCGGTCCGAAAGGTAATTTCTAATCCAACGAAGAAGAGATTCATCGAAACCAAATGCGCGCATTTTCGATAAGAGAGCTTGGTGCCAAACTCTATCAAACGCCTTAGAAATATCAAGCGCAATAATCTTACTTTCGCCAAAGCGATGTAAAGATTTGTTCCACTGTTCGGTGAGATATACCATCAGATCACCAGTGGACCTATTGCTACGAAAGCCGTACTGTCGGTCATTAAGAAGCTTTCGTTCTTCAAGATATTTCTTGAGCTGAAAATTAATCAGCGTTTCCATGACCTTGGAAAGAAGGGACGTTAATGCAATTGGCCGATAGTTTGAGGGTGAAGAAGATACGCCTTTTTTAGGGACAGGCTGGACAAATGCTGTTTTCCATCCACTCGGAAAGAGACCAGTAGAATAGGACAGATGCAAAAGCTTACGCAGTGGTTTTGCCAGCGTTGAAGAACACCTCTTCAGAACAATGGGAGGGATACTATCCGGGCCAGCGGATTTGTGTATGTCGAGGTCTTTTAGAACTCTAGCAACTGCAAGAGTGCGAAAGAAGATTTGACCCATAGAATCGTTTACGCTCTCAAGTACAGGCGGAGTTCTATCACTTGCTGGCAGCGTCGAATTAACAGCAAACTGTGCTGCAAGCAAATTGGCTTTATTTTGCGAGCTGACAGCAGGTGTGTCGTTGAAGACGAGCGTAGGAACCGAAGACGAAGTAGTGTTTCGAATATTTTTTACAAATGATCAAAAATTTTTACTACTATTGGGACATTGTAGTATTTTTTGCCTAAATTTTTGGTCATGCAAAAATTTGGTTCGTCGAATATGAGCGTTACAGGTCTTCCTAGCTTGTTGAAACTTCTTCCGGTTTTCCTCAGTAGGGTTGGCTTTGTAACTACGGAAACTTACTTCTCTGACCCTAATAACCTCTTTACAGCTCGAATCAAACCATGAGTTTTCTTTGGGTTTGATAGATTTTACCCTATTCGGGATAAAATTTCTCATTCCACAAAGAAATAAGTTTGTTATCATATCTGCACTGGCATCTACGTCACTATCGAGGAAGCACAGTGACCAGTTAATGTTACTGAAGAAACCGTTGAGACCGTCCCAGTTGGCTTTCTCGTATTGCCAAACGGTTCTCGTTGGTACTTTCTCTTTAACTGAGTTTTGTTGGCACGAGAAATTAGCAGATATGACACAATGGTCTGATGTGCCTAGAGGCAATAATACACTAACAGTGTATTTATCAGGGTCAGAGGTAAGAAACAAGTCAAGTGTGTTGGCGGATTGACCTGCAACATCAGGGATTCGAGTTGGCTCGTCAACAAGCTGAGTCAGGTGGTTTAACTCAGCAAAGAGCTCAACATACCTTCCTTCGGGTGTTGTCTGGCCAGAAAAGCGAAGCCAACTAGAATTGTGTACATTGAAATCGCCCGCAATGACGATTTCAGTGTGAGGATAATGGGCAACAATTCTTTGAATGGAGTCGGACAGAGCATCAAACTCGTTACAAGTTGAATTTCTGTCCAGATTGGGGCTTCGATAAACGAAACAAGTGTGAATGGTGTGCTTATTTACCGTGAATTTTAACCACATATCACGTTTCTTATTTCACTCTTGGTTATATTTTTGAACGCTCCTTTTATCCTATCTACCAGGTCCGTTTTTATGCCGTTTCGGTATGACAAGTTCTTCTTCCACAAAAACTCCTGTAACTCACGTGTGGTGAATGTTTCAATTAGTTCATCCATCCATCCATACTCTTTACCGTAGCTAAAGTTCTTCACAGTTTTTTTTTTTGTAAATCTTTACAAAATCTGTACACAGTTCTTCACGGCTTAACCAATCTTAATAAGTCTTCTAAAGTTCTTCAGTTTTTTTTTTTTATAAATCATTACAAAATATTTACACAGTTCTTCACGACTTAACCAATCTTAATAAATCTTCTAAATTTCTTCACAGTTTTCTTAATAAATCTTTACAAAATCTTTACCCCGATCTTCACGGCTTAACCAATCTTAAAAAATCTTTACCCAGTTCTTCCCGACTTAACCAATCTTAACAAATCTTCTTCTCCTGGATGTTCGATTTTTTCTTTTTGGTGCACTTTTCTCTTTTCACTCTTTTCTAATCTCTTCAAAAACCATTAACACTTCTTAACCTCAAAATTGTTGGGATATGAAAATTAATTCCCTTAAATCCCGGTTGAGCCCCCAAATGTAGAGTAATAGAAATGATAACAGTTTGATAGATTTTCTTTATTGATCATATTTAACAATTTAATTGATTTGATTTATTTTCTAGACTTAAACAAACTCGATTTCAGACCGCGCCGCCGCGCCGCCGTCGTCGTATCGCGCGTCGTAACTTCTTACTTGTCGTCGTCGTCGCTATATCAGAACTCTCTCTTGGGTTTTATCGTCGTCGCTTAAAACAGATTCCATACCATCAGACTTCTTAGCAATCGATACCAGGCAAGAGCCCTGGTGGCCCAACTGAGTAGGTAGCCAGCCCCTACCGCTCCTCCAATTAGCAGCAATATCTTCATGACTCGATTGTTTATGTTTGGCATTTTTTTCCTTTTTGTCTTCTCCTTATGAATGCATGACTATTTAAATGCGTTAAACTAGGTCATGTTTCGTCGGTCGTTGCCATTGCTGGCTATTTGGCTTTGGTTAGTGCATTGACCGTGGGTGTATGGTTGCTGTTCAATTCTTATCTACCGTCGCGTCGTGGGTGACAGATCGTATTCCGTCCAGTGGAATTTGGCGATGTTTGCTTTTCTTCATGACGATGACTACGACGGTCTGAAATATAGTATCTGCGTTATCTAATACGATTATTATATTCTTATACTAAACTTAATTAGCGATTCATGGTTCCTACATTCGGCCATCCTGGAATTATAGACTGCCCTCAGGCGATGTCATCCTCATCCTTGGAATCACCTTCGTCATCTTCCTCATCACCTTGTATCCATGGCTTCGTGTAGTCTGCCGATGTACTAGTTATGTTGGGCCCATCATGTTGACCCACTTTCTTTACTTCATATCTTTCATTCCTCTTCACTTTCGTCACCTCGTATGGTCCCAAGAAACTGGCATGTAGCTTTAGTCCAGTTCCAAACTGCGTTCTCTTGATGGCGAATAGCTCATTCACCCTATACTCACGTGCTCCTTCCGCTTTTTGTTATATGTTCTTTGATTCTTAGCTTGAACCCTGCTTATCTCGTCCTTTGCTGCCTTCCTCATCTCGTCTCGATTCGTTTCGAAATCATCCAATATTACGTCTTCTAGCAGCTTCCTTATCTCCAGATCCTCCGCTCGACGCATGGTTGCCCCAAACATCAATTGGAAAGGACTCCTCTTTGTACTTCGTGACACAATTGAGTTGATAGCTCGCTGGACCTGTCCTACGTGTTGGTACCATTTAGTTGGGTCTGCTACTGCTACCTTTGACATCACTTCAATAACTATTTTATTGATCCTATCAACCTGCCCGTTGCCCCTTGGTACTCCGGTTGTTGTTAATACGTGATGAATCCCTCTTTCGTCACAATATTCCTTGAACGCGTTTGGCATAAACGCGGCACCTTTATCGGAAATCAGCCGGGTTAAGTTCCCGAATGTTTCGCTCTGCAGGTCTAATCGTTTTATTGCCTCTTCGCATTTCGTGGTCTTCACTGGGTATATCCATGTGAACTTCGTAAACGCATCCACCACCACGAACAAGTAGTTATAGAACTTGTGTGTTGATGAAAGTGGTCCAACGTGGTCAATATGTAGCGTGTGTAGCGGTACGTCAATCTTCTCAATTGGGTGTAGGAACCCTTGGGCCTTTCCACTTTTCTTCGCCAATATACACGCCACGCAGTTCGCTAACACGTTCTCTATGCATCCCATAAGTTTCGGTATATAATAGTCTTTCTTTACTATGGCTTCCACTTTCTTCGCACTTATGTGCCCCTGCGCATGTGCGTTACGAATGATTTCCTTCTGAAGCGACTTAGAGACCACTAATAAATGACAACCCTCTTCAAACTTATATAGTAATCCGCTTCTTACTTCGTAATCTTTATACGCACCCGCAGCTGTAATTATATCAAAGATTAATTGGCAAAATTCGTCTTTACCTTGTGCGGATTTTATCCGGTGTATGATGCCATCTTCTATTCTCATTGCAACAGGATATCTGCTTAGCGCATCTACGTGCCTCATTGACGTGCCCGTTCGGTGTATAACCTTCATGGTGTATTTTTGAAGCATGATAGCCCATCTTGCTTCTCGAGGACATAAGTCTCTCTTATTCATCGTAGACTCGAATGCCTTGCAGTCCGTCACTATTGTAAACTCCATTCCTAGGAGGTACACTCTCAGCTTGGCTAATCACTTCATTATCGCCAGTACCTCTAGTTCGTAGCTCGTAAACTTCCTCTCAGATCGACCGGTCTTGAAGCTCAGGAAAAACGTGGGGTGGAAATGTCCATCATCATGTTTCTGCAACAGTACCCCCCCCGTATCCTTCTATACTGGCATCCGTATGGAGTTCTGTGGGCAAACTTGGGTTAAATAGTTTCAAAACTGACTCACTGCAAAGACAAGATTTTAGTTCATTAATTGCAATAACTTCTTTTTCACCCATCACAAATTTGCTTTCTTTTCTTAAAAGATCTGACAAAGGTTTCGCTATCTTGGAGTAATTTAGGACGAATTTTCTAAAAAACCCAGTCAATCCCAGAAAGCTTTGTATCTGCTTCACGTTGCTCGGTACCGGAAACTTCTGCACTGCTTTCACCTTTTCCTCTGATGGCTTTATGCTTCCGTTACCTATAACATGCCCTAAAAACTCTACTGACCGTGACAGGAAATTACACTTTTCCCATATAATCTTCAATCCGTATTCCTCAGCCACTCTTAGCACAACCTTCAGTTTTTCCAATGCCTCATCTTCGCTCTTTGCAAATGTGATGATATCGTCCACATATATCAGCAAATATTTTTGTAGCACCAACTCCCGGAAAATTTGGTTAACAAACCTCTAGAATTTAGAAACTCATATTGCCCATCTGGTGTTACGAATGCCGTGTATTTTCTGCTATTCTTGGCTACATCTACATGGAAAAATCCATCTTTTAAGTCTAAAGTGATAAATACCTTTGCATCATGTAGTGGTTCGAAAACTTCCTCCATGACCGTCATGCGGAACCTGTCCTTCATCATCTTCTTGTTCAGCTCCCGATAATCGATGCAAAGCCTTTACTTTCCGTCCTTCTTCTTCACAAGGACTATCGGGCTGGCATATTCCGACCGACTCGGAACTATGATTCCCTCATCTATCCACCCTTTCACTTGTTTGTTTACTGCATCTCTTTCCGGCATCGCCAGTCTTCGTGCCTTACGAAAAACAGGTATTTCGTCGGTCAACACAATGTTCATCTCGATGCAGGACCTTGCGAGACTATTCGGCCTATAGGCATCCACGATATCGTTCACTGCTTGTCTGTACTCTTCGTTTCCTACCTTCCATTTTGACTCATCGTTCTTTTCCTGGTACCATTCGATTTTCAGAATGTCATTCTCCTCCAGATCGAATCCTTCCTTCGTAACTTGTTCGTCTTCCATCCTCTTGACTATTCTTATTTTTCCGCCGCTGATGACTAACTCAACATTTCTTGAAAAATCTCTACCTAGTAGTATTTCGTCGGGGATCCACCGATGCGGTACTACCTCAAATTGAATCAGATATTTTTCCTTTCCCACGTGTATCTCCAACGCGCACGAGCCTATGGTTTTCCGAGGGTTATCTCCAAACCTTTTCAAGATCATCCCCGGTAACTGGGGTTCCTTTTCACTTACCTTCAGTTGGAAGGACTTCTGTATTATCGATACATCGCTTCCGTTGTCCACGAAAGCGTGATACGTCGTACCTTTTAACTGTATCGGGATGTGCCGCCCGTCTGGTTCAATCCGGTTTACGTGGCTTATCCCTCGTGAGGTCGAGGGTGTCTCGTTCTTTACCGGGCAATTTGGTGATATGTGCCCGAACTGGTTGCATTTAAAGCAACGCGTTCCCTTTCCTTTATCGGGACAACTAGCCGCTGCATGCGATTTTGACCCACAGTTGTGGCACCGCCTTCCTTGACCGGTTTGCCCTTCTTTACGCGGAGGCGTCGATGATTTGTGGTTTCCACTACCGCTCTTGTTGAATCCTGGTGTTGGCATAAACCTCTTCATTTGCTGGTAGTTCTCCAGCTTCTTTTTTAGTTCTTCTAATGAGGTGGCCTCGTACAAGATCATTTTGTTGTGAATGGAATCTGGGATTCCATTTCGGATGTACTCGATTAACGACTCCTCATCCACTTCTCCTTCGCTCGCTTATTGTTGCATCGAGTACAAATACTCTAGCAGACTCTCTGTCCTTCGCGCTTCCAGCGCTCGGTGCACCTCAATGGTGGTCTTCTTCTTCTGAAACTCTGTTACCAGTACCGTTTTTAGTGCTGCATAACTTGTAAGCCCTGTCTTGGCCTCGACCGCAAGTCTGGCTGCCCCTCTCAACAGCCGCTTTGTGTAGAGGAACTTTTGAATGTCATTCCACCGACATACGGTGGCAATGTCCTCAAAATCTTTTAACCATACCGTAAGGTTTTTTCCAGCTTCTCCTGAAAAATGTTCCAGGGAGTCTTCAACATCCCTGAACACAAAATTATTGGCCCTTTCGTTAGCCATTATATCTTCTCCTTCGCCTTCTTTTCCTTCTTCTCGATCTGATTCTGAGATATCTTCCTCGTCTTCTTCTAGCTCACAATCCTCACACCCCGTTTTTTTTTTTTTTTTTTTTTTTTTTTTTTTTTTTTTTTTTTTTTTTTTTTTTTGTGAGCGCGCACTAAAGGGATTTTGGCTGCCCTTAAAATGTTAAAACACAGTGCGAGCGTTGGGAAAATAGGGAAGGATTTAAGAGGAGATACCGATGTACATTGGTTTTGAACTTCTGAATATTAAAATGGTCGGGAAAGATAGAGCCGGGTAAAGCATTACACATTCGGGTAGTGCGGCTAAAAAAAGAATCTCTATACTTGACAGTACGTCCGAAGTTGGACTCGAGGGTAAACTGATGTGCATTCCTAGAGGTACGAGTATTACGGTTGAATTGTCTTAGGGGAGGAATGCAGCTGGCTATTTCACTAGAACAGTGTTTATAAAAGTAACGGTAAAATAATGTTAGACATGAAACATGGCGGCGGTGTTCGAGTGATGCAAATGTTTCTGTTATATTTCTGTCACCTATCATTTTCAAAGCTCTTTTTTGAATCCTATATAAGATACTCAAGTGGGTTATTGGGGCACCTGCCCAAATATGAGAATTGTACTCAAGTTTCGGACGGATAAATGCTTTATAGATCACAGCCAGATCAGAAGGGGAGAAAAATTTCTTACATCGTCGAAGAAAACCTAAGCACTTAGCAGCATTTTTGGCGACGTCGAATATGTGTTCATTCCACAGAAGGTGGTCTGTGATACACATACCGAGGACTGAAAGCGTTTCGGTTTCCTCAATACAAGTGCCGCTCATGGATAGCGGCATGGGAGGTGTGTTTCGTTTTGACGACAGAAGACAGCATTGAGTTTTCGAAGCATTAAATTCTACGCGGTTTTTGATTCCCCATTGGACAATGCTGTCGAGATCAGAATTTAATGAGCTAATCATACGCTGCCGTTCTAGGTCCACCTCCGAAGGACATGGATGTGAATCTGAAAACGAATATGAGAAGCTGAGGGTGCTGTCGTCAGCGAAACAGTTTAATGGATTAGAAGTTTCAGACAAAAGATCATTTATGAATATAAGGAAGAGAGTCGGAGACAAAACGGAGCCCTGGGGCACACCAGCATTTATTTTGTGAATTTCAGACTTGAAACCGTCCAATACAACTTGTATTGATCGGTCCGAAAGGTAATTTCTAATCCAACGAAGAAGAGATTCATCGAAACCAAATGCGCGCATTTTCGATAAGAGAGCTTGGTGCCAAACTCTATCAAACACCTTAGAAATATCAAGCGCAATAATCTTACTTTCGCCAAAGCGATGTAAAGATTTGTTCCACTGTTCGGTGAGATATACCATCAGATCACCAGTGGACCTATTGCTACGAAAGCCGTACTGTCGTCATTAAGAAGCTTTCGTTCTTCAAGATATTTCTTGAGCTGAAAATTAATCAGCGTTTCCATGACCTTGGAAAGAAGGGACGTTAATGCAATTGGCCGATAGTTTGAGGGTGAAGAAGATACGCCTTTTTTAGGGACAGGCTGGACAAATGCTGTTTTCCATCCACTCGGAAAGAGACCAGTAGAATAGGACAGATGCAAAAGCTTACGCAGTGGTTTTGCCAGCGTTGAAGAACACCTCTTCAGAACAATGGGAGGGATACTATCCGGGCCAGCGGATTTGTGTATGTCGAGGTCTTTTAGAACTCTAGCAACTGCAAGATTGCGAAAGAAGATTTGACCCATAGAATCGTTTACGCTCTCAAGTACAGGCGGAGTTCTATCACTTGCTGGCAGCGTCGAATTAACAGCAAACTGTGCTACAAGCAAATTGGCTTTATCTTGCGAGCTGACAGCAGGTGTGTCGTTGAAAACGAGCGTAGGAACCGAAGACGAAGTAGTGTTTCGAATATTTTTTACAAATGATCAAAAATTTTTACTATTATTGGGACATTGTAGTATTTTTTGCCTTAATTTTTGGTCATGCAAAAATTTGGTTCGTCGAATATGAGCGTTAAGGGTCTTCCTGGCTTGTTGAAACTTCTTCCGGTTTTCCTCAGTAGGGTTGGCTTTGTAACTACGGAAACTTACTTCTCTGACCCTAATAACCTCTTTACAGCTCGAATCAAACCATGAGTTTTCTTTGGGTTTGATAGATTTTACCCTATTCGGGATAAAATTTCTCATTCCACAAAGAATTAAGTTTGTTATCATATCTGCACTGGCATCTACGTCACTATCGAGGAAGCACAGTGACCAGTTAATGTTACTGAAGAAACCGTTGAGACCGTCCCAGTTGGCTTTCTCGTATTGCCAAACGGTTCTCGTTTTATCGTCGTCGCTTAAAACAGATTCCATGCCATCAGACTTCTTAGCAATCGATACCAGGCAAGAGCCCTGGTGGCGCAACTGAGTAGGTAGCCAGCCCCTACCGCTCCTCCAATTAGCAGCAATATCTTCATGACTCGATTGTTTATGATTGGCATTGTTTTCCTTTTTGTCTTCTCCTTATGAATGCATGACTATTTAAATGCGTTAAACTAGGTCATGTTTCGTCGGTCGTTGCCATTGCTGGCTATTTGGCTTTGGTTAGTGCATTGACAGTGGTTGCTGTTCAATTCTTATCTACCGTCGCGTCGTGGGTGACAGATCGTATTCCGTCCAGTGGAATTTGGCGATGTTTGCTTTTCTTCATGACGATGACTACGACGGTCTGAAATATAGTATCTGCGTTATCTAATACGATTATTATATTCTTATACTAAACTTAATTAGCGATTCATGGTTCCTACATTCGGCCATCCTGGAATTATAGACTGCCCTCAGGCGATGTCATCCTCATCCTCGGAATCACCTTCGTCATCTTCCTCATCACCTTGTATCCATGGCTTCATGTAGTCTGCCGATGTACTAGTTATGTTGGGCCCCTCATGTTGACCCACTTTCTTTACTTCATATCTTTCATTCCTCTTCACTTTCGTCACCTCGTATGGTCCCAAGAAACTGGCATGTAGCTTTAGTCCAGTTCCAAACTGCGTTCTCTTGATGGCGAATAGCTCATTCACCCTATACTCACGTGCTCCTTCCGCTTTTTGTTATATGTTCTTTGATTCTTAGCTTGAACCCTGCTTATCTCGTCCTTTGCTGCCTTCCTCATCTCGTCTCGATTCGTTTCGAAATCATCCAATATTACGTCTTCTAGCAGCTTCCTTATCTCCAGATCCTCCGCTCGACGCATGGTTGCCCCAAACATCAATTGGAAAGGACTCCTCTTTGTACTTCGTGACACAATTGAGTTGATAGCTCGCTGGACCTGTCCTACGTGTTGGTACCATTTAGTTGGGTCTGCTACTGCTACCTTTGACATCACTTCAATAACTATTTTATTGATCCTATCAACCTGCCCGTTGCCCCTTGGTACTCCGGTTGTTGTTAATACGTGATGAATCCCTCTTTCGTCACAATATTCCTTGAACGCGTTTGCCATAAACGCGGCACCTTTATCGGAAATCAGCCGGGTTGGGTTCCCGAATGTTTCGCTCTGCAGGTCTAATCGTTTTATTGCCTCTTCGCATTTCGTGGTCTTCACTGGATATATCCATGTGAACTTCGTAAACGCATCCGCCACCACGAACAAGTAGTTATAGAACTTGTGTGTTGATGAAAGTGGTCCAACGTGGTCAATATGTAGCGTGTGTAGCGGTACGTCAATCTTCTCAATTGGGTGTAGGAACCCTTGGGCCTTTCCACTTTTCTTCGCCAATATATACGCCACGCAGTTCGCTAACACGTTCTCTATGCATCCCATAAGTTTCGGTATATAATAGTCTTTCTTTACTATGGCCTCCACTTTCTTCGCACTTATGTGCCCCTGCGCATGTGCGTTACGAATGATTTCCTTCTGAAGCGACTTAGAGACCACTAATAAATGACAACCCTCTTCAAACTTATATAGTAATCCGCTTCTTACTTCGTAATCTTTATACGCACCGGCAGCTGTAATTATATCAAAGATTAATTGGCAAAATTCGTCTTTACCTTGTGCGGATTTTATCCGGTGTATGATGCCATCTTCTATTCTCATTGCAGCACGATATCTGCTTAGCGCATCTACGTGCCTCATTGACGTGCCCGTTCGGTGTTTAACCTTCATGGTGTATTTTTGTAGCATGATAGCCCATCTTGCTACTCGAGGACATAAGTCTCTCTTCTTCATCGTAGACTCGAATGCTTTGCAGTCCGTCACTATTGTAAACTCCATTCCTAGGAGGTACACTCTCAGCTTGGCTAAACACTTCATTATCGCCAGTACCTCTAGTTCGTAGCTCGTAAACTTCCTCTCAGATCGACTGGTCTTGAAGCTCAGGAAAAACGTGGGGTGGAAATGTCCATCATCATGTTTCTGCAACAGTACCCCCCCGTATCCTTCTATACTGGCATCCATATGAAGTTCTGTCGGCAAACTTGGGTTAAATAGTTTCAAAACTGACTCACTGCAAAGACAAGATTTTAGTTCATTAATTGCAATAACTTCTTTTTCACCCATCACAAATTTGCTTTCTTTTCTTAAAAGATCTGACAAAGGTTTCGCTATCTTGGAGTAATTTAGGACGAATTTTCTAAAAAACCCAGTCAATCCCAGAAAGCTTTGTATCTGCTTCACGTTGCTCGGTACCGGAAACTTCTGCACTGCTTTCACCTTTTCCTCTGATGGCTTTATGCTTCCGTTACCTATAACATGCCCTAAAAACTCTACTGACCGTGACAGGAAATTACACTTTTCCCATTTAATCTTTAATCCGTATTCCTCAGCAACTCTTAGCACAACCTTCAGTTTTTCCAATGCCTCATCTTCGCTCTTTGCAAATATGATGATATCGTCCACATATATCAGCAAATATTTTTGTAGCACCAACTCCCGGAAAATTTGGTTAACAAACCTCTGGAATGCAGGCGGTGAGTTACATAGCCCAAATGGTACTTTTAGAAACTCATATTGCCCATCTGGTGTTACGAATGCCGTGTATTTTCTGCTATTCTTGGCTACATCTACATGGAAAAATCCATCTTTTAGTCCATCATGTAGTGGTTCGAAAACTTCCTCCATGACCGTCATGGGGAACCTGTCCTTCATCATCTTCTTGTTCAGCTCCCGATAATCGATGCATAGCCTTTACTTTCCGTCCTTCTTCTTCACAAGGACTATCGGGCTGGCATATTCCGACCGACTCGGAACTATGATTCCCTCATCTATCCACCCTTTCACTTGTTTGTTTACTGCATCTCTTTCCGGCATCGCCAGTCTTCGTGCCTTACGAAAAACAGGTATTTCGTCGGTCAACACAATGTTCATCTCGATGCAGGACCTTGCGAGACTATTCGGCCTATAGGCATCCACGATATCGTTCACTGCTTGTCTGTACTCTTCGTTTCCTACCTTCCATTTTGACTCATCGTTCTTTTCCTGGTACCATTCGATTTTCAGAATGTCATTCTCCTCCAGATCGAATCCTTCCTTCGTAACTTGTTCGTCTTCCATCCTCTTGACTATCCTAATTTTTCCGCCGCTGATGACTAACTCAACATTTCTTGAAAAATCTCTTCCTAGTAGTATTTTGTCGGGGATCCACCGATGCGGTACTACCTGAAATTGATTCAGATATTTTTCCATTCCCACCTGTATCTCCAACGCGCACGAGCCTATGGTTTTCCGAGGGTTATCTCCAAACCTTTTCAAGATCATCCCCGGTAACTGGGGTTCCTTTTCACTTACCTTCAGTTGGAAGGACTTCTGTATTATCGATACATCGCTTCCGTTGTCCACGAAAGCGTGATACGTCGTACCTTTTAACTGTATCGGGATGTGCCGCCCGTCTGGTTCAATCCGGTTTACGTGGCTTATCCCTCGTGAGGTCGAGGGTGTCGCGTTCTTTACCGGGCAATTTGGTGATATGTGCCCGAACTGGTTGCATTTAAAGCAACGCGTTCCCTTTCCTTTATGGGGACAACTAGCCGCTACATGCGATTTTGACCCACAGTTGTGGCACTGCCTTCCTTGACCGGTTTGCCCTTCTTTACGCGGAGGCGTCGATGATTTGTGGTTTCCACTACCGCTCTTGTTGAATCCTGGTGTTGGCATAAACCTCTTCATTTGCTGGTAGTTCTCCAGCTTCTTTTTTAGTTCTTCTAATGAGGTGGCCTCGTACAAGATCATTTTGTTGTGAATGGAATCTGGGATTCCATTTCGGATGTACTCGATTAACGACTCCTCATCCACTTCTCCTTCGCTCGCTAATTGTTGCATCGAGTACAAATACTCTAGCAGACTCTCTGTCCTTCGCGCTTCCAGCGCTCGGTGCACCTCAATGGTGGTCTTCTTCTTCTGAAACTCTGTTACCAGTACCGTTTTTAGTGCTGCATAACTTGTAAGCCCTGTCTTGGCCTCGACCGCAAGTCTGGCTGCCCCTCTCAACAGCCGCTTTGTGTAGAGGAACTTTTGAATGTCATTCCACTGACATACGGTGGCAATGTCCTCAAAATCTTTTAACCATACCGTAAGGGTTTTTCCAGCTTCTCCTGAAAAATGTTCCAGGGAGTCTTCAACATCCCTGAACACAAAATTATTGGCCCTTTCGTTAGCCATTATATCTTCTCCTTCGCCTTCTTTTCCTTCTTCTCGATCTGATTCTGAGATATCTTCCTCGTCTTCTTCTAGCTCACAATCCTCACACCCCGTTTTTTTTTTTTTTTTTTTTTTTTTTTTTTTTTTTGTTTTTTTTTTTTTGTGAACGCGCACTAAAGGGATTTTGGCTGCCCTTAAAATGTTAAAACACAGTGCGAGCGTTGGGAAAATAGGGAAGGATTTAAGAGGAGATACCGATGTACATTGGTTTTGAACTTCTGAATATTAAAATGGTCGGGAAAGATAGAGCCGGGTAAAGCATTCCACATTCGGGTAGTGCGGCTAAAAAAAGAATCTCTATACTTGACAGTACGTCCGAAGTTGGACTCGAGGGTAAACTGTTGTGCATTCCTAGAGGTACGAGTATTACGGTTGAATTGTCTTAGGGGAGGAATGCAGCTGGCTATTTCACTAGAACAGTGTTTATAAAAGTAACGGTAAAATAATGTTAGACATGAAACATGGCGGCGGTGTTCGAGTGATGCAAATGTTTCTGTTATATTTCTGTCACCTATCATTTTCAAAGCTCTTTTTTGAATCCTATATAAGATACTCAAGTGGGTTATTGGGGCACCTGCCCAAATATGAGAATTGTACTCAAGTTTCGGACGGATAAATGCTTTATAGATCACAGCCAGATCAGAAGGGGAGAAAAATTTCTTACATCGTCGAAGAAAACCTAAGCACTTAGCAGCATTTTTGGCGACGTCGAATATGTGTTCATTCCACAGAAGGTGGTCTGTGATACACATACCGAGGACTGAAAGCGTTTCGGTTTCCTCAATACAAGTGCCGCTCATGGATAGCGGCATGGGAGGTGTGTTTCGTTTTGACGACAGAAGACAGCATTGAGTTTTCGAAGCATTAAATTCTACGCGGTTTTTGATTCCCCATTGGACAATGCTGTCGAGATCAGAATTTAATGAGCTAATCATACGCTGCCGTTCTAGGTCCACCTCCGAAGGACATGGATGTGAATCTGAAAACGAATATGAGAAGCTGAGGGTGCTGTCGTCAGCGAAACAGTTTAATGGATTAGAAGTTTCAGACAAAAGATCATTTATGAATATAAGGAAGAGAGTCGGAGACAAAACGGAGCCCTGGGGCACACCAGCATTTATTTTGTGAATTTCAGACTTGAAACCGTCCAATACAACTTGTATTGATCGGTCCGAAAGGTAATTTCTAATCCAACGAAGAAGAGATTCATCGAAACCAAATGCGCGCATTTTCGATAAGAGAGCTTGGTGCCAAACTCTATCAAACGCCTTAGAAATATCAAGCGCAATAATCTTACTTTCGCCAAAGCGATGTAAAGATTTGTTCCACTGTTCGGTGAGATATACCATCAGATCACCAGTGGACCTATTGCTACGAAAGCCGTACTGTCGGTCATTAAGAAGCTTTCGTTCTTCAAGATATTTCTTGAGCTGAAAATTAATCAGCGTTTCCATGACCTTGGAAAGAAGGGACGTTAATGCAATTGGCCGATAGTTTGAGGGTGAAGAAGATACGCCTTTTTTAGGGACAGGCTGGACAAATGCTGTTTTCCATCCACTCGGAAAGAGACCAGTAGAATAGGACAGATGCAAAAGCTTACGCAGTGGTTTTGCCAGCGTTGAAGAACACCTCTTCAGAACAATGGGAGGGATACTATCCGGGCCAGCGGATTTGTGTATGTCGAGGTCTTTTAGAACTCTAGCAACTGCAAGAGTGCGAAAGAAGATTTGACCCATAGAATCGTTTACGCTCTCAAGTACAGGCGGAGTTCTATCACTTGCTGGCAGCGTCGAATTAACAGCAAACTGTGCTGCAAGCAAATTGGCTTTATTTTGCGAGCTGACAGCAGGTGTGTCGTTGAAGACGAGCGTAGGAACCGAAGACGAAGTAGTGTTTCGAATATTTTTTACAAATGATCAAAAATGTTTACTACTATTGGGACATTGTAGTATTTTTTGCCTAAATTTTTGGTCATGCAAAAATTTGGTTCGTCGAATATGAGCGTTACAGGTCTTCCTAGCTTGTTGAAACTTCTTCCGGTTTTCCTCAGTAGGGTTGGCTTTGTAACTACGGAAACTTACTTCTCTGACCCTAATAACCTCTTTACAGCTCGAATCAAACCATGAGTTTTCTTTGGGTTTGATAGATTTTACCCTATTCGGGATAAAATTTCTCATTCCACAAAGAAATAAGTTTGTTATCATATCTGCACTGGCATCTACGTCACTATCGAGGAAGCACAGTGACCAGTTAATGTTACTGAAGAAACCGTTGAGACCGTCCCAGTTGGCTTTCTCGTATTGCCAAACGGTTCTCGTTGGTACTTTCTCTTTAACTGAGTTTTGTTGGCACGAGAAATTAGCAGATATGACACAATGGTCTGATGTGCCTAGAGGCAATAATACACTAACAGTGTATTTATCAGGGTCAGAGGTAAGAAACAAGTCAAGTGTGTTGGCGGATTGACCTGCAACATCAGGGATTCGAGTTGGCTCGTCAACAAGCTGAGTCAGGTGGTTTAACTCAGCAAAGAGCTCAACATACCTTCCTTCGGGTGTTGTCTGGCCAGAAAAGCGAAGCCAACTAGAATTGTGTACATTGAAATCGCCCGCAATGACGATTTCAGTGTGAGGATAATGGGCAACAATTCTTTGAATGGAGTCGGACAGAGCATCAAACTCGTTACAAGTTGAATTTCTGTCCAGATTGGGGCTTCGATAAACGAAACAAGTGTGAATGGTGTGCTTATTTACCGTGAATTTTAACCACATATCACGTTTCTTATTTCACTCTTGGTTATATTTTTGAACGCTCCTTTTATCCTATCTACCAGGTCCGTTTTTATGCCGTTTCGGTATGACAAGTTCTTCTTCCACAAAAACTCCTGTAACTCACGTGTGGTGAATGTTTCAATTAGTTCATCCATCCATCCATACTCTTTACCGTAGCTAAAGTTCTTCACAGTTTTTTTTTTTGTAAATCTTTACAAAATCTGTACACAGTTCTTCACGGCTTAACCAATCTTAATAAGTCTTCTAAAGTTCTTCAGTTTTTTTTTTTTATAAATCATTACAAAATATTTACACAGTTCTTCACGACTTAACCAATCTTAATAAATCTTCTAAATTTCTTCACAGTTTTCTTAATAAATCTTTACAAAATCTTTACCCCGATCTTCACGGCTTAACCAATCTTAAAAAATCTTTACCCAGTTCTTCCCGACTTAACCAATCTTAACAAATCTTCTTCTCCTGGATGTTCGATTTTTTCTTTTTGGTGCACTTTTCTCTTTTCACTCTTTTCTAATCTCTTCAAAAACCATTAACACTTCTTAACCTCAAAATTGTTGGGATATGAAAATTAATTCCCTTAAATCCCGGTTGAGCCCCCAAATGTAGAGTAATAGAAATGATAACAGTTTGATAGATTTTCTTTATTGATCATATTTAACAATTTAATTGATTTGATTTATTTTCTAGACTTAAACAAACTCGATTTCAGACCGCGCCGCCGCGCCGCCGTCGTCGTATCGCGCGTCGTAACTTCTTACTTGTCGTCGTCGTCGCTATATCAGAACTCTCTCTTGGGTTTTATCGTCGTCGCTTAAAACAGATTCCATACCATCAGACTTCTTAGCAATCGATACCAGGCAAGAGCCCTGGTGGCCCAACTGAGTAGGTAGCCAGCCCCTACCGCTCCTCCAATTAGCAGCAATATCTTCATGACTCGATTGTTTATGTTTGGCATTTTTTTCCTTTTTGTCTTCTCCTTATGAATGCATGACTATTTAAATGCGTTAAACTAGGTCATGTTTCGTCGGTCGTTGCCATTGCTGGCTATTTGGCTTTGGTTAGTGCATTGACCGTGGGTGTATGGTTGCTGTTCAATTCTTATCTACCGTCGCGTCGTGGGTGACAGATCGTATTCCGTCCAGTGGAATTTGGCGATGTTTGCTTTTCTTCATGACGATGACTACGACGGTCTGAAATATAGTATCTGCGTTATCTAATACGATTATTATATTCTTATACTAAACTTAATTAGCGATTCATGGTTCCTACATTCGGCCATCCTGGAATTATAGACTGCCCTCAGGCGATGTCATCCTCATCCTTGGAATCACCTTCGTCATCTTCCTCATCACCTTGTATCCATGGCTTCGTGTAGTCTGCCGATGTACTAGTTATGTTGGGCCCATCATGTTGACCCACTTTCTTTACTTCATATCTTTCATTCCTCTTCACTTTCGTCACCTCGTATGGTCCCAAGAAACTGGCATGTAGCTTTAGTCCAGTTCCAAACTGCGTTCTCTTGATGGTGAATAGCTCATTCACCCTATACTCACGTGCTCCTTCCGCTTTTTGTTATATGTTCTTTGATTCTTAGCTTGAACCCTGCTTATCTCGTCCTTTGCTGCCTTCCTCATCTCGTCTCGATTCGTTTCGAAATCATCCAATATTACGTCTTCTAGCAGCTTCCTTATCTCCAGATCCTCCGCTCGACGCATGGTTGCCCCAAACATCAATTGGAAAGGACTCCTCTTTGTACTTCGTGACACAATTGAGTTGATAGCTCGCTGGACCTGTCCTACGTGTTGGTACCATTAAGTTGGGTCTGCTACTGCTACCTTTGACATCACTTCAATAACTATTTTATTGATCCTATCAACCTGCCCGTTGCCCCTTGGTACTCCGGTTGTTGTTAATACGTGATGAATCCCTCTTTCGTCACAATATTCCTTGAACGCGTTTGGCATAAACGCGGCACCTTTATCGGAAATCAGCCGGGTTAAGTTCCCGAATGTTTCGCTCTGCAGGTCTAATCGTTTTATTGCCTCTTCGCATTTCGTGGTCTTCACTGGATATATCCATGTGAACTTCGTAAACGCATCCACCACCACGAACAAGTAGTTATAGAACTTGTGTGTTGATGAAAGTGGTCCAACGTGGTCAATATGTAGCGTGTGTAGCGGTACGTCAATCTTCTCAATTGGGTGTAGGAACCCTTGGGCCTTTCCACTTTTCTTCGCCAATATACACGCCACGCAGTTCGCTAACACGTTCTCTATGCATCCCATAAGTTTCGGTATATAATAGTCTTTCTTTACTATGGCTTCCACTTTCTTCGCACTTATGTGCCCCTGCGCATGTGCGTTACGAATGATTTCCTTCTGAAGCGACTTAGAGACCACTAATAAATGACAACCCTCTTCAAACTTATATAGTAATCCGCTTCTTACTTCGTAATCTTTATACGCACCCGCAGCTGTAATTATATCAAAGATTAATTGGCAAAATTCGTCTTTACCTTGTGCGGATTTTATCCGGTGTATGATGCCATCTTCTATTCTCATTGCAACAGGATATCTGCTTAGCGCATCTACGTGCCTCATTGACGTGCCCGTTCGGTGTATAACCTTCATGGTGTATTTTTGAAGCATGATAGCCCATCTTGCTTCTCGAGGACATAAGTCTCTCTTATTCATCGTAGACTCGAATGCCTTGCAGTCCGTCACTATTGTAAACTCCATTCCTAGGAGGTACACTCTCAGCTTGGCTAATCACTTCATTATCGCCAGTACCTCTAGTTCGTAGCTCGTAAACTTCCTCTCAGATCGACCGGTCTTGAAGCTCAGGAAAAACGTGGGGTGGAAATGTCCATCATCATGTTTCTGCAACAGTACCCCCCCCGTATCCTTCTATACTGGCATCCGTATGGAGTTCTGTGGGCAAACTTGGGTTAAATAGTTTCAAAACTGACTCACTGCAAAGACAAGATTTTAGTTCATTAATTGCAATAACTTCTTTTTCACCCATCACAAATTTGCTTTCTTTTCTTAAAAGATCTGACAAAGGTTTCGCTATCTTGGAGTAATTTAGGACGAATTTTCTAAAAAACCCAGTCAATCCCAGAAAGCTTTGTATCTGCTTCACGTTGCTCGGTACCGGAAACTTCTGCACTGCTTTCACCTTTTCCTCTGATGGCTTTATGCTTCCGTTACCTATAACATGCCCTAAAAACTCTACTGACCGTGACAGGAAATTACACTTTTCCCATATAATCTTCAATCCGTATTCCTCAGCCACTCTTAGCACAACCTTCAGTTTTTCCAATGCCTCATCTTCGCTCTTTGCAAATGTGATGATATCGTCCACATATATCAGCAAATATTTTTGTAGCACCAACTCCCGGAAAATTTGGTTAACAAACCTCTGGAATGCAGAATTTAGAAACTCATATTGCCCATCTGGTGTTACGAATGCCGTGTATTTTCTGCTATTCTTGGCTACATCTACATGGAAAAATCCATCTTTTAAGTCTAAAGTGATAAATACCTTTGCATCATGTAGTGGTTCGAAAACTTCCTCCATGACCGTCATGCGGAACCTGTCCTTCATCATCTTCTTGTTCAGCTCCCGATAATCGATGCAAAGCCTTTACTTTCCGTCCTTCTTCTTCACAAGGACTATCGGGCTGGCATATTCCGACCGACTCGGAACTATGATTCCCTCATCTATCCACCCTTTCACTTGTTTGTTTACTGCATCTCTTTCCGGCATCGCCAGTCTTCGTGCCTTACGAAAAACAGGTATTTCGTCGGTCAACACAATGTTCATCTCGATGCAGGACCTTGCGAGACTATTCGGCCTATAGGCATCCACGATATCGTTCACTGCTTGTCTGTACTCTTCGTTTCCTACCTTCCATTTTGACTCATCGTTCTTTTCCTGGTACCATTCGATTTTCAGAATGTCATTCTCCTCCAGATCGAATCCTTCCTTCGTAACTTGTTCGTCTTCCATCCTCTTGACTATCCTAATTTTTCCGCCGCTGATGACTAACTCAACATTTCTTGAAAAATCTCTTCCTAGTAGTATTTCGTCGGGGATCCACCGATGCGGTACTACCTCAAATTGAATCAGATATTTTTCCTTTCCCACCTGTATCTCCAACGCGCACGAGCCTATGGTTTTCCGAGGGTTATCTCCAAACCTTTTCAAGATCATCCCCGGTAACTGGGGTTCCTTTTCACTTACCTTCAGTTGGAAGGACTTCTGTATTATCGATACATCGCTTCCGTTGTCCACGAAAGCGTGATACGTCGTACCTTTTAACTGTATCGGGATGTGCCGCCCGTCTGGTTCAATCCGGTTTACGTGGCTTATCCCTCGTGAGGTCGAGGGTGTCTCGTTCTTTACCGGGCAATTTGGTGATATGTGCCCGAACTGGTTGCATTTAAAGCAACGCGTTCCCTTTCCTTTATCGGGACAACTAGCCGCTGCATGCGATTTTGACCCACAGTTGTGGCACCGCCTTCCTTGACCGGTTTGCCCTTCTTTACGCGGAGGCGTCGATGATTTGTGGTTTCCACTACCGCTCTTGTTGAATCCTGGTGTTGGCATAAACCTCTTCATTTGCTGGTAGTTCTCCAGCTTCTTTTTTAGTTCTTCTAATGAGGTGGCCTCGTACAAGATCATTTTGTTGTGAATGGAATCTGGGATTCCATTTCGGATGTACTCGATTAACGACTCCTCATCCACTTCTCCTTCGCTCGCTTATTGTTGCATCGAGTACAAATACTCTAGCAGACTCTCTGTCCTTCGCGCTTCCAGCGCTCGGTGCACCTCAATGGTGGTCTTCTTCTTCTGAAACTCTGTTACCAGTACCGTTTTTAGTGCTGCATAACTTGTAAGCCCTGTCTTGGCCTCGACCGCAAGTCTGGCTGCCCCTCTCAACAGCCGCTTTGTGTAGAGGAACTTTTGAATGTCATTCCACCGACATACGGTGGCAATGTCCTCAAAATCTTTTAACCATACCGTAAGGTTTTTTCCAGCTTCTCCTGAAAAATGTTCCAGGGAGTCTTCAACATCCCTGAACACAAAATTATTGGCCCTTTCGTTAGCCATTATATCTTCTCCTTCGCCTTCTTTTCCTTCTTCTCGATCTGATTCTGAGATATCTTCCTCGTCTTCTTCTAGCTCACAATCCTCACACCCCGTTTTTTTTTTTTTTTTTTTTTTTTTTTTTTTTTTTTTTTTTTTTTTTTTTGTGAGCGCGCACTAAAGGGATTTTGGCTGCCCTTAAAATGTTAAAACACAGTGCGAGCGTTGGGAAAATAGGGAAGGATTTAAGAGGAGATACCGATGTACATTGGTTTTGAACTTCTGAATATTAAAATGGTCGGGAAAGATAGAGCCGGGTAAAGCATTACACATTCGGGTAGTGCGGCTAAAAAAAGAATCTCTATACTTGACAGTACGTCCGAAGTTGGACTCGAGGGTAAACTGATGTGCATTCCTAGAGGTACGAGTATTACGGTTGAATTGTCTTAGGGGAGGAATGCAGCTGGCTATTTCACTAGAACAGTGTTTATAAAAGTAACGGTAAAATAATGTTAGACATGAAACATGGCGGCGGTGTTCGAGTGATGCAAATGTTTCTGTTATATTTCTGTCACCTATCATTTTCAAAGCTCTTTTTTGAATCCTATATAAGATACTCAAGTGGGTTATTGGGGCACCTGCCCAAATATGAGAATTGTACTCAAGTTTCGGACGGATAAATGCTTTATAGATCACAGCCAGATCAGAAGGGGAGAAAAATTTCTTACATTGTCGAAGAAAACCTAAGCACTTAGCAGCATTTTTGGCGACGTCGAATATGTGTTCATTCCACAGAAGGTGGTCTGTGATACACATACCGAGGACTGAAAGCGTTTCGGTTTCCTCAATACAAGTGCCGCTCATGGATAGCGGCATGGGAGGTGTGTTTCGTTTTGACGACAGAAGACAGCATTGAGTTTTCGAAGCATTAAATTCTACGCGGTTTTTGATTCCCCATTGGACAATGCTGTCGAGATCAGAATTTAATGAGCTAATCATACGCTGCCGTTCTAGGTCCACCTCCGAAGGACATGGATGTGAATCTGAAAACGAATATGAGAAGCTGAGGGTGCTGTCGTCAGCGAAACAGTTTAATGGATTAGAAGTTTCAGACAAAAGATCATTTATGAATATAAGGAAGAGAGTCGGAGACAAAACGGAGCCCTGGGGCACACCAGCATTTATTTTGTGAATTTCAGACTTGAAACCGTCCAATACAACTTGTATTGATCGGTCCGAAAGGTAATTTCTAATCCAACGAAGAAGAGATTCATCGAAACCAAATGCGCGCATTTTCGATAAGAGAGCTTGGTGCCAAACTCTATCAAACACCTTAGAAATATCAAGCGCAATAATCTTACTTTCGCCAAAGCGATGTAAAGATTTGTTCCACTGTTCGGTGAGATATACCATCAGATCACCAGTGGACCTATTGCTACGAAAGCCGTACTGTCGGTCATTAAGAAGCTTTCGTTCTTCAAGATATTTCTTGAGCTGAAAATTAATCAGCGTTTCCATGACCTTGGAAAGAAGGGACGTTAATGCAATTGGCCGATAGTTTGAGGGTGAAGAAGATACGCCTTTTTTAGGGACAGGCTGGACAAATGCTGTTTTCCATCCACTCGGAAAGAGACCAGTAGAATAGGACAGATGCAAAAGCTTACGCAGTGGTTTTGCCAGCGTTGAAGAACACCTCTTCAGAACAATGGGAGGGATACTATCCGGGCCAGCGGATTTGTGTATGTCGAGGTCTTTTAGAACTCTAGCAACTGCAAGATTGCGAAAGAAGATTTGACCCATAGAATCGTTTACGCTCTCAAGTACAGGCGGAGTTCTATCACTTGCTGGCAGCGTCGAATTAACAGCAAACTGTGCTACAAGCAAATTGGCTTTATCTTGCGAGCTGACAGCAGGTGTGTCGTTGAAAACGAGCGTAGGAACCGAAGACGAAGTAGTGTTTCGAATATTTTTTACAAATGATCAAAAATTTTTACTATTATTGGGACATTGTAGTATTTTTTGCCTTAATTTTTGGTCATGCAAAAATTTGGTTCGTCGAATATGAGCGTTAAGGGTCTTCCTGGCTTGTTGAAACTTCTTCCGGTTTTCCTCAGTAGGGTTGGCTTTGTAACTACGGAAACTTACTTCTCTGACCCTAATAACCTCTTTACAGCTCGAATCAAACCATGAGTTTTCTTTGGGTTCGATAGATTTTACCCTATTCGGGATAAAATTTCTCATTCCACAAAGAATTAAGTTTGTTATCATATCTGCACTGGCATCTACGTCACTATCGAGGAAGCACAGTGACCAGTTAATGTTACTGAAGAAACCGTTGAGACCGTCCCAGTTGGCTTTCTCGTATTGCCAAACGGTTCTCGTTTTATCGTCGTCGCTTAAAACAGATTCCATGCCATCAGACTTCTTAGCAATCGATACCAGGCAAGAGCCCTGGTGGCGCAACTGAGTAGGTAGCCAGCCCCTACCGCTCCTCCAATTAGCAGCAATATCTTCATGACTCGATTGTTTATGATTGGCATTGTTTTCCTTTTTGTCTTCTCCTTATGAATGCATGACTATTTAAATGCGTTAAACTAGGTCATGTTTCGTCGGTCGTTGCCATTGCTGGCTATTTGGCTTTGGTTAGTGCATTGACAGTGGTTGCTGTTCAATTCTTATCTACCGTCGCGTCGTGGGTGACAGATCGTATTCCGTCCAGTGGAATTTGGCGATGTTTGCTTTTCTTCATGACGATGACTACGACGGTCTGAAATATAGTATCTGCGTTATCTAATACGATTATTATATTCTTATACTAAACTTAATTAGCGATTCATGGTTCCTACATTCGGCCATCCTGGAATTATAGACTGCCCTCAGGCGATGTCATCCTCATCCTCGGAATCACCTTCGTCATCTTCCTCATCACCTTGTATCCATGGCTTCATGTAGTCTGCCGATGTACTAGTTATGTTGGGCCCCTCATGTTGACCCACTTTCTTTACTTCATATCTTTCATTCCTCTTCACTTTCGTCACCTCGTATGGTCCCAAGAAACTGGCATGTAGCTTTAGTCCAGTTCCAAACTGCGTTCTCTTGATGGCGAATAGCTCATTCACCCTATACTCACGTGCTCCTTCCGCTTTTTGTTATATGTTCTTTGATTCTTAGCTTGAACCCTGCTTATCTCGTCCTTTGCTGCCTTCCTCATCTCGTCTCGATTCGTTTCGAAATCATCCAATATTACGTCTTCTAGCAGCTTCCTTATCTCCAGATCCTCCGCTCGACGCATGGTTGCCCCAAACATCAATTGGAAAGGACTCCTCTTTGTACTTCGTGACACAATTGAGTTGATAGCTCGCTGGACCTGTCCTACGTGTTGGTACCATTTAGTTGGGTCTGCTACTGCTACCTTTGACATCACTTCAATAACTATTTTATTGATCCTATCAACCTGCCCGTTGCCCCTTGGTACTCCGGTTGTTGTTAATACGTGATGAATCCCTCTTTCGTCACAATATTCCTTGAACGCGTTTGCCATAAACGCGGCACCTTTATCGGAAATCAGCCGGGTTGGGTTCCCGAATGTTTCGCTCTGCAGGTCTAATCGTTTTATTGCCTCTTCGCATTTCGTGGTCTTCACTGGATATATCCATGTGAACTTCGTAAACGCATCCGCCACCACGAACAAGTAGTTATAGAACTTGTGTGTTGATGAAAGTGGTCCAACGTGGTCAATATGTAGCGTGTGTAGCGGTACGTCAATCTTCTCAATTGGGTGTAGGAACCCTTGGGCCTTTCCACTTTTCTTCGCCAATATATACGCCACGCAGTTCGCTAACACGTTCTCTATGCATCCCATAAGTTTCGGTATATAATAGTCTTTCTTTACTATGGCCTCCACTTTCTTCGCACTTATGTGCCCCTGCGCATGTGCGTTACGAATGATTTCCTTCTGAAGCGACTAAGAGACCACTAATAAATGACAACCCTCTTCAAACTTATATAGTAATCCGCTTCTTACTTCGTAATCTTTATACGCACCGGCAGCTGTAATTATATCAAAGATTAATTGGCAAAATTCGTCTTTACCTTGTGCGGATTTTATCCGGCCATCTTCTATTCTCATTGCAGCACGATATCTGCTTAGCGCATCTACGTGCCTCATTGACGTGCCCGTTCGGTGTTTAACCTTCATGGTGTATTTTTGTAGCATGATAGCCCATCTTGCTACTCGAGGACATAAGTCTCTCTTCTTCATCGTAGACTCGAATGCTTTGCAGTCCGTCACTATTGTAAACTCCATTCCTAGGAGGTACACTCTCAGCTTGGCTAAACACTTCATTATCGCCAGTACCTCTAGTTCGTAGCTCGTAAACTTCCTCTCAGATCGACTGGTCTTGAAGCTCAGGAAAAACGTGGGGTGGAAATGTCCATCATCATGTTTCTGCAACAGTACCCCCCCGTATCCTTCTATACTGGCATCCATATGAAGTTCTGTCGGCAAACTTGGGTTAAATAGTTTCAAAACTGACTCACTGCAAAGACAAGATTTTAGTTCATTAATTGCAATAACTTCTTTTTCACCCATCACAAATTTGCTTTCTTTTCTTAAAAGATCTGACAAAGGTTTCGCTATCTTGGAGTAATTTAGGACGAATTTTCTAAAAAACCCAGTCAATCCCAGAAAGCTTTGTATCTGCTTCACGTTGCTCGGTACCGGAAACTTCTGCACTGCTTTCACCTTTTCCTCTGATGGCTTTATGCTTCCGTTACCTATAACATGCCCTAAAAACTCTACTGACCGTGACAGGAAATTACACTTTTCCCATTTAATCTTTAATCCGTATTCCTCAGCAACTCTTAGCACAACCTTCAGTTTTTCCAATGCCTCATCTTCGCTCTTTGCAAATATGATGATATCGTCCACATATATCAGCAAATATTTTTGTAGCACCAACTCCCGGAAAATTTGGTTAACAAACCTCTGGAATGCAGGCGGTGAGTTACATAGCCCAAATGGTACTTTTAGAAACTCATATTGCCCATCTGGTGTTACGAATGCCGTGTATTTTCTGCTATTCTTGGCTACATCTACATGGAAAAATCCATCTTTTAGTCCATCATGTAGTGGTTCGAAAACTTCCTCCATGACCGTCATGGGGAACCTGTCCTTCATCATCTTCTTGTTCAGCTCCCGATAATCGATGCATAGCCTTTACTTTCCGTCCTTCTTCTTCACAAGGACTATCGGGCTGGCATATTCCGACCGACTCGGAATTATGATTCCCTCATCTATCCACCCTTTCACTTGTTTGTTTACTGCATCTCTTTCCGGCATCGCCAGTCTTCGTGCCTTACGAAAAACAGGTATTTCGTCGGTCAACACAATGTTCATCTCGATGCAGGACCTTGCGAGACTATTCGGCCTATAGGCATCCACGATATCGTTCACTGCTTGTCTGTACTCTTCGTTTCCTACCTTCCATTTTGACTCATCGTTCTTTTCCTGGTACCATTCGATTTTCAGAATGTCATTCTCCTCCAGATCGAATCCTTCCTTCGTAACTTGTTCGTCTTCCATCCTCTTGACTATCCTAATTTTTCCGCCGCTGATGACTAACTCAACATTTCTTGAAAAATCTCTTCCTAGTAGTATTTCGTCGGGGATCCACCGATGCGGTACTACCTGAAATTGATTCAGATATTTTTCCTTTCCCACCTGTATCTCCAACGCGCACGAGCCTATGGTATTCCGAGGGTTATCTCCAAACCCTTTCAAGATCATCCCCGGTAACTGGGGTTCCTTTTCACTTACCTTCAGTTGGAAGGACTTCTGTATTATCGATACATCGATTCCGTTGTCCACGAAAGCGTGATACGTCGTACCTTTTAACTGTATCGGGATGTGCCGCCCGTCTGGTTCAATCCGGTTCACGTGGCTTATCCCTCGTGAGGTCGAGGGTGTCTCGTTCTTTACCGGGCAATTTGGTGATATGTGCCCGAACTGGTTGCATTTAAAGCAACGCGTTCCCTTTCCTTTATCGGGACAACTAGCCGCTACATGCGATTTTGACCCACAGTTGTGGCACCGCCTTCCTTGACCGGTTTGCCCTTCTTTACGCGGAGGCGTCGATGATTTGTGGTTTCCACTACCGCTCTTGTTGAATCCTGGTGTTGGCATAAACCTCTTCATTTGCTGGTAGTTCTCCAGCTTCTTTTTTAGTTCTTCTAATGAGGTGGCCTCGTACAACATCATTTTGTTGTGAATGGAATCTGGGATTCCATTTCGGATGTACTCGATTAACGACTCCTCATCCACTTCTCCTTCGCTCGCTAATTGTTGCATCGAGTACAAATACTCTAGCAGACTCTCTGTGGTTTTTTTCCTTCGCGCTTCCAGCGCTCGGTGCACCTCTATGGTGGTCTTCTTCTTCTGAAACTCTGTTACCAGTACCGTTTTTAGTGCTGCATAACTTGTAAGCCCTGTCTTGGCCTCGACCGCAAGTCTGGCTGCCCCTCTCAACAGCCGCTTTGTGTAGAGGAACTTTTGAATGTCATTCCACTGACATACGGTGGCAATGTCCTCAAAATCTTTTAACCATACCGTAAGGTTTTTTCCAGCTCCTCCTGAAAAATGTTCCAGGGAGTCTTCAACATCCCTGAACACAAAATTATTGGCCCTTTCGTTAGCCATTATATCTTCTCCTTCGCCTTCTTTTCCTTCTTCTCGATCTGATTCTGAGATATCTTCCTCGTCTTCTTCTAGCTCACAATCCTCACACCCCGTTTTTTTTTTTTTTTTTTTTTTTTAGCGCGCACTTACGGGATTTGGCTGCCCTTAAAATGTTTAAACACAGTGCGAGCGTTGGGAAAATAGGGAAGGATTTAAGAGGAGATACCGATGTACATTAGTTTTGAACTTCTGAATATTAAAATGGTCGGGAAAGATAGAGCCGGGTAAAGCATTCCACATTCGGGTAGTGCGGCTAAAAAAAGAATCTCTATACTTGACAGTACGTACTTGAGGTACGAGTTTTACGGTTGAATTGTCTTAGGGGAGGAATGCAGCTGGCTATTTCACTAGAGCAGTGTTTATAAAAGTAACGGTAAAATAATGTTAGACATGAAACATGGCGGCGGTGTTCGAGTGATGCAAATGTTTCTGTTATATTTCTGTCACCTATCATTTTCAAAGCTCTTTTTTGAATCCTATATAAGATACTCAAGTAGGTTATTGGGGCACCTGCCCAAATATGAGAATTGTACTCAAGTTTCGGACGGATAAATGCTTTATAGATCACAGCCAGATCAGAAGGGGAGAAAAATTTCTTACATCGTCGAAGAAAACCTAAGCACTTAGCAGCATTTTTGGCGACGTCGAATATGTGTTCATTCCACAGAAGGTGGTCTGTGATACACATACCGAGGACTGAAAGCGTTTCGGTTTCCTCAATACAAGTGCCACTCATGGATAGCGGCATGGGAGGTGTGTTTCGTTTTGACGACAGAAGACAGCATTGAGTTTTCGAAGCATTAAATTCTACGCGGTTTTTGATTCCCCATTGGACAATGCTGTCGAGATCAGAATTTAATGAGCTAATCATACGCTGCCGTTCTAGGTCCACCTCCGAAGGACATGGATGTGAATCTGAAAACGAATATGAGAAGCTGAGGGTGCTGTCGTCAGCGAAACAGTTTAATGGATTAGAAGTTTCAGACAAAAGATCATTTATGAATATAAGGAAGAGAGTCGGAGACAAAACGGAGCCCTGGGGCACACCAGCATTTATTTTGTGAATTTCAGACTTGAAACCGTCCAATACAACTTGTATTGATCGGTCCGAAAGGTAATTTCTAATCCAACGAAGAAGAGATTCATCGAAACCAAATGCGCGCATTTTCGATAAGAGAGCTTGGTGCCAAACTCTATCAAACACCTTAGAAATATCAAGCGCAATAATCTTACTTTCGCCAAAGCGATGTAAAGATTTGTTCCACTGTTCGGTGAGATATACCATCAGATCACCAGTGGACCTATTGCTACGAAAGCCGTACTGTCGGTCATTAAGAAGCTTTCGTTCTTCAAGATATTTCTTGAGCTGAAAATTAATCAGCGTTTCCATGACCTTGGAAAGAAGGGACGTTAATGCAATTGGCCGATAGTTTGAGGGTGAAGAAGATACGCCTTTTTTAGGGACAGGCTGGACAAATGCTGTTTTCCATCCACTCGGAAAGAGACCAGTAGAATAGGACAGATGCAAAAGCTTACGCAGTGGTTTTGCCAGCGTTGAAGAACACCTCTTCAGAACAATGGGAGGGATACTATCCGGGCCAGCGGATTTGTGTATGTCGAGGTCTTTTAGAACTCTAGCAACTGCAAGAGTGCGAAAGAAGATTTGACCCATAGAATCGTTTACGCTCTCAAGTACAGGCGGAGTTCTATAACTTGCTGGCAGCGTCGAATTCACAGCAAACTGTGCTGCAAGCAAATTGGCTTTATCTTGCGAGCTGACAGCAGGTGTGTCGTTGAAAACGAGCGTAGGAACCGAAGACGAAGTAGTGTTTCGAATATTTTTTACAAATGATCAAAAATTTTTACTATTATTGGGACATTGTAGTATTTTTTGCCTTAATTTTTGGTCATGCAAAAATTTGGTTCGTCGAATATGAGCGTTACAGGTCTTCCTGGCTTGTTGACACTTCTTCCGGTTTTCCTCAGTAGGGTTGGCTTTGTAACTACGGAAACTTACTTCTCTGACCCTAATAACCTCTTTACAGCTCGAACCAAACCATGAGTTTTCTTTGGGTTTGATAGATTTTACCCTATTCGGGATAAAATTTCTCATTCCACAAAGAATTAATTTTGTTATCATATCTGCACTGGCATCTACGTCACTATCGAGGAAGCACAGTGACCAGTTAAAGTTACTGAAGAAACCGTTGAGACCGTCCCAGTTGGCTTTCTCGTATTGCCAAACGGTTCTCGTTGGTACTTTCTCTTTAACTGAGTTTTGTTGGCACGAGAAATTAGCAGATATGACACAATGGTCTGATGTGCCTAAAGGCGATAATACACTAACAGTGTATTTATCAGGGTCAGAGGTAAGAAACAAGTCAAGTCTGTTGGCGGATTGACCTGCAACATCAGGGATTCGAGTTGGCTCGTCAACAAGCTGAGTCAGGTGGTTTAACTCAGCAAAGAGCTCAACATACCTTCCTTCGGGTGTTGTCTGGCCAGAAAAGCGAAGCCAACTAGAATTGTGTACATTGAAATCGCCCGCAATGACGATTTCAGTGTGAGGATAATGGGCAACAATTCTTTGAATGGAGTCGGACAGAGCATCAAACTCGTAACAAGTTGAATTTCTGTCCAGATTGGGGCTTCGATAAAGGAAACAAGTGCGAATGATGTGCTTATTTACCGTGAATTTTAACCACATATCACGTTTCTTATTTCACTCTTGGTTATATTTTTGAACGCTCCTTTTATCCTATCTACCAGGTCCGTTTTTATGCCGTTTCGGTATGACAAGTTCTTCTTCCGCAAAAACACCTGTAACTCACGTGTGGTGAATGTTTCAATTAGTTCATCCATCCATCCATACTCTTTACCGTAGCTAAAGTTCTTCACAGTTTTTGTTTGTAAATCTTAACAAAATCTTTACACAGTTCTTCACGGCTTAACCAATCTTAATAAGTCTTCTAAAGTTCTTCAGTTTTTTTTTAATAAATCATTACAAAATATTTACACAGTACTTCACGACTTAACCAATCTTAATAAATCTTCTAAATTTCTTGACAGTTTTCTTAATAAATCTTTACAAAATCTTTACCCCGATCTTCACGGCTTAACCAATCTTAAAAATCTTTACCCAGTTCTTCCCGACTTAACCAATCTTAACAAATCTTCTTCTCCTGGATGTTCGATTTTTTCTTTTTGGTGCACTTTTCTCTCTTCACTCTTCTAATCTCTTCAAAAACCATTAACACTTCTTTACCTCAAAATTGTTGGGATATGAAAATTAATTCCCTTAAATCCCGGTTGAGCCCCCAAATGTAGAGTAATAGAAATGATAACAGTTTGATAGATTTTCTATATTGATCATATTTAACAATTTAATTGATTTGATTTATTTTCTAGACTTAAACAAACTCGATTTCAGACCGCCGCCGCCGTCGTCGTATCACGCGTCGTAACTTCTTACTTGTCGTCGTCGTCGCTATATCAGAACTCTCTCTTGGGTTTTATCGTCGTCGCTTAAAACAGATTCCATACCATCAGACTTCTTAGCAATCGATACCAGGCAAGAGCCCTGGTGGCCCAACTGAGTAGGTAGCCAGCCCCTACCGCTCCTCCAATTAGCAGCAATATCTTCATGACTCGATTGTTTATGTTTGGCATTTTTTTCCTTTTTGTCTTCTCCTTATGAATGCATGACTATTTAAATGCGTTAAACTAGGTCATGTTTCGTCGGTCGTTCGTTGCAGGTCTAATCGTTTTATTGCCTCTTCGCATTTCATGGTCTTCACTAGATATATCCATGTGAACTTCGTAAACGCATCCACCACCACGAACAAGTAGTTATAGAACTTGTGTGTTGATGAAAGTGGTCCAACGTGGTCAATATGTAGCGTGTGTAGCGGTACGTCAATCTTCTCAATTGGGTGTAGGAACCCTTGGGCCTTTCCACTTTTCTTCGCCAATATACACGCCACGCAGTTCGCTAACACGTTCTCTATGCATCCCATAAGTTTCGGTATATAATAGTCTTTCTTTACTATGGCCTCCACTTTCTTCGCAATTATGTGCCTCTGCGCACGTGCGTTACTAATGATTTCCTTCTGAAGCGACTTAGGGACCACTAATAAATGACAACCCTCTTCATACTTATATAGTAATCCGCTTCTTACTTCGTAATCTTTATACGCATTCGCAGCTGTAATTATATCAAAGATTAATTGGCAAAATTCGTCTTTACCTTGTGCGGATTTTATCCGGTGTAAGATGCCGTCTTCTATTCTCATTGCAACAGGATATCTGCTTAGCGCATCTACGTGCCTCATTGACGTGCCCGCTCGGTGTATAACCTTCATGGTGTATTCTTGTAGCATGATAGCCCATCTTGCTACTCGAGGACATAAGTCTCTCTTCTTCATCGTAGACTCGAATGCTTTGCAGTCCGTCACTATTGTAAACTCCATTCCTAGGAGGTACACTCTCAGCTTGGCTAAACACTTCATTATCGCCAGTACCTCTAGTTCGTAGCTCGTAAACTTCCTCTCAGATCGACTGGTCTTGAAGCTCAGGAAAAACGTGGGGTGGAAATGTCCATCATCATGTTTCTGCAACAGTACCCCCCCGTATCCTTCTATACTGGCATCCGTATGGAGTTCTGTGGGCAAACTTGGGTTAAATAGTTTCAAAACTGACTCACTGCAAAGACAAGATTTTAGTTCATTAATTGCAATAACTTCTTTTTCACCCATCACAAATTTGCTTTCTTTTCTTAAAAGATCTGACAAAGGTTTCGCTATCTTGGAGTAATTTAGGACGAATTTTCTAAAAAACCCAGTCAATCCCAGAAAGCTTTGTATCTGCTTCACGTTGCTCGGTACCGGAACTAGGTCATGTTTCGTCGGTCGTTGCCATTGCTGGCTATTTGGCTTTGGTTAGTGCATTGACCGTGGGTGTATGGTTGCTGTTCAATTCTTATCTACCGTCGCGTCGTGGGTGACAGATCGTATTCCGTCCAGTGGAATTTGGCGATGTTTGCTTTTCTTCATGACGATGACTACGACGGTCTGAAATATAGTATCTGCGTTATCTAATACGATTATTATATTCTTATACTAAACTTAATTAGTGATTCATGGTTCCTACATTCGGCCATCCTGGAATTATAGACTGCCCTCAGGCGATGTCATCCTCATCCTCGGAATCACCTTCGTCATCTTCCTCATCACCTTGTTTCCATGGCTTCATGTAGCCTGCCGATGTACTAGTTATGTTGGGCCCCTCATGTTGACCCACTTTCTTTACTTCATATCTTTCATTCCTCTTCACTTTCGTCACCTCGTATGGTCCCAAGAAACTGGCATGTAGCTTTAGTCCAGTTCCAAACTGCGTTCTCTTCATGGCGAATAGCTCATTCACCCTATACTCACGTGCTCCTTCCGCTTTTTGTTATAGGTTCTTTGATTCTTAGCTTGAACCCTGCTTATCTCGTCCTTTGCTGCCTTCCTCATCTCGTCTCGATTCGTTTCGAAATCATCCAATATTACGTCTTCTAGCAGCTTCCTTATCTCCAGATCCTCCGCTCGACGCATGGTTGCCCCAGACATCAATTGGAAAGGACTCCTCTTTGTACTTCGTGACACAGTTGAGTTGATAGCTCGCTGGACCTGCCCTACGTGTTGGTACCATTTAGTTGGGTCCGCTACTGCTACTTTTGACATCACTTCAATAACTATTTTATTGATCCTATCAACCTGCCCGTTGCCCCTTGGTACTCCGGTTGTTGTTAATACGTGATGAATCCCTCTTTCGTCACAATATTCCTTGAACGCGTTTGCCATAAACGCGGCACCTTTATCGGAAATCAGCCGGGTTGGGTTCCCGAATGTTTCGCTCTGCAGGTCTAATCGTTTTATTGCCTCTTCGCATTTCGTGGTCTTCACTAGATATATCCATGTGAACTTCGTAAACGCATCCACCACCACGAACAAGTAGTTATAGAACTTGTGTGTTGATGAAAGTGGTCCAACGTGGTCAATATGTAGCGTGTGTAGCGGTACGTCAATCTTCTCAATTGGGTGTAGGAACCCTTGGGCCTTTCCACTTTTCTTCGCCGCCAATATACACGCCACGCAGTTCGCTAACACGTTCTCTATGCATCCCATAAGTTTCGGTATATAATAGTCTTTCTTTACTATGACCTCCACTTTCTTCGCAATTATGTGCCCCTGCGCATGTGCGTTACTAATGATTTCCTTCTGAAGCGACTTAGGGACCACTAATAAATGACAACCCTCTTCATACTTGTATAGTAATCCGCTTCTTACTTCGTTATCTTTATACGCATTCGCAGCTGTAATTATATCAAAGATTAATTGGCAAAATTCGTCTTTACCTTGTGCGGATTTTATCCGGTGTATGATGCCGTCTTCTATTCTCATTGCAACAGGATATCTGCTTAGCGCATCTACGTGCCTCATTGACGTGCCCGCTCGGTGTATAACCTTCATGGTGTATTCTTGTAGCATGATAGCCCATCTTGCTACTCGAGGACATAAGTCTCTCTTCTTCATCGTAGACTCGAATGCTTTGCAGTCCGTCACTATTGTAAACTCCATTCCTAGGAGGTACACTCTCAGCTTGGCTAAACACTTCATTATCGCCAGTACCTCTAGTTCGTAGCTCGTAAACTTCCTCTCAGATCGACTGGTCTTGAAGCTCAGGAAAAACGTGGGGTGGAAATGTCCATCATCATGTTTCTGCAACAGTACCCCCCCGTATCCTTCTATACTGGCATTCGTATGGAGTTCTGTGGGCAAACTTGGGTTAAATAGTTTCAAAACTGACTCACTGCAAAGACAAGATTTTAGTTCATTAATTGCAATTACTTCTTTTTCACCCATCACAAATTTGCTTTCTTTTCTTAAAAGATCTGACAAAGGTTTCGCTATCTTGGAGTAATTTAGGACGAATTTTCTAAAAAACCCAGTCAATCCCAGAAAGCTTTGTATCTGCTTCACGTTGCTCGGTACCGGAAACTTCTGCACTGCTTTCACCTTTCCTCTGATGGCTTTATGCTTCCGTTACCTATAACACATGCCCTGAAAACTCTACTGACCGTGACAGGAAATAACACTTTTCCCATTTAATCTTCAATCCGTATTCCTCAGCCACTCTTAGCACAACCTTCAGTTTTTCCAATGCCTCATCTTCGCTCTTTGCAAATATGATGATATCGTCCACATATATCAGCAAATATTTTTGTAGCACCAACTCCCGGAAAATTTGATTAACAAACCTCTGGAATGCAGGCGGTGAGTTACATAGCCCAAATGGTACTTTTAGAAACTCATATTGCCCATCTGGTGCTACGAATGCCGTGTATTTTCTGCTATTCTTGGCTACATCTACATGGAAAAATCCATCTTTTAAGTCTAAAGTGATAAATACCTTTGCATCATGTAGTGGTTCGAAAACTTCCTCCATGACCGTCATGGGGAAACTGTCCTTCATCATCTTCTTGTTCAGCTCCCGATAATCGATGCATAGCCTTTACTTTCCGTCCTTCTTCTTCACAAGGACTATCGGGCTGGCATATTCCGACCGACTCGGAACTATGATTCCCTCATCTATCCACCCTTTCACTTGTTTGTTTACTGCATCTCTTTCCGGCATCGCCAGTCTTCGTGCCTTACGAAAAACAGGTATTTCGTCGGTCAACACAATGTTCATCTCGATGCAGGACCTTGCGAGACTTTTCGGCCTATAGGCATCCACGATATCGTTCACTGCTTGTCTGTACTCTTCGTTTCCTACCTTCCATTTTGACTCATCGTCCTTTTCCTGGTACCATTCGATTTTCAGAATGTCATTCTCCTCCAGATCGAATCCTTCCTTCGTAACTTGTTCGTCTTCCATCCTCTTGACTATCCTTAATTTTTCCGCCGCTGATGACTAACTCAACATTTCTTGAAAAATCTCTTCCTAGAAGTATTTCGTCGGGGATCCACCGATGCGGTACTACCTGAAATTGATTCAGATATTTTTCCTTTCCCGAGTTTTCCGAGGGTTATCTCCAAACCCTTTCAAGATCATCCCCGGTAACTGGGGTTCCTTTTCACTTACCTTCAGTTGGAAGGACTTCTGTATTATCGATACATCGCTTCCGTTGTCCACGAAAGCGTGATACGTCGTACCTTTTAACTGTAAGCCCTGTCTTGGCCTCGACCGCAAGTCTGGCTGCCCCTCTCAACAGCCGCTTTGTGTAGAGGAACTTTTGAATGTCATTCCACTGACATACGGTGGCAATGTCCTCAAAATCTTTTAACCATACCGTAAGGTTTTTTCCAGCTTCTCCTGAAAAATGTTCCAGGGAGTCTTCAACATCCCTGAACACAAAATTATTGGCCCTTCCGTTAGCCATTATATCTTCTCCTTCGCCTTCTTTTCCTTCTTCTCGATCTGATTCTGAGATATCTTCCTCGTCTTCTTCTAGCTCACAATCCTCACACCCCGTTATCACGTTTCTTATTTCACTCTCGGTTATATTTTTGAACGCTCCTTTTATCCTATCTACCAGGTCCGTTTTTATGCCGTTTCGGTATGACAAGTTCTTCTTCCGCAAAAACTCCTGTAACTCACGTGTGGTGAATGTTTCAATTAGTTCATCCATCCATCCATACTCTTTACCGTAGCTAAAGTTCTTCGCAGTTTTTTTTTGTAAATCTTAACAAAATCTTTACGCAGTTCTTCACGGCTTAACCAATCTTAATAAGTCTTCTAAAGTTCTTCAGTTTTTTTTTAAAATAAATCATTACAAAATATTTACACAGTTCTTCACGACTTAACCAATCTTAATAAATCTTCTAAATTTCTTAACAGTTTTCTTAATAAATCTTTACAAAATCTTTACCCCGATCTTCACGGCTTAACCAATCTTAAAAAATCTTTACTCAGTTCTTCCCGACTTAACCAATCTTAACAAATCTTCTTCTCCTGGATGTTCGATTTTTTCTTTTTGGTGCACTTTTCTCTCTTCACTCTTTTCTATTCTCTTCAAAAACCATAAACACTTCTTAACCTCAAAATTGTTGGGATATGAAAACTAATTCCCTTAAATCCCGGTTGAGCCCCCAAATGTAGAGTAATAGAAATGATAACAGTTTAATAGATTTTCTTTATTGAACATATTTAACAATTTCTTTGATTTGATTTATTTTCTAGACTTAAACAAACTCGATTTCAGACCGCGCCGCCGCGCCGCCGTCGTCGTATCGCGCGTCGTAACTTCTTACTTGTCGTCGTCGTCGCTATATCAGAACTCTCTCTTGGGTTTTATCGTCGTCGCTTAAAACAGATTCCATACCATCAGACTTCTTAGCAATCGATACCAGGCAAGAGCCCTGGTGGCCCAACTGAGTAGGTAGCCAGCCCCTACCGCTCCTCCAATTAGCAGCAATATCTTCATGACTCGATTGTTTATGTTTGGCATTGTTTTCCTTTTTGTCTTCTCCTTATGAATGCATGACTATTTAAATGCGTTTAACTAGGTCATGTTTCGTCGGTCGTTGCCATTGCTGGCTATTTGGCTTTGGTTAGTGCATTGACCGTGGGTGTATGGTTGCTGTTCAATTCCTATCTACCGTCGCGTCGTGGGTGACAGATCGTATTCCGTCCAGTGGAATTTGGCGAAGTTTGCTTTTCTTCATGACGATGACTACGACGGTCTGAAATATAGTATCTGCGTTATCTAATACGATTATTATATTCTTATACTTAACTTAATTAGTGATTCATGGTTCCTACATATATACATTAAATATGTTATGTAGGTTTTGATGACACTGATATCTTATGAAAGAGATGAAGGCTGAATGACATAAAGCAAAAATACAAAGTTAAGTAATGTCGAATTCCTTACAACCATTTGAAGTCGATTTCATTAAAAAAAATTTCTTGGTAGAAGGAATTTAAAAAAAATTCGATTTTTTTTTTGTGAGTGTGTGAGTGCAATTTGACAGGAATTTTGTTGTCGCACAAAAACTAAGAAGTAGTGCGCGCTAAGCAAATATTAAAGTGTATTTTATTTTCGCGTTGTTTTGATAATTTAAAAGCAAATATATTTCGTCTGATAATTGAAAAACATCAAAAACAATTGTGCGCGTAATCAAGTAAAAAAATTACAATCCAAAATTATTCCACACACAGCAGCGAGGATCTATTCTGAATATTTCACTAGGAGACGAAGAAAAATAATTTTGCAACGTGTTTTCCTCGCGAATTGTATGTTATTTTAATGGGATTTTTTGTTTCTTGAAGATACGCACAATTATCTTTACCTTTTTTCATCATTCACTGAAATATTAAACAATTAAGAACACTTAAACATTTGTTTTCTTTTTTAACTTCGTCACAAAATTGTAATGAGAACATTTAATTCCATCTTGATGCATGAGAAATGTCAAATCTTGATAGTGTGTGTGCGATTTGATGTGAAATCTAGCTAAAAACGCAAGATTTGTTTGACAGCATTAAAATCGATTTTGTTTAGAAAAAAATCGATTTGTTCAGAAAAATTCGAATTTTTTTGGTTGTAAGGAATTCGACATAAATTTACTCAAGTTATGTATGTACGAACTTGTATCTTCATGTAAGCGAAGCTTAACCAAGATTATACATTCAGCAGCAATCTCGATTTAATACAAACCAAGCAAAAGCCCATATCATACTTTAAATAGTACAAACAACACTCATAAGTGGGCCCGGTAATCAATCAGATAGGCAGCTCAGGGAGTGGCATATAAATTAAGTGTGCCAAATCGAAACATACGCAGGTATATAGAGATCGATCTACATTGTTTTATGAATTCATTTCCTTCACGACCACTCGTGAAATGTCTTCGAGCTTGTTGCGTATCCGATCTCTCCATACAGATCCAGGATATTCCTCAAATTTCGATATCTTTAGGATACCATAAAAACACTAACTTGCAAAACCTAAGCACAATTTTATTAACAAAACAAAAAAAAAAAAACAATGTCATTAACAACATAAAAAAAGCGCAGGCTCACTGTATATTAGTTTCATCACAGCAATCATATTCCATAAGGGATGATCTGATTGCACCTGTAAAGAAAAAGAAACAAAATAAAAATAATTACAAATTTGATGAGTTGAAAGTCTTCGTCAGGTTCTCTTTGAATCTAACTTCTTAAAGATTAATTCAGGAACAGAATCTGACGACAAAGTTCACTTATCTTTAAATGGAAATAATCTTGGTTGGTGTTGAGAAGATGGCAAGATAAACCTGAAAACAGAAGAAAATAGTAAAAGAAAAAAAAATTAATAAGATCAATCAAAATAAACTCACCTGCAATGTCATTTGGGGTGGGTTTCGCGTCTTCCTTTTAGGTGTTATGTTCAATATGTGGTATATTTTTGCCTTTTGGTCTTTTGTTTTGGTTATTTTCTTATTATTTTAATGGTAATTAAATAAATATTAAATAAACATTTCAGCAAGACACGCACCGGACATTTTTAACACGTTTAAGAAATTTTTAATATTGACAAGTTGTATCCGTCAGACAGATGTGACAGCCGAAACATAGTTTCGCTCAAAAGGGCATTGCCAGCATATGGCGCTGAATAAGGCAAATCTGCAATGTTTACCTTGCAAAAGAAGTATTAGTCAAGCTGAGAAACAAATTTAATATAAAACATAGAAAATTAAGCGTATAGTGCAATATAATAAGTAATTAGGTATTTTTTTTAGAAATTTTATATTTACATTAAGTATTTTTGTTATTAATCGAGTTTAAGACTTAAAAATTTATTTAGTGCAATATTAGTTATAGGGGATAGTACACATTCACACAAAGATATCAAGACACCATATACAAGACTGACATAACAAAGCATAGGCTGAATAGAGAGGTTTTAACTAAGTCCCGGTCTACATTGAACGATTTTTCCCGTGCTGAATGGAAAAATCGGCCGAAACTGGAAGGATCATGTCGGCTGTACCTCTCAATCGCACACGATTACAACAAAAATTTTTGGTCGGCACTGGAAAAATCGTTCAATGTAGACCGGGACTAAGCAGGTATCGCTGACTGGGTAAATTAGATTTCGAATTCCAGTCTGTAAAGCTATATACTGCATAAATCAAATCAAATATGGGCCATAGGGCAATGACCGAATGTATGTAGATAATCCAAATTGACATTCTAATTATAGATTATTGCTAAACGGGCTTTAGGTCAAATGAAACAAATATTTTCTTTTTGTCATCAAAATATATGCATTCTAATTATAGAAACCAAAGTGCCAAGATCGGTATTGTTGTACATAAGCGTTGCCGTGCATAATTGAAGCAGTTATAAAGAAAAAAAAGGAAAAAAAAAACGTATCCCGTAAAATTTCTTTATAATGATTAGATTATAATGATTAGAAAACCAGTGTTTCAATAAAGCCGATATAAAAATTATTATAGGTAAGACTAATTAGGAAACTAAAATGGTTAATCTAATGAAATAAAAAAAAATATCTCAAATTAGATAAATATCGTAGCGAGCGAACACTACACACCAGCAGAGTGTTGAGGGTATTCCCAAAGGAAAAAGTACGACCAATCATTCAAAAGTAGAGGTAGGGTATTACACATTATGTTACACACAGTGTACCAGGCAACATTTTTATGGCATATCAATTTCTTAGGTTCGGATCTAGAGGTACGTCTTCAGAAGCGGCTGGCAGATATAGTTATGCATACAGTATACATTCGTACATATAGCGTGTAACAAGAGCAACTGATCTTAGAGCAACCGATTCGAGTCTCTGCTCCCCCTTTTTGGGTTAACTTTTGTAGTTGATGGAGCCGACAGATTCGGAGAGTTGTATCCCGGCAGAATTTTGGACTTGGGTGGTTTGGCGACGGGCCGTATGAATTGGCCACAGAAGCGAATTCGTCAGAGATTTTTTTTTGTTCAGTTCCTTCTGGGAAGTTGATTTGAATTCTTGTTAGTCCCTTCTGGGCAGTATATTTGAATTTTTAGTTGGTCCCTTCTGGACAGATGTTTTTAAATCCGTTTTGTCCCATCTGGGCAACATTTCTTGAGATTTCCTTCTAGTCCCTTATGGACAATCTTAAGTTTATAAAAGTAAAAAAAAATTTTTTTATGTAAAGGAAAAAAGAAAATCCTTAAGAAAAGAGAGAAAGTGAATTAAGATAAGAACAAGAAAAGAAAAGAAGAGAAGAGATAAAAAAAGAAGAAAGAACAAAAAAAAAAAGGAACAAAGTGTATAACTAGACCCAGGTGATCAGGTGTATGTATGTATATTTATTATATATATGTGATTATCTTCAGTTGAGTTATAAAATTAGAAGCTATTCGTCCAGTAAGGTGCTGCCGGCAGGACATCGATCGAAACGAATGAAGAAGAAGTAAGTTTATTAAATTTTATTCAATTTTTTTTGATTATACATATACAGGGTGTCCCGTAAGTAATGGATAACCCTAAAATGCCGCATAGTAGACTTTATGACCGCCCTGAAAACTGATAAAAAAGAGTTCTATCCCAACCACAAGAAAAGTTATATGCATTTTTTTGTTCAGTGCATTATTTTTTTTCTTACTTAACATTTTTGAATACCACGACTACAAGTGAATGAGTTCCATCATTTTTTTTTTGCAGGAATATTTTACATTACTTGTGCCAACACATAAGTAGAAGAAAATTATTATAACTGTTGGACTTCTTAGAGAAAAAAATTATTTAACATTGAATTTCAATGCAAAATGTGAAAACAAATAATTTTTGAAAAAGTTAAATCATAGCTGGTATAAAAAAAATGCATGAATACCTGAGTGGCCAACTATTTTAAAAATATGCGCGTTAAATGCAGATTTCAAAATGGTATTACTTATTATTATATCTAGAGTCAATAGCAAGTTATTGGTAAAAATCTGAAAATAATACCAAGCGTTGAACATAGCAGATTTTTGATTTATTGACTGTTTCTACGATGTTGTCCTAATGATAAATCCAAGCTTTCAACTTCTAGGGCCGAATGCAAGATTTTGAAACGAGAATGAGTTTTTGTCGACAAATGATAATGAAAATTGAAGAAGATCCGCAGTTTTTTGACAAAATTCTTTGGAGCGATGAGACATTTAAAAGAGATGGCTACACTAATCTCCATAATCTCCACTTCTGGGCACTACAAAACCCAAACATCATGAGGGAAGACAGGTCCCAGTACCAATTCAAAATAAACTATTGGACTGGGATTCTCAATGGGAAAATAATTGGACCCTTTGAGTTTCCGGAGATTTTAACTGGCCAAGGTTATTTGGAGTTCCTCCAAAATGATCTCCCAACCTTGCTGGAAGAACTGCCTCAAGATCTAAAGGAATCCCATTGGCTTCAAAATGATGGTTGTCCAGCACACTATGCTGTGCCTGTGCGGGCATATTTAAATGCCAGATATCCAGGCAGATGGATAGGACGTCTGGGACCAATTTTATGGCCATTCCGTTCACCAGACCTACATCCACTTGATTTTATTTATTGGGGATGCATTAAGGAAATCGTATACAGCAAGCCGATCATGTCTTTAGAGGAGCTAAGAAATCGTGTGGAGGCAGCTGCATTACAAATTTCTGAGTAAAACCTTGCACGTTCACTAAGACGTTCATTTATTCGGAGGCGCAGAACCTGTATAAGAGTGGGTGGAAAACAGTTTGAGCATTTGCCTTACATAAAAAAAAAAATTAAAAAATTATCTATTTTTGTTTTCTAACTAAGTGATCATGTGATTAAAAGCTGGCTCAAAAACTTTTTGTTTAGAGAAAATAACAAATAAACTAATAGCAACCAACAAAATATTTGATGGGTTTGTTAAAGCCCAATAGAACAGGTAAAATTCAAAACAAGCTCGAAAATGTAACCGTTTTTTGCACTTTTTTGACATTTTTATCAATAATGCATTCGGCCCTAGAAGTTGAAAGCTTGGATTTATCATTAGGACAACATCGTAGAAACAGCCAATAAATCAAAAATCTGCTATGTTCAACGCTTAGTATTATTTTCACGTTTACTGTGCTAATTTTGAAAACTTTTGTTTTTGCTAAATTTACTCTAGTATTGCAGATTTTTACCAATTACTTGCTATTGACTCTAGATATAATAATAAGTAATACCATTTTGAAATCTGCATTTAACGCGCATATTTTTAAAATAGTTGGCCACTCAGGTATTCATGCATTTTTTTTATACCAGCTATGATTTAACTTTTTCAAAAATTATTTGTTTTCACATTTTGCATTGAAATTCAATGTTAAATAATTTTTTTCTCTAAGAAGTCCAACAGTTATAATAATTTTCTTCTACTTATGTGTTGGCACAAGTAATGTAAAATATTCCTGCAAAAAAAAAATGATGGAACTCATTCACTTGTAGTCGTGGTATTCAAAAATGTTAAGTAAGAAAAAAAATAATGCACTGAACAAAAAAATGCATATAACTTTTCTTGTGGTTGGGATAGAACTCTTTTTTATCAGTTTTCAGGACGGTCATAAAGTCTACTAAGCGGCATTTCAGGGTTATCCATTACTTACGGGACACCCTGTATATATTTGAATTATATTTCGAAATACATATATATACTTGCAACATAAGGGGTAGGAGGCATATACACTCCGGTGCATTGTATTACACCCAATTTGTTTCTTTCTTTTATTATTGAATTGATCTGATTTGAGTCTTTTATACTTTGAATTGGTAACAAAGTAGATACACTCTGGTATATCAAATTAAAGCCAAACAATTTTTTTTTCATACATAAAATAATTAACATTGAATTGAATTATTTGAAAGATTTTCGTTCTTCCTATGTTGTTCTTTAAACATTTTAATACTTGATTCAAGAGTTTGTAAAATAAATATATATAAGTCTTGATGAAATCAAAGTTTCTTTTTGAGTGATCCCACTAATCCTGCTATCCTAAGAATGGAGTGCTAAGAAAATTCTATAAGGTGTGTGAGGGCTCGGCTGGGCCGACGATGAGAGAGGAAAAATGACATAATTTTTGTGAGAGGACGTGATTAGGGCTACCATCCCTTATGGAACTAACTTAACTTACGGATTATACTAACCTTACAGACTATCTTTCATAAATAATTCCTTTTCATACGTACTTACACTTATATCTTATTGACTGATTACGATGTATACTCCTTTCCAATAATACTTACCTAACTTACTTACCTGGACCATTAACTTAACTATTACACACCGAACTGACTAACTTGACATACTTGCCTATCTGAATACGGACATCTTTTCTACCAACTTACCTTTCTCTATATATATGCAACCGTACATAACTGACTTTCTTACTTTTAGACTTGACTAGATAGATAACGATATTTTTCTCCGACTCATAACAACGAAGTTTACGATTGGAAGTTCTTGTTTGGGGCTATCTTCATTAAACTTACCGGCCACGAAGATAGCAACGGTTGTATCTCTGATACAAGGGTGGGCAGGCCAAACTTTTGCCAACAACAGCAGGCAATGTCTTTGAGTATTCGACGAACCACTGTATTGGTGAGACAGTGGGGTTGAAGTTGATCGTTGGTGGATAGAAAAAAAAATTATTTCCCTTTTCTTATTTTTTTTTACGCAAGGTTAGTTAGCCTTAGATTTTTAGATATTTTATCTTCAAGATATCATATCTTCAGTTATAAATATTATATCTTCTGATATAAATTTTAGATTTTAGGGATTAGTTTTAATTTAAATTTATTATTTTTAATAATTTTTTTTTGTTTCTTCTAACGAAGATCTAATGGAGATTCTTACTTTTCACTAGTGCAGTGGCATAGGTAGCTGAGCTTGTGCATTTCCTTATTTCTTTGTTTTTCCAGCTTCCCATATCGATACCTTCTCCACCTATCCCTTTCCTATCCTTGAATATAGGCATGTTATATTTTGTTTGCTGAGTGGGAGGAGTTTTGGAAAAGGGCAAGATCCGCCCTAATCCGTCGGGCTTAGCCGAGCTAGAGCAAGCATGCCAAAGCCCTCTTTCCAGCTCCAAAGTTATATCCCCGTGATACCCCTAACTCGCAACAATGAATAACAACTGTATTATAATAAACAATCCTTAATTTTTATATTTTCTAAAATTTTATTCCATGCATGTATGTGTGTGTATGAAAGAATGATGAGTGAAGTTATAGAACTTCTTTAAAATTAACATTGGAATTAATAATTCAATCTTTTTTGTAGATATGAAAATATTTCAGAAACTTTTTACTCTTGAGAAAGCCACATAAAGTTGACCAGAAGAAAATACAGTATTCGGCAAGTGCAACCCAGCTCTTTGTAATGTTTGGCCTTGCACTTTATTTATGGTCATACCATATGCAATTTTAATGGGAAACTGTTTTCTCGTCATGCTGAATGAATGGCATAGATGTATCCCATGGTGTTGATGATATTCTCGGAATTAAAACAGTTCTTCCACTGTGATAAGCTTCTCTGTTGTGATGAACATACTTAATTGAGTTATTATCATCCTCGCCCATTGATCAAGCCTTCATTAGTGTTTAGATTCATTATAAGCATTACGGTCGTGCTTACAATAATTTGTGAGATGGAAAGCCAGAATGACAAACACTATTAAGGAACTCAACAGAATACAGTTCTTCATCGGATCTATCATCAGATTGAATCGATTCATAGCTGTACTAAATGTTTGCTTCATCTGCAATAATTTTGTCTACAACATGATCATTAATTTTTTCGCAATCTTCTTTTTGGGGCATAAAATTGCTCGATCAAGTAACTGAAAACGTTGCCTTCATTTATGACAGATTTATGCAAATATTCATTTTCGGGGACATAGCAATATTTTGGAACTTTCATTGCATCTGGAGACAAATCATTTTAGTACTCCAACTCAGCGTTCCCCAGCTTTAAAAGCCAGTTACTAAAAATGGGATCGTCATTTGTCCTCATATGTCCTTTTTTCAATTTTTGTCCTTAGGGAGATTGTTTTATTTTTGCTTCAATAATTGTTGTTCTAGTGTCGTGCCTTACAACAGGAAGAACCTGCCTAAAATCTCCACGCAGGAATATGTATATTCGTCCGCTCTCTTTGAAAATGAGGAATGCTTCTTGTCATGATGAAGAAATTTTACCAGTGCCTTCTCGTTCAGCAACTTTTCGAAGCAACATTTTCAAAATTATGGATTGATTTTTTAATTTTAAATTTATTTTAATTTTTTTTAAGTTTGTTTTAATTAAAAAAAAAACCAAGTACCTATGTAAAATTCATCTTTCTCTTTTTAATACATGTTCCAGTGGTATTATGTCTGTGACAGTTAATTATCGCGAAATGTAGATAAGATCTTTTAAAAATGATTTATTGACCAATTTGGAATTAATAATTGTGATTGGAAGTGATTAAAAATAATCTTTCCGTCGGTTTTTTTGGTCACTGTAGTTTTTGCAATGAAACAATTCTTTTTTCCATGCAGTCACGCACGGAGAAGCTAAACTGATATTCACACCTTGCAATTGTAAGACCCTGTTTTGATTGGGAAGTTTGTGTACGGACTCACGCCAGTTTGTAAGAAAGAGAAGTGCGGGGTAAGAGGGCTCGTAAGGCATGTAGAAAATATAAAAACCGGACTCATGAGTCTGCTTTGTTGTTCTTTCAATGTGGAAGTTGTTGATCTTGTTGTTTCAATGCATTTTGAGGCGCCTCACAGTTTGTTATGTAAACACGATGGTACTCACCAGTCCGTGCTCAATCTTTCCAATCTAAACAGGGTCTGAGTTAGTGCAATAATAATTATTGTTTTGTATGCACCGTTTAGTTCCGTCAACGTCCAGTGCATTAACTTTATTTCCATGCAAAACATAAATTGAACAGACCTAATTTCCCATAAGATGAAAATGAATTCGTTAAATAAACACTTCCAATTGCAATTACAAAAAATCAAGTTCCTATGTCCCGATCTACATTGCCCGATATTTCCACGAAGATTTTTCGAGAAATCGTGTGAAATGTACTCAGAACGATTTTTCCCATAAGATTTTTTTCCTTGTATTCTTCATTTTTCATTGATATTCACTCACACCATCAAACGAACGGTACACTGACACCGAACACACACAAAAAAATGGAAAGAAGGTGAAAGAGAACATAAACAGACTGGAAACATCGTTCGAGATTTCTGGTACAAACGATTTGATCCCTACCCCTTACTTTTCACTCCCTTTACCCACGAACAAAAGATCGGCACTGGAAAAATCGTTTAATGTAGACCAGGACTATGTAAAATGCATCTTTCTCTTTTTAATGCACGTTCCAGTGGTATTATGTCTTTTAAGATCTTTTTTCTCTTTAGGACCTATTCAATTTGGATGTATTAAAGATCTCCCAAGCCTGTGGGAATTATTAAGTAACAGTAACCCCGTTAATTTTCATGCTTACACGTTGTATTTAATTTAACATAAATACAATTATATAAAAGAAAACCAATATAATTTTTATTCATATCGTTCAACAAATATAAATTCTTCATTCACATTTAAGGTTAGACCGCACATAACTGCAGGGGAACTACACTTCGCGACGCGGCAAAACATTATTTGTATGAAATTGTATGACATATATCGCACTAAGCGGTAACTGAACTTCATAAAATTTCATACAAATTATTGTGAATCGCAGTTCCACTGCAGTGCAGTTCTACCTGGTGCAGTCTAATCTTTAATAAAATTATTGAAAAGAAAAACAAACTTAATAAAGATGACATACAAATATTCTATTTACAGAAATAAACAATTTTGTTCATATCTTAGTTCGTGATTACACTGTTCACGAAAAAAACGTACGTACTTCCTTTCTTTATTTTGGCATTCATGGAATTTTGGGTTAGTTGTACAAAAATAATCAGTACAAATAATTAAAAATGTTTTAATCACTTATTTCTAAAATATATATAAATAAGTATATTAAAAAACTGAAACAAATTTCCAATTCAATCATTTTTGTTTAAATCATTTTTGTGACACCACCGAACAGCATTGTGGTTGCCAAATAAGAAACGTCAAAATTCAACCAGAAAAAGTCTTGAAATTTTCTTTCCTGCTTTCGTTACTTCCTTCCCTCTACATTTCTATACCCTTCACCCAATCTGTGAAAAAAAAAAACGAAAAACGACACAACCGAAAAAATGAATCGTGGTCTTAATGTTATTCCGTCAACTTCAAGTGATTCCTTGCCTTTTATTCCATGCACACCACAATATATTGAACAGACCTAGTTTGCACGATTGGAAATTGGAATGTTTGTTTTGAAAGTTCATTTGAAGTGTTCATTTTCATTGGAATATTATAATATTTTCAAAGCTTGTTTTTAACTAAATTATAAATATTTATAAAATAAAACTATAACTCTCGAAGTGCTTGGGAAATTTCGATTGTTTTGACACCTCAACCATTAAAATCGGTTCAGTATGTTGGCTTAAAAACAGTCACGTACTACTGAAATAATATATACCTATATATATTCTACCCGTGCGAGACCTGTCGCACAAAATTCTTAAAAATTGAAATCCGTTATCCGCCAAAGTCCCGATCTACATTGACCGATTTTTTCAGTGCCGATTTTTTGTTGTTGTAATCGTGTGAGACTGAAAGCTACAATCGTCATGGAACAAAACAATCGGGATCGGGACAAACACTTTCACTTTCCAATCGTGTTGGAAAAACCTAATGAGAAATTTTATCTGAAAGGCAGATGTAAATATAGAACTATGTAAAAAAAAAATTATACAAAAATGTTAAAAAGCTGAACAATGCAGCAATGAATTGGCGGATGTGTCCGCTCTCTTCGAAAATGAGGAAGATTTTTTGCCAACATAAGTGCAAATATCACATTCCGATAATGAAATTTCACCAGTGGCTTGGGGTACAGTGGGCAAAATTCGACAAATTATCGAGTGATTTTTTAATTTTAAATATATTTTAATTTCTTTAAAGTTTATTTCAATAAAAAAACAATAACAAAGTTTCTATGTAAAATGTATCTTTCTCTTCTTAATGCACGTTCCAGTGGTTTTATGTCTGACAGTTAATTTAAGTAAAATATAAGATATTTTTTATCCTTCTGACTTATTTAATTTAAAAAAAGATCTCCCAAGCCAGTGGGAATTATTAAATAACATTAACCCCGTTTATTTCCATATAAAAGAAAGCTAAATTAATGGAAGATTGTTAATAGCAATATAATTTTTATTAATATCATTCAACAAATATGCATTCAAATATTTGATTTTATTTTAAACATTCAAGCGGTCACGGACGGACAACCTATATACTGTTATTCACACCTAGCACTTGCAAGTTAGTGCAATAATAATTTTTATTTTTTGCTGCCACCTACACAATACATCGAACAGACCAAATTTCCCATAAAATGAAAATAGCTGCATTTAAGAATCTATGCGATAGCCTATCTAAGATAGATAAGTATCCATATATGTAGGTTTTTGAACGGATGGGTTGTTTTTGACATTTTGCTCGGGATACAAACGTATACCAAAATTTTTCGGATAACTTGGATAGATATACAACAGCAAAAGCTGTTTTGTCCTCAGCTGTTTTTTTACACAACAGAAACCTATCCGGATAGCTCTTCATAGGCCATATCCGGGTGGTAGGTAGATATGGTATTTGAGATAGGTAGCTGATATGTTACCTTTGGTTACATACCCGAACACAGCCATAGGTTTTTAATCACTGCCAATGAATTCGTAAAATAAACACATCCAATTGCAATGGAAATGAATTGTAAAAATTTCCACTTTCCAATCGTATTGGACCACACTCTCTTATGGGTCCATTGATTAGGGAAATCAACCAAGAAGGTTGTGCTCTGAGAGCGCAACCTTTTACAGTTTTATTAATATAAAACAGAAAAAGTAAATTATTTTTTAATAATACATTTTCCAAATCCTAGGATGGAGCCCTATTAAGGTCTACGGGATTCCACCTGGATATTTCGGAGACGCAACCGCTCGCCACCAACCGATCATCTAGCTTTCTAGCGTAATTGCTGGAACTAGACTAAAAAAAAAATCCCGTTATAACAAACGTCCAGGCTATACCTAATTCCTGACCAACCATTGTTTTATGGTTGAAACCATGTGAGACGCAACGGATAGGACCTCGTGAATCAACACGCAACATTAGTGACAATACCATCATCCCAGATGAAGAAATAGTCCCAAGCCTTGCTTAGAAATAATACTTACCAGCAACCGACATCCGTACCTATATGGATTATGGAGATTCCTATAAGTTAGGACACACAAAAGAGACAGGGGATTTCTTAAATCATAGCCGACAATTTCAAGCGAACAGATGCTCAGCTGAAAATGCAACTTTCTATCATAGTGACAAAAACAATAAAAAAAAGAAACATTTCAGAAAAATTGTTATTTTCATGTAAATTACTAGTGTAAAATCAATGTAAATTTGATTTGTATGGACAAATTATCTGCCTACAATCAAAGTTAAATTACTGTTCATTTTTCGACTGTAATTTAATTAATTTGCCAAAGTAACAAAGAAAAATGTGTGTTTGTATGTAAAAACTCGAATGTGTATTTCACAAAATGAATCCGTGTACAACTAAATAGAGTGTTCTCGCTCTAAGAAGATATTTTTTTCAATCTGTTTTATCTAAACATCAACATGATTTTTTTATACCGATATAAAGCTCCGAGAGCAAGAGCTGGCATCATCTTAAAACCACAACACAAGCTATGTTGGCATTTAACTTGAAAGCAAAAGAACAGGATGGCCATACATTACACCCTCCGATATGTAAAACATTAAGTAAGATATAGTTATATAAGTACTCCATGTATTATTATTTAATAGGAAAGAAAGATTCAATAAAAATACATACATACATACATCTCTTATGGGTCAGTTCAATGTATGGAGAGATGAAATAAAGTTAAGAACGCACTTGAATTCGACGGAACTTCCCTTAAGTCCCGATCTACATTGCCCGATTTTTCCAGAAATCGTGTGAAATGTACAAACAGAACGATTTTTTCCATAAGATTTTTTTCCTTGTCTTCTTCATTTTTGTATTGCTGTGCTCTTCATGTTTCATTGAGATGCACTCACACCATCAAACGAACGGCACACTGACACTGAACACACACACAAGTTTTGTGGTACAAACGATTTGATCTACCCCTCACTTTTCACTCCCTTCACCAACAAACAAAAGATCGGCACTGGAAAAATCGTTCAATGTAGACCGGGACTAAGTGGAACTACACGACGCAGCAAATTACAGCATTACAGTTTTGCTCACGAATGATAGTGTGTACACTCTGATTGATGATTTGTCAGTGAGAACTGTTGCCCGCATGGGTACCACTCTTTACAATGCACGATTTTTTCAGTGGCCACGTTCATGTTGCGCTGAGATATGCTATCTCGAATACTCGAGTATCCGTATATATATATTTGTGAACGACCAGAACCGGATAAGTTATTAAAGATGACATATACTACGTTTTCACCAGACACTAAACCGAGATTTAGGTAAAGAGATTTATTTGGTGTTTCCACTGCACAGAAAGAGGATAATGACCAAACATTTAAATGGTGTTTCATTTTTTTGATAATAAGTGGAAGTGAGATATAGTTTTTATTTACATTTTCATTTGTCAATAAACGAAAATGGTGTTTAAATGGGTCGAATCCACAATCATTATCCAAAAAAAAGTTTGTTAGATTTGTCAAACTAACGTTTCCAAGAAGATTTGAATGAGTTTTATTTGAAATCTTCATTTGAGGAGATTAAAATTTGTATGATAAATCTTCGAGATTTCAAGGAGATAGGTGTTAATCTTGATAAATCTCGGTTCATTGTCCGGTGAAAACGTAGTTATACATACATAATTCTATTAACATAAACACTTTAGTTCATGTCTTACTTCATGACTACACTGCTCACGAAAAAACGTACGTAGGTACTTCCTTTCGTTATTTTGATATTCACGGAATTTTTTGTGAAAAAATAATCAGTAAAAATAATTAAAACCGTTTTTAATCACTTATTTCTCCAATAAATATAAATATGTACACAACGTACCTATATGAAATTACAGACAAAAATTTCAATGCAATTATTTTATTTTTAAATCATTTTAAGAAGTGTTGCCATGGTGGCACCACTGGCAGACCAGAGATATAAGGGTTGCCTTCTGACCATGTTTTAACACGAAATTTCTAATAAATTAGCCTATAAATTGGGAACCATACACCGGTTGATTTCGTGAAATATCTCGTTGGATTTAGAATACTTGAAACCATAGGAATATGTTCATTTTTTGACCCCACCCTTGTGAGCGGGGGGAGCAGAATACCCTCGGGAAATAAGGGTTTTTATTTGTCAGAAAATAATGGTTATAAAATGAATATTCATAAAATTTTAAGATGAGCATCGACGTAGAATTTCATACTCTACAAAAGCGGTTCCCAAACTTTTAAAGCTTTGGAACCCTTAAGAAGGTCCAAATAGATTTCGTAACCCCAACTCTTAACGATACTAAAAAATGAAAAAATATAAACTTCAAACACGTTTGTATTTGTAATTACATACCGGGTAGCTGGGTAAAAATTGGCCTGTTTTGTGCGGTGAATATGGTCAAGGAATGGACATTTTTTTCAATTTTTTTTTTTTTAAAGGACTTTTCTAATCTTTTCCGCTTTTTTTTTTCTAAAAATGTATAATTTAATACATTTAAAATTATTGTAATAGCTTCATTAGGATAAATTAAGAAAAAAACTTATAAACTAAGTAATTTTTATAAAAAAAAAAAAAACTTAAAAAAACACCAACAATCGTTGAAAGGTTTTAACATTTTGTGGAAATACTAAAGGAAAATAATTTTCACTCAGTTATGTGGAATATTATGCAAATCGAGTTTGCTTTTATTTATGAATGTAACAATAAAAAAAAAAATATGTTCACTTTTTATCAAAAATGGCATATGATGTGGAGATATTGGCCAGCATTTTGAGTGAGTTTGGCCACGAAAAAAATTTGAAATAATGCATCAAAATTATAAGAAAACTTGTTATAAGAAGACCTACGAGGCTTACAAGTACTTACTTACTTACATAGATCCTTGACCCCTCTAAGGGGCACAGGGCATCAACTACCGCTACACGCCATCTCGTTCGGTTTCTGGAAATGTATTTTAGCTCTCCCCAACTTTTACCGAGCTTTTGTGATTCCTTGTCGACTGTTCTGCGCCAAGATTTTCTCTGGCCTCCAGGTCTTCTGCCATCTTGGATGAGTGTATCCCACTCCATTGCATGTCTTGCAATAGAGTCTGCACCACGACGTAGGGTGTGGCCAATCCACTGCCACTTTCTTTTCCTAATAACGATGTCAATGGACTTTGGCCCGTTCTCCGAAGGAGTTCTTGGTTGGAGATGGTGTTCGGCCAAAAAATCCTTAGGATATTTCGGAGACATCTATTTTCGAAAGTTTGTAGCTTCCTTGTGACAGAGGCGGTCACCTTTCATGTAACACCCATATAGTAGTACTGACTCTACGTTCGACCGGAACAGTTCCAGCTTTGTCTTCGTACTGTAGACGTTGCTCCTCCAAACTTTAGACAGCATGCCGAAAGCAGCTTTAGCTTTGGCGATTCGGCAGTTAACATCTTCATCCGTACCACCGCCGTCTTTTGAGACAACACTACCGAGGTACAGCAAGTTGTCCACCGCTTCAACCTGCTGTCCCGCAACGACAACTTGAGAAGAAGATTCAGAAATGTTGAGGATTTTTGTTTTCCCGGCGTGCGTTGATCCTCAAACCGACTTTGTTTGCCTCGCATTCCAGATTAGTCACCATATGATGAAGATCCATAATGTTGTGCGAGAGCAAACAAATATCGTCAGCGTAATCAAGATGTTGCAGGAACGAAAACATCGTCCATCGAATTCCACGCGCTTGCTCGACTAGAGCTGCATGAAGGACATCCCCTATTACCACCAGGAAAAGTAGTGGAGATAGCAAACATCCTTGACGAACTCCGGATATCGAAGTCCTCTGATACCTTTCCGTTGTGTAAGACTTGACACGATGCACCCTCGTAGGTAGCCTTTATAATGGCGATAATCTTCTCGGGTACTCCTCTCCTACACAAAGCTGACCAAATGAAATCTCGATTCAAACTATCGAAAGCCTTTTCGAAGTCGATGAAGAGCAAATGAAGAGTGGAGCGGAACTCCACGCATTGTTCTATTATGATCCTCAAGGTGTTGATGTGATCAATGCAGGATGAGCCTGCACGAAATCCCGCTTGCTCTTTGTCGAGAGTAGAATCGAGATGTTCTTTGATTCGTTCCAAGATTATTTTCGCCATTATCTTTGCCACCGCGGGGAGGACACAGATCCCTCTCCAGTTTCCGCAATCCGTAAGATTTCCCTTTTTTGGTAGTTTGACGATCATCCCTTTTTTCCATTAAATGGGGAAACTTTCGTTCTCCCATGCCTTTGCTATTAAGGGGTGTAGCAACTTCGCTGATGTTTGTGGATCTGCTTGGAAGAGCTCAGCGGTAATGCCGTCTAAACCTACCGCTTTGTTGTTCTTGAGGGATTTGATTGCTGATGTTATCTCGGCTAAACTGGGAGGGCAGGTGCGAATACGGGAACTAGTTTCTACGAATAGCTCATTTGGGTTAGGGGCTGGAACACCTCCGCTATCGCCTATGTGGTTGAGCACGCTAGCAAAATGTTCCTTCCATCTCCTGAGCTGATCCTCATTCGTAACTAGCAGGGTGCCGTCTTCATCCTTGACGAGGTGTTGTTTTCGGGAGTTGTTGTTTCCAACCAATTCCTTGGTTATCTTGTAGTCGGTACCACTGTCGCATCTAGATGCTGCTTCCTCTGCCTGTTCTGCGAGGACTTTTATGCGCCTCCTTTTGTCACGTCTGACACTACGCTGCACTTCTTTCCTTTTCCTACGGTACTGAGACTCGATGTTAAATCTCTCACCTACTGGGGCAGCTGCAAGTTGGGATCTAATCGCGTTCCTTTCTTCAATCTTACTCCATGTATCTGCGGAAAGCCATGTGCTTTGGCTTCTCTGCCTTATACCCACAGACTCAGTTGCGGCAGTTGCAAAGGCCTTTTTCACATTGCTCCAGTGTTGATCTGCATTTTCTGGCGTGGCAATGTTGATAACTTCTGCTTCTGCGGCGAGGCGGTCCTTATATCTTTGGCGCACTGTAGGATCCCGTAATCTGTCGGTATTGTACCTGGGTGTACGCAGGAAGTTTTGCCGATTTCCATGTACTGAAGCAATTCAAGTCGAACGTAGGCAAGCATAAGATGGTGATCGCGAGCTAACCCTACAGCAGCACCGCGTCTCTTTCGGACGTCGAGAAGACAATTTTTAAAGCGCTTGCTAATAGCAAAGTGATCGATTAAGTTCCCTGTCCATTGACGATCTGTGGATAACCAACTTATTTTGTGCGAGATCCTATGCTCGAACAGAGTACCTCCAATGACTAGCTGATTTGCGTTACAGAAGTTGGCAATATCCTGTCGTTGATGGGTTTCCAGGTTATAAGACTTTGCCGCGCCTTTGGAGTCAACATTAAACCTACGCCGGAACATCGGGAGCTTCCAACTGGTTTTCCAGAGTAAATAAAGAAAGTGCTTTTCGAAGGTGAATCCACCTGCCCTGCGCTCAACCATCTCACTTCACTCAGACCCAAGATGTCTAGGTTGTACCGTAGGAATTCTTTCTCAAGTTGGAGGAATCTGGCGTTGTTAGGGCCTTCTTCGCGGTTATCGAGAAGAGTTTTAACATTCCAGAATCCAATCTTTGTCCTTGTTCGGTAGCCAAGAGTCATCATCGTTAGATCATTCCTTATCCGAGGCTGTAGTTGCCGATTCAAAGCGGTTGATTTCTTTACATGTGGTAGGTTGTCAACCCGTCACACGACCCCCAGACCCAGAGGGCCGGATCCTTGTGTAGTCTTAGCATAGCAGGCCGGATAATCCGATACCAGTAGCCCACTACGGGGATATGAGTGATGCCGTTGACCTTGAAGGGTTCATCCGCCACCATCTCTTTTTCAGAACCCTGGCTAGTACTGAAAATCCTTACTGACCTCAGCTCTAAATATTTCAGAGTAGCTCACTTAAGGTCTCTGTCGTCCATACTGTTGGTGATACCGTTGATCCTGATGAATTCATCCGCGCACACCTTCTTTCTGATGGGCTCGTCTAAGACTTCAGCCGACTTATACAGCCAGTCATTTCCGACAGAGTATTTATAGTGTTGCTATTTTTGTCTCTTGTTCAACACTCGCGCTTATTTGTTTGGCAAGTCAAGTCCGGATGGATGTTTAGTATTCGTTACATCACTGGACATCGCCGTGTTGACGCCACTCAGTGACTACCCGCGTCCTACAACATCCAACCATCACGGTTTCACGGTACCTACTTAAAAAAAATATTTTTGTGTTTTTATTATTTGTACTTCGAGAAAGTCGCGGAACCCTGAAAACTCTCTCGCGGAACCCCAAGTTTCCGCGGAACACAGTTTGGGAGCCGCAGCTCTACAGCATATCCGAAGTATATTTCTATCCATGTATTAGTTTTTTGTATAATCACTTTCAAAATGGTGGTGGGGAAAGTGGGAGTATATCAAACCACTATATATTTGGCTTGGTATAATCTAAGCATATGGCACATGAATTTAAGGTAATTTTGAATGCCCAATCTTATGCAATTAAAATAATTTCCATAAAAAAAGTTATAACCTTTTTATAAAAGGTTCAATATATACACTCATGTCTCATTTGTCGTAAGAAATAAGAATCACAAGAGTCCATACAAATATCTAGGGCTAAAGGATGTTTTTTTTGAGTGAAACAGAAAAGTGTAAGAATATGTCCCGTAAGCCCCCCTAGAACTAGTACGTTGATAAAAGTTGGTGGGAATGTTTTGTTTTTTATTGTTACCAAGAATAAAAAACGATAAATCAAATATCTATTGTCAAAGGTGGTTTTTTAGCGAAAATGTTTTATCTGCTCTACTTAAATAAATACATTAATTTTTCCATTTAAACGACGATTACTTTCTTAATGATGACTGTATCGTCTTAATTGTACAAAAATTGGATTCAGCGTTAAAAATTACCTTAAAATCATGTACCATATTGAATATTTGTACCACGATTACATAAAAATAAAATGTTGGCATTATAACCCATATTTTCCTTCCGCCTAAAAAAATCAGCCCTGGAATCAATATATTTGCATGGATCCTTTTGAGTCTTGGTTCTAACAAGAAACAAATCATTTCTATCATCTTTCATCAACATACCAGTTTTGGGAGGGGTTTACTGGTAATAGTAATTCACTTTTCCCTTTCACTCAAAAAACACCCTTTCACCCAGATATTTGTATGGACTCTTTTGATTCTAATTTCTCACGACAAATGAGACATGTGTGCCAAGTTTCATCACCATACCATTGAAATTTGGTAATGTTATGCTCGTTTCACTGAAAATTTGGGCATCATTTTATACAAATGTTATAACTTTTTCTAGAGAAATTATATTGAAATAATTTTGATTGCATAAGATTGGACATTAAAAATTACCCTTACGCCATGTGTCATATGCTTAGATTATACCAAGTCAAATAAAACATGCCAGAAGGCAACCCTTATATCTCCAGTCTGCCAGTGTTGCCATCGTAGCCACACTTCTTAAAAGTAAACTTAGAATATGGACTATTATTGTACCAAAGCTCATCCCGTCAGAATGAGGTGCAAGGTTTGACCTAAAATATGGCCTTAACGCCTAACTATATTACAGGAAGCCACCAATAGTCTATTGATTATCTCAAATAGAATGGAACTAAGACGTTCCAGGGTTTTTGTTGTAAAAATCATTCAATGGCTCATTGAAGATGTGAAAACCATGGAGCGTTTTCAAGAGAGAGGATGAAATTTTGCGGAGGGGGAGTAACTGCAGTCATTTTGGTTTTTTGCATATAACTTGAAAACAAAGCTAAATTTCGAGAAAATTCCGAAAACATTTTTAGTATAAAAAAATTTTAAATAAATTTTTAATGTGTTCAAATAAAAAAAATTAAAAATCGATTTCTTTGTTTTTTCTTTTATTTATTTGACTATAACTCTTTTTCCAGCAGAGATAGGTATGGAAATTGGTCCACGCAAGCAGACAACGAAGGTCCACGCACTTTTGGAAAATTTTTGACAGTTTCGTATTTATTTACCATAGCTCCCTACCTTCTTTTCATTCATAAAAAAAATCGTATAATGCACAAATGCGCAAGCAGACAACGAAGGTCCACGCACTTGCACATGCTCACGCGCCCAATAGATACCTAAATACACTTGACTTTATTTATGTCGAATTCCTTACAACCATTTGAAGTCGATTTCATTAAAAAAAATTTCTTGGTAGAAGGAATTTAAAAAAAATTCGATTTTTTTGTGAGTGTGTGAGTGCAATTTGACAGGAATTTTGTTGTCGCACAAAAACTAAGAAGTAGTGCGCACTAAGCAAATATTAAAGTGTATTTTATTTTCGCGTTGTTTTTATAATTTAAAAGCAAATATATTTCGTCTGATAATTGAAAAAACATCAAAAACAATTGTGCGCGTAATCAAGTAAAAAAATTACAATCCAAAATTAATACACACACAGCAGCGAGGATCTATTCTGAATATTTCACTAGGGGACGAAGAAAAATAATTTTTCAAACGTGTTTTCCTCGCCAATTGTATGTTATTTTCATGGGATTTTTTGTTTCTTGAAGATACGCACAGTTATCTTTACTTTTTTTCATCATTCACTTAAATATTAAACAATTAAGAACACTTAAACATTTGTTTTCTTTTTTAACTTCGCCACAAAATTGTAATGAGAACATTTAATTCCATCTTGATGCATGAGAAATGTCAAATCTTGATAGTGTGTGTGCGATTTGATGTGAAATCTAGCTAAAAACGCAAGATTTGTTTGACCGCATTAAAATCGATTTTGTTTAGAAAAAATTCGATTTGTTCTAAGGAATTGTTGTAAGGAATTCGACATTAAATTTTAATTCTTATCCACTACTGTTTTTTTCTATGTAACGAAGGAGAGGCAAAATATATGATAATAAAGTAAGGAGGGGAAAGAACTTTCTGTGCTTTGCTATGAAAAGGCAAAGAGTTTCCTTGCCCTCTCACAGCACAGATAATAAAGTAAAAGAGGCAAAGAACTTTTAGTGCTTTACTATGAACAGGCAAAGAGCTTTCTAGCCTGCTGATCGTCAACCGGTCGTGAAGAAAATATAGGACATTTTTATCTATGGGGATAAGAAATCTGTATAATTTATTATCTGTGGTATTAGTGAGTTCGAATAGAGCGGTTTCTGTAGATCTATCCGCTCTATAGGCATGCTGTCGCAGATTGAGAGGCCTGTTTATTAAAACTTCTGTTCTTATGAAGTTGTCTATTATTTTCCCTAAAGTTTTCAGTACAAACGTCTTTCAGCCTGAAAGACTTTGGATGGGTTGTGTCTTTTTTCCCAATTTTAGGAATAAAGATTTCTTTAGCTCTCCTCCATAGTCTTGTTATATACCCAAGAGCAATACTAATTCGAAGAATACTAATCAGGTAGGGCATAAAATCATCCTTACCCTTTTGCTAAAGGGATGTGAAGATACCATCTGCCCCTGGCGACTTAAAAGGTTGAAAGGTACTAATCGCCCACTCAATCCTTTTGCTTGAGCAAATATTTGCAGCAATTTTCCAGTCTTCTCTATTAGGTTTGAGAGGTATTCTCTCTAATCAGTTTTCTACCAGTGGTAGGCTGCCTGGAAAGTGCGTATTAAGTAGCAGAGTTGCCCTCTGCTCTTCATTTTCGGTGAAGCTCCCATCATTATAGCGAAGTGGTAATGATGTTAGTGTCTTCTCCTTTGCAAGAGCTTTGTGTATTCTTGCCGCAGCAGGGGTTGAGGAAAACCTCTCACAGAAGGACGTAAAACTATTTCTTTATTGTAATTTGTCAATTCTGTGGTGTAATTATCCCATTCCCCGGTTCTTTTTGCTTCATTGAAAAGCTTCCTAACCTTGGATCTATTAATTTTGACAGATTTGAGTTTTGGGCGTCTTTCTGTTTTTTAATAGGTTTAATAGGGCAACTGAGTTCAAATGCCTCCTGAATAGCCCCACTAAACTCATTAACTATAAATTCTAATTCAAGGTGACTATTTGTCGTACTTACTGGACCTATTTGTTCCAGATTTGACTTAAGAACGTTTTTGTATAGGTAGAAGATGAAGTAATTTAAATATTAAAATATTGAAATTACTTCTGTTTTAAGTGGAGTGAATGAATAAAATTCAATTAAAAGTACAAGTGACCTCAACTCCAGAAATAATTGTGTTTCGCCCAAGGTATAACAGTGGGCTCTTCAGTCAGTCTGTTATACCCTACTAAGACACAAATTTTGGTCGATGTTTACCGACTCTTATAAAAATCACAGCAAAAAGATACTGTGAATTTTATTATTCTAGGGGAATTTGTTTAAATTCGTGCACCCAGAAAATAAATACCCGTGGTCAGGTTTTTTATAATTAGAAGATGAAGAAATTTAAATATTAAAATATTGAAATTACTTCTGTTTTAAGTGGAGTGAATGAATAAAATTCAATTAAAAGTACAAGTGACCTCAACTCCAGAAATAATTGTGTTTCGCCCAAGGTATAACAGTGGGCTCTTCAGTCAGTCTGTTATACCCTACTAAGACACAAATTTTGGTCGATGTTTACCGACTCTTATAAAAATCACAGCAAAAAGATACTGTGAATTTTATTATTCTAGGGGAATTTGTTTAAATTCGTGCACCCAGAAAATAAATACCCGTGGTCAGGTTTTTTATAATTAGAAGATGAAGAAATTTAAATATTGAAATTACTTCTGTTTTAAGTGGAGTGAATGAATAAAATTCAATTAAAAGTACGAGTGACCTCAACTCCAGAAATAATTGTGTTTCGCCCAAGGTATAACAGTGGGCTCTTCAGTCAGTCTGTTATACCCTACTAAGACACAAATTTTGGTCGATGTTTACCGACTCTTATAAAAATCACAGCAAAAAGATACTGTGAATTTTATTATTCTAGGGGAATTTGTTTAAATTCGTGCACCCAGAAAATAAATACCCGTGGTCAGGTTTTTTATAATTAGAAGAAGGAGTTGAGGTCACTTGTACTTTTAATTGAATTTTATTCATTCACTCCACTTAAAACAGAAGTAATTTCAATATTTTAATATTTAAATTTCTTCATCTTCTAATTATAAAAAATCTGACCACGGGTATTTATTTTCTGGGTGCACGAATTTAAACAAATTCCCCTAGAATAATAAAATTCACAGTATCTTTTTGCTGTGATTTTTATAAGAGTCGGTAAACATCGACCAAAATTTGTGTCTTAGTAGGGTATAACAGACTGACTGAAGAGCCCACTGTTATACCTTGGGCGAAACACAATTATTTCTGGAGTTGAGGTCACTTGTACTTTTAATTGAATTTTATTCATTCACTCCACTTAAAACAGAAGTAATTTCAATATTTTAATATTTAAATTTCTTCATCTTCTAATTATAAAAAACCTGACCACGGGTATTTATTTTCTGGGTGCACGAATTTAAACAAATTCCCCTAGAATAATAAAATTCACAGTATCTTTTTGCTGTGATTTTTATAAGAGTCGGTAAACATCGACCAAAATTTGTGTCTTAGTAGGGTATAACAGACTGACTGAAGAGCCCACTGTTATACCTTGGGCGAAACACAATTATTTCTGGAGTTGAGGTCACTTGTACTTTTAATTGAGTTTTTGTATAGGTCCCAGTTTGTTTTCTTAGGGTTCCTTCCGGAGGTATTCTCTGTGAGAATGCCTTCTAAGGTAAAGACAATTATTCTGTGATCAGACATTTAGGGTTCATTGGATACTCTCCAATCCCCTATAAGACGGCCTACGTTCGGTGTTCTAATTATAAAAAATCTGACCACGGGTATTTATTTTCTGGGTGCACGAATTTAAACAAATTCCCCTAGAATAATAAAATTCACAGTATCTTTTTGCTGTGATTTTTATAAGAGTCGGTAAACATCGACCAAAATTTGTGTCTTAGTAGGGTATAACAGACTGACTGAAGAGCCCACTGTTATACCTTGGGCGAAACACAATTATTTCTGGAGTTGAGGTCACTTGTACTTTTAATTGAATTTTATTCATTCACTCCACTTAAAACAGAAGTAATTTCAATATTTTAATATTTAAATTTCTTCATCTTCTAATTATAAAAAACCTGACCACGGGTATTTATTTTCTGGGTGCACGAATTTAAACAAATTCCCCTAGAATAATAAAATTCACAGTATCTTTTTGCTGTGATTTTTATAAGAGTCGGTAAACATCGACCAAAATTTGTGTCTTAGTAGGGTATAACAGACTGACTGAAGAGCCCACTGTTATACCTTGGGCGAAACACAATTATTTCTGGAGTTGAGGTCACTTGTACTTTTAATTGAGTTTTTGTATAGGTCCCAGTTTGTTTTCTTAGGGTTCCTTCCGGAGGTATTCTCTGTGAGAATGCCTTCTAAGGTAAAGACAATTATTCTGTGATCAGACATTTAGGGTTCATTGGATACTCTCCAATCCCCTATAAGACGGCCTACGTTCGGTGTTCCGAAAGTAATGTCTAAAACTTATTTTTTAGTTCTAGTAACAAAAGTAGGTGTATTCCCTACATTAAATATTTCTAGAGTTTGTACCAACATAAAGTCTAAAAAGTACTCACCCCTCTGGTTTATGTCAGTGCTGCCCCATACAGTGTGGTGGGCATTGTCATCACAACCTACCAACAAGGACAGCTTTTTCCGGCTGCTACAACCATCGTCTGGTTGATTCCCTCAATATTTATTTGGGCCTGTATTGGGACCAACCCCCTCGTCACAAAATCTGAAAGACATATAAAATTTATATTATTTCTTATTTTTATGCAAGCTCTGGGCGAGTCATCCCTCGTGTCCCATATTAACTTAGAGTCGCTACTTGTTAACCCTCTTACCTGACCCCCCTAGATCGAGGGTTGTTGAATCAGTGCTAACCCCAAGTTGTCCGCAGTAAACTTCCTCGCTAAAACAATGATGCCGCCTTTGCGTGGTGAATGTTCACTTGGGCTACCTTGGTACTGATCCCGCGTCTAGTCATTTCGGTGTCTTTTAGCAGATGGGGGCGACTGCCCCATCATCTGCCAGAAGGTGTTCTTCTTCCTCTTCGGTGGAAAGCACTTCGTCGTGGTCGACTTGGAGAGAGGTCTATGCCCTCTATCTCTTTGTCTGTTGTACCCAGCTTCGTGTTTGCCAGTGACATTTGCCTGGCTGCCGAAGATCAAGTGTAGCGATAGGTGTTCGTATGGGGGGTGTGGGGGTGAATGTGGGGGATGGTATGTTTAGGATTTGGAAAGTGGGTAGACAGGAGGTGGAGGCATTGGTGGTTACGGATGATGTGGTGTTGGTTTCACCCTCTGGTTCAAAAAAGGAGCTTGGGGCTGCTTTCTTTAGCCCAAAACCCGCTACTTTGCCGAATTTGTAGTGGAGCTGATGTTTCACGTTGATGATGGTCTCAATTGACTTGGTGTCGATGCTCATCACAAGCAGTTGACCCTTACCTTCAACTTGGCTCTTCACTTCTCTCCAGGCTTGGACATTCAGTCCTTCATTTTGGGCTTGAACAAGTGCCAAGGATTTCTTATCATCTTGCCCCATACTTCTTATCAAGAACATCATGATGGTATGCATCTTGGGGATTTTGTCACCCATGCACGTAGTCAGCTCGATGCCCTTCCAAGTGCTGTTTCTCTGCCAGCACAATCGACCAAAAACAGACCGGTTCTGAAATGCAGACCGTTGAACTTCAGTTTGTGCTTCCAGCCGAGTGAAACTTCCTCAATAATGGCCTCCTCAAGTGCCGACAACTCTTCGGCATTCAGGGTGACCTGAGGATAGTCCCTCGGCATGACAGCAATTCTGACGCTCAAGGCCGCACCAGCGTAGGAGAGCCTGTGATCAACGGGTTTAATCTTAGCGGGTTTGGGTTCTGCATAAGATGTTGCCGCCGTCTTGGTTTTTTTGGCTTCTTGCCTTGGAGGTGGAGTTATATGGCTACTTTTGCACATACAAATTTTAGAAAAAATAATTTTTGGATTTAAAAAAAATATTATTTTTTTTTTTTTTTCAAAATTCAATATCTTGAAAACGAGTTAATTATTTTTTTTTTAAATTTTAGTAGGGTATAACAGACTGACTGAAGAGCCCACTGTTATACCTTGGGCGAAACACAATTATTTCTGGAGTTGAGGTCACTCGTACTTTTAATTGAATTTTATTCATTCACTCCACTTAAAACAGAAGTAATTTCAATATTTAAATTTCTTCATCTTCTAATTATAAAAAACCTGACCACGGGTATTTATTTTCTGGGTGCACGAATTTAAACAAATTCCCCTAGAATAATAAAATTCACAGTATCTTTTTGCTGTGATTTTTATAAGAGTCGGTAAACATCGACCAAAATTTGTGTCTTAGTAGGGTATAACAGACTGACTGAAGAGCCCACTGTTATACCTTGGGCGAAACACAATTATTTCTGGAGTTGAGGTCACTTGTACTTTTAATTGAATTTTATTCATTCACTCCACTTAAAACAGAAGTAATTTCAATATTTTAATATTTAAATTTCTTCATCTTCTAATTATAAAAAACCTGACCACGGGTATTTATTTTCTGGGTGCACGAATTTAAACAAATTCCCCTAGAATAATAAAATTCACAGTATCTTTTTGCTGTGATTTTTATAAGAGTCGGTAAACATCGACCAAAATTTGTGTCTTAGTAGGGTATAACAGACTGACTGAAGAGCCCACTGTTATACCTTGGGCGAAACACAATTATTTCTGGAGTTGAGGTCACTTGTACTTTTAATTGAGTTTTTGTATAGGTCCCAGTTTGTTTTCTTAGGGTTCCTTCCGGAGGTATTCTCTGTGAGAATGCCTTCTAAGGTAAAGACAATTATTCTGTGATCAGACATTTAGGGTTCATTGGATACTCTCCAATCCCCTATAAGACGGCCTACGTTCGGTGTTCCGAAAGTAATGTCTAAAACTTATTTTTTAGTTCTAGTAACAAAAGTAGGTGTATTCCCTACATTAAATATTTCTAGAGTTTGTACCAACATAAAGTCTAAAAAGTACTCACCCCTCTGGTTTATGTCAGTGCTGCCCCATACAGTGTGGTGGGCATTGTCATCACAACCTACCAACAAGGACAGCTTTTTCCGGCTGCTACAACCATCGTCTGGTTGATTCCCTCAATATTTATTTGGGCCTGTATTGGGACCAACCCCCTCGTCACAAAATCTGAAAGACATATAAAATTTATATTATTTCTTATTTTTATGCAAGCTCTGGGCGAGTCATCCCTCGTGTCCCATATTAACTTAGAGTCGCTACTTGTTAACCCTCTTACCTGACCCCCCTAGATCGAGGGTTGTTGAATCAGTGCTAACCCCAAGTTGTCCGCAGTAAACTTCCTCGCTAAAACAATGATGCCGCCTTTGCGTGGTGAATGTTCACTTGGGCTACCTTGGTACTGATCCCGCGTCTAGTCATTTCGGTGTCTTTTAGCAGATGGGGGCGACTGCCCCATCATCTGCCAGAAGGTGTTCTTCTTCCTCTTCGGTGGAAAGCACTTCGTCGTGGTCGACTTGGAGAGAGGTCTATGCCCTCTATCTCTTTGTCTGTTGTACCCAGCTTCGTGTTTGCCAGTGACATTTGCCTGGCTGCCGAAGATCAAGTGTAGCGATAGGTGTTCGTATGGGGGGTGTGGGGGTGAATGTGGGGGATGGTATGTTTAGGATTTGGAAAGTGGGTAGACAGGAGGTGGAGGCATTGGTGGTTACGGATGATGTGGTGTTGGTTTCACCCTCTGGTTCAAAAAAGGAGCTTGGGGCTGCTTTCTTTAGCCCAAAACCCGCTACTTTGCCGAATTTGTAGTGGAGCTGATGTTTCACGTTGATGATGGTCTCAATTGACTTGGTGTCGATGCTCATCACAAGCAGTTGACCCTTACCTTCAACTTGGCTCTTCACTTCTCTCCAGGCTTGGACATTCAGTCCTTCATTTTGGGCTTGAACAAGTGCCAAGGATTTCTTATCATCTTGCCCCATACTTCTTATCAAGAACATCATGATGGTATGCATCTTGGGGATTTTGTCACCCATGCACGTAGTCAGCTCGATGCCCTTCCAAGTGCTGTTTCTCTGCCAGCACAATCGACCAAAAACAGACCGGTTCTGAAATGCAGACCGTTGAACTTCAGTTTGTGCTTCCAGCCGAGTGAAACTTCCTCAATAATGGCCTCCTCAAGTGCCGACAACTCTTCGGCATTCAGGGTGACCTGAGGATAGTCCCTCGGCATGACAGCAATTCTGACGCTCAAGGCCGCACCAGCGTAGGAGAGCCTGTGATCAACGGGTTTAATCTTAGCGGGTTTGGGTTCTGCATAAGATGTTGCCGCCGTCTTGGTTTTTTTGGCTTCTTGCCTTGGAGGTGGAGTTATATGGCTACTTTTGCACATACAAATTTTAGAAAAAATAATTTTTGGATTTAAAAAAAATATTATTTTTTTTTTTTTTTTCAAAATTCAATATCTTGAAAACGAGTTAATTATTTTTTTTTTAAATTTTGTGCAAAATTGTATTTTATTAATTTCTAAAAGTTGGCATCAAAAATTTTATTTTTATATACAAAACATTAATTAAAAAAAAAAAAAACGCTCTAACGATTTTTGATTTTTTTTTTTTTTGTTCGTAAATTCATGTTTATCAAACAAATCAGATGGCATACCTTTATTTTAGCTCTATCTGTTTTAGCTATTAAAATAACAAATTTTTAGTAAATTATAATAATGTTTAGTACTAATTTATGTTTTAAATTGTTTTTAAAACTTTTTTTAATGATATCATAATGTTATGGAAGCAATACATATGCACATTGTCAATTTCAAGCTACGTTAACGTTTTTAGCTACGAGAGCATTTTTGGGCGATCCAGTCGTGCCCATTTTTTTCTTTTAATTTATTTACAATTTTTAACTTTTCGAATGGACCTCGTCGATCAGAAAAATGCGGTCGAAACGAGTGATCGGATTATCGATAGTTGTCCACCGCAATCGACAACCACAATACCGATTTCTCAATTTGTCGATCGTTGATCGATTATTGATCCACAACCGAAATAGAGCCCAATGTCTCAACATTAAAAATAAATTTTCAATGATGGTTTTTTAATAATCTTAAGCTGTTATCGTCTTAGATTTTATAACAATTTTGCAGCAAATATTTTTTGCAAACATAAAAAAGTTACACTTAATACGTGTGTAAACACTGATACACTCACTCTTTTTTTTCTTACCAAGAGTTGTACTAAACATTTTACATATTAAATACAGCAACAGCTAACCCCCTTTGGGCTTAGTTGAGCAGTTTCGGAATGTTTTTGTTCGTTAAATTATTAGGGTTACCAAAAAAAAACTTGGCTACCTAAAGAAAATTTTATCAAATAAAATTTGGACTTTCGACCAGTTACGAATAGCGATGGACCAAATTATGCTTTTTAATTTTGTTTATTCCTAAAATTTAGAGCTTGTCAGTCTGGGTTCGAAAACATCACAAAACGATTATTAGAAGCTGGATCTGATGGAAGATCACTTGCAGTTACAAAGTATTCTCCACTTTATGTTGCTGTTCACCACGGTCATTATAATGTAGCTAAAATTATTTTGGACACTTTTGCTGACTTGATTCAGGTATATATTCAGAGAAAACTTTCAATATATTTATGAATAAAACTTCAAATTTTGTACAGCAACCAACAATGGAGCGATGGCTACCACTTCATGCAGCCTGTATAAATGGTCACGTCAATTTAGTTGAACTACTTATTAACTACAAATATCCGGACTATTTGTATAGCACATACAGAGATGAAAACGGCATTTGGGAATGGCAATTACCGTTCGATCCAAATCAACAAGATGTAACCGGACAAACAAGCCTTTATATAGCCAGCATCTTGGGAAACAAGTCCTTTGTCAATATGTTGCTTAACTGGAAGGTACAATCCAAAAAGACATTTAACGACAGCCCACAGAGTACACCCATAACACCAACTCGAAAAAGGATCTCGTTTGGCATTCAAGCTATTATGTCAAAACTTAATATTTCCGCAGAAGGAGATAACATTGTCAAGGTTTTTTTTTTTATAAATAGTTTACTTATTTCTTGCTTCCATTAATTCCAATTATTTTTTTTTCTAGGAGGAAACCGAATGTGAAAAATGTCCTATAAATTTGAACCTTCTTTGTGGTGCCGCTCGTGAAACTGCCCTTTTAGCAGCTGTGCGTGGAGGGTTTTTAGATGTAGTCACATCACTTTTACAGCATGGTGCCAATCCAAACATACTTGCTAAGCCAGTAGAGGATCAAAATGATCCAAAGTAACAAAAATAATTATTATTGCCTTTATAACTGTGTTTGACATTTATAAGATTTAGATGCAGTGAAGAAATATATGGACTCAGCAATGTTCCGATTGCAGAAGCATGCAAACAAAGATCACTTCCTATGGTGGAACTTTTACTAAAGTAAATATAAATCTTGAGAAATCAAATTAATTATTTTAATTGTCTATCTTGGCAGATATGGTGCTCGTGATGATCTTGGGTCTGCTCTTAATGTTGCTGTAAACAGCGGTGATGAATCTATTTTAAATCGCCTTTTAGCAAAACGTGTTCATCCTGATTCAGATTATAAGATCAATAAAAAATGTTTACCGACACCTGTAGAAGTGAATGTCTTTACACCATCAGCAACAAATGTGACTTATAGCACAATGTTTCCAAACGTTCCAACCATTATCGATTGGCACAATAATAATAACGTCCAGTTATCCTTTATTAGGTTAATATTTATGAGGTTTACATTAGTTTTGCACTTTAATTTATTTTGTTTCTATACAGAGTCAGTTGGATGGTAAACGGAGTACTACAACTCAATCCTAAACTGCAAGGACATCCAAAAATTAATGAAGTTTCTTTAACTGCAATCACTAGAATTGATTTCTCGCACAATAATTTAACAAGCTTGCCATTTGAAATATTCTCGCTGGTTAGTTTGAAGTAAGTAAAAGAATTATTAAATGCAAAAAAGGAAACAGACTATACTAAATACAGCCGTTTAATCTCGGTCAACTGATGATTCTAAGGGCTAATTTTTCAGTGCGGGGTGAGAGTTAAACCCGAGTTAACTCACTCAATTTGGTGAAATAACTGTGGATTAACTTGAAAAATGTTTATGATGTTTTATCTTCCGTGTTTTTAAAGGCATCCTGCAATCATTGTCAATTAAAAAAACAGCTTCCTGACGTAACTGTAGACAGATGTATTTTCAGAGTTAACTAAATCGGCATTAACCCAACATTGAAAAACTGGGCCTAATAAATATAACGGAAACGGTTGATTTTCTTGAGCACAGCCCAGGCCCGTAGCCAGGATTTTGTTTCAGGAGGGGCTGACTTCGAAGTGTTAAAAAAAATTTTGTAAATTAAAATTACAACTTAACATAAAGATAACGCCTTAATGGGGCATATTCATAGTCATTTTAGACCTGGGTCTAACTTAAACATAGCTTTGGTTGAATTTTCAGACGTTGATTCTATTTTTTTAAGGTTATCATCTCAAAATATTTGAAGCTATTTGTGTAGTATACCAAGTTAATTATCTTATAAAAATATAAAACCAACAATTTGTAATTAAAATCGGTCTGTATTCATTGAGCCAAAACTGTCTTAAACTGTAGTTTAGTTAAACCTGGGTCTATCTGCGACTATGAATATGCCCCAATGACTTCACCTATTTACTAATGTACTTTTATTTATTAAATATAAAATAAAACACATTAATTTAATTTGAATACATTTCGACATATTTACGTGCCATCTTCAGCAAAATATTTTATTTTTATTGGGCCCTACCAATAATCAAATTTAGTAGCGACTTAAATATTTAAGTAAAATGGACCATAATTCTGCCAAAAATCTCGTAAAGGCCTTATCTACAAAAAAATTCCTAGTTTGAGTTTTTTGCATATTTAGAGTTAGGGCAATGTCTCCGATTTTTGTGTATCAATTTCTTAACCTTAAATCTTCAAATAAGCCAGAAAATCACAATTTTGAGAAGCCCTAACTACAAATCATATGCGTCAAAATTTATAAAAAGCCCTAACCAACCATATAGGGCCTTCTATAACAGTGTATAGGGAAAGTGTATTCATGTTTGTTTTAAAAAGCCCTATGTGGTAGTTAGGGCTTTTAAAAATATTCGTTTCTTTAATTTTCAATACGATTTTATGCGTAAATTTTATAAAAAAAATGGTTTGAAATTAATCAATATCATTTAAAATTTCTTGTTCGTGTTATAAAAAGGATATTTAATTAAGTTTTACGTTCATTTTTGTACAAAAGGCCTTTTATTTTTTTTTGTCAAAGGCTAAAAAGCCCTGTCTACATTATTTCCTAAATACTAACCAATTTTTATTTTACAACTATTTGTAAAAATAAAGCATTAATTAAGTTTTACAAAAAATATTTGTTTGGTAATTTTCACTTTTTATCTTCAGGTTGCGGTAAGCCATTTAGTGTTTTCATCAGTATCTCGAAATAGTGAAAATGTTATTTAGGGCCTTTAGGAGATTATGGGCAGAATTGCATGGGCTCTAAATAAAAATTAAACCATTGTATGGCTTTATGACTTAAATATGTAGGTGGACCCTAAATAATGAATATTACATGGTATGTTCTCTTAAATATGAAACATAATCTGTTTGGTTTACTTTTTATAGTCCATACCATTATGGTATATTTTCCTCAAATATTTAAGTGGTTACTAAATTTGATTATTGGTAGGGCCCATTGACTTTAAACTTTATACTTTACTTGCACTTGTGATTACATTTGTTTTGACTATTTAGCCAGAGTGAGACAGATATGTTATACATGTGCTAGTAATTTTTTAATATTAACAATAATTCATTTAACATTTAAATTACATCATTAAATAAATAAGTTAAAATCGGTTTCTTTTGATGTTTTTAGTTTAGTTAAATTTATTCTTCTTAATGTTTTTAATGCTTTTTCTCTTTAAACTTATAATATAATTTAAATGTTAAGTGTATTATTGTTAAAATTAAAAAATTATTAACACATGTATAACATATCTGTCTCACTCTGTCTAAATAGTCAAAACAAATATGTAATCACAAGTGCAAGTAAAGTAAAATTTTAAAGTAAATAAAAATAAAATAATTTGATGAAGATGGCATTTAAACATGCCGAAATGCATCGCAAAAAAATTAAAGGAAATTGTTGACATTTGTATACCTTTCCACCTGTGTTTTTTTTTTTGTTTTAAAGCTTTCGGATACACAATGTTTTGGCAGTGTAGCCATTTTGTTGAATGTGAAGCATTTTTTAAGAGTGAATTCATTTGAATTTAATTATAACATTTTCACTTTTAAAATATTTGCCAAACACCATTCAATTGCTTATGGTGACGGGAGACTTAAATGCCAAGGTTGGCAATGACAACACTGGGCTAAGGCATGTCATGGGAAAATATGATGTTGGTAACCAAAACGACAATGGTGAACGATTTGTCGATTTCTGCAACGCCAACGGCCTTGTTATTGGGGGACCATGTTCGAGCATAAGACGTGCCACAAAGTCAGTTGGGTGTCGACTGACAGACAAGCAACTTCCAACCAAATTGATCACTTCGCGATCAGCCGGCGTTTTAGAAGCAGTCTCCAGGACGTCCGTAACAGAAGAGGTGCTGACATGGGAATGGCTCGGGACCACCATCTGATGGTTGCTACCGTTAGATTGCGTACAGCTGCAGTTCGGAGATCCCAAGGAAACACTCGAATGCCCAAGTTTAATACAGATAGACTAAAGGATCCCGCAGTGCGCCAACAACTAGGGGACCATCTTTCACAAGGATTGAACGCAATCAGCAGCACGGAAACCACATCCATCGAAAATCATTGGTGTGCTGTGAAAAATGTGTTCATATCCGGTGCTGAAAGTGTAGTCGGCCGGGCGCAAGGGAGAAATAGTGCTTGGCTTTCCGACAAAACTTGGGCAAGGATCGAAGAAAGGAAACACCTTAAAGCTCGCATCGCAGCTACCCCAGCAGCAGGGAGAAACGAGCTTGAGTCTACGTACCGCATGAAGATGAGGGAAGTTCACCGTAGTGTGCGACGTGATAAGCGTAACTACATCAACGCATTGGCTACAGAAGCAGAAGAAGCCGCTAGTAGGTGTGACAGTAGGACCGTCTACAGAATTACCAAAGAGCTCACTGGTGTCCAGAGCTCTAAACAACACCTGGTTAAAGACACAAACGGATCCCTGCTAATTTCGGATGAGGACCAGCTCATAAGGTGGAGGGAACACTTTTCTGCGGTCTTAAACCGCGTTTTCGCCAGTGAAGTGAACCCTATTCCCACTGAGCTACCCGAAGTAACAATTTCCCGAATACGCACCGTACCCCCCAGTAAAGAAGAAATTATCACCGCCATCAAAGCACTGAAAAACAACAAAGCGGTTGGACTTGACGGTATTCCTGCAGAGCTCTTAGGAGCAGCCCCAACGACATCGAGCGAGCTACTGCACCCACTTATTAAGAGAGCTTGGGAAACAGAGAGCTTTCCTGAAGAGTGGAAAAAAGGAATGATTGTCAAGCTCCCAAAGAAAGGAGATCTCACACAGTGCGAAAACTGGAGAGGAATATGCGTTCTGCCTGCAGTAGCCAAGATAATAACAAGGATAGTTTTGGACCGAATTAAAGACCACCTCGAAGACACACTCGACGCCGAACAAGCAGGTTTCCGCACTGGATCTTCCTGTGTGGATCACATCAACACCTTGCGGATCATCATCGAACAGTGCGTTGAATATCGATCACCACTTCACCTGCTGTTCATCGATTTTGAAAAGGCGTTCGACAGTGTCAATAGAGAATTTATTTGGCTTGCTTTGCGCAGGAGGGGCATCCCAGATAAATTGATTGCTATTATCAAGGCTACATATGATGGATCCAAGTGTCACGTTTTGCACAAAGGAAGGTTGTCAGAGGAGTTTGAAATCCAAAGTGGAGTTAGGCAAGGCTGTATACTGTCACCAATACTGTTTCTGTTGGTGATAAGTGACGTACTGCACGCAGCTTTGTCAAATGGAAATGGAGGAATTCAGTGGACTCTGCAATCCCACCTCAAACATCTGGACAACGCGGACGACGTATGCTTACTCTCTCATAGGATCATGGATCTCCATCAAATGGCAACAAGGGTGGAGAGAGAAGCAGAAATCGTAGGGCTTAAGATCAACTCGGCAAAAACTAAAAGGATCAGCCTTGGAACTTCCTCATCAATCCAAGTAAATATTTCTGGACAACCGGTAGAGATGGTAGAGGATTTCCAATATCTTGGGAGTATTGTATCTACGGGTGGCGGAACTGAACTGGACGTAAACAGCCGAATCAGAAAGCAAAGGCTGCGTTCGGAATGCTGTCCAAAATATGGAGAAACAACTCTTTTAGCTTAAAGACCAAGTTACGACTGTTCCGCTCCAATGTTGAATCCGTTCTGCTTTACGGCTGCAGCACTTGGAAAGTCACTGACACTGTCACTAAAATGCTGCAAACCGTCGTTAATAGATGTCTACGAAACATCTTGAGGATTTTCTGGCCCAACCGTATCTCCAATGCCGAACTTCATGCGAGAACGGGTCAGGAGCCCATAGACTCCATTTTACGAAGAAGAAAGTGGCAGTGGATTGGCCATACGCTTCGAAAAGGCGATCGGTGCATTGCATCTCAAGCAATGCAGTGGAACCCGCTCACACAGGAGGGAAGACAAGTGGGCCGGCCTAGAAGTACATGGCGAGGAACGGTCGAACAGGAATCGGCACGACTGGGGAAAAGTTGGAGAGAGCGCGTAGGTGTAGTGGAGGCCCTATGTCCCGTAAGGGAAACATCACGGACGTAATAGGTCCGAGGACCTAAGTAAGTAAGTAAGTATTCAATTGCTTAAATATTTTTTTTTAATACATACGACTGTAAATTTTTTTCCCGTCATTTTAAGATCTCAATCTTGACGATCCGACCATTAGAAGTCAAGTTGTACGCTTTTTACTCGAACCAAATCATTTTTATTTTTACCCGGGAAACACGGTCTTTTATATATAAAAGCGCTGCAAAACAATTTAGTTACACCCAGTATAAGACGGAAAGACTTATCGCGTTTGAAAAGAAAATTTGGATGAGGACGACGTCGACGATAACTTGGGGCAAAGGAAATTGTTGACATTTGTATACCTTTCCACCTGTGTTTTTTTTTGTTTTAAAGCTTTCGGATACACAATGTTTTGGCAGTGTAGCCATTTTGTTGAATGTGAAGCATTTTTTAAGAGTATATTCATTTGAATTTAATTATAACATTTTCACTTTTAAAATATTTGCCAAACACCATTCAATTGCTTAAATATTTTTTTTTAATACATACGACTGTAACTTTTTTTCCCGTCATTTTAAGATCTGAATCTTGACGATCCGACCATTAGAAGTCAAGTTATACGCTTTTTACTCGAACCAAATCATTTTTATTTTCACCCGGGAAACACGGTCTTTTTTATATAAAAGCGATGCAAAACAATTTAGTTCCACCCAGTATAAGACGGAAAGACTTATCGCGTTTGAAAAGAAAATTTGGATGAGTGATGAGGACGACGTCGACGATAACTTGGGCTGCGCTGGCGCTGGCAATTGCTGATTATTAGAGATACACATTACACAAATAATTTAATCACATAATGTGACTCTTTGCATCCTTCATAACATACTTACCTAGTTCACACATGTAAGAAATGCCTGAATTCAAATTAATCAGTATTTGAATTTACTGGTGGGAGGCTGACAAAACTGGTTGCATATTTTTAAGGGTTTTGTTGATAAAGTGGTTCGAACCGGTTAACTTTTGAATAAAAGGGTTCAAATCTGTTTTCCATCGTACGTTATCGTATAACGTTAAAGTAGAAAAGTTTTCATTAAATAAAAATATATTCCAATGACAGTGGAGATGGTTAATCACAAATAATCAGAAATTTGTAAGAAAAAAAAAAAAAAAGGAGAAAAAGAAATAATTTATGTACAAAAGATTAGTGAAAATAAAAAAAAAAGAAAAAATGTAAAAAAAAGAAACAAAAATATAGATACATAGGCGAAAAAGGGATTTGACCTGGGGACGTTTGCCTCGTTGGTGCCATCAACAGGACCACAGGGCCATGCTGTTGTGAAGGAGAGATGCGACGATTTAAATATAAGCGAAGAAGGAAAAACACGAGTGGATATAACTAAGATAAAAAACAATATGAATATGAGACAAGGGATCTATTAGAAGGAAAGGATTCGTGAACCTCAAGACACGTATGGGTTATGAATTGTTTTGCGCCCTTTTTTAATTTTAAGAATTTTAACCAAAAATCAAAAATGTTGATACATTTATATGTCAAAAATTCAAAAAAGTATTTTAGAATAAAAATTGGATTTTTGTGATTAAAATACGATTGGGAAAATGAAAAAAAGTAAGACCGGATCCACTTCAATGTTGAAATCCTACCTTTCGTTGACTTTGGAATCACCTAGAAAGTCCAAGATTGAGGAAAAGTTCGTCAGTTGGTTTCTGGTGCGTGTAAGTGGTGCATGATTAATTAAAATCATGAAAGTATAGCTTTTGGTACAACTATATACCTACAATATTTTAAGTCATTTTTATTAAAATTAAAACTTCAAGTGCAATACGTACCTTTCATTCAGTAAGTATTAAAAAAAAAAAAATATATATATAAAAAGAAAATATGTAAAAATATTGAAACTGAAACAAAGTAAAATAAAATTTAAATAGATTCCGCGCGATGGAGCTTGTACTCAGAAAAGAGTACCAAGTAATAAAGGACGTAACCACACCATAAAGCACGACCGAAGGAACCAACAACAACAACGAAATCTTTGGCTAAAGGAGAACTGCTTCTGGAGTCACCAACTTCCAAGGTCGACACTATTGGTGGAAGACTCCATTATCGAGAACACCTGGCCGAAATTTGAGATCCTAAACCGAAGCGTAACACCAGCTAGAGCAGCACCTACAGTGGCTTTCAATCAAAAACCACACTATTGAACGAGAAACACACAACCACATCATTCAAAAGCACAAACAAACAACCAGAACATTCATCACCAGAAACACACGATTACATCATTTAACAGTTAAAACACACAACCACATCATTCAACAGCAGAAACACACAACCAGAACATTCATCAGCAGAAACACACGACCACATTATTCAACAGTAGAAACACACAACCAGAACATTTATCAGCAGGAACACACGATTCCATCATTCATTAGCAAAAACACACAACCACATCATTCAACAGCAGAAGCACACGATTCCATCATACATCAGCAGAAACATACAACCACAAGATCTAACTAACTAAAACAGCAAGATCTTACAACCACAACAGCAACTTTAAGCAGCAGCATTCATCATCAGCAGCTGCAATGACAAATCACAAAACATCAATTTATTTACAATACAAAAAGCTAAGTACCTTATTGGCAACGCCATAATTATTATTATTTTCATTTTGACATTTTATATGATTATTATTTCATTCTTTTGTACTTCCTATTTTCTTTTTTTTTTAATCTGAACTTTGTATCAACTAGACCTAATTAAACACGTGAATTAAAATTAATTGAATTTTAATATTGTATTTCTGTTTTTTATTCACAATAGAATTTTGTGTGATCACAGGGATCACAACAGTGGCGACGAGGATATTAGGCATTATTAATTTCTATTAATTTTAGCAATTCATTGTCCCATCATGGAAGAAACATTCCAGAAATTGCTGGAGCAGATGCAGAAACAGCAGCACCAGGACAATCTGGCAATGCAAACGCTGGTTTCACAGCTGCTTTCAAAGCAACCAGCAACAGCACCATCCAACAGCCCCACGGACAGCAAAGTGGAGCATAAAAGTCCAGAATTCATCATGGAAGCACTTGCATCAAACATCACCGAATTTTGCTTTGACATTGAAAATAACCTCACATTCGACACATGGTATGCTCGTTACGAAGATCTCTTCGAAATCGATGCTGCAAAATTGGACGATGCAGCCAAAGTCAGGCTTTTATTGAGAAAACTCAATTCCATCGTTCACAGCAAATATATCAACTACATTCTGCCAAAGCATCCTCGTGATCTTCTATTCAAAGAAACTGTGCAGAAGCTCACCCAGCTTTTTGGCTTCCAAACATCACAATTCAATTTAAGATACAACTGTCTTCAGCTCACAAAAGAAGCAAATTGTGATTTCATTACATACGCAGGTATAGTGAACAAACATTGCGAACAATTCAAGCTAAGGGATCTAACCCTAGATCAATTCAAATGCTTGATATATGTAATGGGAATGAAATCAACATCTGATTTCTTGATACGCACCAAAATGTTGACAAAGTTGGACAGTGAAGGTTCTACCATTACTTTAGACGTTTTGTCAAGAGAGTGTCAACGTTTAATCAATTTAAAAACAGACACAGCACTCATCGAGAATGCCAAAGCTGATGCTCTTGTGAACCGACTACACACCACCAACAACTTCAACAAGTCAAAAGCTATCCCGAAATCTCCTTGCTGGTTTTGTGGTAACATGCATTTCGCCCGCGACTGCTCATATTCTAAACACAAATGTGGGCAATGCAACACAGTAGGGCATAAAGAAGGGTACTGCAATGCGGGGAAAAAGCAGAAAAACAAAATTCAGAAAAACAACAGACCAAGAGCAAAGACGAACAACAAATCATTCAGACCAGAATTAAAAAGCATTTTCATCACCAACAAAATTGAACCATCAGAGCGAAAATACGTGAGCATCAACATAAATGGTACAAACATCGACTTGCAGTTGGACACAGCATCTGATATTACAATAATATCAGAGAAAAACTTCAAAAAAATTAATGTTCCACGTGTGGACAAAGTTCCTCATACAGCCAGAAGTGCAACCGGCAAATTACCATTGTCAGCCCAATTTGATTGCAATATCAAATTCAGAACGAGACAGACATATTCCACATGTTATGTCACTCCAATCAACAATTTAAATGTCATGGGACTCGACTGGATTAAGGCATTAAATCTCGAAGACATGTCAATAAGTGCAATCTGCAATCAAGTCACAACCGATAACCGGGAAAGTTTTAATGAATCTATTCAAAAAAGTATTTCACTTTTAAAACTTTCTTTTCCAGACGTTTTCAACGAATCATTGGGCCTGTGTAATAAAACAAAAGCACATCTGGTGACAAAGCCAGACACCCAGCCAGTTTTCCGACCAAAGCGGCCAGTCGCTTATGCTGTAAAAGATCTAGTTGAAGCGGAGCTACAGAGACTACAAGACACCAATGTGATTTCGCCAGTTAACTACTCGGAGTGGGCTGCTCCTATAGTCGTCATACTGAAATCGAATGGAAGCATACGCATTTGTGCCGATTTTTCCACTGGTCTTAACAATGTGCTCGATAGTCATCAGTATCCTCTACCATTGCCAGAGGATATTTTCGCAAGACTGTCCAATGCTCGATTCTTTAGTCACATTGACTTATCAGATGCATTTTTGCAAATTGAAGTTGACGAAGAGTCAAAGCATCTACTCACAATCAACACACACATGGGTCTCTTCCGATACAACCGAATGGTGTTCGGTGTAAAAACATTTCCGTCAATTTTCCAACAAGTCATGGACCAAATGCTTGCTGGACTGTCAGGCGCAGCAGCATACATTGATGACATCTTTGTATCCGGAACAGACTTGGAGGAACACAATCGAAATTTACATGAAGTTCTGTGTCGTATCCAGGACTACGGATTTAAGGTTAAATTCGCAAAATGTAAGTTTTTTGTCACAGAAGTCAAATATCTTGGGTACGTCATTAACCAACACGGACTTCACCCCGATCCGGAACGTATATTGGCCATCAACAACATGCCAGAGCCAACCAACGTGTCCGAACTTCGATCTTTTCTCGGTGCTATAAACTTGTATGGCAAATTTGTGAAAGACATGCGACAACATCGAGGACTATTGGATGAGCTGTTGAAGGCAAACACACGATGGATATGGACAGAAGAGCACCACAGCAGTTTTCTCAACCTGAAAAAAATTCTGTCATCTGACCTGCTCCTAGCTCATTACGATCCTAAACAAAGCATCATTGTTGCAGCAGATGCGTCCAACTATGGCTTAGGTGCTTGTATTTTGCATGAATACCCTGACGGAACCATAAAAGCCATCTGTCATGCCTCACGATCGCTCACACCAACTGAAAAAGCATATAGCCAGATCGAGAAGGAGGCTCTCGCTCTTGTATTTGCAGTAACTAAGTTCCACAAAATGGTTTTTGGCCGAAAGTTCAAACTACACACGGATCATAAACCTCTTCTTGCTATTTTCGGAAAAAAGACTGGAATAGCCGTTCACCAAGCAAATCGTCTTCAACGCTGGGCTGTCAAGTTATTGGCATACGATTTTGACATCAGCTTTATTTCAACGAGTAGCTTTGGATATGCAGATGTGCTGTCACGGCTCATTGATAAAAACATCCAAGTTGCAGAAGACTTTGTTATTGCAGCAATCAAAATTGAACAGGAGGTCAAACAAATTCTTACAGAAAATCTCGGAAATCTTCCAGTTACTCACCAAATGGTTAAATTTGAATCATCAAAGGATAATACACTGCGTCAAGTAATCCAGTTTTTGGCTAATGGTTGGCCAAGTGAAATCAAAGACAACGACGAGCTTAAAGCATTCTTCAACCGCAGAGAAGATATCAGCATCATCGACGGATGTGTCATGTTTGGTCAACGAGTCGTCATTCCGAAGCTGTATAGAAGAAGAGTTCTCAAATAACTCCACCGTGGCCATCAAGGCATTGAAAGAACAAAATCTATAGCCAGAAGTTTTGTCTATTGGCCAAGCATAGACACCGACATCAAAACACTCGTCCAAAACTGCAACAACTGTGCAGCAGCAGCCAAGATGCCAGCAAAAACATTGCTTCAACCATGGCCCACACCAACAGAACAATGGGAACGTCTCTATCTGGACTACGCTGGACCAATCGAAATAGTTGCAACAAAATCCATCACTACTCAGCGTACCATAGAAATTCTCAACGAGATATTCTCCCGATTTGGACTACCGAAAAAGATCGTCTCAGATAACGGGACACAGTTCAAGAGCTCGCAGTTTCAGCACTACTTGGCAGAGAATGGTATCGAACATCTTTGTTCCAGTCCATACAACCCGATGTCTAATGGACAAGCCGAAAGATTTGTGGACACCTTCAAACGTTCGCTTCAAAAGTTAAACACAGAGGGAACAATCACTCAAAATCTACAAACTTTTCTACAAACGTATCGTTCGACACCAAACCGGAACACTCCAAATTCAAAAGCTCCAGCCGAAATCATGTTTGGTAGAAACATCCGCATCAGCCTGAACCTCATTAAACCAGAGCTTAATAAAAGCCAAGATGAGACTCCAAATAAAAATCAAACAACAATGAAAAGGCAATTTAATCGAAAGTTTGGGGCAAAGTCTAGATCATTCAACACTCAAGATTTAGTTTATGTCAGTAGACATACCAACAATAACAACTTCCAGTGGCAGCCAGGACAAATTATTGAACGTTTTGGTAAGGTTATATATAATGTTTTGTTGCAGAGTGGCAGATTAGTTCGTGCACATGCCAATCAACTTCGAATACGTCATAGAGAAGATGTCACTGCCAAACCTCAAGGCGAAAAACCATGGAACACTGCTCTGGACGTATATGAATGCGAGAAAACACCTTGTGAACCAGTACCGCCAGCAGACAAGGTTAACTCCCCGAATGTTAAGACTTCACCAAAGAACATTGTAGCAGCTTTACCATCTCTACCACGTCGCACCCAGCGTACACGACGACCAATCGATAGATTTGTTCCTGGATAATTGTATCATCAATCATCATAGAAGATAACTAAAAAGGGAAGGTGTTGGCAACGCCATAATTATTATTATTTTCATTTTGACATTTTATATGATTATTATTTCATTCTTTTGTACTTCCTATTTTCTTTTTTTTTTAATCTGAACTTTGTATCAACTAGACCTAATTAAACACGTGAATTAAAATTAATTGAATTTTAATATTGTATTTCTTTTTTTTATTCACAATAGAATTTTGTGTGATCACAGGGATCACAACATACCTACTTAAATCTACATGTCTACCTACAAGTTATATTTTTTTATAAATTCAAATTTAATTAAAGACAAAAAGAACTAAGATCAAAATTAAAAACTAAAACTTAAAACTATATATAAATTAAATTAAACTAATTACGATAATAGATTAATAGATTTATATACATAGTGTAGTTTTATATGGTTATTTTGTGTTCTATGTACAGCAAATATTCGATTTTAAAATCTTTCAAATTTAATTTGTTTTAATAGGTAAAATAAATCAAACTATACACATTTTACGAGAAATCGAGAAAAAACATCATATGCCAACATCGATGCGGTGCACCACCTTGACGGCGAAATCATCATTTATACAACAACAAAAAATCAAGTCAAATAGGAAATACCTATATTCACCAACAACTATGAAAGTTTTTTTTTTTCGATCAAAAGCTCGGTAAGTAATTTCATTTGATTTTATTTGATTGTGTTTAATATCGAAATTGCTACCAACACAAATATTTGGATAGATTGAGCTTTTGAGAAAGTTATTATGTAAAAGAAATGAATCCTGAAAGTATACAACAACATTTATTTTTAGAATGAAAGCTTAAAAGCATACCTACCTACACACATGTATACATATAGTGCTCGATAATTAGGAAAGATTCAAGTTTTGTTTTTATTCGTGAATTGATGGATATTAAATCGAAAGGGATTGGGTACATATCAAATTAAGCTTGAGATCTTATATTCTAATTTGAATTAATTTTACGTATAATTTTATTATTGAAGTGAAGAATTGAAATACGGATAGAAGCTATAAAGTATTATAAGAGAAACGAAAATAAAAGGAACAGATAATATATACATACATATGTGCATTACATAGGTACAAACCCAAACTTGATTTACATTCATATGTAGGTGCATAGATTAAAATAGATCGTTTGAATTAAATTGAATTATGGTTACCATATTGAAGTTTTGGTGGTTACTTTATTTTAGTTTTTTTTATTATAAGACATAAATACATATACGGAGAAATAATTTCAAATCTTTGAAATTGAAAGTTATTTTTTATTATATATTTTGCCGGTTAGATTTATTACGATATTTTTTAGTTTGACGTAAACAAACAATGAAACATACAATGATAATGGTATCCTTATAAAATTATTTGTAATCTTTTTATATTATATTTTATTTTTAAATAAAAAGGTTTATAACGTTTTTTGTAGTGAAGGTATTCTAATTTTCGATTGCCAATATGGGAAGTCGTTCACTGATTTATTTTAGATGAAGTTTTACTGCATAAAAAAAAAAAATAATGGCTTGCTAGAAACTTTATTTAGGGTGGGTGTGGTATATTAATCGAACCTTTACAAGCAGAGGTAGTCATGGTGGGTTAGAGATGATGGAATAAGTCGCCTTAAAGCGTTTGAATTAGGGGGCTGCCGCAATAGAAATTTTACGTGGACGCGGTAGCCAAGGACGCATTATGATAGTTATGCGTGGGAGGGAATAATCCACTTGTGAACTAATGACATCTGGTTCATCGCTCTCCAGGGTTGCCACTTCTGAATTTCTTCTTTTCAACTCACTTTTCCGGTAGTGTAAATAGTTGCTATTTTGTTTCCATTTCCCTTTTTTATTAGGATGAATTCTAGGTCTCATATATATTTTGAACCAACATATAAATAAATTTCCAGTAAATAAAATCGATACGAACTTACTTACTTACTTAGGTCCTCGGACCTATTACGTCCGTGATGTTTCCCTTACGGGACATAGGGCCTCCACTACACCTACGCGCTCTCTCCAACTTTTCCCCAGTCGTGCCGATTCCTGTTCGACCGTTCTTCGCCATGTACTTCTAGGCCGGCCCACTTGTCTTCCCTCCTGTGTGAGCGGGTTCCACTGCATTGCTTGAGATGCAATGCACCGATCGCCTTTTCGAAGCGTATGGCCAATCCACTGCCACTTTCTTCTTCGTATAATGGAGTCTATGGGCTCCTGACCCGTTCTCGTATGAAGTTCGGCATTGGAGATACGGTTGGGCCAGAAAATCCTCAAGATGTTTCGTAGACATCTATTAACGAAGGTTTGCAGCTTTCTAGTGACAATTTCAGTGACTTTCCAAGTGCTGCAGCCGTAAAGCAGAACGGATTCAACATTGGAGCGGAACAGTCGTAGCTTGGTCTTTAAGCTAAAAGAGTTGTTTCTCCATATTTTGGACAGCATTCCGAACGCAGCCTTTGCTTTTCTGATTCGGCTGTTTACGTCCAGTTCAGTTCCGCCACCCGTAGAGATAATACTCCCAAGATATTGGAAATCCTCCACCATCTCTACCGGTTGTCCAGAAATATTTACTTGGATTGATGAGGAAGTTCCAAGGCTGATCCTTTTAGTTTTTGCCGAGTTGATCTTAAGCCCTACGATTTCTGCTTCTCTCTCCACCCTTGTTGTCATTTGATGGAGATCCATGATCCTATGAGAGAGTAAGCATACGTCGTCCGCGTAGTCCAGATGTTTGAGGTGAGATTGCAGAGTCCACTGAATTCCCCCATTTCCATTTGACAAAGCTGCGTGCAGTACGTCACTTATCACCAACAGGAACAGTATTGGTGACAGTATACAGCCTTGCCTAACTCCACTTTGGATTTCAAACTCCTCTGACAGCCTACCTTTGTGCAAAACGTGACACCTGGATCCATCATATGTAGCCTTGATAATAGCAATCAATTTATCTGGGATGCCCTTCCTGTGCAAAGCAAGCCAAATAAATTCTCTATTGACACTGTCGAACGCCTTTTCAAAATCGATGAACAGCAGGTGAAGTGGTGATCGATATTCAACGCACTGTTCGATGATGATCCTCAAGGTGTTGATGTGATCAACACAGGAAGATCCAGTGCGGAAACCTGCTTGTTCGGCGTCGAGTGTGTCTTCGAGGTGGTCTTTAATTCGGTCCAATATTATCCTTGCTATTATCTTGGCTACTGCAGGCAGAACGCATATTCCTCTCCAGTTTTCGCACTGTGTGAGATCTCCTTTCTTTGGGAGCTTGACAATCATTCCTTTTTTCCACTCTTCAGGAAAGCTCTCTGCTTCCCAAGCTCTCTTAATAAGTGGGTGCAGTAGCTCGCTCGATGTCGTTGGGGCTGCTCCTAAGAGCTCTGCAGGAATACCGTCAAGTCCAACCGCTTTGTTGTTCTTCAGTGCTTTGATAGCGGTGATAATTTCTTCTTTACTGGGGGGTACGGTGCGTATTCGGGAAATTGTTACTTCGGGTAGCTCAGTGGGAATAGGGTTCACTTCACTTGCGAAAACGCGGTTTAAAACCGCAGAAAAGTGTTCCCTCCACCTTATGAGCTGGTCCTCATCCGAAATTAGCAGGGATCCGTTTGTGTCTTTAACCAGGTGTTGTTTAGAGCTCTGGACACCAGTGAGCTCTTTGGTAATTCTGTAGACGGTCCTACTGTCACACCTACTAGCGGCTTCTTCTGCTTCTGTAGCCAGTGCGTTGATGTAGTTACGCTTATCATGTCGCACACTACGGTGAACTTCCCTCATCTTCATGCGGTACGTAGACTCAAGCTCGTTTCTCCCTGCTGCTGGGGTAGCTGCGATGCGAGCTTTAAGGTGTTTCCTTTCTTCGATCCTTGCCCAAGTTTCGTCGGAAAGCCAAGCACTATTTCTTCCTTGTGCCCGGCCGACTATACTTTCAGCACCGGATATGAACACATTTTTCACAGCACACCAATGATTTTCGATGGATGTGGTTTCCGTGCTATTGATTGCGTTCAATCCTTGTGAAAGGTGGTCCCCTAGTTGTTGGCGCACTGCAGGATCCTTTAGTCTATCTGTATTAAACTTGGGCATTCGAGTGTTTCCTTGGGATCTCCGAACTGCAGCTGTACGCAATCTTACGGTAGCAACCATCAGATGGTGGTCCCGGGCCATTCCCATGTCAGCACCTCTTCTGTTACGGACGTCCTGGAGACTGCTTCTAAAACGCCGGCTGATCGCGAAGTGGTCAATTTGGTTGGAAGTTGCTTGTCTGTCAGTCGACACCCAACTGACTTTGTGGCACGTCTTATGCTCGAACATGGTCCCTCCAATAACAAGGCCGTTGGCGTTGCAGAAATCGACAAATCGTTCGCCATTGTCGTTTCGGTTACCAACACCATGTTTTCCCATGACATGCCTTAGCCCAGTGTTGTCATTGCCAACCTTTGCATTTAAGTCTCCCATCACCATAACTATATCACCTCGTGGAACGCTATCATAAGCAGCACTCAGCCGGTTATAAAAGGCCTCCTTTTCCTCGTCAGAAGAGAGCAAAGTTGGGGCGTAACACTGTATGATGGTGACGCGACGTACTCTAGTCCGGAACCTGGCTTTCAGGATCCTGTCACCTAAAGGCTCCCAGGAAATTAGGCTTTTGAGAGCTGTTTTGGAAAGCAGCAATCCAACGCCAGATTCCCGAGCGCTTCCAGGTGTTTTTCCGGAATAGAATAGTACAGTGTTACGGGTTGGTGACTTGAACTTCCCCGAACCCAGCCATCTAACTTCACTTATCCCTAAGATGTCCATCCTATACCGCATGAATTCCTTCTCTAGTTGCAGGAATCTGGCATTCTGAGGACCTTCTTTTCCATTGTCAAGAAGCGTCTTCACATTCCAGAAACCGATCTTTGTCCGGGTACAATAGCCAAAAGTCGTCAACGAGTTATCATTAATTATCCGAGGCGTAGTGTTGGTTTCGGTAGCGGGTTGATTTCAGTTACGGAGAATGCTAACCTCCGTAACCTATCCTAGAAAGCTAGGCCTTTTCGCACTTGTAATTTTAGCCTATTTATGTATATTGGGATACATAATTAGATGCCCGGGGACCACCACGAGGAGGTAAAACAAGCACTTCATCGTGACTGATTGTTGCGCTACTGGCCCAGACCAAGTTCTGAGCAATCAATAGTTTCCCGATCAGGCACGATGCAGGTCGCCCAAAAAATACGATACGAAGGCATGATTTAAAACGTAACAACCGTTCTGTTTTCTCGGCAAAGAACCCACCCACAACCGACTGGCTGAGCCTTGACCTTTAGCAAGCATGCCGAGCTGTGGGAAACTAGAACAAACTTTACTCCTGCTGCCAGGTGCGGACGATGGTGACCTGTATGCCAGAGGGCGCAATGGTGGAACAGGGGAGTAAAGGATAATAAGGGGTGGAGAATCTTCGGTGACTAAACTATGTGCTTTTTGTTTGATATTTTTTTGAGTTTTAGCACTTCCCCTTTAGGGAAATAAGAAGTCATCACAAGAGTTCTTATTATACGAACATGACATTAGCTTCCGTTACACACACACACACACACACACTTCTTTGCCTTTCTTGCTACAATGGCAGTTTTACATTGTGGCGCTATATACTATTTTTGTACCTTTCTACAACTACACCATTGTGCTCATGCTCAGCCAGCATGAATTCAGTTTGCGGAAGAAGAGAACAAAACCGAAATAACAAAAAAAAAAAAAAAAACAAAGCAGCTACCCGTTGATTGCTCTTGAATAGCATTCCTGAATAGAAATAATTTAGAAAAATTGATAACTTTCAAAAGTTGATATATTTATTCCTCAGCTTGTATGTTGTGGTGTACCTGGCAACACCACCTTATTCCTTTTTCCTTTTTGCCTTTTTTCTCTTTTTAGTACCTAAGTATATTAAATTATCTAATAAGATTCAGTCTTAAGTGAATAGAGCGGTGCGGTGGTCATGTCGTGTAAATTTAAGTTTAAAGAAAAACATCATGTCACTCTATAATTAATCTAATAATATTAATCAATTAATATTAAATTTGTAATAATTTAGTTTAAGAAATTAAATAAATAAAAACGATTAAACCTAAAAACTTTAATGGTGACCCCGACGTCAGTTCCAACATAAAAGTAATTTAAACACCTACCTACAGTTAAATACTTAAGTGTTAACAAAACCACAAATGTATAAATTAATAAACAAGAAAAAGTGTTATCAAAACGATAAAAAGTGTTCAATATTACCTATTTGTAATAAATTGCACCTTATGTGATAACCTAAAAAAAAGTTTTTAGCGTGACTGTACCGAAAATTTAACATCCTACGATCATACGACCATAAAATGCGCATTACATAGTTTATTAAATATATAATCCGTTAATGCAATTACATAAACTCAACCGTCTTAGTAAATACACGTCAAAAGCACATAAACGCATAAAAGAATGAGTGAATAAAAAGAATCTCTCCTTTTCCATACAAGTGCTCCGAAAACAACGGTTCGCCAATACACATACACATGACCACATTTAAAAAAAAAAAAAAAAAAAAAAGCTCTACTTCCCCTGCGAAAACTTAAACATAAATGTTATGTTCTAAAAGAAGAGTGAAGTGCATAAAATTGTTCTTCTCTTACCTTCTGGTTCGTGTCAAAGAACAACCATCTCCCTTCTTCGAACTAAAAATTTTGTATGTCAAAAGATCTTCATAAAAACAACTAAGAGTATTTCAACACGGTGAATAGACAATACATAATATGCAGCATACAAGTATCCCTTTTCAACCAACAAACCGATTATTATACAACATTAAGATTTTCACCACGCCAAATGTCACAACAAATACCTTCTAGTTCCAGTTGCAGATCATCATTCATCATCAATCAAACAAATATCAAACATAATTTTTCTTTTTTTTTACAAATTAAAATAGTTTAAACTAACAAAATAATTTTTCTTTCAATTTTTGATTTAACTGACATAAAATTACAAAACCAATCTTTATTTCTCAATCATGTACCATCCATAGCAATTTAAAAACTTTAATATTAAAAAAAAAAAATATATCAACTTTGTTTACAGTAAAATTTTCATTTTATTTTACATATGAATATATGATTTATACACATATGTATATAAATAAAAAAATTTGATTGAATCTGTAACACGTTTGGCCACCGCGTAGTCAATAATTTTTTTCTCTGCTTACATTTAAAATAAAATTCAATTTCAATTTATACTGGTGAACAACCAGGTAAGTGATTTCATTAATTTTTGTTATACCCTTATTTCGATCGAATATAAATTTTGTAAATATATTTTTCTAAAAATACTAAAAGAAACAATAAATAAATATGACTGATAATGAGAAAAATAATGAAGAAAAAGCTGGTGGTAGTCCGCCTTTTGATTCAAAAACTGCGATAATTTCAGGCGCGGTAGCTAGGGTAAAAATGCCCAATTTTTGCCATTCCAGTCCCTCGACATGGTTTGCTTTAGTAGAATCGACTTTCGCGATAAATAATATAAAAAGTGATCCTTTAAAATACCACCACGTTTTAACAGCACTCCCAGAGGATATACTGATGACTATTACGGATGTTATCAATAACCCTCCGGAAAATGATAGGTTTTGTAAAATAAAAGAAACAGTTATTAGTAGGCACACTGAGAGCGAGAGTTTACGATTGCAAAAGTTATTAGGAGGCGTAGCAATAGGTGATAATACACCATCGCAATATTTTCGACAGCTGCAAGTGATTTCCGGCACATCTAATGTTCTTCCCGAAAATGTCCTCAAACAAATATGGTTAGGTGGACTTCCAACACATATCAAGTCGATACTAGTTGCAGCAACGACATCCGATATGGAATCCCTTATGAAAATGGCAGATAAAATCTACGAAGTCGGCAATACAATACTGACATTAATGCCAGCAGTCATTTTAGTCGTCGTCTCTTCATTAAATGTAAAAATTCAAAGCTGACATTTTTGATAGATACTGGGGCTGACGTTTCAACTGTTCCAGTTCAGTTTTTTCCGCGAGTATTAAAAGACTCGAATTTTGGTTTGGCAGCAGCGAATGGTACACCTATTAAAACATTTGGTACGCAATTATTGAGAATCGACCTAGGCCTACGAAGAGATTTCACTCACGCATTTATTGTGGCTTCCGTCAACCATCCAATTATTGGTGCAGATTTTTTATCTAGGTTCAATCTGTTAGTAGATTTAAAATCTAAAAAAATCATAGATGCCACTACATCGCTGCAAGTTTATACCATAATAAAAGACGCCGATAATCCCACTCCAAAACTTTTTCAATTATCGAATCTGTACGGAACAATTCTCGAAAAATATAAATGCCTAACATCTCCACCAAACTATAATCTTAAGGTTAAAAATGAACGACAGTTCATCACATTCATACAAAAGGTGAATTACCTTATTCCAAGCCTCGAAGATTAGATAAAACCAAATACGATCAAGCTAAAACAGAGTTTGAGTATATGCTAAGCCTAGGACTATGCCGACTTTCCTCTTCGCCAGTTTCATCTCCCCTGCATTTAGTTAAAAAGAAAGATAGCAGTGATTGGAGACCTTGTGGTGATTATCGTCGCCTCAATGCACAAACTATACCAAATCGTTTTCCACTAAGGCATATCCAAGATGCAAACATGCATGCAGAAGGTTGTAGTGTCTTTTCTAAAATCGATCTAGTTAGAGCTTTTCATCATATCCCAATCGCCCCAGAAGATGTCCATAAAACCGCCATTATTACTCCTTTTGGACTTTACGAGTTTCTGTTCATGCCTTTCGGTCTGAGAAATGCCGCTGAGACATTTCAACGCTTCATGAACAAAACTCTCGAAGGTTTGAATTTCGTTTTCGCATATCTTGATGATATACTAGTTTTCAGTAAATCTGTTGAAGAACATCAATACCATTTAGAATTACTTTTTGAACGCTTAAGTGCGTTCGATGTTAAAATTAATGTTGCTAAATGTGTTTTCGGAGTAGAAAGTTTAACATTTCTTGCACATACTGTTACTAAAGATGGAATCCTTCCAACAAAAGAAAGGGTTGATGCGATTCTTGCCCTCAAACCACCAAACAGCATTAAACAGACACAACAATTCCTAGGAATGATAAATTTTTACAACAGGTTCGTCCCTCATCTTGCAGAATATTTAGCACCTATATATTCACACTTATCAAAACTCGAAAGTAAGAAGAAAAGGAAAATGTCTAAAACACCAAAAAAATTTAGTTGGTCTGCCGAATGCGAAATTTTCTTCAACAAAGCTAAAGAAGCCCTTGCTTCCGCAACACTTCTATCACACCCGATTAAGAAGGCAAAATTTAATATTACCACTGATTCTTCCAATGTAGCTGTGGGAGCGGTATTACAACAGTTTGACACACAGCAAAACTGTTGGGTCCCACTCGGTTTTTTTTCAAAGAAATTACAACCAGCTGAAACACGTTATTCAACGTTTGACAGAGAACTTCTAGCTGTTTATCTAGCTATAAAACATTTTAGACATTTTGTGGAAGGACGTGAGGTCACGATTTTTTCCGACCATAAACCCTTAACCACAGCGATTACATCTAAAACTGAACGTAGTCCGCGTCAAACAAGACACCTTGAGTACATTGCCAAGTTCACTAGTGACATTAGACACATTTCTGGTAAAGATAATGTTGTCGCCGATTATCTGTCTCGACCATCCGACGAAGCCTGTAGTATTTTATTAACTTGTTTCGATGCTAAAGAATTGGCCAAAAGCCAAGAAGCAGACGAAGAGCTTAAATTGCTACTAGCAAGCCAGCAATCTTCAAATATTAAACTAGAGGCTTTCCCAATCCCTAACACAGGCGTAAAAATTTGGTGTGAGACGTCAAAAGGTTCCAAGAGACCTTACTTACCTGAAAGTTTTAGGAAACAAGCTTTTGAGAAGCTGCACTGTTTGAGTCACCCCGGCGTTCGTGCGACGAGAAAAATGTGTACATATAAGTATTTCTGGCCAGGTATGAATATTGACTCGGGTTATTGGGCAAAAAGTTGCCTATCTTGCCAAAAGTCCAAAATTCAGCGCCATATCAAGTCCCCACTAGAAGAGTTCCCTGTAACTACAGAACGTTTTGAACATATTCATATGGACTTGGTCGGCCCCCTGCCACCATCCAAAGGACATAACTATATTTTAACAATAATAGACAGATATACTAGATGGCCGGAGGCATACCCGCTTAAAAATAGTACAGCTGCAGATGTAGCCAAAGCTTTTATTCAAGAGTATGTTTCGAGATTTGGCTGCCCGGTACAAATAACTACTGACCAAGGGGTACAGTTTGAATCCAGACTGTTTGCGGAACTAACAAAACTCCTTGGCAGCCACAGAATTAGAACCACTAGCTATCACCCCCAAAGTAATGGGATGATTGAGAGAGTACACAGACAACTTAAGGATTCTTTGAAAGCACGAGCAAATACAAAAGATTGGTACCTTTTATTCTGTTAGGTCTACGAACAACGATAAAAGAAGATTTGAATGCATCTCCTGCCGAACTAGTTTATGGAGAAACCCTTAAAGTTCCAGGTGAGTTTTTCGTTCCCCACGAAATAAATGGTAAAAAAGATACAACAACTTTAGTTCAAAATGTGCGTAGACAAATGCGACGTGTATCTTTCCAAGCTCCCAAACCCCATTCAAAGCCAAACACTTACGTCCCTAAAACAATCCAAAATTGCAACTTTGTTTTCGTAAGAAAAGATAGAGTGAAAGTCGGTCTCGAACAACCATACGAAGGACCATTCAAAGTGGTAAGACGAATGAGAAATTTTTTTGTTTTGGACATACGCGGTAAAAACCAATCCATATCAATTGACAGACTTAAACCCGCTTATAATGCTTCCTTATAATTTCTGAAGTACCAAACAATTAATTTTTGCAATAAAATTTTTTAAATAATATTTTAAAAGACCAATTATCGAATAGAAGTTAACGCAAAATATATTCAAACTATTGTTTTTTTTTTTTTTAAATAAAATAAATTGAAAAACATTTATATATACATAACTGATATCTCCGAACAAATCATAAATTGAATATTGAAATTACTTACTATAAGTTTTCTTGGAGGGAAGCTATGTGGTGTACCTGGCAACACCACCTTATTCCTTTTTCCTTTTTGCCTTTTTTCTCTTTTTAGTACCTAAGTATATTAAATTATCTAATAAGATTCAGTCTTAAATGAATGTCGTGTAAATTTAAGTTTAAAGAAAAACATCATGTCACTCTATAATTAATCTAATAATATTAATCAATTAATATTAAATTTGTAATAATTTAGTTTAAGAAATTAAATAAATAAAAACGATTAAACCTAAAAACTTTAATGTATAATTAAGAAAAGATATAGGTCTTAAAATTTTCATTAGAATGTTCAGTTTATCAAAAGAATCTTTTTTTTTTTAATTGTCAAACCGTTTCGAGAGTATAAGTGAATATTTAAACAAACTCTTATAAAAAAGGTAACACAAATTGAAAAACAATAATATTCTGAAAAGTTGAACAAATAAAAAATAACCTAAAACCATCTCATAGACATAAAGAAAATTATAAAATTTGTTTCACGTAAATCAGTTAAATACTTTATGAGTTATGCGCGAAGGAACAAAATAATTGATTCGCCTTTATATAATAGTTAAGATTAAGATTTAGTAAATTAAAATACATTGGTAAATTGGTGAAGTCATTAAGGCCTTAGCTTTATGTAAAATTGTAATGATAATAGACTTCACGGTGTTTTTTAATTTCAGCTCTAAAAATTTTGAATAGTATAAAATGTAGATTTTTTTTTTGCAAGATTTGCCATGTTTTTCGAATATGGCCCTGTATTGGTATAATGGCCCACCAATTTTATAGGCAAATAACTAAACGCTCTTCCAAATTGCGAACATCTGAATTTGGTTTATTTGATTTTAAATTTGGTTATTTAAGGGTTTTTTTTACTCATTTATGTGTACTTATAAATATGTGAGCTCGTGTTGGCTCCATTTTCTTTTTAAACCAGTAACGGCAGAATATGTATTTTTGTTATAACAATGATTTGTCCCATCAATAAACTCACTTACTTACTTTAGCTGGCGCTCACAGCCCAGGATGGGATACGGCCTCAACTAACAAGCTCCTCCAGCCAGCTCTGTCTCTAGCTAGCGGCTCACCCGAGTTGGTTGAGGTCGTTCTCCACTTGTGCGCGCAATCTGTTATGGGTTCTTCCACACACAACACACAATCGGGGCTGGATTCCAAGACTCGTCGGGCAGTTGCGTTGCTGTCCTTAGGCTCCACGATCCCCAGCCATCTCAGCCGCTGTATTTCAGCTTTTTGACTAGGTAAACGTCGCTGTATAGCCCGTATAGCTCGTTGTTGAATCTTTTCTCCACACTTCATCGATACACCCGGACCGAAAATCACACGAAGAATCTTGCTCTCAAAGCACCCTAGTAGACTTTCATCAGAGTTTTTCAATGTCCATGCTTCTTTCCCATAGAGCAGAACTGGGATGATTAGGGTCTTGTATAAAGTCTCCTTAGTTCTCTGAGAGAGGGCCTGACAACTTAAATACCTTCTTAGCCTGAAGAAACAGCGGTTGGCAAGAGTTATTTTTCGTTTGAACTCTGCACTGATGTCATTTAGCGAGGTAATACGGGAACACAGGTAGACAAAGTCCTTGACAATTTCGAAGTTATATCTATCCATCGTGATACTTTGCCCGAGTCGACGATGTTGAGATTCCTTTCTCGATGACAACATATACTTCGTCTTGTCCTCATTAACCGCCAATCCCATTTTAGCCGCCTCCTTTTCAATGCTCGCAAATGCACCTGCCACAGCTCGCTTCGTTCTGCCGACAATGTCTGTGTCGTCTGCATACGCAAGCAATTGAATCGACTTTAGATTAATTGTACCGCTGGTGTTGACTTGTGCGTTGCCTAAAATTGTTTCAAGAACGATGCTCAATAGGTTGCATGATAACGCGTCACATTGCCTCAATCCTTTCTCCACATCAAAGGATTCGGTGGTGTTCTTACCGATTTGGACGGAGCAGCGAGATTTCTCGATCGTCATCCTGCACAAGCGGACGAGTTTGGCAAGGATGTCAAAATATGACATGGCTCTGTATAATTCGTGTCTTGACGCTATCATACGCGACCTAAAAATAGATAAGGAAATGGTGTGTATCGTTCTGGAATTCCTGTTTTTTTTTTCTAAAATCTGTCGGAGTGTGAACATTTGGTCGACGGTTAACTTGCCTGGCCTAAAACCACACTGATAGGGGCCGATCAGATCGTTGACAAAAGGTTTTAAGCGTTCACACAGGATAGCCGACAAGATTTTATAAGCGACGTTTAGGAGACTAATTCCTCTGTAGTTGGTGCATTTTATAGCATCTCCTTTTTTATGGATGGGGCACACTATACCGAGGTTCCATTCATCGGGCATAATTTGCTCCGAACAAATCCGAACAATCTCCCGCTGATTTCGGCTGATAAGCCATCCGCACCAGCATTTTCTCTATTCTATCAGCAGCTCCAGTCTGCAGCATTGTCTGGTAGGCCTCCTCCTTAGCTGCATGTGCCAGCCGGCACTCTTCATCGACCCAGGAGTTTCGTTGTGGTCACCTAGTAAAACCCAGCAGCACGTCAGAGGCGGCACTTCTGATGTCTTGTTGACAGCGTTTCCACTGGTCCTCTGCACTTGATGCTGGAGTTACGTGGTCCGCAAAAGTTTTAGCGTTCTCTTGCGATTTAAGCTTCTCGACATCGTACCTTTTCACAGCATCTGTTCTGCGTTGTGGCGTCATGGATGTCCACAAACGTAGTCTAGCTACCACCAGGTAGTGATCCGAGTCAATGTTGGCCCCTCGGAACGTTCGGATGTCAAAGATACTGGAAGCATATCTCGCGTCTATCGCAACGTGGTCGATTATGTTGACGGTTCGTTGATCACGCGACCCTTGTGTACATTGAGGTGTGGGCAACAGCTTGAGATTATAACGTTTAGCCCCGACGCAAAGTCTACCCAGCAAACGTAGAACTACAAAAATAACCGGTGAAATATGTACGTGATAGAAGTACTTCTTTTTCACTGAAAAAAGATAGGGTCTCGGGAAAAAAACTCAGTTACATGAGAAAACATGAAGCAGCTATCTCTTTCTAGCATGCGAAATGTAGTGAATCTCCTCTCCATTAAAGTACTGAGAAAGGCACTTCAAATGTATATCAGCGAAGCACTACTGGAAGTATTCTAATGTGTATTCGCCAGTAAACCATAAGCTAAAGCACTAAAACTTGTCATTTAAAAGTACTTCTTATGCGTATATATTTCAGTTATATCCGTACTACTTCAATTACTGAGTTCTCGAATGTAGAAGTACGGATATAACTGGTGAAACTTGTACGTAAAAGTAGTTTGTTTCTTCTGTAACTGAGCCTTTTGAAATTATACAGGGTGTCCCGTAAGTAATGGATAACCCTAAAATGCCGCATAGTAGACTTTATGACCGTCCTGAAAACTGATATAAGAAAGTTCTATCCCAACCACAAGAAAAGTTATATGCATTTTTTTGTTCAGTGCATTATTTTTTTTCTTACTTTACATTTTTGAATACCACGACTACAAGTGAATGAGTTCCATCATTTTTTTTTGCAGGAATATTTAATATTACTTGTGCCAACACATAAGTAGAAGAAAATTATTATAACTGTTGGACTTCTTAGAGAAAAAAATTATTTAACATTGAATTTCAATGCAAAATGTGAAAACAAATAATTTTTGAAAAAGTTAAATCATAGCTGGTATAAAAAAAATGCATGAATACCTGAGTGGCCAACTATTTTAAAAATATGCGCGTTAAATGCAGATTCCAAAATGGTATTACTTATTATTATATCTAGAGTCAATAGCAAGTTATTGGTAAAAATCTGCAATACTAGAGTAAATTTAGCAAAAACAAAAGTTTTCAAAATTAGCACAGTAAACGTGAAAATAATACCAAGCGTTGAACATAGCAGATTTTTGATTTATGGCTGTTTCTACGATGATAAATCCAAGCTTTCAACTTCTAGGGCCGAATGCATTATTGATAAAAATGTCAAAAAAGTGCAAAAAACGGTTACATTTTCGAGCTTGTTTTGAATTTTACCTGTTCTATTGGGCTTTAACAAACCCATCAAATATTTTGTTGGTTGCTATTAGTTTATTTGTTATTTTCTCTAAACAAAAAGTTTTTGAGCCAGCTATTAATCACATGATCACTTAGTTAGAAAACAAAAACAAAAATAGATAATTTTTTAATTTTTTTTTTATTTAAAGCAAATGCTGAAACTGTTTTCCACCCACTCTTATACAGGTTCTGCACCTCCAAATAAATGAACGTCTTAGTGAACGTGCAAGGTTTTGCTCAAATCTTTCCGATCCCAGTGCGTCGTGCTATTGCTCGGATTGATACTGTAGGATCTCGGTCAAGTTCCGCAAGCACTAAGTCTTCGGTATCTCCTCGAGGGGGTCGTCCCACGCCAGCACCACCAACACCACTACCAGGCAGCCTTCCTTCCGAGAAACAGCTATGGACTCTAATAAACACTCGATAATCCGGGTGACGTGCGTTAGAGTACCTTTCCCTATACAGAGTCGCAGCTTCGTTTGCGTTGCCTCTGCACTCTCCATAAATGAAATGCATGTTTGCATATTCTTGTGCAGAATACAGAATACGTGGCATCGAAAAAGTTCAATCAAACGTCTTAACTATCAAAAAGCAGGTTCAGGAAAACAGCTATTTAGACCGTTAATTTTTCTGAAGAATGAACAATAAAAACGATATAAATAAGTGTTTGTCGTGGTCTTAATCTTATGAATTAAGATCAAATTACAAAAACTTTAATTCAAAATTTAAAAAACTTACGATTTTATGCGTTCTCACTTTCTCAGGATCTTACAATTTACTATTCAAAAAACACAATTAAAATTGAACCAGAAGACTTTTTGTTTGGAGAAAATAACAAATAAAAAATAGCAACCAACAAAATATTTTATGGGTTTGTTAAAGCCCAATAGAACAGGTAAAATTCAAAACAAGCTCGAAAATGTAACCGTTTTTTGCACTTTTTTGACATTTATCAATAATGCATTCGGCCCTAGAAGTTGAAAGCTTGGATTTATCTTCGTAGAAACAGCCATAAATCAAAAATCTGCTATGTTCAACGCTTGGTATTATTTTCACGTTTACTGTGCTAATTTTGAAAACTTTTGTTTTTGCTAAATTTACTCTAGTATTGCAGATTTTTACCAATAACTTGCTATTGACTCTAGATATAATAATAAGTAATACCATTTTGGAATCTGCATTTAACGCGCATATTTTTAAAATAGTTGGCCACTCAGGTATTCATGCATTTTTTTTATACCAGCTATGATTTAACTTTTTCAAAAATTATTTGTTTTCACATTTTGCATTGAAATTCAATGTTAAATAATTTTTTTCTCTAAGAAGTCCAACAGTTATAATAATTTTCTTCTACTTATGTGTTGGCACAAGTAATATAAAATATTCCTGCAAAAAAAAATGATGGAACTCATTCACTTGTAGTCGTGGTATTCAAAAATGTAAAGTAAGAAAAAAAAATAATGCACTGAACAAAAAAATGCATATAACTTTTCTTGTGGTTGGGATAGAACTTTTTTATATCAGTTTTCAGGACGGTCATAAAGTCTACTATGCGGCATTTCAGGGTTATCCATTACTTACGGGACACCCTGTATATGAAATAAATTTATATGATAAATTGAATTTTACGAATAGTTTTCATTAACTAGTTTTAATGAAAATTTGTTAAATTAAATTGTTCATATAAATTTGTATCATATTATGCAATTTAAAAAAGGATTTAGTTTCATTAAGGACAAATTCACCAGTTTATTGTGAGTTTTATCAAAATAATTAAAAAAAATTGTTCAGACTTTCGCGCCGTTCCAATAATTGAACAATTTGCTGTATAACAATCTCAAAATACAAAACGATCGTGGAAATTGGTTTCCTTGATCTTGATGAATCTGAAATGCAGTAATAACAATAAAGTATAAAACACTAAACATTGTATTTTTCAATTAAATTTAATTACAATAATTAAATATAATTTCTTTTCATTTATAACTCACGCTCGCCGATAAAATAAATGTTTTTGTTTGTCATGTTGTGCACATACGAAATGAGACAAAACTTTGAGCATCGTATACATCGCACTCTTTCTTCCCTTTTACGATAGAAGAGTTTTATTTATTTTTATCCGTTGCCGGAAGTTTCTTCGTGAAGGCTGTGTCCTCCGACTATCGAACCAAAGATGCCCTACTTTCCGAATCTTGCGTTGAAGTCACCAAGAATGATTTTCACGTCTTACTTTGGGCACTTATCATACGTTGTCTCCTGAAGATCGTAAGATATTTCTTTGGTTGAGTCATCTCTCTCTGCATGGGGGGGCGTGAACACAGATCAGCGTTATGTTTACACATTTGTACCTCGATTACATAAAAATAAAATGTGTTTGACATACATCGACAACAAATTCATGGATTTAGGTAGGCTTTGGATATGCCGTAAACTGTGAAATTGTGCGTCGAAGCCAATCTTATGATTTTATAAAGGTGTACATATATTACCATTATTTTGTAACAAACACAAAAAACCCTTATCCACCGAGGGTATTTTGCACCCCCAGCGCGCAAGAGTGAGGAAATGGCCAACAAAAATAATATGTTTCGATGGATTCAAGTATTCAGAATCCAATGACACATTCCACGTCATCATCCGATGTCTGGTTCTCGATTAATAGGAATTTATGTGGAATTTCTTGTTATAACCTGGTAAGGTCTGCCGGTGTTGCCACCATGGCAGCACTTCTTAAAAGTAAATTTAGGATGTGTACAATTAGTGTACCAGAGGTCATCCCGTCAGAATGAAGTGCAAGGTTTGACCTAAAATATGGCCTTAATGCCCTAAATATCTAGGGAATCATATAAAAATGCTTCACATTCAATTTGAAGCAAATCTCCACGCCGCCGTTAAGGCTCCAAATTGATGTAGGTATATCAGGACGCACAGACGCACGGATGCATAATCGATGGACGTTTTGCGAAAATCACATACATACATACATATTTGTTTTGAATCGAAACCAAAACTTGCTTAAGTTTAATGATGAATGCTAAAACTATTAAACAATTTCGGATAAGCATATATCTTAAACTCGAGATTTACTCTCTTGGCACATTTTGATCGAACATACATAATAAGGAACCAAATTTTTGTTTTTTCTTTTACTCTTTTACTTTTAATTTGCAAAATTAAATTAAAAAAAAAATAATTTTTAAAATGCAAAGCAGTCGCAGTTGAACAGTCAGTATTGGTCGAGATTCATGTTATTTATTTTTTTTTTATTTCAAATATTGATTTGCTCAAAAATTCCCCGCCTACCAAGCAATTGAAGGCAATAAAATCGGTACAATTTTCTTACATCAAAAAGTGATAAAGCCTTTTAATAAATTCCGTGATCTCTAAAACTTTAAGTTTGAAAATTATAAATTAAACACCCCGGTTCGGCTAGAATCTTTCATTTTAAAAATCTTTAATAACACTTTAAACATTAGTTTATACATAAAAAACGATCAAATTTATCAAAAATCTTTTATTAAGGTACTTCAATGTAGCTCAGAACAAACTTTCATCACTACCTCAGCCTTCTGATAGAGAAAAGACTTATTTCTGTCCAGTTCTCGAGGAGATATTTCTGCAAGATAACCGACTTGCAACCATTCCAGCTAAAATTTTTCATCTGCCTTCACTGACTATTTTAGATATTTCCAATAATAAACTACAAGAACTCCCTTTTGACATGTGGAAGGCACCAAAGCTCCGGGAACTCAATATTGCATTCAATCTTCTTAAGGATCTACCCATACCCCCTATGCAGGTAAATAAATATTTTGAATTGTTTATATCAATAAAAATAATATTTAACAGCCGTCGGCATCACAACAAAGTCTGGATAAAATCGATTGTGAACCATTCTCCCATCTAGAATCATCCGATACACACAAAAACAATCCGCGAATGCTGACTTTTCAACAGTTGATTCATAGAAACGTATGGTCAGGTTCATTAGAAATAACTGATAATGATCTTAAATGGAACGAATCTAAAAAAGAAGATGGAGTTTCTCAATTAAATAACTTGAATATTGCCAATAACTTATTTACAAGTATACCAGCGGCTTTGCCATGTTTAGCAGTGAATCTAACTCGATTGAATATTTCATATAATAGTTTAAGGTAAAACTACAGATCTAAGCCATTTGTAAAACGTAAGCTGTAATACAAATAAAACTAATTTTAGATCGATGGGACATGTTACCAGTTATCCATCGACTTTAAAACAATTGGATCTTAGTCACAATGAAATATCTTGTTGGCCAAGTCTACCAAGCATAACAGATAGTGATCCGCATTTATTATGTTATAGCTATGTTGAGAAAGCACACAATGAATCAGGTCCTTTTGAAGTAGAAAGTCCATTTTCGAAACCAGGAGCTTGCAATAAACCTTCTTCATTCCGCAGTGCGGTGCTTAAGAGTGTTTGTCATCATAGAAGGCATCTTAGGTGAGATTTAGTATTTTACGGATATAAGAAACAATTTATTATAATAAGCCAAATTCGATTTTAATAAATGCACTCCAAATTACTGTGTCTTCATCTTCGTTATTGTGTTTATGAAATGTAATAGATACCAGAAAGTCCAATACAAATCAACACGGTTATACATAGGATACTCTCTTTTATCCACAAATATTAATTTCAAGAATAAAAATTGTTGTTTTGATTATTTAATTTTTATTTTGTTTGTAAACAAACCTTCTCACATATTGTCGCCCTTAAAGAAAACCGGTATAACTCATAAAACTTCATTCTTCAGATAATGAGTTTAAAGTTTTTTGTTGTTGTGTGTGTTTGACCAATTTTTTTAGTTAATTATTTGATTGTGTTTTATTAGGCACTTTTGGTCTTTTTGATTTTGGAATGCGAATAAAAACACTTATTCCATTCTTATACCCAACGTTTCGTAAGTATTCCTTACTTCTTCAGGGGTTTATTTTATTTATTCCAGCTGTTAAATTTACAATGATAAAAACATTTTTTCAAAAATTAAACTTAAACATTTGTCTTACTTTTGTATTAAATCATACTATATATCTTAAATAATTCCCATAATTGCATCAACCCGACGGCACTGACACAAAAATTGAAAATAAATTGACAAATATAGGTACGAAATAAACAGAAAAAACTATTCAATTAAACGAGAAATGACATAAAGGTTATCACAGATTATCAGGTACTTTTGTTATAATGCTGCAGCATAGTTGTGCTTGATGTTATCGGTGTCTTCTTTTGTATTCATTGTCCTCTCTATTTTTTGTTGTATTCGTAGGCTTTCTAGTGTCAGTCTTGTGTTCAATTTCCTCTCCCTGTCTAGTATTTTCACCTCCTCGAAGCTCACTGAGTGCCCACTTTTTGCTATGTGCTGCGCAAGTCCTGTTGTCTCTTTCTTTTTCCTTATGTCTGCTTCGTGTTCAGTTAGTCTTGTTCCCAAGTTTCTCTTAGTTTGTCCTATATATACCAAATCACATTGTTCATTTTCTTTCCCCTTGCATTTAATTTCATAAACTACGTTATGTTGTTGTTGGTTTTGTACTTTAGATTTGGTGTTAGAAAAAACTGATTTAAGAGTGATGTTTGATTTATGTGCGTATGATGCATTCTCTTTCTTTATCATTCTATGTAGATTTTTGTTGTCCGTAAGCTTTGGAACATATGGTATAGAAAAATACTTTCTTTCTTTTTCTTCTTCTATTTTATTGTTATTATCAGAATTTCTATGTGTTTCTTTTGATCTGTTTTCTGTTCTTTTTTTGAAAAGTTTGTTTATAATGAAATGTGGGTAGTTGTTCGATTTTAATATTGTTTTGATTTTTCTTGTATTTTCTGTTTCATATTTTCTATCACTAATATCTAACACTTTATTTATTAAGTTGAATGCGGTGTTTAATTTATGTTTAATTGGTTGAGTTGAGTAGAAATTGATTATTCGTCCGGATGAAGTTGGTTTAGAATACCAATTGTATATGATTGTGTTATTTTCTCTATGTAATAGTAAATCTAAGTATGGAAGACTATTATTGTGTTCGTTCTCTATTGTAAACTGGATTTTGTTGTGGTACAAATTCAGATTATCAAGAATTAAGTCTTTTTCTTTTTCATTAATTATGTCGAAGATATCATCGACATATTTAGCAATAAATTTTATTTGAATACCCATTTTTTTCAGTTTTTCTATAGTGTCATCTAGAAGATTGTCTAAAATTACATCTGCAACTGTGGGGGAGAGGGGATTGCCCATTGGCATACCAAACGTTTGCGAGTAAAACTTATCGCCAAATTGAAAGTAGTTGTTGTCTCGTAGACAAAATTCTAGGATTTTCAGAAATTTTTGTTTTGGTATCTTCGTATGATTCTTTAATGTGTCCCAATCTTTTAAGATGTTTTTTATTGCCAAATATGTTGGTATGTTAGTAAATAACGAAACAACATCAAAGGAAACCATAACGTCACCATCCTCTAAAATTACATTCTCTAATCTTTCTTTGAGTTGAAAAGAGTTTTTAATGTTGTATTTGTCCGATATGATATTTTTTATAATTGTTCCGATGTGTTTGGACATATTATAACATGGAACATTCATTGATGATGATATTGGACGTAATGGCATATCTGGCTTATGGATTTTTGGAAGTCCGTATAACCTTGGAGCTATGGCTGCTGAACAATGTAATTTGTTCTTAAGCCATTGATCTATTTGTTCATTTTTGAAAAGTTCATTCACAAGCGTATTATTTGTTGTTTTTAGCTTTGTTGTTGGATCAACCCTAATTGTCTTGTATGTATTTTTATCCTCAAGTAGATCTTTCATTTTTTGCTCATAATCGTCCTTGTAAATTATGACCGTCTTATTACCCTTGTCTGCTTTCGTTATTATGATATTGTCTTGATGATAAGATAGAAATTTCTTTGTAATTTTGTATGTTTTTAGAATGAATTTTTCATTTGGTGTATTTTTTAGTTTTCGTTTATGTTCTGATATCTTATTTGCAATCCTGGATCTGGTGATTTCTTTTTCGGTGTCATCTTCTATTGTTTGTATGGTTTGTTCTATGTCTGCTATAATGTGGATTGGTGAGAAGTTGGATAGGTGGATTGGTAGAGCAAATTTGTCGCCGAGTGAAAGAAGCCATTTTGCTTCAATCGGGAACTCTACGTTTGTTTTATTGACGAACCACTCTTCGTTAAATGTTAATCCAAGGTCTTTTACTTTTATTTCCTTCAGTTTTTCAATTTTGAAGAGTGTGTTTGTTTTGTTTTTGTGGATATGTAATTGTACAAGTGTGTTTGTTTTGCGACGAATGTATTGTATTCGTTTTCATTTAATATAGATTTCATTTTGTTATTTAATATAGATTTCATTTTGTTGTTGGTATGAAATAAACTTCTTTCTATTGTTTTTATGTTTATGTTGGTCTGTGTTATTTCTAAATTTAAAATTTTGGTGTTAAGTTTTTGTTCTATTTTACTTAACTGATTTAATATTCTTTCTGTTGTTAATAATTGACTTAATTTTGATGTTGTATTAGTGAGATGCTTGGGAACAATTCCATAATCTCTGCATGTAAGTAAATAGCTTAATCTTTGTTTTTGTTTTGCAAGTCTTTGTTTTTCTTTGCTGTAATGTTTAAGCGTGATACATGTTTCGATGTCATACTTGTATGTGATGTGTTGAAAAAAGTTCTTCATTGTATATTTGGTGATGACAGAATATATATAAATAAAGTTGATGTTTTCGGCGGGCCTTCCGATGATGTTTATGATGTTGTGTGTGTTTGACCAATTTTTTTAGTTAATTATTTGATTGTGTTTTATTAGGCTCTTTTGGTCTTTTTGATTTTGGAATGCGAATAAAAACACTTATTCCATTCTTATACCCAACGTTTCGTAAGTATTCCTTACTTCTTCAGGGGTTTATTTTATTTATTCCAGCTGTTAAATTTACAATGATAAAAACATTTTTTCAAAAATTAAACTTAAACATTTGTCTTACTTTTGTATTAAATCATACTATATATCTTAAATAATTCCCATAATTGCATCAACCCGACGGCACTGACACAAAAATTGAAAATAAATTAACAAATATAGGTACGAAATAAACAGAAAAAACTATTCAATTAAACGAGAAATGACATAAAGGTTATCACAGATTATCAGGTACTTTTGTTATAATGCTGCAGCATAGTTGTGCTTGATGTTATCGGTGTCTTCTTTTGTATTCATTGTCCTCTCTATTTTTTGTTGTATTCGTAGGCTTTCTAGTGTCAGTCTTGTGTTAAATTTCCTCTCCCTGTCTAGTATTTTCACCTCCTCGAAGCTCACTGAGTGCCCACTTTTTGCTATGTGCTGCGCAAGTCCTGTTGTCTCTTTCTTTTTCCTTATGTCTGCTTCGTGTTCAGTTAGTCTTGTTCCCAAGTTTCTCTTAGTTTGTCCTATATATACCAAATCACATTGTTCATTTTCTTTCCCCTTGCATTTAATTTCATAAACTACGTTATGTTGTTGTTGGTTTTGTACTTTAGATTTGGTGTTAGAAAAAACTGATTTAAGAGTGAAGTTTGATTTATGTGCGTATGATGCATTCTCTTTCTTTATCATTCTATGTAGATTTTTGTTGTCCGTAAGCTTTGGAACATATGGTATAGAAAAATACTTTCTTTCTTTTTCTTCTTCTATTTTATTGTTATTATCAGAATTTCTATGTGTTTCTTTTGATCTGTTTTCTGTTCTTTTTTTGAAAAGTTTGTTTATAATGAAATGTGGGTAGTTGTTCGATTTTAATATTGTTTTGATTTTTCTTGTATTTTCTGTTTCATATTTTCTATCACTAATATCTAACACTTTATTTAATAAGTTGAATGCGGTGTTTAGTTTATGTTTAATTGGTTGAGTTGAGTAGAAATTGATTATTCGTCCGGATGAAGTTGGTTTAGAATACCAATTGTATATGATTGTGTTATTTTTTCTGTGTAAATAGTAAAAACAACAAATAATACGCTTGTGAATGAACTTTTCAAAAATGAACAAATAGATCAATGGCTTAAGAACAAATTACATTGTTCAGCAGCCATAGCTCCAAGGTTATACGGACTTCCAAAAATCCATAAGCCAGATATGCCATTACGTCCAATATCATCATCAATGAATGTTCCATGTTATAATATGTCCAAACATCGGAACAATTATAAAAAATATCATATCGGACAAATACAACATTAAAAACTCTTTTCAACTCAAAGAAAGATTAGAGAATGTAATTTTAGAGGATGGTGACGTTATGGTTTCCTTTGATGTTGTTTCGTTATTTACTAACATACCAACATATTTGGCAATAAAAAACATCTTAAAAGATTGGGACACATTAAAGAATCATACGAAGATACCAAAACAAAAATTTCTGAAAATCCTAGAATTTTGTCTACGAGACAACAACTACTTTCAATTTGGCGATAAGTTTTACTCGCAAAAGTTTGGTATGCCAATGGGCAATCCCCTCTCCCCCACAGTTGCAGATGTAATTTTAGACAATCTTCTAGATGACACTATAGAAAAACTGAAAAAAATGGGTATTCAAATAAAATTTATTGCTAAATAGTCGATGATATCTTCGCCATAATTAATGAAAAAGAAAAAGACTTAATTCTTGATAATCTCAATTTGTACCACAACAAAATCCAGTTTACAATAGAAAACGAACACAATAATAGTCTTCCATACTTAGATTTACTATTACACAGAGAAAATAACACAATCATATACAATTGGTATTCTAAACCAACTTCATCCGGACGAATAATCAATTTCTACTCAACTCAACCAATTAAACATAAACTAAACACCGCATTCAACTTATTAAATAAAGTGTTAGATATTAGTGATAGAAAATATGAAACAGAAAATACAAGAAAAATCAAAACAATATTAAAATCGAACAACTACCCACATTTCATTATAAACAAACTTTTCAAAAAAAGAACAGAAAACAGATCAAAAGAAACACATAGAAATTCTGATAATAACAATAAAATAGAAGAAGAAAAAGAAAGAAAGTATTTTTCTATACCATATGTTCCAAAGCTTACGGACAACAAAAATCTACATAGAATGATAAAGAAAGAGAATGCATCATACGCACATAAATCAAACTTCACTCTTTAATCAGTTTTTTCTAACACCAAATCTAAAGTACAAAACCAACAACAACATAACGTAGTTTATGAAATTAAATGCAAGGGGAAAGAAAATGAACAATGTGATTTGGTATATATAGGACAAACTAAGAGAAACTTGGGAACAAGACTAACTGAACACGAAGCAGACATAAGGAAAAAGAAAGAGACAACAGGACTTGCGCAGCACATAGCAAAAAGTGGGCACTCAGTGAGCTTCGAGGAGGTGAAAATACTAGACAGGGAGAGGAAATTGAACACAAGACTGACACTAGAAAGCCTACGAATACAACAAAAAATAGAGAGGACAATGAATACAAAAGAAGACACCGATAACATCAAGCACAACTATGCTGCAGCATTATAACAAAAGTACCTGATAATCTGTGATAACCTTTATGTCATTTCTCGTTTAATTGAATAGTTTTTTCTGTTTATTTCGTACCTATATTTGTTAATTTATTTTCAATTTTTGTGTCAGTGCCGTCGGGTTGATGCAATTATGGGAATTATTTAAGATATATAGTATGATTTAATACAAAAGTAAGACAAATGTTTAAGTTTTTTAGTCATACGATAAACTATGAATAGGAAAGATGTGCCAATTGGGACAAAGTCCATCTAGCGGGATTCCGAAGTGCTACAATTTTTTTAAGTCGATTGGCATCATTAACCCGAAAATTGTGTCTTTTGAGTTATGCCGGTTTTCTTAAACAACGACGATATGTACTTTGAAAGATCAACACTTTCAACTAATATCATGGAGATGTGTTGGATTTGCAAATAGTTTCGAATTGTAACTATTTGACACTAATAAACTCAATTTATAAACGATCTGATGACGTCATATAGGTGCAATTCATAGCTTTTAGCTTCTGTTTGCAATTTGTTAAACTCATCATGAATATTTTCCTAGCATATTAGTCTTAAGAAACAAATGTCATAGATTTTCAGAGTTTCTTATATCCGTGCTACGCTGTACAAATTTCGGATGTTTTCCATATTTTTATTTTTAATCTAATTTTAGATTGGAATCACTTCGGACTTTGATATTGGCTGATAATCTATTGACTCGAATTCAATTGTCAACTGATGATGTAACAACATTATTCAATGAATCTGACGACTCGGATTGGAGTTTAGTTGGAGTGACAAAGTCGAAACTTATATTTCCTAACCTGTCCATGCTAGATATAAGCAATAATTGTCTAAAGGTAATTTAAAAAATATATTTATATAATAGAAGTCGCCCGTAGCATAATAGCGGTTCCCAAACCTCTTAAGCTTTGGAACCCTTAACAAGGTCAAACAAATTTTCGGAACCCCAACTCGTAATTAAAGCAAACAAATGAAAAACAAGACAACCACATTTCAAAATCAATTTTTGTTTATATTTCATGTGAGTGCGGCTCGTAATTTTCTTTGGAAAGTTTTTAATTATGAGAAGCTCTCACTTCGATAAAAAAAACGTAAAAGTCAAACATGTTTGTAATTACATACGTACCATGTAGCTGGGAAAACATTGGCTTTACTTTTACGAATTTGCTTTACTTTTATTTATGTACCAATATAACAAACTATTATATTTACTTTTTATCAAAAATGGCATTTGATGGGGTGACTTTGGCCTGTATTTTGAATGACTTTGACCACGACAAATTAAAAAAAAAAATGCATCAAAATTAAAAGAACACTACTTGTCATAAAAGGACGTCAGAAGCTTACAAAGTACAAGTCTGGTATTAAGGCTGCAAAAGAGCAGAGAAAGATTGATCCTCCTAATATTGTTCCAGTGATATGAAAACTTAAATTACCAATTATTCATTTATTAAAAACACAAACAACAACAAAAATATGAATGAAACTTTAAAAAATAAACAAAAAATCCTCAGTTTAAGAAAATGTCTCTGTAACAATTGGTAGGGGATCATTCATTGATTCTAGTCAATTAAATGATAGGGAAAACGTAAGGTGACTTTGGGCACCCAATTAAAGATACTTGTGCAAAAAGGTTTATTCTGTACAAAAGTCTGTGCAAAAATTATTAATATTTTAATTAGAAAAAAAAAAACATTACAAAACATGTTCTTCGGGAAAGTCGCGGAACCTTGAAAGCTCGAAACAATATTAAACACGGTTTGGGAACCGAGGGTGTAATGGTTAGTGCGTTGGACTGTGACGCTGGAGGTCTAGGTTCAATTCTCAGCCTCGTTCACATAAAAACTAAAAAGTTTGTTTTCAGGGCTACCGCCTCTTGCGAGGAATTGAAAAATCCTCCAAGAGTATCACTTGTCATGAAAAAGTGCTTCTCGTCTTGCCGTTCGGATTCGGCATAAAGATTGTAGGTCCCCTTTATTCATCTCTACACACAGAAATGGTTGAGAGTTGTGAGCCACTAGGCCCTGTATATTCAAGAGCTGTTGCGCCATAATATTTATTTTTCATTTATTCATAAAACCAGAAGACCCGTGCGAAAATTTCGCACATTCAATAAGGCTTTAAATGTCCAAATAAAATGTTTGAACAAAATAAATAAATTCTTTTTATTATTGATATGAACATATTAGTAGAATTTAATTTTAATATTGTAGATATGCATTTAAGTGATATTAATATTTTTTCTTGTGCTCAATGTTTTCCTCTTATCCTCGGATATATTCACTTTAGACCAGTCAATTTGGACAATAAATTCGCAAAGCGCAGTTCTGCATTTTTGATATGTTTTTGGGGCATGTTAGAGTAGGCTATAAACATGTTTGTTGTAAAATTTTCTACAAGACCACATTAGTTTTAAATTCATGCATCTTATATTTGTGGAATTAAGAAAAAAATCTAAAAAACTAAGTAATTTTGAAGCACTCAAGAAATAGGTCAAACATTTTCCAATTCTGCTGAAAATAAGGAATCGAGTACTTTATAGTATTACGAATACAGGACGAAATTTGAAAACTCGATTTAAATTGGTCAAATAGTTTTGGTAAGAAACAAAAAGTTAACTAAGTGCAACAAGCAATGTTTGCATAATTTGTATGGTCAAAGTAGGACACTTAAGTTGTCACTGACTTTTGTACACGTACATAGAACCCTTAACTATCATAAAATATAGTTATAATATTAATATCTTTTTTCAAGCTACTTTTATACCGATTTTAAAAGTTCCGAAATATTCACGAAATTACATATTTACTTGAAAAGTGAACAATTTTCGGAACTTTTAAAATTGCTATAAAAGTTGCTTAAAAAAAGATATAAATATTATAATTATATTTTATTATAGTCTAGGGTTCCAAGTACGTGTACAAAAAAAGTGCCAACTTAAGTGTCTTACTTTTACCACAGCAATGATGCAAACATTGCTTGTTGCACTTAGTTAACATCATGTTTCTTGCAAAAACTATTTGAACGATTTGAATCGATTTTTCGAATTTCGTCTTGTAATACTATAGACTGCTTGATTTCAAATTTTGACAAATGTTTGATCTATTTCTTGAGTGCTTCAAAATTAATTAGTTTTTCAGAGTTTTTTTTTAATTCCTGGTTAGATAGCAACACAAATATAACATGCATGAATTTAAAACTAATGTTGCCTTGTAGAAAATTTTACAACAAAAAAGTTGCATATTTCAAAAGTTATAACGGAAAATGTCGGAAAAAATGGAGTGATTTTAGCTGTTGCATTTTCCTGCAGCGAGCAGAAATTTTTCGAATTTGCAAACTTAGCTACAGACTACTCTAACATGCCCCAACAACATATCAAAACTGCAGAACTACATCGCGCTTTGCGAATTTAGCACTTTTTTTTTAGTAATTATTGACTGGACTTAGGTTAGGTTAGGTTATAAGGGGTGATGATTCGGCAAGCCGAAACACCTCACTCGGATCTCAATGGATCCCTTGCGCTCCCCAGGATTTGCGAAAAGGAAGGAAGAGGGAAGGGTAAGGACAGGAGTAAGTGGAAGATTAGGTAAGGGGTGCCTCCCTGAACCATCCTGAAAACTGAATGAATTTCAGGGTGTTCTTTAGTGGCAGAGACGAGATGTCGCCCAATTCGTCGAAAAAGTATTCTCCGAGGGCTTTTTTTCTTGTTCTAGCTAGGCTAGGGCATTCGCAAAAGAAATGAAATGAGCCCTCTTCCGCCTCTTTATCTAGACACCCTCTACAGAGGTCGAATGCGATGATCCCCATTCTGTTTAAGTGGGTTCCCATTGAGTTGTGACCAGTTAGGATTCCAACCAATAGAGATAGTTGAGGCCTGCTTAGCGAGAGTAAGTATTCAGTGTTTTTTCCTAGAAATATCCGGCCAAAGATTTCTCGAAACCCGACACGTGTCAATCTGTGACCACCTATCATTGGCGGCTTCGAGGAAGCTTTGGTGAATTCTGTTTTTTTTTCTAGCCCCAGTGGCATAAGTACTGACGATTCAGTTTGGCTCGGATCAGAGGATGACCCGTATTTTGCCAATTCGTCTGCCTTTTCATTACCATTTATGTCACAGTGTCCTGGGACCCAACGTAGGTTTACTGGTTTTATTGCGCTAAGTAATCTCAACTCTTTGTGACAACATTCCACTAGTTTTGACTTTGTGACAACTGAGTAGATGGCTTTGATGGCCGTCTGAAGCTATGATTAGACGGTCAACGAAAATGGTCAACGCATTGACTCTCTGACGTCAGAATGACGTCAAATTCTGTCCCACGGCTTTCAAGTCGTGTGATTGTCATTGCAAAACGTTGTCAACGCACTGACATCAGCGTTGACACTTGCGATGACATGGTTTGAAAAGTCAACGCGTTGACTGTTTTCATTTACCGTGTAATCACCTCATCAGAATTTTTCGGACACATTGACAGATACTTCCTGACTGCCCATCAACGCGTTGTCCAGGTTCCAACGTTGACACGCTATAATTTTCTGCTGTGTCAAAGTAGCTGGCGTTGACATTCTTTTCTTTTAGAAACAGCAACAAAAAAAAAAACAGCAACATAAAAGAAAAAAAAAACATTTCGAAACAAAATTATTTAAAGTTAAATTAGTTTGAGTTAAAAAAAAAATGAGCCAAAGCACCAGTGAGTTGGATAAGTAAATGCGCTTTGATTGCGGCAGTAGACAAACGACCAGCGCTTTGGGATGGAGGATACAGCGACTATAAACTAGTTAGAACAGGCAACGGGAAGTCAAATAAGGGCAATCTGAAAAAAGTTTTGACGTTTGAAAAGTTTGAACGCAATTTTGAAGAGGGGTTGCTTCTTAGCATAAATCTCCGCCATCTTGGAAAGAAGAAAGAATTTTGAGTTTGAAAATTATTTTCTCAAAAACTGTTTGCTCAAACAACTTGGTTTAAAAAGTTAATTTAAGAATAGGTTTTTGGCTTTCAAAAACGCTATAACATGATATTTTGAGTGTTGCCGTTGATTTTTAATAATTTTGTTTATATTTTAAGTCATTTTTTTAGAAAATTGTCCCTTCTGCCGAAACCTAAATTGTCATTTCCATTTCGTTTGCTTTTAACATTTTTTCTGGCATTAAAAAAATTTAAACCGAAATAAATAAATTTATTTGACTGTGTCACAGCGCGCCACTACTATGTGTAGGCGTCAACTCGAAAAATTACAGATTTGAACTATTGTCAACGCTCAAAGCGCGTGGACATGGTCAAGCCGTGTGATCGTCAACGATTACTTGTCAGCGCATTGACACCGATTTGGATAAAACTCGTTGACGCATATTACCTGTCAACGCATTTTGGGACAACATTGACGGACTTGTGTCATTTGTGTGATCGTCAATATTTCAGGTGTTGACACGGTGAGCGTTGACGTTGCCATGTCAGTGCTTTGACCGTTTTTTTGGTGACGTCAGAGAGTCAACGCATTGACCATTTGCGTTGTCCGTCTAATAGTAGCTTGACTGTCTATGAAAATGTCAATGATCTTATTTACTAGTTCACATGTGGCAAGATGCTTTGCTGCCTCATGAACTGCAAATACCTCCGCTTGGAAGGAACTGCAGAAGTTCGGAAGCTTTATCGATCTATTTCATCGATCTATATCAGTACCGATCCGCACCCCACCGCGAACAGACGTGTCGGGAGTTGAGAATTTTACCGTGCATAATACCCCAATAAACAAATTACAAACAAACTAGAAAATCAAAAAAATAAACCAATCTGTCTCCATAAACAAATAATATAATCTTATAAATTCCCGCGAACCCACCATACGAAAAAAAAAAAATCAATAGCCTAAATAAAATCTATTCAATAAGCAAAAGTGAATTGCAAAAAAAAGTGCCAGTGCTTGTGAACAAAAAAAAAAAAAAAGTGCACCTTGCCCATGAAGCTGATGCTGCACAAAATTAAAACCAGCAAGCGGTAAATTTTCCATATCTCTCCTTCCCTCATCACTCACATTGTTTTGGCTTAGTCATTACGTGCAATGTGTGGCTCATCTCATGCAATGTAAGTAATTGATTGAGTCGAAGCAAATCAGATAAATTGCTGTTATTGGTTTTAGGTTTCCAGAGGCGGATCAATATAAACTATTAAGGCATAACAGTGATAGTATTTTGTATTGTGAAGTTCTATTGGGGCCCAAACTCAATATCAGCGTAGATAACTGTCTGATTTGGTTTTTTTATGTTTGTTTTTTCGTAATGGTAGGTGAATTTAAAGTCGATATCAGCAACATTCGGGGACTGAGAAAAAATTTCTGTGCAGTGTACGTACATACTGTAAAAAACAGGCCGGCAGGGTTGGCACTTAGTGAAACCCAAGTAGGTGAAAATTCTGATTACTCCGAATTAAGCCTACCTGGTTATAGCTTAGTGCCTCTATTTTTCTTACACCATGGTCTCGCAATATATGTACGTAATGATGTGGCTTATCAGCTTTAACCACAATATGGCCCTTGTTTAAATACAAACTTTAACTTCATGTGGTTTAAATTCACCGTCAACAAGCACATCATACATACATGTATCATTTATCGTAGCCCAAGTTTGGATAGTAATTCGACTTCTAACGAATTCGATGCGCTGTCCGACTCAATCCTGAGAATTGTTTCCCATTGTCCGCACAGTGAAATCGTTGTTACGGACGATTTCAATGTACACAATTCTTCGTGGCTACGCTATTCTGGTCAGACAACACCCGAAGGAAGGTATGTCGAGGTTTTTGCTGAGTTAAACCACCTGACTCAGCTTGTTGACGAGCCTACTCAGATTCCTGACGTTGCAGGTCAAATCGCCAACACTCTAGACTTGTTCCTTACCTCTGACCCTAATAAATACACTGTTAGTGTATTTTCCCCTCTAGGCTCATCAGACCATTGTGTCATATCTGCGAATTTCTCGTGCCACCAAATCACAGTTAAAGGAAAAATTCCAAAGAGAACCGTTTGGCAATACGAGAAAGCCAACTGGGACGGTCTCAATAATCTCTTCAAGAGCTTTAACTGGTCACTATGCCTCCTCGATAGTGATGTTGACGCCAGATATGATTACAAACTTGATTCCTCGTGGAATGAGAAATTTTATCCCGAATAGGGTGAAATCTATCAAACCCAAAGAAAACTCATGGTTTGATTCGAGCTGTAAAGAGGTTATTAGGGTAAGAGAAGTAAGCTTCCGATGTTATAAAGCCAACCCTACTGAGGAAAACCGGAAGTTTCAACAAGCTAGAAAGACCTGTAACGGTCATATTCGAAGAACCAAATTTTTATATGATCAAAAATGACGTCAAAAAATACTACAATGTCACAAATGTAGTAAAAACTTTTGGTCATTTGTAAAAAACATACGAAACACCTCCTCGTCCACGGTTCCAACGATCGTCTTCAATGATACTACTTTTGTCAGCTTGCAAGATAAAGCCAATTTGCTTGCAGCACAGTTTGCTGTTAATTCGACGCTGCCAGAAAGTGTTATGACTCCTCCTGTACTTGAGAGCGTAAATGATTTTATGGGACAAATCTTCTTTCGCACTCGTGCAGTAGCTAGAGTTCTAAAAGATCTCGACGTTCACAAATCGGCTGGCCCGGATAGTATCCCTCCCATCGTTTTGAAGAGGTGTTCTTCAACGCTGGCAAAACCACTGCGTAAGCTTTTCCATCAGTCCTACTCTACTGGTCTCTTTCCGAGTAGATGGAAAACAGCATTTGTCCAGCCTGTCTCAAAAAAGGCGTATCTTCTTCACCCTCTAACTATCGTCCAATTGCAATTACGTCTCTTCTTTACAAGGTCATGGAATCGCTGATTAATTTCCAGCTCAAGAAATATCTCGAGGAACGAAAGCTTCTTAATGACCGGCAGTACGGCTTTCGTAGCAATAGGTCCACTGTTGATTTGATGGTATATCTCACCGAACAGTGGAACAAATCTTTACATCGTTTTGGAGAAAGTAAGATTATTGCACTTGATATTTGAAAAGCGTTTGATAGAGTTTGGCACCAAGCTCTCTTATCGAAAATGCGCGCATTTGGTTTCGATGAATCTCTTCTTCGTTGGATTAGAAATTACCTTTCGGACCGTTCAATACAAGTTGTATTGGATGGTTTCAAGTCTGAAATCCACAAAATAAATGCTGGTGTGCCCCAGGGCTCCGTTTTGTCTCCGACTTTCTTCCTTATTTTTATAAATGATCTTCTGTCTGAAACTTCTAATCCATTAAATTGTTTCGCTGACGATAGTACCCTCAGCTTCTCATATTCGTTTACAGATTCTCATCCATGTCCTTCGGATGTGGAACTTGAACGGCAGTGTATGATAAGCTCATTAAATTCTGATCTCGACAGCATTGTCCAATGGGGAATCAAAAACCTCGTAGAATTTAATGCTTCTAAGACTCACTGCTGTCTCCTGCCGTTTAAGCAAAACCCACCCCCAATGCCGCTATCCATGGACGGCACTTGCATCGAGGAAACCGAACAGCTCTCAGTTCTCGGTATATGTTTCACAGACCACCTTTTGTGGAATGACCACATATTTGATGCCGCCAAAAACGCTGCTAAGTGTTTAGGTTTTCTTCGGCGATGCAAGAAATTTTTCTCCCATTCTGATCTGGCTGTGATCTACAAAGCCTTTATTCGTCCAAAACTTGAGTACAATTCTCATGTTTGGGCAGGAGCTCCAAAAACTCACTTGAGTTTGTTGGACAGAATTCAAAAGAGAGCTTTAAAAATGATAAGCGAAAGATCTATAACAGAAACAATTACATCTCTCGAACACCACCGTAATGTTTCGTGTCTTTCTCTATTTTATCGCTATTATTATAATCAATGTTCTAGTGAAATAGCCAGTTGCATTCCTCCCCTTAAAAAATTCAACCGTAATACTCGCGCTTCTAGGAATGCCCATCAGTTCACCCTCGAGCCCAACTTCGGACGTACTGTAATGTACAGAGATTCTTTCTTCAGTCGCACCACAAGAATATGGAATGCTTTACCCGACGCTACTTTCCCCTCCCATTACGATGTGCAAACATTCAAAACCAATGTGCATCGGTATCTCCTTGTTCTACTTACCTTATCGCTCGTGCTGTGTTAAAAACATTTTAAGGGTAGCAATAACTCCTTTTGGGCGCGGGGAATATAAAACAAAAAAAAAAATAAACAAATTTAAGGGTGGGTTTTCGGAAAAAAAGCCTGACCCTACCCCTTCGCCCGTCTTGGAACTCTCCGTGAAAACCGACACATGATTTGTGTTTATGACCCGGTTTTCCGTCCAGACATCTCTTGTAGGGATATCTATTAAGGCCACCGGATTGAAATCAATGTGTGGTATCATATAGTCTGTTTGAATGTCTATATTAGTAAAGTTCATAATCAAATTTTCGACGTTATTGAAGGCCCCTTCTATGTCAAGGAAAGCTCCCAGAGTAAATTCTTTGAAATGGATTTATTTCTCAATCGTACCGACCACCTCATGAAGAGCTGTCTCAACAGATTTGCCCTTCAAATATGCATGTTGGGCCTGTGAGAGAACTGCACCATTTAGTTTTAGGCGAATGTGCGTTTCTATGAGTCTTTCTTAGGTCTTGAGAAGAAAGGAAGATAGGCTTATTAGTCTGAAGTCTTTCGGTTCAGTGTGAGTGGGCTTGCCAGCTTTCGGAATGAAAATGACATTGACTTCTCTCCAACTAGAGGGAATGTAGGTGATGTTTAAACAACCTCTATAAATTTCCACTGCAATTGGAACGATTATGTCTTTAGGGCTTTGGAGCATAATTGGAATTATTCCATCAGGCCCTGCAGACTTGTATGCTGAGAAGGATTCTATGGCCCAAGCTACCTTCCTACTATCTATAATTAGGTTACCAATATTAGAGTTTTCACTAATATCCGGGCCTCTGTTCTCAGGAGATGTGTCGGTGACACATCCTGGGAAGTGAGTGCTCATTAGTGACTCTAAAGTTTCAGAGCATGAGTCTGTCCAGGTTTTATCTGGCCTTTTTAAGAAGCCTGGAGGATTATGGGTCTTTGACATGACTTTTCTTAGCCTAGCAGCATCATCTGTGGACTCAATGTCCGTACAAAATTTTCGCCAGGCTGCTCTTTTTGCATAGGTAGTTCTGTTTTTGTATTCATTTTTACTGATCTTGAATATACCCCAGTCAGCAGGGTTGTTTAGCTCTATTGAAAAGCCTCCTAGAGTTTTTCCGCAGAACGGACAGCTCGTTTGACCTCCATACAGGGTTGTCCTTTTCTTTTGGTTAAGGGGCAGGAACTTTCGTAGGCCTTGTGTATGTCTAGCGTAAGTTGATTAACTCGGTTTTCAATGTCTGAGCTGTTCAAGATTGGTTGACTACTATATCGGTCCAAAAGTGAGGCCAATGTTATGTTGTAGGCTTCCCAGTTGGTTTTCCTGGGGTTTCTATAGGGCTTAGGGTTGTCTGTTTTGTGCTCTATTTGGAATGATATCATTCTATGGTCTGAGAACGTTACATTACTTGAGACTTTCCACTTACTGATTGCAATGGAATCTGAATTAGTGGAAAGTGTCACATCGAGCACTTCTCTTCTGTGCCTGGTAATGAAGGTTGGTTCATTACCACGGTTTAGGATCAACATATTGTTCTTAATAATATATTCAAAAAGTGACTCACCTCTTTGGTTTGTGTCCGTGCTACCCCATTGCAGATGATGAGCATTTGCGTCGCAGCCAGCTAGGAGGTCCCAACCGTTCTTACCTGCCGCTGTTACCAGGTCATCAAAGTCTTCTGACGACGGAGGGCCCGGTTCGTAAACTGACATGTAAACGGAGGCTAGGATCAGGGGCGGGGTCCATTTTCTTTCGCACTTCACCGTCGTCATATCTGTGCTACAGTAGGGAGATAAGAGGAAAAGATTTATGTTTTTTTTTCGCCACTATACAAGTTCTATAGTTAACTTCTGTAGGCTTTTTTTGAAGTACAGGATGTAATCTTTAGACCTGAGTCCGCAGATATTGCCGCTGTTTACCCATGGCTTCTGTATTAGGGCAATGTCTATGTTGTTCTTTGACATAAAGGAGTTAGTTAGTTAAGTTAAGATTTATTGAACAAAATAATATTTACAATTTGACTTATAACTAGTTCGATACGATGATATTATACATTTATTGGCACATATAGGGCCTAATTTTATACTTTGTCTTAATTTTAAAGGATTATAAAAATAAAATACATGTCAAAAAATTAAAAAATTAATTAATTAAAAAGAAGCTTAGTCTTCTAGCTTAGTCCGTTTCTGCGTCTCATCAACGGGTGTAGTCGGTGGAAGGCCCATTTGGCTTTTTTGATCACGTTTCGTGAGTGTGGGTTGAACCTTAACAACTCGTTGAAGTAGATGCCTAGGTACTTCACGTTCTTTATGGCTGCTATTGTAGATCCGTCCGGAAGTTTCAGAACCAAACTTCTGCAGTTGGCTGCGCTGCAACTACCTCTACTAGGTCTCCGGAAGCACACAAGCTCCGATTTGGAGGTGTTTATCCGGATGCCCCATTTCCTGTAGAAGGCGTAGAGTCTGTTGACGTGCTGCTCAACTTTGCGTAAAGCTACCAGAGGAGACATCGAGGTGGCATACGTAAGGGAGTCATCAGAATACAGGAGATTTTCGCATCCAGATGGCACAGTCTGGTCAGATGTCATCAGGCTGTAGAGGAAGGGGCCTAGCCTCGAGCCTTGGGCAACTCCGGCTTTGATGTTCTTCACTTGTGATTTGCAGTTGTCCATTTGTACGTAGAATTTCCTGGAAGAAAGAAAAGAGAAAAGAATTTTTATAACCGACGGGGGTAAATGTAATACGCGAAGCTTATGCATAAGGGCTTCAATCCATACGCTGTCGAATGCTTTCAGGACATCCAGAAAGCATCCAACGGTGACACGATGGTTGTTGAGCCCTATGGTGATGTCATGCTGGAATTTTAGGAGCGGATGCAAAGTGGAGTGCTTTTCCCTAAAGCCATACTGCATGTCCGGGATGATGGCGTTTTCGCTGCAAAACCTCTTTAGTCTCCGAAGTAATACTTCTTCCAGTATTTTAATTATGTTGTTCAGAAACGAAATTGGCCTGTCATTAGACACACAATTGTTAGTGCCTTTCTTGGGGATGGCTGCGATCTTATCTGTTTTCCACCTTTGGGGGAAGTAGCAGTTATTGATGCAGTTGTTCATGATGATCGTTAAAAGAATCATCACAACTTGTGGCAGCCTATTCAGGGTGTAGTTTGAGACTCCGTCTGGTCCGGCTGAATTTTTTGGTTTTGAATTTCCAATGATATCTGCTACCTCCTCCAGATTACAGAGATGTGTACTATCGGTTTCGGTTGGGTCACTTGCTGGGTTGGTGTCACTAAAAACGACTCTTTACGGATTTGGCTGTAGGGTTTGCTGAATGAACTTGGTTCAGAAAAGCTGGATCATATGGTGGATTTGGTGTGAAGTTTCCCTCGAAGTAATTGGCGAACATTTCCATTTTGTCCTGTGTTGACGACATTTCATTATTGTTGTGAACTAGGCTTTCCGGAATTGGGGCCCGTTTTCCAACGATTTTATTAATGTTCTTGAATGTTACTGGTCCTGGCTTGATCGCCTGTAGTCTCTTCTGGAACTGGATGTTGTTATGATGCTGCACAGAGTTTCGGAACATGACGTTGACACATTGCAACTCGCTCCAAACCGTCCGGTAGTTGCTGTTGGTGGTGTTCAGCCCTCTGTGATGAATCCTTTGAAGTCGTTTCCTCAGGCGCTGTTGACATAAACGAGATTAAGGTGCCAGAGGCCAAATTACTGTGCTGTAGGTTTATTTGTAGCACATCCATCATTTTTACCTTAATTATGTAAGTTGGCTACCGCTACCGGTCGCACCCTTACCCCGTTTATGCCAATGCATAGCTTTTGTCCTCTCGATGGAAGTAAGGCCACTGTCTCATGGTTGAGCATGACGATGGCTTCTTGGCCTGTTTTCGTAGGCTCTTCCATCTCCAAGACTTGCCAATCTGCGTTCGGAAAGTCAGGGTTGAGTCTTCGTAAGAAGCCCTCAAGCCTTTCCTTCGTCATACGAGGGCCCGGAATGTTGATTCGGACTTTGGGTCTGGTAGGGAGGTCATTTTTGAAAGTAACTTTTAGTGTTAACCCTACAAGTACTTTCATTTCATTTATTTTAGTCTTGAGCCAGTTAAGGGTTTATTCATCACGGCAGGTCAGAATTTTAAACCCCTTAAACGTTGACAGTGGCCTGAATCTTGGCAGCGTGCTGGTAGAGGAAAGCACGTCGTCGCTTACACGGTCGAGAAGTTCCTCTTCCACTTGATCCCACTGCTCATCGCTAAGCCTGAAGGCTCTCTTTTGTCACATCAGCAAAAGTGCCTGCATTTTTTGCCGTCTTAGCCTTTTTATTGACTGAGGTTGGAGTGGAGTCGATTCGTTGTGCCTATTCCTCTTTCTCTGACTACTTGGGCCAGCGTTATCGACCCTTACGTGCTTTGGACCGCTGAAGATTGATCCTTCCGGTCTCACTTGTGGGTTGCTGACTTTCGTCATTTTGGAGTGTAGGCCACCCTGGTCTTTATTCGTGTCTTTGTTTGGCCTTTTTCCTCCTAGCTTCGATTTGGCTGCGGTTTTATCCTTAGCTTCCATCTTAGCCAGAATCTTCTTCGCCCAGCTCAGCCGCTTCCAGTCACGGAAACTAAGCTCTTTCGGGTCTGTTTGGCCATATCTTCGAACCGCTCTCCAGGCGTTCTCTATCCTTTTGAGATCTGGATCCGGATCCCTTTCCTTTTCCTGCTTTTTTGGATGTGCCAGTTTCTCCTTGATCGGTTTTGGCCCAAGCGGTCATCGATCTTCGTAGATGGAAGGCAGCACGGTTTTTAAACACCCTGCACCATCCGCGTAGGCTTCGGTCAGTTCTCTTTTTCCAGACCCCATGGGATTTGAGGTGACCTTGGCTGCTGACAGTGTCAGGTTTTTGGCCACATGTTCGCCTTGGGATAGTTCTTTCTTTTCACTTGTAACAGGGTTTTCGGCCATGGTGATGTCTGCGTCTGAGCTGGCGAAGGACTGATAGTCATCCTCAAGGAGTTGATTTTCCTCGTCAGATGCCATCACTCCCTCTCCAGCCCCCACAGCCCCGTTCTCAGAATCAGAGAAGTCCGTGAGGTTCTCAGAGAGAACCTCATCCACCTTCTTGGCACCACTGCTACATAATTCTGTAGTTTCTGTTGTTGTTGTTTTTTTGTATTGGGTCACTGGCGACTTATCCTCTTTCGAGGCCAAGCCATCGCCGACATCCGTGACTTCTGCCGACTTTTGAGCGTATATGCCCACTCGATTTTTAACTATCTTTCTGACTTTTTTCCATATTCATTATTTTGATTTACATCTCTGTTTTTGGTTCTATTTGTTGTCTGAGCCTGCAGCTGGATTGCTGGAGGGTCAAACGTAAGCCCCCCCCCCACAACGTCAAGGTGAAACCTTCGGGGGGGGTATTGACTGGGCTACTTGGTACTTTTTGTACAATAATTATTTATATATTAGGGTTTTTTGAGCTAAATATAATAATAATTTTTTTTCTAATAAAATTTGATGCAGTACAAAAATTTCCTTGATTATTTTTATTCTAAATGTGTTTAAATTTTTTTTTTCAACCCCTTTCGATTGACATACCGACAATATTTTTAACATTGATCGTTCCTTAACGAAATGTTACACAGTGTAACGCTTTTAACAATGACATTTTATAACTATTTTTGACACAACAACAATAGTTAACATTTTATAGAAAAAGAACGCACCACTGTCATTTTGCCGAGCTAGACGAAAGTGTTAAGAGATTTCAAAACGTTAAAATAGTGAAAATAATAAATAAAAAAGTGAAATAAAAGTTAATATAGTGAATATTTGCAATACTTTATTTAAACAAATATGCGTTAAATCGTGTAAAAACACACTATAACGGGCTGATTGTGTCTCATATTCCACATGATGTTTTTACAGGATTTAACGCAGCATATTTTTTTTTTTTTTTTTCAAATTTCAATGAAGTATTGCATGTATTGTATTAACATTTATTTCACTTTTTATTTAGTTTAATAAGCTTTTTTGCTATTAAACTTAAATCTCAAAAATACATCTCTCAAAAACACAGCTAAAAATTCTTTTGGGGGCCCCAGCATTTAGCTATCTCACTGTATTCCGAACCTGTGTTTGTGTAACTCACACTATTTTGAAAAAAGCCTCACTTTTTCCTAGACATGCCCGTTCCTCTATTTCTTCTTCTAAGATTTTAAATTAAAGAAATAATAAATACATATGTTCCTTTCATTCATGCAATCTAGTGATAACTAATAAATGCATTCGGCTTTTTATAATGACAAAAAAGATTACAAACAATAGAAGTAGGTAACAAATATGTTTCTCCACCACTCACTCAATGTGCAAGCGAAAAAAGAGGATTATACATTACAAAAGTAATAAATATGTTTTTCTTCATTCATGCATGGTGTAACTAAAGAATGTTTCTCCCGACTCAATCAAGGTGCAGCGAAAAAAAAAGAGAATTTTAAATTACAGAAGTAACACCATGGACCTATGGGGATTTTTACCAAATTGTCAAACTCAAAACTGACAGCCAAAATTACGTAGTTACGTATAGTAATTTGTATAGTTAAACTTCATCGTTCTCTTATTAATGCCGTTTTTCATTGGACGTCCGAAATCGTCCAGAAGCGTCCGGAAGCCTTTTGAAACCATTCCATTTGCACAAAAAATACGCTTCTGACGATTCTGAGAAGAGAAATTCGATTCTGGACTTCAAATCAGAATCCACTCAAGAAGCACTAACATTCAAACTCAATCGTCACAACAAACTACAATGTACTTCATTTTTTTTTTACTTTCCATTTTAATTTAATTTGCATCCAAAATCGAATTTTTTTGTAAATTTTAATAAATAAATTAAGAAAAAATCAAACTAAAAATATTATTTGGAAGTTCGGAGTTGATACACTCGTGTTTTACATTTCACTTTTTGTTTGGTAGCAAATAATTTTTATTTGACGATTCACCTATACAGATGCCAAACCCAAGAATTGAGTAGAAGCATCTTGGACTGTTCCATTGGATTTCAGAATGAGTGGAACTTTGAGTGAAACCAATGGAAAACGGCAAAAGAAAAAGTTACTTTAAGTTTTCATTTTATGGTTAGATTGTGTTGCTTTTGGTCTTCCGATTTGGAATTGTTTTCAATTTTGCAATAATTTATTATAAATTTAATATTGTTATTATTGATTTTATATTTGGAATTGTTTTCTGAATAATTCACTTTTCATCGAAATTTTCTTTTTCCGATTGGGTCCTTTTTTTAATAAAGAAACAAAAAAGGCAAAAACAAATTACAAATGTTTTATATTACGATTCGATTTCATGCAAATATAAAGTTGATAGTCATTTAATTTGAAGGAACCATGCATTTTTGGAAGTGAATTATTTATCAAAAAATTTCACGCAATCAAAATTTTGTCTTTTGTTTATTATTTCTTATTTTTTCGATTTTTGTTTCAACCCCTTCCCAATTTTTTATCGTTCTTAAATAAAAAGTAACTTTTTTAACTTTGACATTGCAACTCTTGTTTTTAACCATATTAACAAAAAAGAACGCACCACTAAAACAAATAACGCCAATCACTTAAACGTCATTAACCCAAAATTTTAATTTGACGTTAAGAAGCTATAAGACAGAGATATATTGCTTTCTTTCTAAAAAGCTCTATTGCATCCATGAGTAATACATATTTTCTCTTTCACTCATTGTGCTCGATTACACGATTCATTTTTTCGGTTGTTTGGTCTTTCGTCTTTTTGACAGATTGGGTGAGGGCACGATAAACAGATAAAAGGTATGCTCATTGCGTTTTGACAGATGTGGTGTGACGTCATCGTCATCTGGTTCGAATATAAGAGAGAAGAAAAGAATACCATTTCATTGGATTATTTTTATAATTTTTCTTTTTTTACAGTTAATTTCACCAACAAATAATTTGTTTAAATTCTGAAATACAGCCTACACTTAAGATATAGCCTTTTTGCATTTAGTCTAGATGCAAGGCTTCAGCATTTTTTTAAATGGATTTCCAGCAACTTCCCTTTTGTAAATATGTAGATGTTCCTTATTGTTTTTAATAAAAATGTTTTCTAACCCCCATATTAATAAACAGAGCTAGCGGCGAGTTATCATTAACTCGTGATGGACTAGGAGTTAAATTTCTGCCTCTTACTAGCTAGCTTAGCCAACAAGGGAGGTGGCTTAGCGAAGGGTTAAATAAGATAAGTAAATATACGTTTTAATTCACCAATTGTCTCTTAATACATGCTCACACGAGAGCTCGAAAGTAACAGGCGAGTAAAGCGCTGTTTTTATTAATATGGTTATAAAAGTCTAACATTTTCAAAGAATGTATCACTTGGTTTTTTAAGTCCACCTTCCAACTTTTCATCCACCAACTAAAGCTGCAGGATGTATAAGGGTCATGGTACTGATTTTTTCTTTAAAGCTCTATAAAAGTATATCCTTAACTGTATAGTCACTCTCAACTAAATATCCTGAACAAACACGACTGTTTTAAAGTATTCAACTAAAAAGTACAAGTGACCTCAACTCCAGAAATAATTGTGTTTCGCCCAAGGTATAACAGTGGGCTCTTCAGTCAGTCTGTTATACCCTACTAAGACACAAATTTTGGTCGAGCACACTGTTATACCTTGGGCGAAACACAATTATTTCTGGAGTTGAAGTCACTTGTACTTTTTAGTTGAATTTTATTCATTCACTCCACTTAAAACAAAAGTAATTTCAATATTTTAATATTTAAATTTCTTCATCTTCTTATTGTTTTAAAGTATAATCGTTTTTATTCCCACAAGCACAAATCCACAATTAGCACATTTTAGCGTTTTTCAAAAAATAGAGATATGTATTTTAATTTTTGTTCACTGTTTTTTTCTGTCCGGTGTATTATTACTCCCCAAAACAACACAAACAACTTTTTACAAATTTTAAAATTTACTTTTTAAACCGAAAAACAAATAAAATAACAAAAACCAGTTAAAAAATTCCAATTAACCACCTCGCTTTCCAAACTCGCAGATGATGATGACGTCACAACATAAGCAAGATGGCGAATTGGGTGTATCTAATCAGCATACCTTATTTCTGTTTATCATTTGGTGAGGGGAGTAGAAATGTAGAGGGAAGGAAGTTACGAAAGCAGGAATGAAAATTTCAATACAATGAGCCTGATTACACGGTTCGTGTTTTTGACAGGCACGAACGATCATGATGACATGGTTCGCGAAAATACGGACGTTCTTCTTTTCGTTATTTTGATTTTCATGGAATTTGGGGTTATTTTGTGTGAAAATAATCAGTAGTAATAAATACAAATATTTTGTAATCACTTCTTTCTCAGATATACTTGTATATTAGGCATGCTGAATCACGAAAAAAAATTTTCCCATTCATTAATTTTTGTTCAAATCGTTTTTTGCTTACATCGAGGCGCATTGTAGCCAAATCAGAAACGTCAAAGTTCGACCAGAAAAAGTCTTGAAATTTTGATTCCTGCTTTCGTTACTTCCTTACCTCTACATTTTTACTCCCCTCACCCAAGCTGTCAAAAAGACGAAACAACCGAAAAAACGAATCGTGTAATCGGACACAATCGGTTAAAAGTGAGGTATTCTTTATGTCAAATTTTTCATCATTGAATTATTTGAAATTTCCGAAATTTATTGAAAATAGCTATTGTGGTATAACATAAAAAGCAATGTCATGAGTATGTGTAAATTCCTATTCAGTGATACCTATTTTAGTGGATTTGACTATTTTATAAATGAGAAAAAGGAGTTTGACAACAGAAATAATATATATGATTTAACTGTGTAATATTTTAACAGCTTAAAAGTGGATGATGAATGCAGAAAGGCTTAAAAAAGCCCGAGATGAAATATCAAAAGTATTTGTTGACATAATCCAGAGTTAAGACCAAATTTGGTGAGTTAACTTAGGTTTAATGTTAACCCCACACCCAAAACTGGCCCTAAGAATAATAAAAATATAAATTGGTTGGCCAACGGCTCATGAAGAACCAGGGCCTAGTGACTAACAACTCGCAACCATTCCTGTGTGCGTGTGTCGACAGGAATGGAAGGGACCTACAATTGTATGCCGAATCCGAACGGCTTGACGAAAAACAGTTATTCGTGACAAGTAATACTCGAGGATTTGTCAATTCCACGCAAGAGGCAGTAGCCCTAAAAAAAACGTTTTAGGTGGACGAGGCTGGGAAGTGAACCCAGACCTCCAGCGTGACAGTCCATCGCACTAACCACTACGCTACGGGCTACTACATTAGAATAACAACCATTTTTATACCGTTTTTTTGGTTTGTGTGTGATGTTTTAAAGCTAAAAAATCTATTTGAGACAATTCAAACTGTTCCGGAAGTATTGGCCTGAGTAATTAACTAATTTAGAGTCAAATTTAGCCTTTTGTGTATGGATAAAACTCTTGTATATAAACATTTAGTACCTGTGTGACCGTGCTTCGCTCTGCTTTTCCGGTGGATTTATATATTTGTTTTACATTATTTACACCCAATGCGTTAAGGCCCAAACATAAAAGGGATTTGCCATAAGTAAATGAAATAGTTTATGTTGGAGCTCTGATAAATAATAATTTGAGCAGCGATTCGAAACGCAATGAAATCGAAGCTTCAGTAGCATTTCTTATATGGTGGAGCTTGGATAACCGCTGTAACTCATATTATACAAAAATTACTTTTGTTTCCTGATATGGAATTTCATATTTAGAACTCTAAGCTTTTGTAAGATCGCTTTTTGAATCGTTTATTTCATTTAATTGTAATATTTTTTGATTAACGTAGAAGTATCGGAATGCGAGAGTATAACAAAAGCAACCAAGCTATTGACGATATATTCGAAAATATGCCAAAAAAGGCAATTTGATTAAGAAACCTCACATCTGTATGCACCTGGTATGCAGTTTTATTAAAACTGTCCCAAAGATTACTTATAGGAAGTTTAATCAAAATCATTAGAACCGTTTTCAAGCTATCCGTTGCAGTGAATTTTTTCCTCTAAACCATTGGTTAGGACTTCTCCATTACCATCGTGATATTAAAGTTTTCATTCAAAATACGATTTTTTTTTTGACGAAACCATTATGTATAGGATTTTTGTGTGATAACACATAAACATAGTATTCGCACCGTCATATCAACATTGAAGGTTTTTAATTATCACCAACAACTTGAGCTGGCTACCACCAAGTATTACATTAGCCTGGAATTAAAGTAAAAAAAAAAAAATAAAATTGGGCTTGTCTGTAAGCGGATATGAGTTAAAATACTTTCAATTTATTCTGCTCATAACAATATGTCATCAAAATTATTGGAGCTGTTTCAGAGAAACAAAAAAGCGAGAAAACTGGACGTGGAGGTAGGCGGATGTTACTAAAAATACATTAAAAATGTTATTTGAAAAAACCCTGAACATTTCATCAAAATAGTTGGAGCCGTTTCCAAGAAAAAAAAAAAAACATGAAAAGTGGACGTGGGTGGACGTCTTGTACTAATTTTTTTTTTTTTTTTTATTTTTTTCTCGTTTATAAAACAAACTCTGAAAATGTCATCCAAATGGGTATAGCCGATTATGAGACACCAAAAAATTATTGAATTGGTCGTGGCAGTGGGCGTATATCATTTAAAATGTTTTCAAATCTTTGTTTGCTCATAGAACAAACTGTGAAAATGTCATCAAATTCGTAGGGCCGTGTCCCGATAACCAAATATATGTATACATTTTAGGGTGGTTATTATAAAGGTAATTGTCTTATTATGCATGCCGCACCCCCTAATTTATTCTAAATACATAAAAAAAATCCTGTAAGACTAGCTCATTATAATATTATATTAAAGTTAACCTGGCCCCAAGAGGTTTAAAGTTTTGTATGTATTAGACAAATAATATAGAGGAGAGAACAATGACTCAGGCGCCAAGAAATGATAACGGTTTTTTGTAGTAGCATTCTTTGCTATGGGAGGAGCGGTCTATCTCCCCCTGTTTGGCCGGGAGGGGCAATTTTATAAAAAAGTACTAAAAATAAAAAACAAATTATCAAAAAATAACGGTAATAGTTACAATTAAGTTTTACGTCTTTATTTAAAGCCAATATTTTGTTCTATCAGCTAGTTTTTAAAATCAAGTGAAATCTATGCATAATTTTTGAAAAAAAAAAAAAAAAATGGGTTTTGAACTCAAAATTTAGTAAAAAGAACATAAAAAAAAGTTTAAAGTTTAATTTTTCAGAACTGTAAAATTATATAAATTTTAGTATTTAATTAAATAAAATACTTTTTAAAAAGGAAGAATTTAGAGACAGAGCTCTAAATTCTTTCAAGTTATCTTTATTGAGGTTGCTTAAAATCTGACCAGAGTGTCACAGACAACTGGTATTTATCGTCTTATTACATATACGACTTCTATCTTTAGAAGTCTAATCGTATCTTTGATTTTGTTTATTTCAACACTTTTGTTCGTATCTTTGATTTTGTTTATTTCAAATTTTTGTTTAGTCTGCATTTGAGCGGATATGCGTTCATCAGATGCAGACAGAGAATAAGCAAAAGTGTTTATTAAATTACAATGTATCTTTGATTAAAAAATGAAATTATCTTTTTTTTTTCAAAATACTTTTATCAGTATTCTTGGTTATAACACCTCCCTCTTTCGAGTGTTCTAACGGTTGGAAAGCGACCGTTGGAAGGCTTATATTTGTAACAGTTTTTTTATTCTTTAATTTCATTTTTAAATACATGATTGCAAAAAGTATTATTGATGTTATTATAACAATAGTTATTACATTATATGTAACATGTTTTGTATGTATTTTTGATTCTAATATTTCAATATTATTTATTGGTTGGAAATGTAAATTTTTAAAGTAATTATCTGAAAAGTTATAGTTTATCAATGGTATTATTTTATAGTTATTTTGATATAATTTTCTTTTGTATGTTACATTTTTTATCTTTATTTTACAATTTTCAAATTCCAAAATATAGTTTCCTTGTAAAGTATAGTCTAAGTTATTACAATCTTGTTCTAACTTTTCATTCTTTATGTTTTTTATTATTAAATATTTTTCCTTATTGATTATAATATTTTCATCTTTGTAATCTTTAATTTTACAGTTTAGTTTAGAATTATCCTTAAATATGTTTTCAATACAATTGTCTTCAATTTTTATTAGATTTTTTATTTCTTTGTTTATACAATAGATAGTTTTATTAAATTCTATAAATTCATCGTTAGGTAATGTTATAATTTTATCTTTTACAGGTAGGGTATGTATAGATATTTTGTTATATAAGTTTTCATTAAATCTTGGTAAACTTAGAATTATTAGTAAGTTTTCGTTATAGGTAGCCAATGTTAATTTTATCTCTTTTAGTTTTTCTATGTTTATATCGAAGTCATAAATTTCTTTTACGGTCAGTATATCTTGGGTTAATATTCCTGTCCTGCTGGTCATTATGATATTGTCAATCTTTTCTATTATTTGTTGTACTTCTACTAAGTTTCTATTGAATTCTAGTTCCATTCGTAAAGTATTTATTTCTGATTTGATTTCTTTGTATTTAGTTAATGTTTTTGAACTTTGTTTAAGTATGTCTTGTAATTGAAAGAATTGTTCATTGAATTGTTTGTTAATGGTTACTTGTTTGTTATTGTTTGCTAAAAGTTCCCTGTTACTATCTTCTATATTTTGTAACCCTTCTTCTATAGCTTGTCTATCATCGTCGTCCATAGTTCCATATATGTAATTCATTACTTTACCTACAATATTAATTAATCCTCGTTTATGAATAATATGGTGTGGGATAATTGTTTGGAGTTTTATTTCTAATGTATTTATTTTTTGTTCTTGCGAATCGTCAGGATTTGTTAGTAAATGGTGTTGATCTTTTAACTGGTTTATTAATGATTGGCATTCTGTAAGGTTAATTACATGTAATAGAATGTCATAGTTAAGTTTTATTTGTCCTTCTTGTATGATTAAAAATTCTCTATCTATGTTTGTTATTTTTATATCATTGTTTTTTACTGAAGTCATTAATAAGAGAATCACTATCATGATTGTTATTGTTTTGGTTGGGTTCATTTTGTGTTTTAGTAAATTTCTTTTTCTTTCTGAATTGGTCTTTGTGAAGAAGTTGTTTTCTTTGGTGGGGTTTGATTAGTAATTTTTTATCAATTGTTTTAAGTAGTTTTACTTTCTTATGTTTGGTTTTCAGTTTATTAAATCGTTCTGGATTGTTTATTTTTGTAAAGTTTGGATTGACTTCTACGTCTAATCGATTTTTATTTATTTTGTCTAGAGTTTTGTTCTTATTTGTTTCTATTCTATCATATATTTTTTTATTATCTATTTTACCTAGATGTACCTGTAAGGGTCTCTCTTTTGTAGTGAGATGTATTGTTTTGTTATACGTATTTACCGCTTTTGCTACTAAATCGATAAGTTTTTCAGTTTTCTCTAGTAATCTAATATGTTCATTTAGGGTGCTGTGAAGGCGTTCCACATCCGAATTTCCGGTGTGTCTATAAGGGGTGGTAAAATGTGTTAGTATATTCTTTTCTTTTAAGTAATTTTCTATAGAGTAAGTTTTGAAGGTGGGGTCATTGTCTAGAGTTAATTTCTTGGGTTCAGACATGTATGAGAATAGTTTTTCCATAGCATTTAAAATGTCTTTTTGGTTTTTTGATTTAAGTTTTTCTACTGAAGCATACTTGCTGAATTTGTCGATACAACTTAAATATTTGTTATTATTGGGTAGGATCCATATGTCCATATGGTAGTGAATGTGTGGTTCTAAGGGTGTTTCTGTTTTTTCATATGGTAATTTAATAGGGTTCCTTTCTATTTTCAGATTGCAGATATCGCAATTATTTATAATTTTCGTTATTTGTGTTTTAAGGTTTGGGTAATAATATTTTCTTTTTAGATCTAAATATAATTTTTCTATTCCTACGTGATTTAATTCCTTATGGTTTTTATGTATGATTTCTTCTAGTTTAGTTATATCATAAACATCTTCTAAGAATATATGAGTTCTGATTAAAATTTGGTTGTTGTGGTGTGTTTTCCAATAAATTTGGAATTCTAAAAATAGTTTATCGTTGTTACAATATAAAATGTTTTTATGGTCTATATCAATTTCTGATATGATTTTTTCGAAATCTGATTCTTTGAAATTTTTCCTAATTATTTTTATTCTTCTTTTGTTAAAAGGGAAGGTTATGATTTCATCATTTTGTTCTCCTATTTCTATGATAATTTGTCGAATAAATATATTTAAACTTTGTTCGGTGATTGGAATTAGGTTTGAACTATCTGACTCATTTGAGTGCTGTGTGGAAACGAGTTCTATAGTGTTTAATACATTTTCGTTATTTGTGTCAATCTTTGTGTTTATTCTGTTTCTCTCGCTAATTTTGTCAATTTTGGTGATGTCATGTGAATTTGTTTTATCTATTCTTATTCTTGATAGCGCATCGGCTACCTTATTTTCTTTTCCTGCGATATGTTCGATTTGAAAATCATATTCCTCTAATTTTATTTTCCATCTTTGGAGTTTAGAGTTAGGTTCTTTGAGATTATGCAACCATGCTAATGGTCGATGATCCGTTTGTATTTTGAAATGTCTACCGTATAGGTAATGACGGAATTGTTTGGTTGCCCAAACAATTGCTAAAAGTTCTTTTTCTATAACTGAATAACCACATTCAAGTTTATTTAAAGTTCTGGACGCGAAGCATAGTGGTCCATGTGATTGGCTTAAGACTGCTCCAATTGCGAAATTGGATGCATCTGTGGTTAGTGTGAATTGTTTATTAAAATTAGGGTGTCTATTTAATAAATCGTCTGACATTGCTAGTTTTAATTTCTCGAATGATTCTTTATATTCTGTGTTACCTATATTTATTTGTTTATCTTTTCCTAAACAGAGAGTTAGTGGTTTTATGATCTTGGCGTAATCATGGATGAACTTTCTATAGTATCCTGTTAGGCCTAAGAAAGATTGGATTTCCTTAATAGTTTATGGTATAGGAAAGTTTTTTATCGTGCTTATTTTGTTGGGATTAGGTTTTATTCCGTCTGGGGTAATTATATGACCTAAGAATTCGCTCTGTTGTTTCATGAAATCGCATTTATTTAGGGATATCTTTAAATTTACAGACTGTAATTTGGTGAAGATTTTATTTAGTGAGTTTATATGTTCTTCCAATGAAGTTGAAAATATTATTATGTCGTCGAGGTAGACATAACAGATTTTTCCTATATATTCCTTTAGTACCTCGTTCATCATTCGTTGGAATGTGGCGGGGGCATTTTTGAGGCCAAATGGCATTCTTAACCATTCGTAGTGTCCTGATAGTGTTGAGAAGGCTGTTTTCTCTCTATCTTCGGGGTTTACCTCGATTTGGTGGAAACCTTTAGTTAAATCTAGTGTAGAAAAGTAGTTAGCTTTTCCTAATTTGTCTAATATGTCGTAAATTAGTGGAATAAGGAATTTATCCTCTTTTGTTGCGTTATTTAATTTTCGATAGTCAATGACTATCCTCCACTCTTTGTTTCCTACTTTGTCTTCTTTTTTTGGTACAATCCAGATTGGGGCATTGTAAGGTGAAGTACTTGGTTTGATAATTTTTTGATCTAATAGATGTTTGATTTGTTTGTCCACTTCTTTTTTGTGGATTTCGGGATATCTATATATCCGTGTGAAGATCGGTTCTTCATTTATTGTGGGGACTTTATGTTTTACATGACTGGTAAAACTTAAATCATCTCCTTTTTGGTAAAATACCTTTTGGTGTTGTTTCAATAAATTAAATAAACTTTTATGTTCCTCATCGTTTAGATGTGAGACTCTTTGACTTTCCAAATTTTCGAAAGTAAATGTGTCTGGTGGAATTAAATTGTTTAAATGATTTATTTCAATTTCATATTCCTGTTCGTCTTCCTCAGAAAAGAACAGTGGAATAATTTGTTCATTTAGGTTTAGTATTTTGTTTTTAAAATCAATACTGGCATTATTTGGAAATAATATAGTGTTTCCAATTAATCCATCAAAGCTGACATTAAAGTTGTGGATTTGAAAAATGCAATCTACGCGAGATTTGAGTGCAAATTTTTCTTTTGGTATAACTAATTCCTTGTCTATTGATGTAGAAGTACCTACTGTTTTGATTTCTAATGGGTGTTTCCTTATTTTGGTGTAGCTTATTGGAGCTTTTTCTTTGTTTATTAGACTATTAGTGGCTCCTGTGTCAATTAATAGTCTTAATGTTTCATTATTCTTTTCTAACTTAATAAAGGGGAGTTTGTTGTCTCGTTGAGAAGACAGGTTTCCGAGGCTACATTCGGAAAAACCGTGTTGTTTTGATCACTTTCGTTGTAGTTAGTTTGGATCTTCTTTAATTGACTAGAAGTTGGGTCAACTTCCATAGGTTTATATTGTTTACTAGGAGGTTTGTAATTTGGGTTATAATTATTACCTTTATAATTTGGATTAGGGTTGTTAGTGTTTTGGTGATTCAATGGGGGTTTTATATAAGTTGGATTTCTAGGTGTGAAGTTATTATTTTGATTTGAATATTTTTTATAATTATTTTGGGGGTTTTGTGTAGTTTGAATTTTTGGTGCTTCTAGTAATTTCTTTGGGGTTTCTTCAGATTTTTCATTTACAAAACCAGCTTGAGTTAACTCATGTAAGGCTGCTTGTAAATTAGAGGGTTTTAATGCAAATAATATTGTTCGCATGTGAACTGGTAAACGTTCTTTAAAAATGTTTAATGCTGTTTGTGTGTTATGAGTAATTTCCTCATTCTTTCCCTCTTGTACTGTTTTTTGGTTTAATTCACAGAGATTCTTTTGTATTTCGTTATAAAAGCTTATAACATTTCCTTTATAAGGAGTTTGTCTCAAATCATCATAAAGTTGAAATGAGGATTTAAATCCTCCGAAATTTACAACTAGTAATTCTTTTATTTCTTTCCAGGTGGTTAATGTCATATTTATTAAGAGTGGGAGTTATCCCGTCAATGTTTGTAATAAAAGTATATAAGTCTTCTCTTCGTCCATCGAAAGTATTTAACTTTTCGATGTACTTGAGTGGGTCTAGTGTGAGTGTTAGTGACATATTGGCTTTACAATTTGAGTCTTGTTCTAATATAATATTTTCAATATTTGGTAGTTTAATTTGTGATAATTGTTTATCTAAATTAATATAAAAATTCTTACTATCTCTGTTGTATTGTGGATCTCCTTCGTTTGATGAACTATCTTCTTCGTCAGAGTTCCTTGGATATGGATTATTCTTCCTTTGTGTCTTCTTGAAAAGGTGCATTTATTGAGTATTTTTTTTTTTTTTTTTGTAGTTGGTTATGTTATAATTAATTTTCCTCTTTGGATATCGTAACATTACTCTTGCATGAGTTTTTTAGAATTAATTAGAATTTTAGATAGGTGTTCTAATAACTTTATTATTCACTGAAGTAATCTTTATATGCACTAAAGAATTTATTCTTCACTGAATTTATTTTTCAATATCGTTAAGTAGTCCAATTAAATTATTAATTCTAAAGATTTCTTTTTCGCAGAATTTTAGATATTAATTTCACTTTTAATATGGGTATAAGTTATTAAAATAATTTTCTTTCTTTTTGTAAAAAATTGAATTTTAATTTTCACTTTATAATACACTTGAACGATAGGTAAACGATGGGTTCTTATTTGCAAAGGATACACATATTATATTTTGTGTATCCTACCGACTGCGCCAATTTTAGTATTTAATTAAATAAAATACTTTTTAAAAAGGAAGAATTTAGAGACGGAGCTCCAAATTCTTTCAAGTTATCTTTATTGAGGTTGCTTAAAATCTGACCAGAGTGTCACAGACAACTGGTATTTATCGTCTTATTACATATACGACTTCTATCTTTAGAAGTCTAATCGTATCTTTGATTTTGTTTATTTCAACACTTTTGTTCGTATCTTTGATTTTGTTTATTTCAAATTTTTGTTTAGTCTGCATTTGAGCGGATATGCGTTCATCAGATGCAGACAGAGAATAAGCAAAAGTGTTTATTAAATTACAATGTATCTTTGATTAAAAAATGAAATTATCTTTTTTTTTTTAAAATACTTTTATCAGTATTCTTGGTTATAACACCTCCCTCTTTCGAGTGTTCTAACGGTTGGAAAGCGACCGTTGGAAGGCTTATATTTGTAACAGTTTTTTTATTCTTTAATTTCATTTTTAAATACATGATTGCAAAAAGTATTATTGATGTTATTATAACAATAGTTATTACATTATATGTAACATGTTTTGTATGTATTTTTGATTCTAATATTTCAATATTATTTATTGGTTGGAAATGTAAATTTTTAAAGTAATTATCTGAAAAGTTGTAGTTTATCAATGGTATTATTTTATAGTTATTTTGATATAATTTTCTATTGTATGTTACATTTTTTATCTTTATTTTACAATTTTCAAATTCCAAAATATAGTTTCATTGTAAAGTATAGTCTAAGTTATTACAATCTTGTTCTAACTTTTCATTCTTTATGTTTTTTATTATTAAATATTTTTCCTTATTGATTATAATATTTTCATCTTTGTAATCTTTAATTTTACAGTTTAGTTTAGAATTATCCTTAAATATGTTTTCAATACAATTGTCTTCAATTTTTATTAGATTTTTTATTTCTTTGTTTATATAATAGATAGTTTTATTAAATTCTATAAATTCATCGTTAGGTAATGTTATAATTTTATCTTTTACAGGTAGGGTATGTATAGATATTTTGTTATATAAGTTTTCATTAAATCTTGGTAAACTTAGAATTATTAGTAAGTTTTCGTTATAGGTAGCCAATGTTAATTTTATCTCTATTGAATTCTAGTTCTATTCGTAAAGTATTTATTTCTGATTTGATTTCTTTGTATTTAGTTAATGTTTTTGAACTTTGTTTAAGTATGTCTTGTAATTGAAAGAATTGTTCATTGAATTGTTTGTTAATGGTTACTTGTTTGTTATTGTTTGCTAAAAGTTCCCTGTTACTATCTTCTAAATTTTGTAACCCTTCTTCTATAGCTTGTCTATCATCGTCGTCCATAGTTCCATATATGTAATTCATTCCTTTACCTACAATATTAATTAATCCTCGTTTATGAATAATATGGTGTGGGATAATTGTTTGGAGTTTTATTTCTAATGTATTTATTTTTTGTTCTTGCGAATCGTCAGGATTTGTTAGTAAATGGTGTTGATCTTTTAACTGGTTTATTAATGATTGGCATTCTGTAAGGTTAATTACATGTAATAGAATGTCATAGTTATTTATAAGTTTTATTTGTCCTTCTTGTATGATTAAAAATTCTCTATCTATCTTTGTTATTTTTATATCATTGTTTTTTACTGAAGTTATTAATAAGAGAATCACTATCATGATTGTTATTGTTTTGGTTGGGTTCATTTTGTGTTTTAGTAAATTTCTTTTTCTTTCTGAATTGGTCTTTGTGAAGAAGTTGTTTTCTTTGGTGGGGTTTGATTAGTAATTTTTTATCAATTGTTTTAAGTAGTTTTACTTTCTTATGTTTGGTTTTCAGTTTATTAAATCGTTCTGGATTGTTTATTTTTGTAAAGTTTGGATTGACTTCTACGTCTAATCGATTTTTATTTATTTTGTCTAGAGTTTTGTTCTTATTTGTTTCTATTCTATCATATATTTTTTTATTATCTATTTTACCTAGATGTACCTGTAAGGGTCTCTCTTTTGTAGTGAGATGTATTGTTTTGTTATACGTATTTACCGCTTTTGCTACTAAATCGATAAGTTTTTCAGTTTTCTCTAGTAATCTAATATGTGCATTTAGGGTGCTGTGAAGGCGTTCCACATCCGAATTTCCGGTGTGTCTATAAGGGGTGGTAAAATGTGTTAGTATATTCTTTTCTTTTAAGTAATTTTCTATAGAGTAAGTTTTGAAGGTGGGGTCATTGTCTAGAGTTAATTTCTTGGGTTCAGACATGTATGAGAATAGTTTTTCCATAGCATTTAAAATGTCTTTTTGGTTTTTTGTTTTAAGTTTTTCTACTGAAGCATACTTGCTGAATTTGTCGATACAACTTAAATATTTGTTATTATTGGGTAGGATCCATATGTCCATATGGTAGTGAATGTGTGGTTCTAAGGGTGTTTCTGTTTTTTTCATATGGTAATTTAATAGGGTTCCTTTCTATTTTCAGATTGCAGATATCGCAATTATTTATAATTTTCGTTATTTGTGTTTTAAGGTTTGGGTAATAATATTTTCTTTTTAGATCTAAATATAATTTTTCTATTCCTACGTGATTTAATTCCTTATGGTTTTTATGTATGATTTCTTCTAGTTTAGTTATATCATAAACATCTTCTAAGAATATATGAGTTCTGATTAAAATTTGGTTGTTGTGGTGTGTTTTCCAATAAATTTGGAATTCTAAAAATAGTTTATCGTTGTTACAATATAAAATGTTTTTATGGTCTATATCAATTTCTGATATGATTTTTTCGAAATCTGATTCTTTGAAATTTTTCCTAATTATTTTTATTCTTCTTTTGTTAAAAGGGAAGGTTATGATTTCATCATTTTGTTCTCCTATTTCTATGATAATTTGTCGAATAAATATATTTAAACTTTGTTCGGTGATTGGAATTAGGTTTGAACTATCTGACTCATTTGAGTGCTGTGTGGAAACGAGTTCTATAGTGTTTAATACATTTTCGTTATTTGTGTCAATCTTTGTGTTTATTCTGTTTCTCTCGCTAATTTTGTCAATTTTGGTGATGTCATGTGAATTTGTTTTATCTATTCTTATTCTTGATAGCGCATCGGCTACCTTATTTTCTTTTCCTGCGATATGTTCGATTTGAAAATCATATTCCTCTAATTTTATTTTCCATCTTTGGAGTTTAGAGTTAGGTTCTTTGAGATTATGCAACCATGCTAATGGTCGATGATCCGTTTGTATTTTGAAATGTCTACCGTATAGGTAATGACGGAATTGTTTGGTTGCCCAAACAATTGCTAAAAGTTCTTTTTCTATAACTGAATAACCACATTCAAGTTTATTTAAAGTTCTGGACGCGAAGCATAGTGGTCCATGTGATTGGCTTAAGACTGCTCCAATTGCGAAATTGGATGCATCTGTGGTTAGTGTGAATTGTTTATTAAAATTAGGGTGTCTATTTAATAAATCGTCTGACATTGCTAGTTTTAATTTCTCGAATGATTCTTTATATTCTGTGTTACCTATATTTATTTGTTTATCTTTTCCTAAACAGAGAGTTAGTGGTTTTATGATCTTGGCGTAATCATGGATGAACTTTCTATAGTATCCTGTTAGGCCTAAGAAAGATTGGATTTCCTTAATAGTTTTTGGTATAGGAAAGTTTTTTATCGTGCTTATTTTGTTGGGATTAGGTTTTATTCCGTCTGGGGTAATTATATGACCTAAGAATTCGCTCTGTTGTTTCATGAAATCGCATTTATTTAGGGATATCTTTAAATTTACAGACTGTAATTTGGTGAAGATTTTATTTAGTGAGTTTATATGTTCTTCCAATGAAGTTGAAAATATTATTATGTCGTCGAGGTAGACATAACAGATTTTTCCTATATATTCCTTTAGTACCTCGTTCATCATTCGTTGGAATGTGGCGGGGGCATTTTTGAGGCCAAATGGCATTCTTAACCATTCGTAGTGTCCTGATAGTGTTGAGAAGGCTGTTTTCTCTCTATCTTCGGGGTTTACCTCGATTTGGTGGAAACCTTTAGTTAAATCTAGTGTAGAAAAGTAGTTAGCTTTTCCTAATTTGTCTAATATGTCGTAAATTAGTGGAATAGGGAATTTATCCTCTTTTGTTGCGTTATTTAATTTTCGATAGTCAATGACTATCCTACACTCTTTGTTTCCTACTTTGTCTTCTTTTTTTGGTACAATCCAGATTGGGGCATTGTAAGGTGAAGTACTTGGTTTGATAATTTTTTGATCTAATAGATGTTTGATTTGTTTGTCCACTTCTTTTTTGTGGATTTCGGGATATCTATATATCCGCGTGAAGATCGGTTCTTCATTTATTGTGGGGATTTTATGACTGGTAAAACTTAAATCATCTCCTTTTTGGTAAAATACCTTTTGGTGTTGTTTCAATAAATTAAATAAACTTTTATGTTCCTCATCGTTTAGATGTGAGACTCTTTGACTTTCCAAATTTTCGAAAGTAAATGTGTCTGGTGGAATTAAATTGTTTAAATGATTTATTTCAATTTCATATTCCTGTTCGTCTTCCTCAGAAAAGAACAGTGGAATAATTTGTTCATTTAGGTTTAGTATTTTGTTTTTAAAATCAATACTGGCATTATTTGGAAATAATATATTGTTTCCAATTAATCCATCAAAGCTGACATTAAAGTTGTGGATTTGAAAAATGCAATCTACGCCAGATTTGAGTGCAAATTTTTCTTTTGGTATAACTAATTCCTTGTCTATTGATATAGAAGTACCTACTGTTTTGATTTCTAATGGGTGTTTCTTTATTTTGGTGTAGCTTATTGGAGCTTTTTCTTTGTTTATTAGACTATTAGTGGCTCCTGTGTCAATTAATAGTCTTAATGTTTCATTATTCTTTTCTAACTTAATAAAGGGGAGTTTGTTGTCTCGTTGAGTAGACAGGTTTCCGAGGCTCTATTCGGAAAAACCGTGTTGTTTTGATCACTTTCGTTATAGTTAGTTTGGATCTTCTTTAATTGACTAGAAGTTGGGTCAACTTCCATAGGTTTATATTGTTTACTAGGAGGTTTGTAATTTGGTTTATAATTATTACCTTTATAATTTGAATTAGGGTTGTTAGTGTTTTGGTGATTAAATGGGGGTTTTATATAAGTTGGATTTCTAGGTGTGAAGTTATTATTTTGATTTGAATATTTTTTATAATTATTTTGGGGGTTTTGTGTAGTTTGAATTTTTGGTGCTTCTAGTAATTTCTTTGGGGTTTCTTCAGATTTTTCATTTACAAAACCAGCTTGAGTTAACTCATGTAAGGCTGCTTGTAAATTAGGGGGTTTTAATGCAAATACTATTGTTCGCATGTGAACTGGTAAACGTTCTTTAAAAATGTTTAATGCTGTTTGTGTGTTATGAGTAATTTCCTCATTCTTTCCCTCTTGTACTGTTTTTTGGTTTAATTCACAGAGATTCTTTTGTATTTCGTTATAAAAGCTTATAACAATTCCTTTATAAGGAGTTTGTCTCAAATCATCATAAAGTTGAAATGAGGATTTAAATCCTCCGAAATTTACAACTAGTAATTCTTTTATTTCTTTCCAGGTGGTTAAGTGAGCATGTATTTCAATACAACGTTTAGCTCTACCTATAAGTTTAGACTTTAATATATTTATACACATAGTCTGTGACTGAATGTCATATTTATTAAGAGTGGGAGTTATCCCGTCAACGTTTGTAATAAAAGTATATAAGTCTTCTCTTCGTCCATCGAAAGTATTTAACTCTTCGATGTACTTGAGTGGGTCTACTGTGAGTGTTAGTGACATATTGGCTTTACAATTTGAGTCTTGTTCTAATATAATATTTTCAATATTTGGTAGTTTAATTTGTGATAATTGTTTATCTAAATTAATATAAAAATTCTTACTATCTCTGTTGTATTGTGGATCGCCTTCGTTTGATGAACTATCTTCTTCGTCAGAGTTCCTTGGATATGGATTATTCTTCCTTTGTGTCTTCTTGAAAAGGTGCATTTATTGAGTATTTTTTTTTTTTTTTTGTAGTTGGTTATGTTATAATTAATTTTCCTCTATGGATATCGTAACATTACTCTTGCATGAGGGTGAGTTACTAAATTAATTATTGATATTTTTAGAATTTTAGATAAGTGTTCTAATAACTTTATTATTCACTGAAGTAATCTTTATATTCTTCACTGAATTTATTTTTCAATATCGTTAAGTAGTCCAATTAAATTATTAATTCTAAAGATTTCTTTTTCGCAGAATTTTAGATATTAATTTCACTTTTAATATCGGTATAAGTTATTAAAATAATTTTCTTTCTTTTTGTAAAAAATTGAATTTTAATTTTCACTTTATAATACACTTGAACGATAGGTAAACGATGGGTTCTTATTTGCAAAGGATACACATATTATATTTTGTGTATCCTACCGACTGCGCCAATTTTAGTATTTAATTAAATAAAATACTTTTTAAAAAGGAAGAATTTAGAGACGGAGCTCCAAATTCTTTCAAGTTATCTTTATTGAGGTTGCTTAAAATCTGACCAGAGTGTCACAGACAACTGGTATTTATCGTCTTATTACATATACGACTTCTATCTTTAGAAGTCTAATCGTATCTTTGATTTTGTTTATTTCAACACTTTTGTTCGTATCTTTGATTTTGTTTATTTCAAATTTTTGTTAAGTCTGCATTTGAGCGGATATGCGTTCATCAGATGCAGAGAGAGAATAAGCAAAAGTGTTTATTAAATTACAATGTATCTTTGATTAAAAAATGAAATTATCTTTTTTTTTTAAAAATACTTTTATCAGTATTCTTGGTTATAACATATATATTATTTTTTTTTCTAAAATTCTTTGCTCTAATTAATTCCTAATCGAAAACTAAAAACTAGATGATTTTTTGTCTTCTACTTTTTGAGAAAATTAAAAATTACTAAAACTACTTTTTTATGAATTTTTTTTTTGTTCGCTGCAGCAAATTTATATAATTTGTTAATATATATGTTTGTGTCTTACATACCTATATAATGCAATTGTAATGTTCAAAGTATGTATACCTACTTAGATCATTAAAAAAAAACCAACAAACAATCGAATTTTTGCCGTTGTTTTTTCATGCACGTGTGGTATACAAATATTTACGAAGGTCAATCCTTGTTCTACCTTTGAATGAATGAAGTGTTTTTCTTTTTTTGATAATTAACAATGGCGGCTAAGCATCCACTACTCCATTCAAAACTCAAAAGTTTTTCAATGTTTTGTTCGTTTGGGGATTTGGTATCTTTGGTATGACTTCATTGATGAAACTAACATACATTTTTAAGACATTTTAAAACTATTTAAACTTAACAAATTGACTCACTGACTCACTGAGACACCGTCTACACACGAATTGACTGACTCGGACGTGGAATGCCTCCTCGCGGTGCATTCTGGATAACGCTAAATAACTTTCTAAATTGAAACTTTGCATACACCCAACCTCTTACTTACCCCAAATCCTATAGTGTGCCCAAGCAGGGGGGTTGCAGGGGGGCAGCATGCCCCCCCTTCCATACCTTACTGTTTATATACATATACGTCGTAATGCTGGGTGATATAGCAAGCAAAAAAAAAACAAAAATCTCATAAAAAATAGTTTCAGTAATTTTTAATTTTATTAAGAAGTAGAAAACAAAAAATCATCTAGTTTTCAGTTTTTGATTAGGAATTAAATAGAGCAACGAATTTTAGAAAAATTAATAATATATATAATTTTACAGTTCTGAAAAATTACACTTTAAACTTTTGTTCATGTTTTTTTTTTTCCCTAAATTTTGAGTTCAAACGTCATTTTTTTCAAAAACTATGCATAGATTTCACTTGATTTAAAAACTAGCTGATAGAACAAAGTATTGGCTTTAAATAAAGACCTAAAACTTAATTGTAACTGTTACCGTTCTTTTTTAATATTTTTTTTTTTATTTTTAGTACTTTTTTTATAAAATTGCCCCTCCCGCCCAAACGGGGGAGATAGACACCCCCCACTCTCCCATAGTAAAAAATGCTTGTATTTAACGGTTCTACAAACAACCGTTATTATTTCTTGGCGCCTGAGTTATCGTACTCGTGCCATAATATATAACTGGTATCGCCCACTGGCCGAAATTCGACCACCAAAAACTCACACTGACATTTGACAGAGGCTCTTCTATAGAGAGATCGGCAGTGCAAAAACAAAAATGAACCACAGTCCGTTATGTAATAACAAAAGAAAATAGAAAATAGGCTCGTGGCAGAAGTGAAACTTCTTTGACTATCTAAAAACATCGACGGGCTACTACTATGTATAGGGATATTTAGCTTATATGCGTAAGACGCAGCTATGTGTTCTTACTCAAAATAATCAATGGGTTCGGGTTGTAAACTAGAAAATTAAATAATAATGGTGAAAATTTAAAGTTAAACAAGGATTGGAGGAAAAAAACATTTAAAAATGTTTATTTGGGTAGGTTTTCCGACTATTTCCAAAAATTCCTACACTCAAAATCTCTGCAAAATCAAAAATTTGTATATGACAACTTTAATTTTGTTTTATTTGTTTTGCAACTATATATAATTCAAATTTTTAGCGGACTCTCCTGATTTAATAATTTTTTGAAATTAGCCTATTTATATCTCCATACTAATAGGAGATAGATAAAAATCTAAAACTATTAAGATTCTTAGAATTTCATTATCTATCCACCAAAACAATTTCAAAACTCTAGCATTGTAATTAACGAAGTTAGAAAAAAGACATAAAAGGACATTATCCCTTTTATCTGTTACAATAATACAGATTATCAAAAAATCCAAACTTATTCTACTACAAAATATATTAGCCTATCAATAAAAATGTTTTCTTTTACTCTACCTCCCACCACTTAGCTAATCAATGATCTCAGCGTTGCACATATGGCGTTACATTTTTTCGTTTCACAAAAATTCAACCTTGAAATTTCACTCTCAACGCGCCCAAAGAAGTTTCACTTCAAAAAAGAAAAAAAGTTGGGTACCAGCAGGACACGAACCTGGAACATTCGGGTCCATCCTATACCTGGAGTTAATTTCTCATTTGGATTTAGTACGATACTTAAAAGATAAAATAGCCAGTTGTTGATTTTAACTTTAGTAAAATAATATGGGATAGTACGTTGCTAAACTCGTTTAAAATTAGCAAAACACAATTTTTAAGCTAGTACCATACTGAAAATGATTTAACATCGTACTAAATCGTCTTAAATTTTGCGCCATTGTTTTTGTGGATTGGAGGAAAAATGTGTGACGTTATAGACAGTATAGATCTATAGTTACTTACTTAATATTAAGATTTTTCGGACAAACGATTAAAATGTATGTACCTACATATATCAAGATAGCTATCTACATATCTAGGTACATAATAATGTAGGTAAATATGTAAGTTTTAAAACGTAAATCAACACTGAAGTACCTATATTATCTCTAACCACTAAATGAACATAACATACTACCTACCCTCATAGATACAATCCTCACTGAAGCCGAGTCGCGGCAAACGACCAATCACATCCATTTTGTTCGTTTTTCGTTGTATTTGTAACTGTTTTTGAAGTGAAACCATTGTATATATACTCTTATAGTAATATCATGGCTCAAATTTTGTAGTACTAATAGTACTCACGAAATGTGCCGAAATTGGCGTTAAAATCGCTTAAATGCACAATAGAGACCTGGGGATAACGATGCAAGGAAAAATAAAAACAATTAGTAAGAGGGAGAGGAGAATATTGATTAAATTCGTACAACTATAATGGTAGTAAGGGAGTCAGATGTTTTTGTCAGTCAACAACGAGAATAAGGGGAAAAAAATGAGAATATATGTTTTCCTATGGGCTTATTCTTCGGTTATGTTCTTACAGTTTTTTTCAATGAGTTTTTGTTGCTTTCTTTTGATGGCTATGAGTATATGGTTTTTTGCACGATTTTGCAAGGTTAATATATTGGCCATTGGAACCATATTGTATCATGTAGGTAAATATGTATGTACATTTTTATAAATTAGTAGGTAGCTATACTGGGTAGGTATTTAAAGAAATTAAATTTTGTTTGCAAAAAAAAGCATGAAAATAGGTAGTTATGGTAGGTACATAGGTACCTAAATATTTTGGATTTAGGTATGTAGGTAGGTAAATTAAAACTTGATATACCTAAGTACGTAGGTACGTAAGGTTATTTTAATGTATGTACCTACATAGGTATTATCAATTAAAATAGGTAAGGTCGTAAGGTAGGTAGGTATGTATTAAAAAAAATAAACAAAAATATTTTCAATTGAAGGTAAGTAGGTACCTACGTAAATAGGTACCTATGCATAGGAAGGTACCTAGAAACATTTTGAAACTCAATTCAACAAACTCAATTTTTTTTCAATAAAAAGCTTTTTTTTGGGTAAAAAAAAATATTTTTGAAAAATGAGCCTGGGGTCGACCTTACAATTTTTCGAATTAAAACATTTTGATTTTTAGCTTTTTAGAGGGTGGTTTTAAAAATCTCAAAATTACACAACACTTAGATGGTATAGATGTAGTTGTCCATAGCGTAATGGTTAGTGCGTTCGACTGTCACGCTGGAGGTCTGGGATCGCTTCCCAGCCTCGTCCACCTAAAAACTAAAAGTGTTTGCGAGTTGTTAGTCACTAGGCCCTGGTTCTTCATGAGCCGTTGTGCCACCCGATTTATTTATTTATTTAGATGGTATAGGTATACATTTGGGTAAGAATTTGAAATCGATATAATGTTTTTTTTTTCAAAATATTTGAGTTAAGAATCATTTGTTAAGTATTTTAAATAGTTCAACAAATCGCACCAATTACAATAACTTCCAATGGGAAGGTAAAAATATCAATTGACATTATAGGCACCCATTATATACAAACATGTATAGCAATTACTTATAAATAACAATTACTTTTCCCAATGACGCTACAGCTTAATTTATAAGTATTAAAATTATATACTAAAATTTATAATTTTATAATAATAATAATTTTATGTAGGAGTGCACTAAAAAAGGATTTTTTTTTTAAATTCTTAAATTTAATAGTGTTGCAACGCAACATGCAACAAGATCAAAAAAAGATCAACAAAACAAAAAAACTCATATACGTCTTGCCGACGGCAAAACCATACCCCAATGCCAACTACCGACGGCAAAACGAGTTATAAATGTTTTAATGATGAAAATTCAAAAATAGTCAATTCGAAAAGTGCTGAGTAGTTGCATGGGTGTAGATTTTTTATTTTTACATATTTTTATAGAAGATGAATAAAGCAATTATCCATGTTTAAGGAATTTTCGATAGGATTTTTATTTCGTGTCGAAAATGATTTTTAAAAAACATAAATTTTTGCTGGCCAATTTTTGCAAAGTTTCTGATTTTTATATTTTTAATTAATATTTAATATTTTTATTTCTATCATTTGACAGATTTATCTAACGGTAAACATTATTATTATATCTTTTTAATAAAAAGTCGCAGAGATTTTAGATCTTAAAAGTTAGCTCTAAAATGTGGCTAAAATTGTGTTTACAAATTTTTGAGGAGGGATGAAAAATTTCATACTAAAAGGGTGTGTAAATGACCCGTCAACAGAGGCAGCGCTAGACCAAAATGAGGCGTGTGCGATGTAAAAGTAAATTACACACCTGTCATCAAATCTTCCGCAGTCAGTATTATAATTAAGGTTCAAAATCGTTACAACAAACTTAAGACAATATTTTATTTCAAAATTTGTAAGCATTCTCTAATTTGTATGTATGTATACTAAGCTAACTAGAGCTTTTTAGATAGCGTCCAAAAAAACAGTTTGCGCATGGGTTCCCTGTAAAAAAGTGGGTCCGTGATGGGGTTGCCACGCTTTAATTATCTGATTGATTCAATTATCTGATTGAGCTTATATCGTAAGCCATAAAGAAATAAAAAAAAAAATGTAATATGAAAGAAAATTTAATTTAAAAATTTCCAAATAGGAGATTTTTTGAAATTTTTAATTTAATTAGTGTATATTAGGGTATTAAAAGGTCGAGAACTTCTAAAGGGTAAGTCATAATGAAATGATTTTTTTTTGCATCGATAGATTTTATAAAATACATACATAAATGTTATACATAACAAAAAAAAATTGTCAAAAATTTAGAACTCGAGATATGAACGTTTGAAAGTCAAAAATAGCAAATCAGTGTGACGTTCTATTGAAATACAAAGTATGTTTTTATGTTTATGTATGTTGCAGGAAAAATGCAACAGTGAAAAAATCGTTAAAAACGACCAATTTGTTCTGATATTTTCCTTTATAGCTTTCGAAGTATACAATTTATAATAAAGCCATCCGCTATAAATTTGTTTGTTATAAAATTTTCTATAAGACCACATTTGTTTTAAATTCATTCATGTTACATTTGCGTTGCTATCTAACCATAAATTAAAAAAAAAAATTTATGCAGACAATTTTAAATTTTTTTCTGGATTTTATCTGTAAAAAATATTTAGCATGTAAAATTTTAATATTTTTAAAAATATGTTGTGAAGCTTTGTGAGCAATGCACAGTTGTTTTATATATCAAACTTTTTGTTAGATTTTCAAAATTTATAATTTTTAAATTTGAAAATATTTGATGGGCATGGTGAAAATATAAAAATAAAATTCGTTGAAAAAGCATGATCCATTTTGCATTTTGTTGGTAAAAAAATTCAATAAAACTAATTTTAACGTGTCTTTTGTTGAAATAATCAGTAAACATTTATTGGAATTATTTTAGAAGAGAATTAGAGTAATATGTGTGTTGATTTTGTTTTTCAAAATTTATCAATTTTTAACTAACTTTTTCATTTAAAGTACCAAAAATCGAGTTGATCTTTCACTAAATCACATTTTTAGTATGAATTTTTTTAAGATTTTGCAAAAATTTTAACACAGAATTTTAGGTTACCAATTTCTACCTTAAATTCATGTATCATTTATTATGAACTAATAAGTATTTCTCAATTTTGAAGCCTCTAAATTTGTCTCGATGTAGATTTTTTGTGAATTTCTTTACTAAATTGGTCGGCCTATTTTTCCCGTTAGTTATACATATATAAAATAACCCACATATTTGTAGAAAAGTAATACACGTATAATTGTGTTTCATTAGTTTTTTGAAATTCAAAAAAAATTCATCAAATTTTGAATTTAATATATTTAATCTATAGCTGAATTTTGAGATCTTAACTTTTAATATCGGCCGAGTAGAAATGAAGTTATGATTTTTTATATTAAAAAAAATCGAATAAAAAATAATTTGAGATAACGGTGCTTTGCACTGGTTGACGATTGTTGACAAAGCAGAGCATTTCTATGGATTTGAGCCGATTTTTTATGAATTTTAAAAAATTAATTATACGCTAATATAGGAGGTAGATTAAAAAATGAAGTATCAAATTAATAGTTATTCTATTGAGATTAAATATAAGAAAAAACTAAATCAATCCATGCACACACTAACATGTTATTAAGTAATATGTGTTAACAATATTATATTGTTAATTTCTCAGCTCAGCGGTACAGTAGGAATATAGAACATACAATAGCTATAATTCATTAGTACATTGCAAACCTGTACGACTCTTTACTAAAAAGATATTAACAAAAAAAGAAATTTTAAAATTTTTCTTTCTTAAATAAATCTGTCAAATGATAAGTTAGAAAGACAAATTTTTTACCATCATTTGATTGCTATCAAATACCTATATCTATAACATAATGAAATTTTAGATTTTTCCAACAACCCATTAAAGAGATAAAAATCAAATACCTTGAAAATTTGACCAAACAAATTTAACCTTTTTCAAAAATCATTTTGGGTATGAAAAAAAATTCTATCAAAAATTCCTTAAACATGGATAATTTTTTTTCATTATCTTTAAAAATATGTTAAAATAAAAATTATTAAATATCTACCCTCATGAAACTACTAAGTACTTTTCGTAACGACTATTTGTCCATTTTCAGTCTTAAATCGGTTATATCTCGGTTTATAGATTTTAAATAAAAAAAAAGATGTACCCGTTTTTTCCTAACTTTTTTTAATCTTTAAAATAAAAAAAATCAAGTCTCTACGACTACGGGTTTAGAAGTTAGTTTTTCGACTTTATTTCAGTTTTTACCCTTTAAACCTTATTAAATGTACCAATTTCCAAAAATCCGTTCTTAGTGCACCCCTATATAAAATTTGCTATTCAATTAATTTTAGTATATATTTTTAGGACTTCTAGTTTGAGCTGTAGCGTGATTGGCAAATGCTGTTGTAATTTTTCTTTCTTTTATAGGTATAATAAAAAAAATAACAAATAAAATAACTTAACCTACTTAACCACTTAACATCGCATAGGGATTGTTTCTAGCAAACAATCAAACTATCAACACTTAACCTACCTCAACATCACATAAAGATTCCTTCTTCTAGCCACTGAAAAGTACCAAGGAAATTATGCCCATACATAAAAATAAAACTGAAATTTGGCAAGAAAATTGAATACCCATAAAACCAAAACCTACCCCCGATCATACTTACCTATATACTTACCTATGCACACATTCTTCATTTCCTACATCGCGATGGAAAAATCTGTCTACTTTCCCGCCGCAAACAGATGATTCCTACATTATCATTTGGGAACATACAAATTGTTTTTGTTTTTTTGTCATCTTTATTCTATATACTTCCTCTTTTACTATCTAATTCCTATAGAAAACAAATTGACCGCCAAAACAAAACAGTTATTTTTTGTCTCCCTTGTAACCTCATACATTTTGTATAGCCTTCTCTATTCTTCTTTTCTGTCTTTAGCCTTCGTTTTCTTCTAATTTTCCTCTCATTTAATCTCTTCACAAATTGAAAAGTCTCTTAAATCGATAGTTCTAACACTCCTCACCACACGCAGCGGCAATTATTTGAGCCATGATATTACTATAAGAGTATATATACAATGGTGAAACTTCTTTATTCAGAGTGCAATTTGAAACTTGGTAGGAGAAAAAAATGACAAAAAAGGGACATCGAACATTGGCAAAGTTATGTCGATTTCTTTTCAAATATTGGAGATCAAATCTTTTTTTGTTGTAAGGAATTCGCAAACAAAATAATTTTTTTTCAGTGATTGTATGTGTGTGCAATTTGACAGACCCGAACGCACAATTCTTAAATTTTTTTTTTGAAAATGGAAAATTGTAATTCTATCTACATATAGTAAATTTTATTTATTTTATTTTATTTACTGAAGAACGTGAACTTTATACTTTTACACCACGGATATAATTTTATTGAACACATTGACTGAAAAGCCAAACGTAAGCAATAGCCACAGAAATGTAAAATCTTCCGTGTGTGTGCAAGTCGGTGTAAATCTTTCTAAAATTAAAGATTTGATTTGTTTAGAAAATTTGATCTTTTCTTCTAAACAAATCAAATTTCCCCTTCACAGATTTGATTTTTTTGTTGAAAGGAAATCCACATTAGATGTTCAGAAAACTTTTATCATGGTGCATTCACAATTAACTAATTGGTTTACATGGGGCATGTTCGGTAGGTCACGCACAAATTATCAATAAATTTAGGGAGGGGTATGTATGCACAGACTACACAACACCCCGTACAGATTTTGAAAAACCGTTTTCTGTCTCCATCCCCACAAGAGAGGGGACAATCAGATGAACCGGTGGTAGAAATATACACCGATGGATCGAAGATGGATACGGGTGTAGGTGCGGGATTCTTCTCAGAAACCTCAATTTAGCCAAATCTTATAGACTCCCCGACTACAGCAGTGTCTTCCAAGCGGAGGTTCTGGCAGTGATTAAGGGTGCCGAGCAAATATTAATGATGGCGATACCACGAGCTGATATCACTTTTTACATTGACAGCCAGGCGGAAATCAAATCCAAACTGGTTTCATGCTGTCGTGAAGAGCTAAGAGTTCTTGCCACACAGCACAACATCAGACTCTGTTAGGTCCCTGGACACTGTGGAATTGAAGTTAATGAAAAAGTCGATGAACTGGAAATGACTGGTTCATCGTTAGATCCAAGCCTTACAGACTCCATTGTTAAAATTCCACCCTGTTCCATTAAACAGGCGATTAACAATAAAATAGTGGAACTTACCAATAACAGGTGGAACTCACTTGCAACTTGTACCACTACAAAGAATCTGTGGCCCAGCTACAATAAGAAAAAAAAAAACAGACAAAATTATGAACCTGAAAAAGAGATCCCTGCATCTTCTGAAAGGAATTATCACAGGACATAATCTCTTAGGGTATTATAAAAACATAATTGGACTCAATACTGTAGACCTATGCAGAGGCTGCGGAGACGAAGAAGTAGAGGAGGACACCCTTCACTACTTAAGTCATTGTCCGGCACTCTACAACATAAGGACAAAATGTTTGGGTAGCTACTTCTTCAACGATTTAGCAGAAATCTCGAAGTCAACAGATAATAACATCTTAAATTTAATGAACTTCATCAACGCCTCGAAATGGCTGGATGCTCCATAGGATTTCATAGGTTATTTATTTTAAAGGGATGGTCCAATCCATCGGGGTATCACAGAGGATGAACATTAATCTAAGTGTGACGGGAACTAGATCTACCGGCAGCCCATCTACCTAACCTAACCTATGGGGCATGTTTGACGTTTACACTGCGCAACTGTTTTATGTTTACACTGCGCGGCTGCATGGAAGGCAGTTCATGTTTACATGGTGCATGTTTGACGTTTACACTGCGCAACTGTTTTATGTTTACACTGCACGGCTGCATGGAAGGTAGTTCATATTTTTTAATCACATTAATGCGTTGCAATCAATGCAAGTGCGCACGGTAGTAAATATGCTACCGAAAGAGATAATTACATTTATCATTTCAGTATGGAAAACTTTTGATATAAATATAGCAAACTTGTCACCATGTCCGTCATACTTAATACTACTTGTGGGTCGTATTAACATGGCATGTTTCTCATATTTATGAACTTGATTACACAATAATTCGTTCTAAGGTTCGATGTAAATAACAATTAATAGTAATTATCTTACCACAAAACAAATCCAAATTCTATAAACGTAAAAATAATGAAAGAAGTACGTACGATTTTCACGATCATTCAAAAAGACAAACTTACTTTACTTTACTTTTGATGGCGCTCACAGCCCAGGATGGGCTTCGGCCTCAACTAACAAGCCCCTCCAGCCAGCTCTGTCCCTAGCTAGCCGCTTCCAGTTGCGCACACCGAGTGCTTTGATGTCGTCAATTACTTGATTGCGCCACCTGTTACGGGTTTTTCCTCTGCTGCGTACCCCATCGGGGTTGGATTCGAATACGCGTCGGGCAGGTGCGTTGCTGTCCATACGCTCCACGTGCCCCAGCCATCTCAGCCGCCGTATTTTCAGCTTTTTGACTAGGTCAACGTCGCTGTATAGCCCGTATAGCTCGTCGTTGAATCTTCTTCTCCATACTCCTTCGATACACACCGGACCGAAAATCAGATTTTTATCCGAATCTTTCAGTGTCCATGCTTCTGACCCATAAAGCAGGACCGGGATGATTAGGATCTTGTATAAAGTCTCCTTGGTTCTCTGAGAGAGGGCCTTACTACTTAAATGCCTTCTTAGACCGAAGAAACAGCGGTTGGCAAGAGTAATTCTTCGCTTGATCTCTGCACTGATGTCATTCTGCGATGTAATGGTGGAGCCCAGGTAGACAAAGTCCTTGACAACTTCGAAGTTATATCTGTCCATCGTGATATAGAAAAAAGACATAAAAGGACATTATCCCTTTTATCTGTTACAATAATACAGATTATCAAAAAATCCAAACTTATTCTACTATAAAATATATTAGCCTATCAATAAAAATGTTTTCTTTTACTCTACCTCCCACCACTTAGCTAATCAATGATCTCAGCGTTGCACATATGGCGTTACATTTTTTCGTTTCACAAAAATTCAACCTTGAAATTTCACTCTCAACGCGCCCAAAGAAGTTTCACTTCAAAAAAGAAAAAAAGTTGGGTACCAGCAGGACACGAACCTGGAACATTCGGGTCCATCCTATACCTGGAGTTAATTTCTCATTTGGATTTAGTACGATACTTAAAAGATAAAATAGCCAGTTGTTGATTTTAACTTTAGTAAAATAATATGGGATAGTACGTTGCTAAACTCGTTTAAAATTAGCAAAACACAATTTTTAAGCTAGTACCATACTGAAAATGATTTAACATCGTACTAAATCGTCTTAAATTTTGCGCCATTGTTTTTGTGGATTGGAGGAAAAATGTGTGAAGTTATAGACAGTATAGATCTATAGTTACTTACTTAATATTAAGATTTTTCGGACAAACGATTAAAATGTATGTACCTACATATATCAAGATAGCTATCTACATATCTAGGTACATAATAATGTAGGTAAATATGTAAGTTTTAAAACGTAAATCAACACTGAAGTACCTATATTATCTCTAACCACTAAATGAACATAACATACTACCTACCCTCATAGATACAATCCTCACTGAAGCCGAGTCGCGGCAAACGACCAATCACATCCATTTTGTTCGTTTTTCGTTGTATTTGTAACTGTTTTTGAAGTGAAACTTCTTTATTCAGAGTGCAATTTGAAACTTGGTAGGAGAAAAAAATGACAAAAAAGGGACATCGAACATTGGCAAAGTTATGTCGATTTCTTTTCAAATATTGGAGATCAAATCTTTTTTTGTTGTAAGGAATTCGCAAACAAAATAATTTTTTTTCAGTGATTGTATGTGTGTGCAATTTGACAGACCCGAACGCACAATTCTTAAATTTTTTTTTTGAAAATGGAAAATTGTAATTCTATCTACATATAGTAAATTTTATTTATTTTATTTTATTTACTGAAGAACGTGAACTTTATACTTTTACACCACGGATATAATTTTATTGAACACATTGACTGAAAAGCCAAACGTAAGCAATAGCCACAGAAATGTCAAATCTTCCAAGTGTGTGTGCAAGTCGGTGTAAATCTTTCTAAAATTAAAGATTTGATTTGTTTAGAAAATTTGATCTTTTCTTCTAAACAAATCAAATTTCCCCTTCACAGATTTGATTTTTTTGTTGAAAGGAAATCCACATTAGATGTTCAGAAAACTTTTATCATGGTGCATTCACAATTAACTAATTGGTTTACATGGGGCATGTTCGGTAGGTCACGCACAAATTATCAATAAATTTAGGGAGGGGTATGTATGCACAGACTACACAACACCCCGTACAGATTTTGAAAAACCGTTTTCTGTCTCCATCCCCACAAGAGAGGGGACAATCAGATGAACCGGTGGTAGAAATATACACCGATGGATCGAAGATGGATACGGGTGTAGGTGCGGGATTCTTCTCAGAAACCTCAATTTAGCCAAATCTTATAGACTCCCCGACTACAGCAGTGTCTTCCAAGCGGAGGTTCTGGCAGTGATTAAGGGTGCCGAGCAAATATTAATGATGGCGATACCACGAGCTGATATCACTTTTTACATTGACAGCCAGGCGGAAATCAAATCCAAACTGGTTTCATGCTGTCGTGAAGAGCTAAGAGTTCTTGCCACACAGCACAACATCAGACTCTGTTAGGTCCCTGGACACTGTGGAATTGAAGTTAATGAAAAAGTCGATGAACTGGAAATGACTGGTTCATCGTTAGATCCAAGCCTTACAGACTCCATTGTTAAAATTCCACCCTGTTCCATTAAACAGGCGATTAACAATAAAATAGTGGAACTTACCAATAACAGGTGGAACTCACTTGCAACTTGTACCACTACAAAGAATCTGTGGCCCAGCTACAATAAGAAAAAAAAAAACAGACAAAATTATGAACCTGAAAAAGAGATCCCTGCATCTTCTGAAAGGAATTATCACAGGACATAATCTCTTAGGGTATTATAAAAACATAATTGGACTCAATACTGTAGACCTATGCAGAGGCTGCGGAGACGAAGAAGTAGAGGAGGACACCCTTCACTACTTAAGTCATTGTCCGGCACTCTACAACATAAGGACAAAATGTTTGGGTAGCTACTTCTTCAACGATTTAGCAGAAATCTCGAAGTCAACAGATAATAACATCTTAAATTTAATGAACTTCATCAACGCCTCGAAATGGCTGGATGCTCCATAGGATTTCATAGGTTATTTATTTTAAAGGGATGGTCCAATCCATCGGGGTATCACAGAGGATGAACATTAATCTAAGTGTGACGGGAACTAGATCTACCGGCAGCCCATCTACCTAACCTAACCTATGGGGCATGTTTGACGTTTACACTGCGCAACTGTTTTATGTTTACACTGCGCGGCTGCATGGAAGGCAGTTCATGTTTACATGGTGCATGTTTGACGTTTACACTGCGCAACTGTTTTATGTTTACACTGCACGGCTGCATGGAAGGTAGTTCATATTTTTTAATCACATTAATGCGTTGCAATCAATGCAAGTGCGCACGGTAGTAAATATGCTACCGAAAGAGATAATTACATTTATCATTTCAGTATGGAAAACTTTTGATATAAATATAGCAAACTTGTCACCATGTCCGTCACACTTAATACTACTTGTGGGTCGTATTAACATGGCATGTTTCTCATATTTATGAACTTGATTACACAATAATTCGTTCTAAGGTTCGATGTAAATAACAATTAATAGTAATTATCTTACCACAAAACAAATCCAAATTCTATAAACGTAAAAATAATGAAAGAAGTACGTACGATTTTCACGATCATTCAAAAAGACAAACTTACTTTACTTTACTTTTGATGGCGCTCACAGCCCAGGATGGGCTTCGGCCTCAACTAACAAGCCCCTCCAGCCAGCTCTGTCCCTAGCTAGCCGCTTCCAGTTGCGCACACCGAGTGCTTTGATGTCGTCAATTACTTGATTGCGCCACCTGTTACGGGTTTTTCCTCTGCTGCGTACCCCATCGGGGTTGGATTCGAATACGCGTCGGGCAGGTGCGTTGCTGTCCATACGCTCCACGTGCCCCAGCCATCTCAGCCGCCGTATTTTCAGCTTTTTGACTAGGTCAACGTCGCTGTATAGCCCGTATAGCTCGTCGTTGAATCTTCTTCTCCATACTCCTTCGATACACACCGGACCGAAAATCACACGAAGAATCTTCCTCTCAAAGCACTCTAGCAGATTTTTATCCGAATCTTTCAGTGTCCATGCTTCTGACCCATAAAGCAGGACCGGGATGATTAGGATCTTGTATAAAGTCGCCTTGGTTCTCTGAGAGAGGGCCTTACTACTTAAATGCCTTCTTAGACCGAAGAAACAGCGGTTGGCAAGAGTAATTCTTCGCTTGATCTCTGCACTGATGTCATTCTGCGATGTAATGGTGGAGCCCAGGTAGACAAAGTCCTTGACAACTTCGAAGTTATATCTGTCCATCGTGATATTTTGCCCGAGTCGACGATGTTGAGATTCCTCTCTCGATTACAGCATATACTTTGTCTTGTCCTCATTAACCGCCAATCCCATTCTAGCCGCCTCCGATTCAATGCTCGCGAATGCCCCTGCAACAGCTCGCTTCGTTCTGCCGGAAATGTCTATGTCATCCGCATATGCAAGCAATTGAACGGACTTTTGATAGATTGTACCGCTGGTGTTAACATGTGCGTTGCGTACAATGGCTTCAAGAATGATGTTGAATAGGTTGCATGATAACGCGTCGCCTTGCCTCAATCCTTTTTCAACATCAAAGGATTCGGTGGTGTTCTTACCAATTTTAACGGAGCAGCGAGATTTCTCCATCGGATGCCGAGACTCGACATGGCTCTGTATAATTCGTCCCTTTTCGCGCTATCATACGCGACTTTAAAATCGATAAAAAGGTGGTGTGTATCGATCTGGAGAGTGAACATTTGATCGACGGTTGACTTGCCTGGGCTAAAACCGCACTGATAGGGGCCGATCAGATCGTTGACAATAGGTTTTAAGCGGTCACACAGGATGGCCGACAAGATTTTATAAGCGACGTTTAGGAGACTAATTCCTCTGTAGTTACTACATTTCAGAACATCTCCCTTTTTATGGATGGGGCACACTATACCGAGGTTCCATTCATCGGGCATACTTTCCTTCGACCAAATTTTGCAGATGAGCTTGTGTATGCTTCTAGCCAATTCATCTCCCGCTGATTTAAATAGTTCGGCTTGTAAGCCATCCGCACCAGCAGCCTTGTACGACTTAAGTTTGGATATCGCCAGCCGCACTTCGGTTAGGTCGGGTGGACGGAACTCTTGGCCATCATCGTCCAAGTTGAATGGAGCGTTCTGCCTATTAGCGGCATCTTGTGTTCTTTCCAGATCCTCAGCACTGACTGTGTGTCTACTACCATATTCCCACTCTCATCTCGGCAGGCTTCCGTTCTAGCCTTGAATCCTTGGGTGGATCGCTTCACCCTCTGATAAAATTTTCGAATATCTCCTCTACCGCTACAACCCTCAATAGACTCTACCGCCCGCTTCTCGTGCTCTCTCTTTTTCCTCCTGAGAAGTCGGCGTTCCTCTTTTCGTTTCAGCCCGTAGAGCTCCCGGGCCACTCTCTCAGCAGCACTTGTTCGAGTCTGCAGCATTGCCTGGTAGGCCTCGTCCTTAGCTGCATGCGCTAGCCGGCACTCTTCATCGAACCAGGGGCTTCGTTGTATTCGCCTAGTGAAACCCAGCACATCAGAGGCGGCACTTCTGATGGCTTGTTGACAGTGTTCCCACTGGTCCTCTGCACTTGATGCTGGTGGCGGACCTCCTGAGAGATTAAGAGTTACGTGGTCTGCAAAAGTTCTGGCTGTCTCTTGCGATTTAAGCTTCTCGACATCGAATCTTTTCACAGCATCTGCTCTGCGTTGTCGCGTCATGGATATCCGCATACGTAGTCTAGCTACCACCAGGTAGTGATCCGAGTCAATGTTGGCCCCTCGGAACGTTCGGACGTCCAAGATACTGGAAGAATGTCTCGCGTCTTTCGCAACGTGGTCGATTTGGTTGACGGTTAGTTGATCACGCGACCGGCAAGTCCCCTTGTGTATATTGAGGTGTGGGAAGTAGGTGCTTGAGATGATGACATTTCGCCCCGCCGCAAAGTCTGCCAGCCTGTGTCCGTTGCCGGAAGTTTCGTCGTGTAGGCTTTGTCCTCCGACTATCGAACCAAATATGCCCTCCTTTCCGAATCTTGCGTTGAAGTCAACAAGAATGATCTTCACGTCGTACTTCGGGCACATATCATACGTTGTCTCCAGCAGATCGTAGAATGCTTCATTGGTTGAGTCCTCTCTCCTTTCATGGGGGGCGTGAACACAGATCAGCGAAATGTTCTTAAATTTGCCTTTGATGCGGATTGTGACCAGGCACTCGCTTACACTTCGGAAGCCCAAGACTTCTTGCCTAAGTCTTCCCCTTATCACAAAACCACAACCAAAGAGCCGCTGACCCTGTTCCTTCAAGCACCTGTCGTAGTAGATGTCACACGTTTTCAGTCTCCGTATGCCCTCTCCATCCCATCGCACTTCCTGGATGGCTGTTACGTCAGCCTTTAGCCTGTCCAGGTTCTCCACTAATTGTTCGGCTGCACGTGTTCTTTATAAGGACAGGACGTTCCACGTGCAGATCCGAAATTCATTGTCCTTGTTTCGTTTGCTTTAAAATCATCCATATCCGAGGCTTGTTGTTGTTTCGGAACAACTTTTTTTTACGTGGTAGGGAAGTTACCCCGACGCACAACCCCCGACCCGGAGGACCAGACCCTTCGTATAACTCCAAGGGTAGGGAGCCGGATAAACCGCTCCTTACAGGCCTGAGCTACAAATATGTCGTAGAAGCCCATATAAGGTGTTCACTAAGTAGTTCAACCTAACTGGAACTGTAGACGCCACCGTTGATTCCATCTAGAGAATTCTTCCGCTGCCGCCTCGATAAAAGGAGAAGTGCCTTAGTGGGAACACTCCTCCCCCCCTCTCTCGTTGGCTATCCCCAACAGCTTTCCACGGGGATTTAAACCCCGTCTCCAGCTGAGGTACCAGACACCCGATGTTCACCACTAGGAGGTGAGAGTAGGAGTTGGTAGACAGAGGTGGGTTTTGAGAAAAACCTGTGGACGCTTGTGTCCTCTTGAATGCACATAACTACCCTTTTGAACATCTCAAAAAGACAAAACGAACCGTAAAAATGGGCTGTGTATATCATTTGGCCTTGCGGGGTATTTCGATTAGTGGATGTTAATCGATTTCAAACAAATAGTGGCATTTCTTCCAAATAGCTGTTTGGGACATTTTTCCAACATAAAATAACGCATATCGTATTTACCTCAGCCAGCTGTCTTCCACCCTTTGTAAACCTGTATTGAGTTGAAATGAGCTTCAACCAACTCAACTCTACTTCAGGAGCGTAGTCTAGTCTAAATTTGTGACAAAAAAACTGAGTCGAGTTGCTTTGGTAGATGTGCTGATGACCATCTATTAACACCCCATGTTCAAGCAGTGACATATCCATACAAATCACATTATGGATTGGATTGTAGATTGGATTATGGACATCGTTCATGGCCTGTGGAGTCGGGCTGTAAAGCACTGTGTATTTGTTTTTATTTGTTTTTGTTGTGAAATAAATAATATTCATGCCATTGCTTTTTATGCTATCTCAATACCATTCCAACTCAACTCTAAATTAGGGGTCGAACTCAAATGACGAAAAATGTGGGTTTTAAAATCGACCCTAATCCAACTCGATCTTCCGATCCTTCTTTTATTTAAAACAAATTAAAAGAAAACGTCTATAAAACCTTCACCTATTTTGTTTGTATTTATATTTATATATTTCTCGTGCATTGCTCACAATTGTTTGTATCGGTTGGCAATTTGACGTCAAACAGATTTGTCAAAGATAATCGATAATGTGTTCCCCAAGGAATGTGTTTATTTTATATTGTGACTCATTGTGACTATCGAACAAAAATCTATTGTGAATATAACCTATTTCGTTTGACGTTTAAAATAATTATTTGCCGTCAGTCTACTAGACTATTTTCTAGTATTTTCATCTTACTTTTATTTTGTTATTTGGATTACAAATGCAAGTAGTTTGTACTTCTTACATATTGCTATTTATTTAGAAAAATTTTCTTTACAAAGTAGTCAAATTATATGCAACAAAAACAGCTTGCTAAATTGGTGGAGTTGATGGAAGTGAAAATTTGATGAACAATTTATTCACAATAATTCTTAAAATTCACAGTTCATCAAAAATAGGTCTGTTTAATAAATCTGTTTGGAACAGAAAAGAACAGAAAAGATTATAAAAGTACAAGATTGTGTGTTCCGTGAGTAAAAACCTTGCTCTAAACTGTTCTAACTTCTGTCACTTTGTATTCAATGAAGTTTTTCAGAATAGGTAAGCACAATGAATGTCAAGTATCAAAGTAACAGCTGATCGATTTCTGTCAGCACGAAAACAAAAAGTTTGAAGTTTAGATTTTTGCAAGTGAAAATGGGTAGGTTCAGAGGACTTAGGGGACTTACTTGCCAGTAAGGCAAATTTTTAGACTGTGATTGGTCAGCTGTCGAAAAATTGTTTCAAATGAAGGGAACTTTCGACAGCTGGCCAATCATAATCTATAATTTTGCCTTACTTGCAAGTCCCCTAAGTCATCTGAACGTACCCAATGTTATATCCGCTTATAAAAATGTCGGAATTATCTGAACAAATATCCATATCTTTCAAAAAAAAATAATAATTCTTAACTTATTCCATCCAAATTAAATTTTATTTTGCACTTCTTCAAAGCTAATCGGAAACTATAAATCACATTGGTGCATGTGCTGCATTTTTCTGTTCTAACTTGTTCTGACAATTTGTGCTGTTCTGTACTAATCTCGATCCTTTTCACTGAACAAACCTAATATTGATAATTGCTCACCAATACCGATTCATCAATTTGGTTGATAATATTTAATATTAATTATAGATAATATTAAATATTATCAAATATCGTGTTGATATTTGATAGCCGTAATAGGGTTGTTAGATTTTATATGTTAAAGCCATCTTGCAGCAAATATATTTTGCAAAGATAAAGAAGTTAAACTTCATACGCGCGTACGCACTGCTACACACACTCTTTTTTTTATTAGAGCTAAGAGTAAAGCGTGGGAGTTTAAAAAAAAACGTTTTATACATAAAAATCGCACTTATTTTCTGATGCGATAAATACAAAAACCAAAGACAAGGATTCATAACGAAAAAAGTTATTAGCTGTTTTGCAAAAGCTTACTTTCTCCAGTTAACGGTGCAATAAAAAAATAATATTGGCATCAAAAAATCAGAAATATAAATAGTAATACGTTTTGTAATTTTCAGTACTTTAAGCCAACTCGTTGATTTTATAAAAATAAAAATGTGGTAAAAATGTTGAATTTCTAAAAAATTCCTACACAAAAAATGTCTGCAAAATCAAAAATTTGTATATGACAACTTTAATTTGGTTTTATGTATTTTGCAACCATATATAATTCAAATTTTTAGCGGACTCTCCTGATTTAATTCAATTTTTTGAAATTAGCCTATTTTGAGATGAAATTTGTAAAATAATTTATATCTCCATACTAGTAGGAGATAGATAAAAACCTAAAACCATAAGATTCTTAGAATTTCATTATCTATCCACTATTTCAAAACTCTAGCATTGTAATTAACGGAGTTAGAAAAATAGACGTAAAAGGACATTTTCCCTTTTATCTGCTACAATAATATAGATTATCAAAAAATCCAAACTTATTGCACTATAAAATATATTAGCCTAACAATAAAATTCTTTACTTTTACTCTACCTCCCACCACTTAGCTAAGCAATGATCTCAGCGTTGCACATGTGGCGTTACATTTCTTCGTTTCACAAAAATTCAACCTTGAAATTTCACTCTCAACGCGCCCAAAGAAGTTCACTTCAAAAATAGAAAGATAAATTGAGAGGTGTATATACTATAGACCCAAGCAATGGGACGCGCAGCGTTAACTGTTTTTTAGCAAGCAGATGTTTCTATATTTCTCACTTTTGTACCTTTGTAGAAATTAGCCCTTATTTTAACTTTTCTTTTTTCTATCGTGCAATACATCGATTGAAAGGTGTCAATTTCTGTATCACGAATATGCCACTTTTTAGTAGTTTAGCCGCTAATCGAGTTAAAGTGAAAAAATGTGTCAACTTTTATGCCTCTAGAACTTTTAGTTTGGCCGCAAGATAAAAGTCGGTTTTTCATGTCATGCGCTACATCGACTTTCATAAAGTTAAATGGACGAATTTCAACCACCGGACGATACTATTTAGTATACATATATTAATGCATTCAGTATGTAGTATATATGAGTCCTTAGTCCCTTAGAACGATATCTTCATTCCCCCTGGATAGATGGAGAAGAAGTGAGGCCGAAGCCTTAACCCATTTCTGGCTAGCGTTCTATTTGGATTTTGTTGTACAAAAATTTTTTCGTGCTTTTTTAGGACTTCCAAAATATGAGTTTTTGTAAATTTTGAGGTAGGATTTTTGAAATTTTGAAAAATATCGTCAAAGTTATAATTTTTTAAAACAATGTCAACTACAGGTAAATAAGGGTTCAAATTATATTCTTAAATAATTCTGACGTAATTTACATGAGTTGCATGCTTGTCAGGTTAGATGAAAGCATTACGTTGCGTTTTCGCAACGCTCGCCGAAAGCAGTAGCTTTTCAAAAAAACAAATTCGCTGCTTTATATGAGATTGAACGTTTTTTTTTCTCGGAATGTTGTGTGTTTATGTTTATAATGCCAACATTTTTGAAAAAGAATCATAATTTTTGATTGCATCCTGTCCAACAAAAGGATGCATATTTTAGTTCTAAGAAAAAAAAAAAAAAAAACAAATCATTGAAGAGTGCTATATTGGAAAACCCTTAACCTTCCACTTGACTTAATTCTTAGAAATAATTAGGCAGTGCATTTGGCGTATAGGAAACATCAGGGCTCAGGCCACTTTTCTTATGAGCGTGGTCCCTATAAGACATCTGTACTATACTCAGGTACAGGTACTATAAATCGAGTGCCTATTCTAATTCCAATAAAGAAAAAAAAAAAAAAAAAACAATTCATAAATGCGCGCTGTATTGGAAAAACAGATCGCGAATATAAGTTTTTTGCATTCGACTTATTTTTTACTTATAGCGTTTGATGCTGCAGTTCATACAAACATAACTATTATAATTTTACCTCCAAAAAATGATGCTGTTAGTGGTAATGAGAAAATCGATGATAATGTGCAGCTTTTGGAGAATGGAAACATGTTCCCAAATGAATTGGCTGGTGAAATTGAGCTGGAATGCGGGTTTGATGATTTAAATTCTCAAAATCCTGAAGACATACGATGAACCGGAAGTCGATGTTGTACCAAATGATCCAAACAGTGCATCAACATCCCAAAACGTCGCTTCAACTTCTAAAAAAGAATCGACATGTCTTCATTATGAGTTACCGAAGTGGTCAAAAAGCCATCGTGTTTTATTTAAACAAAAAAATAACAAATCATTTGATGGACCAACCAATCAATCAGACAAAACGGTTGATCGAAAAAAGAGAAAACATGACAACATTCCAATGCCAAATGCAATTCGTGAAAACAACATAACAATGGGTGGAGTTGACTTATTTGATAACGCTACAAGCAATAATCGCATTCGAAGAAAAAAGTGGTACTGACCACTTTTATCAAATACATTCGATGCAGCGTTGGTAAATGCATGGAAAATACATTGCATTTGCAAAAAAATTGCAAGGAAACACCAATGTCGCAACTAGAATTTAGAACGTTTGTTGTAGATTTCCTGGTGCGATCGGAAACAAACACTGAACCTGTGATTCAAACGGAAGGAAACCCCAATGAAGAACAGAAAAGCGTCTCCGATTTCGCAAGTCTTTCAGCCAAACAGTTTTTTCCTGCAAGACATGTGATATCCCGCTTCGTCCAAAATGCTTCGATGAATACCACACAAAAACCCATTCTTTGTAAACATAAAATATCTAAATATAATGTATAACTTATTACGAATTTTAACATTTTATTTTCAACCATCTTTCATTACCCAATGTATCTATATTTAATTAATTTCTTCATAAGAATATTCAAATAAAATTAATTCATACTCCATGTAAAAAAAATTGTATTTTAATAATTTTGCTACCCCTTTCGGTGAGCGTTGCGAAAACGCAAAGTTAATTTTCCAGCAAACCAGAAGCTTCTCCAAATTTTTTTTTTTCAGATTTCCTCTAAGTAGACCAAAAACAGATAGTGTGTACATTTTCAAGTTTCTAAGTCACTTGGAACTGATAGCCGCCGGAATAGCGTTAATGGAGTGTTGGAGGAGGTTAATCTGGACTAACTGCAGCAATTGAATTGGGCTACATTTACGCAGACCTTATACAGAACACGTGCAGCCGAACAATTAGTGGAGAACCTGGACAGGCTAAAGGCTGACGTAACAGCCATCCAGGAAGTGCGATCGGATGGAGAGGGCGTACGGAGACTGAAAACGTGTGACATCTACTACGGCGGGTGCTTGAAGGAACCGGGTCAGCGGCTCTTGGGTTGTGGTTTTGTGATAAGGGGAAGACTTAGGCAAGAAGTCTTGGGCTTCCGAAGTGTAAGCGAGCGCCTGGTCACAATCCGCATCAAAGGCAAATTTAAGAACATTTCGCTGATTTGTGTTCACGCCCCCCATGAAAGGAGAGAAGACTCAACCAAAGAAGCATTCTACGATCTCTTGGAGACAACGTATGATATGTGCCCGAAGTACGACGTGAAGATCATTCTTGGTGACTTCAACGCAAGATTCGGAAAGGAGGGCATCTTTGGTTCGATAGTCGGAGGACACAGCCTACACGACGAAACTTCCGGCAACGGACACAGGCTGGCAGACTTTGCGGCGGGGCGAAATGTCATCATCTCGAGCACCTACTTCCCACACCTCAATATACACAAGGGGACTTGGCGGTCGCGTGATCAAGTAACCGTCAACCAAATCGACCACGTTGCGATAGACGCGAGACATGCTTCCAGTATCTTGGACGTCCGAACGTTCCGAGGGGCCAACATTGACTCGGATCACTACCTGGTGGTAGCTAGACTACGTATGCGGATATCCATGACGCGACAACGCAGAGCAGATGCTGTGAAAAGATTCGATGTCGAGAAGCTTAAATCGCAAGAGACTGCCAGAACGTTTGCAGACCACGTAACTCTTAATCTCTCAGGAGGTCCGCTACCAGCATCAAGTGCAGAGGACCAGTGGGAACACTGTCAACAAGCCATTAGAAGTGCCGCCTCTGATGTGCTGGGTTTCACTAGGCGAATACAACGAAACCCCTGGTTCGATGAGGAGTGCCGGCTAGCGCATGCAGCTAAGGACGAGGCCTACCAGGCAATGCTGCAGACTCGAACAAGAGCTGCTGAGAGAGTGGCCCGGGAGCTCTACGGGCTGAAACGAAAAGAGGAACGCCGACTTCTCAGGAGGAAAAAGAGAGAGCACGAGAAGCGGGCGGTAGAGTCTATTGAGGGTTGTAGCGGTAGGGGAGATGTTCGAAAATTTTATCAGAGGGTGAAGCGATCCACCCAAGGATTCAAGGCTAGAACGGAAGCCTGCCGAGATGAGAGTGGGAATATGGTAGTAGACAGTGCTGAGGATCTGGAAAGAACACTTCTCTAGACTGCTTAATGGCGAAGACAGCCAAGATGCCGCTAATAGGCAGAACGCTCCATTCAACTTGGACGATGATGGCCAAGAGTTCCGTCCACCCGACCTAACCGAAGTGCGGCTGGCGATATCCAAACTTAAGTCGTACAAGGCTGCTGGTGCGGATGGCTTACAAGCCGAACTATTTAAATCAGCGGGAGATGAATTGGCTAGGAGCATACACCAGCTCATCTGCAAAATTTGGTCGGAGGAAAGTATGCCCGATGAATGGAACCTCGGTATAGTGTGCCCCATCCATAAAAAGGGAGATGTTCTGAAATGTACCAACTACAGAGGAATTAGTCTCCTAAACGTCGCTTATAAAATCTTGTCGGCCATCCTGTGTGACCGCTTAAAACCTTTTGTCAATGATCTGATCGGCCCTTATCAGTGCGGTTTTAGGCCAGGCAAGTCAACCGTCGATCAAATGTTCACACTCCGACAGATTTTAGAAAAATCCCGGGAATTCCAGATCGATACACACCACCTTTTTATCGATTTTAAAGTCGCGTATGATAGCGTGAAAAGGGACGAATTATACAGAGCCATGTCGATTCTCGGCATCCCTGCCAAACTCGTCCGCTTGTGCAGGGTGACGATGGAGAAATCTCGCTGCTCCGTCAAAATTGGTAAGAACACCACCGATTCCTTTGATGTTGAGAAAGGATTGAGGCAAGGCGACGCGTTATCATGCAACCTATTCAACATCGTTCTTGAAGCCATTGTACGCAACGCACATGTCAACACCAGCGGTACAATCTATCAAAAGTCCGTTCAATTGCTTGCATATGCGGATGACATAGACATTGTCGGCAGAACGAAGCGAGCTGTGGCAGGGGCATTTGCGAGCATTGAATCGGAGGCGGCTAGAATGGGATTGGCGGTTAATGAGGACAAGACGAAGTATATGCTGTCATCGAGAGAGGAATCTCAACATCGTCGACTCGGGCAAAATATCACGATGGACAGATATAACTTCGAAGTTGTCAAGGACTTTGTCTACCTGGGCTCCACTATTACATCGCAGAATGACATCAGTGCAGAGATCAAGCGAAGAATTACTCTTGCCAACCGCTGTTTCTTCGGTCTAAGAAGGCATTTAAGTAGTAAGGCCCTCTCTCAGAGAACCAAGGAGACTTTATACAAAACCCTAATCATCCCGGTCCTGCTTTATGGGTCAGAAGCATGGACACTGAAAGATTCGGATAAAAATCTGCTAGGGTGCTTTGAGAGGAAGATTCTTCGTGTGATTTTCGGTCCGGTGTGTATCGAAGGAGTATGGAGGAGAAGATTCAACGACGAGCTATACGGGCTATACAGCGACGTTGACCTGGTCAAAAAGCTGAAAATACAGCGGCTTAGATGGCTGGGGCACGTGGAGCGTATGGACAGCAACGCACCTGCCCGACGAGTCTTCGAATCCAACCCCGATGGGGTACGCAGCAGAGGAAGAACCCGTAACAGGTGGCGCAATCAAGTGAATGACGACATCAAAGCACTCGGTGTGCGCAACTGGAAGCGGCTAGCTAGGGACAGAGCTGGCTGGAGGGGCTTGTTAGTTGAGGCCGAAGCCCATCCTGGGCTGTGAGCGCCATCAAAAGTAAGTAAGTTACGCAGACCAGCTTCCACCACCGTTTTGTTAATGTCTTCCGATTCAGAAAAGGATTCACTCAGAAGAACCATTTTTAAACAGTCTTCAGCGTCCATTTCGGTCTGACTGTCAACATAAGGAGAGGAATGAATAGTAATCGGAGATGTCCTGGATGCATCATCCTCCAAACTAGGGAAGGTAATAGATGTACCAGGGTCTCCGACCACAGGTTCAGTCTTAAGAGGGTGTGGAGGCTCGAACTCCGCGACTACCTCATTTTTTTTTTGTAGATCCTTAATGTAATCGTCCCTAAACCCAACAGAATCACACCTTGAGTCTGAGCCACGGTGGCAAGGGATTCCTTATTGACCACGGCAATCGCGTTCTTATAAAAACCCCTCGCCTTTCACGAATTAATTTGTTCCCTGCCCATAATAAATTTTGTATCTTTCCTAGACTATAAGCTCCGCAGACAGTGAAACCAAGCTGACACTTAACTATTCAAACTTCTTTTCCTTTAGGCGGTGTTCACATTGGACTGACTCTTCCGACTATTCTGCTCTGGACTTTATCTCACTCCCACTATATGGCAAAGCAGTAAATAAAAAAAAAATTGTTTGTTTTTAAATTTATTAGTAATATGTTGGAGTAAACGTATTAAACTTGTTCGCAGACAGTAAATAGAA